>CM053583.1:160416370-160468186 GCA_028627135.1 Pseudochirops cupreus
GGACTCAGTTTTCTGGTATTTAAATGAATGCACTATCTATATTTCTTATGTAGAGAGCCTGTTCCATTTTGTGATTAATAACTATATCAGCATATTTATAGTTACTGTAGGCATTGTGAATACTGCATTGCTGATACACTCATATGAATCTTTCCATATTGCTCAAAATGTTTCATATTTACTGTATCTTCTGGTGTTGGAATTGTTCATTATGATGTTATAAGACAGTATGTTTAGCCATTCCCCAATAAAGGCATGTACTCTCCCCTCCCCCCCCCAATTTTTTGGCACCAAATAAAATATTACTATGACTATTTTGTTATATATGGACCCTGTCTTTCTCTCATTGATTTCCATCAGGTATAGTTCTATGCATATCTCTGAATCACTTAAAAACAAAAACATAAATCTAAAATACATTTCAGGATCATTAGACTAATTTAAAGTTACTCCAACATACACCTTTAAAAACAATTTTGTTTACAATATAATAAAATATAGAGATTTTATTTTGCTTGCAAACTGTTCTTTAAACAGACCTCCTTACTTTGTATTTGAGGAGATAATTTTTTTTTTATCCCAAGTGTAAAATTTTACATTAATCCTTTTTTAGCCTTATTAGATCCATCCTGATGTTCTTCTAGACATTTAAAATCTTTCTGAATGTTCACTCCAATTTTCAACTATCTGCTCACAGCTGAGACTACATCACACTAATTGATTAAACTGTTAGGCACAGGACCCATCATATAGCCCTCAGACACTTCCCTGGAGACTTCTTTCCAAGTTTATATTGAACCATTAATCATCACTGAGTTTTGATAATCAACCAATTCTAAGTTCATCTCATTTTACTAGCACATGGCCCACATTTTTCAAGCCTTTCCTCATAAGATATAGTCAAATATCTAAACCAGGTAAAATATAAAAACTAGGTAACCTCATCTATACCCAATTCCTTTCTTCTAACAATTTTAGTAAAACAGTTTAAAAAAGAAATACAATGAGTCTGATATGAACTTAGTTTTATGTGAAACCAAGATGAATGAAATATTAAGAGGGCACCTAGATGGCATTAATTAAGTTATGTCAACAATAAGATATACTATAACTAAAGGTTCTGAAAGAAAAAAAATAGATTCAATTGTAGTGTCATAATCAATGGCCTTAGGAAATAAAAACTAATGGGAGAGATGCCACAGGACTGAAGAAAGGTAAATGTTAAATTGATCTTCCAAACCAGGGGAAAATGGAGCCTGAAAATGATGGTGTGGTGAGATTGATTCCTAGCAATATTCTGAATTTGGACATGTTGATTTATGTCACCAACATGTCCATCAACAGGTCATTTTCCCCAGGCACGATGAAGAATCAGAAAAATCTCAGGTAAAATGTCGAGGATACATCATCGTATGTGAGACACCAGTTTGAGGTATTCTCTGTTCTTACTCCACAGCAGTATAGAATTCAATTTGTGACCAAATAAAATACTCAATGAAAACAGACATATCTCATGGGACAATATTCCCTCCTCATCTTCACTGTGTAGAACAAGATGTATTCCCCTGTCTCTCCCCCCTGTTAATAAGGAAATATAGGAATCATATTATGCATCCTTACTTTCTCCATTAGTTACTTTCATTTCCATATCTTTCTGTCATGCTGCAATCCTGTCTGGATTGACTATCCTTGATAATGCATAGACTCTCAGATCATCCCTTTTACATCAGACTCGGCATTTGTGACATTATTACAGAACTAAATTCCATTCTGAGGAAATGGGATAGAGCTGTATTTATAGCTGTCCAGCATTTGTCTAATGGTTTTCAATGGACCATAAGATCACACCAGAAATATATGTGATGTGACCTTGTTGATAACTACCAACCCACTAAAATCTTTGGTCAGCCTATTTTTTTCCCAAATGACACTGACAGTAAAATATATGAGATAAAAATTTGTTATTGCTGATCAGAGCTTATTGGGGGTATCATTAAAGTTGTGATAATCATAAATCCTGCCAGTATAGGAAAAGAACATGTGCAAACTAAATATATGTGTGTCTATCTATCTGTCTCTTTATGTATGTGTATATGTATATATGCATGTGTCCATGAATATGTATATATGTACATGTATACATATGTATATGTGTATATGTATATACAATGTAGCCAAAATTTTTCATTGAATCTCAGTTTACATTCATTCATAATGGTGTAGTATTGAGGAAAAAAAAGATGATCATCCTGTTCTGTCCTAACCTCAGTCAATGCTCATCTGAAGTGTCATATCTAGAGAGCATTGTCTAGTAGAAAGGCCATTGAGAAGCTTAAAGGCCTTCTAGAAGAATATGACAACAGTGATGAAGGCAATTAAGATGAACCATTCTTTTCGGATGTTTTTTGAAAGATCAAGTACGTTTCAGTTCTAAGAAGAGGCCATTTGAAGAGACACAATAGCTGTTTTAAAATATTTGGAAGAATAACATTCACAATGAATGACATACTTGCCCTAATTGGGACCAGAAGGCACAACTAAGAGTAAAGGGTGAAAGTAGCTGGGGAACAGATTCCAATTTTATATAAGACACTGTTCATAATTATTACGAATGTTCAAGAGTGTGGTATGAATTACCAACAGGTGACAAGTGACTGCCTTTACTGGAGTTCTCCATATAAAGGCTGGATGATAGTGTATGGAGAATATTGTTTACATTAGTTTACATCCAGACACATATTTAACTACTTGACCTCAGAAGTACCATCAAACTTAGAAATTTTATGATTCTATGGCGTGTGTATTATTTTGGAAAAATAATTTTCACCCAAAAATAAGTATAAAAATTGCTTTAAGTAATTTTCATTCTTTTTCCTTCAGCTAACAACTGCTTGAAGCATTATGCCACAGGCTGCAAAATAATGTAGGTAGACTGCAAAGAACCCATGGCCTCAGTAACTGTTGTAATGAGGAACCAATACAGCTTCCAATTTCTTCCAAATGTTTGGTTATTTAATTAGCTACTACACTCATCTTCCTCAAGATACTACTTTATTTTCAGACACAATCTCCCATATGTTTTTCTTCTTTTCTCAACAAGTCCTGTACCTGTATTTCTGTTTTAATTTAATATTGGTTTGTTCATTCCAAAAACATTCTTCATACTGGCTCAGTGCTCAGGAGTTCGGTTTATACTTTCCTGATAGATAATGTATTTCTTCAAACAGAACATTACTGATTAAAGAGACCAGACAATGCTATTCTCACAGCTACAGGGAGTTTGGGTTTGGGCTATAATGAGAAAGGGTTCAGTGTGCAGCTTTTCCTATTCTCATTATAATCTCTGTCATGAAGATTGATTCATATTGTGCCATTTTCAGCTCTCATTACCATCTTTGTCACAGGTGTGAGATATTGGAGTTTTAGTGCCTAATAAGTTCTGACAATATACTCTGACACTATCATTTTTTTGTGACTTTGGACAGGCAAAATTCTCAAATGTTTGAAAATTTCATATGTCAGCAAAGCTATAATCATAAAGAGGCCTGGAACCTTAGCCAATGAGAAGAGCAGATAGGTTACCAAAATCTAACAACAGATCATCTTAATTCTCAGTCTTAAGAATACTAAAATTATTAGTTTGTATCATGTGACACATTAGGATGTGTGGTAAATTGGGGCAATCTCATAACCATTATTAGATTTACATTCAGAAATAAGTTATATTCCTGATGTAACAGAAGGGAAATATTTCACGGTCTTGTTCATAGATGGACATACCTATCAATGCCCTGAGAATATGTAGAGCACTGGAAGTAGATTTCAAGATTAAAGGTTTAAATCCTGACCCAAATATATTCTAGTGCTGTGAACCTAGATGTGTTGTTTTATGTTTCTGAGCCTTAGATTTCCTATCCATAAAAAGGAGATAATAATAAGAGTTCCTACCTTATATCTTAACCCTGATGTCTACCACCTGTGTGACTTTGGGCAAGTCACTTGACCTTTGTAGTATTCAGTTTCCTTATCCATAGAATGAGGAGGTCTTTGATGTCCCTTCCAACATGAGTTCTATGAGCCTATGACCCTAATACATGATTGTTATGTGGATCAAATGAGATCATGCATGTAAAGTACCATGCAAACCTTAAAGGCTATGTAAATGTTAACTGTTCAGTGATATGTAATTTCATCAATGGGGGAATTCCTTTCATTGATGCAGGTTGCAAATCCCTCCATGAGGAATTCTATGGTATTCATTAGTTGCTCTCATTTACAAAGAAAATTGAAATCATTATGTAAAAAACTCTCTGAATTTAACTAGGTTGGGTATCTGATGATAGACACTATCTGTTACTAACCCAGTACTTGAAAACTACTCTCCTGGCATGGTCTCCAAGAGCCTCGATCATCTTCATGTCACTACAGAGGAATCAGGAGAGGAATTCAGGGGTGGAGTTACTAATATCCCTTCCTAATTGATGGTAATCCCAATTATTCAGCTCTTTTTTAAAAAAAGACCACAGGTTTTACAATTTTAAGGACTTAAAGTAGCATTTGTATCCCTTTCCTTCCAAGGCACAGATGTCTTTGAATATTAATCTTTGACCTAAGGCACACACAGAATGCCAAGAGAGTTTTACCATTAGTGGAGACACATACTGAAATGAGAATGATGCCTCCAATTTCCAGAAAAACTGGCAGCAACAGGCCAGGATGCAAATGGTTTTTTGAGAGGTAGGTTGTGGGTTTGTGCATGTGTGTGAAAGATGAATAGCTTGATGCATTCTTTCAGGCATATGCAGGCTTCAAAAGGATAGGTTAGGAAATAGCAGCTTACACTTGCCATATAGGTCTTTCTTCACATTAGTTCTTCATGTCTCTCACGTGTACATTTAGAGAGATAATGCAAATTAAGAAGCATTGTTAGTTACTTGTTTAGTGATCACTTGCCCTAGGATGATGGAAGAGCCTTGTGCATATTGCAGCTTAAGCAGTAACATTGTAATTGGAGCAAGAATAATATTTTTAATCCCCTCATGGAAGATCAAATTAAATTAGTAGCATGCCTGCCTGGTTAAAGCTGGATATCACTATCTGTTTTGATTAGAAAAATCAGAGAAGGTTGAAGTCTTTGGCTTGTCACACATATCTTTGTATGGAAATCCAAGAAGTTAACACAACTTACTGTTGCAAAGAGAATAGTCTCAAGACAGAGAGAGAGAGAACATTGCAAACATACTTTTCTTAATCTATACAATTTCACTGTAAACTGTCAGATTTCACAATGTGATTTCAAATATGGATCAGGCAGAGGATTGATTAGCTTTGATCTTCAAAAGAGTAATGAGGCCATATGTTCCAAGGCTATGTTTCGTATTATACATTCTGTCTTGTAAAACCACAGGAAATAAGGATCAATGATGATTTCCATTGAATATTCTATTTAATAAAATTTTCAAATTGCATTACCTAGAAACTCATCCTATACTTGGTCAATCAAGAATTTGCTTTAATAAGCTAAGCAGAATTTAAATTATCTGGTCCTATCTTGCTGAAAGTAGGGGAAAAGATGACTAGCTGGGAGAGAGAAAGGAAGAAGAAAATACAAAATGTGTATTTTCAGTTTTGTAAAATAGGAAGAGACATAATCTTAAAAATTAAGGAAAACAATGACATTTTAATACTAACCCAAAATAGGAATTGCCTTTCCTGTAACAATGAGGTTAAGTGGTTACAGATACTTGCATCTGTTGTGGAGGTGTAAGACTAATAACACCAGCATGTAGGAGGTCTGCTAGGTTCAATGCTTTGATCTGCTTTTCTAAAGGAAAGAGAGTTTCAAAGAGTCAACCATCTTACTTTAATTAAACAAAGCAGACACATAAGTAGAAAGAAGTGAGTACCCAAGGAAGAATCCAATAGACAGGGCTCCAATTGTCTAAACAAAGTATTAGATACATAATCACCAGACCAGGATGCACCAACACCAGGGTTCACAAAGTTGGAGGGCCCCCGAGCAACAGCTACCCAGAGTCTCATCTGACCAAATCACAAAGACCTCAAGCAAATGTTCTTCTCATAAATGAGCCCCAGTGCAAAATACCAATCTCTCAGAATATATATAGTTTTGACTAACAGGTTTACAGTCAAACCCACATGACTCAGTGCCTAATTGGTTCAGTACCAAATGGTGTGAAAGCCTTCCTGTGAGCAAGTCTCCCCAAAAGCAAGCTTTCCCCTAAGCAAGCTCCTTCTAAGCAAGACAATATAAATCTTACTGAATATGGGCTCTATGTGACTCAGGATGTGTCACAGCTGTGAACTGGCCCAGAGTTAAAAGCATCGAGACATCTGAGATTGAAACACTTGTGCACCTTTAGACCTGGGAGCACAACCCCTCATTCCAAGGACACATGTGCTCACATAGGCCTATTAATGGATGGGGAAGATCTTCATACTCCATCAACCCTACAAGTGGTAAATGTAAGGGATTTGGAGTCAGAGCATGTGAATTCAAATTTTGGTTCTTCTCTTTACTGCCTATATGGCCTTGAGCAAGTCATTTGTATTTCTTTGGATTTCAGTTTCCCAGTTGGTAAAAACAAGGGCAGTAGATTCAGTAATTATTAAAGTCCTTTCCAGTCTTAAATTTATGATTTTGTGAGCAAAATTGAACCTAGAATAAGCATTCCTGGGAACATGGCCTATTAGACAAATAGAATAGAACATATTTCTAATAGACTAGTTGTCGGTATTCCAACTAAAAGCTTCTCCCAGTAAGTTTAAATGAAGTTTAAAGCTTTAAAATGTTTCTTTTTATAAACTTAACTCTCATATTGCACAAAGGAGGATCATAAAATAAGAGGAGGCAGATTCATTGTGACTTTTTCCAAAATTTTAAGACTCTCATCCATTCATCATGATATATAACTGTATCGTTCAGATGTACATAGAGCAAAATTTTAAGACACTGTTGAAACTCTGGTTCTCCCTCTGCTCTTCACCTTTCAGTTTGTGTGTGTAC
This sequence comes from Pseudochirops cupreus, assembly GCA_028627135.1. NCBI lineage: Eukaryota > Metazoa > Chordata > Mammalia > Diprotodontia > Pseudocheiridae > Pseudochirops > Pseudochirops cupreus. Next base: position 160,423,398 of record CM053583.1, read on the forward strand.
GTGTGTGTGTGTGTGTGTGTGTGTGTGTGTGTGTATGTGTTCACATTCATTTATCTTTCCTTTTCTGTTCTGTCATGATCTTAATATGTCTAAACTTCCCATTCTTTCTTTTCTCATTTTGCTTTTCCCTACATTTCCTTTCCTTCCTTTACATTAATTAACATAAAAAAAGATGAACTTAACATATTTTTTGTATTTATTTGTTATTAATTTATTTCCCTTATCTGATACTTACTGGTTGTGTAACCTGAGGCAAATCACTTACCCTCTCAGTTCTCAAGGAAAATTACTAAAACTATAAATTGCATAGAAGATGCTGACGTTCATTGGTATAAGGATTCTCTTCTCCTTGGCATAACATATCCAAAATCTGAAATTATTTCTTTCAGGAACACAAGTATTCTTTCATACCATTACCAAAGGGGACAATTTAAAAATAGAAGAGAAAATATTTAAACATAAAGCAACCCCCTCCTCTCTTCCATATGCATACATTAATTTAATTTTTTTTCATATATCATTTTGAGTGAAAGGAGAAAAGTGAATGGAAGTCATTCAAAGATGAACGTGAATCAAGCATTTTAAATATATTATAGAATTTTGTAAGTGTTTCTTAGAAAATTTATGTTTACATTAAAAATGACAAAAGGGAGTTATAAAGAGCAATGAATCCAGAATGCTCCATGCAAAATGTGGGGATTGCTAGGTCAACAGAATGGCAGAATTACAAAAAATATAATCATGGAGGGCAAAATGATCTTCAGAAGCATACATAGAACCTTTACAATAAGAGAAAGATGAAGTCTGCTATGATAGATTGTCCAATAAGTTGCAAAAGTAGAGGAAGACTGGGAAAGGTAGTATTTATTGCATGATGAGGTAATAGCCAACAGGATGACTGAGGAGTAAAATAAGCCACCGGAAAAAATACCTCAGGAAGAGATGTTGGTTAGCTCTTGTTAAACATTAGCAATATGAACTTATGCTAATATCCCTCAACTTTTTATAGTCCAAAACCCAACATTTGCTTCCATTTTTGCAAAAATATTGTTACACAAAAATTATATTAGCTTAGCTTCAGGGTGGGAAAATTGGGGATTATGAAAATATTCCACAGGGGCTTATGGACAGGGAAGAAAGGGCCCAGGTCCAGCATTCTAAGAGTGAAAGTATCATTTCCCAACCCTACTTTATTCTGTAATAGTGGAGGAAGAAGAGAAAAACTACATGTCAGCTACAGCCATTGGCCAAATGGGAAAATACTGCTTAAGGCATGCCAGTATACTTCCTTGTTTTGTCTAGTCAAGTCAACAAGCATTTTATTCATGACATAGTATCTGCCAGGCACAGTAATGGTCACTGTTTTGTAAGAAATAGAATTCTGTAAAATGTGTAAATAGGTTCAGATTCTGGGAGATATGTTGTTGACTACATAGGCAAGATAAATGAAGAAAATTTTTACAAAAGAATTTCTATGTACAGATTCTTCCCCTTCAAAAGAAACCTACATTATCTTCTGGGGGCCATCTCCAGTCATCCTCATCCATCTTGCCACTGGACCCAGATGGCTCTTGGAGGAGAGAGTGAGGCTGATGACTTTGCATAGCCCTCCCTCACTTAAATTCAATTCACATGCAAATTATGGTATCATCTTCCTGATGTTAGGGTCCTGTCCAAGAAGGAAGGACAAACAACAACAGCATTATGTTCTCATCTTCCAACTATGAAAGTTACCCCAAGGAATCAGGTTGAGACAACCTATGTGTAGTGAAGTGGAGTGATAAGTAAAAGTCACTGGATCATAGATGTAGAATTGGGAAGAAAGGCATCTAGTTCAACCTCCTTATTGGAAAATTGTGGAAACTGAGACTTTGAAAAGGCAAGCCAATGCCTAAGTACAAGTAGTTAGCAAGCCTCAGAGGTAGGATTTTAATTTAGACACAAGACATTGAAAGCCAATATTTTTTGTTAGTTTGTTTGTTTTTTGTCCCCCCCCCCCCCTCAATGTATCTATCTGCTTCTAAGTCCTCTGATAGCTTCAGTAAGTTTATCATTCAGCAAAACAGAACAACATGCAGTGATAATTATGTGTGTATGGGACTCTTTCCAGTATCTTGTTGGGATTGGTGAGTTAGGATGTTGATTAAAGTTGTTTCTTAATTGACTTGATAATTTTTTCTATTTTCCCAAGGTAGGTATACACATGAATGCTAGGCTTGCCAGCAGATGACTTTCACTTAAACTGGTTCAATTAATTGGTTCCTCTTGTTTTAAGACATGTTCCAGTGGTTGGAGACAACACACTGCTCTAGCCAATATTACTGTTTTTCTGGACCTATATGGGATGTGGGGACCTTCTTGCCTTTTGAAGGCTTTATGATTAATCCAGTATCATAGGATGAGTAGAGGGCACCTTCTTTGTCTCAGTCTTTAGTACCTAACTTTGGGCAAGGGACATGGGAGCCAGATTATTTCAAGCATGTAGCAGCCTTGGGTGGGGGAGCCACATGACTAAAAACCACAAAGATAACAGGCATCCTCTTAATCTAAAAAATGGCAGTATCCTAGGCAGTAATGGAATATCCAAAGTTTTTGGAGAAATATTTCCTGTCCCAGCAAAAGTCTTAGAATTTGTGCTCTCCTATCACCAAATTTAATTGGATAGTATGGGACTGAAAAGCAAGGTTTTTATCTATTTATCAGTCCCAAATATATTTCCTTCCAGGGAAAGCCAAGTCCTTAGCATAGTACTGTAAGGCTGGATGCCATATGCATCTATGGTTTGATGAGAATTTAAGAAAGCATTGTTATGCTGCCTTATCTAAAAGACATAAATTCATTTCTCCTCCAAGGCGAATCCAAGACACAGGTGATTCTTTGAGTCTAGGAAACTGAATACATCCTTAGAGATTTACTGGAAAATCAAGTTATATCCATTTAACACAATCAAATTTATTTAACTTCCAAGGAGATTTTAAGTCAAAAGATGACATTAGGACCACGAGATGATTAGGTCCTTGCATAAAATGAAGCTTCCACAGAAGGAAGAGATTTCTGCTCATTGTTTATGAGCTATTGTCAGGTGTGTGTGTGTGTGTGTGTGTGTGTGTGTGTGTGTGTGTGTGAGAGAGAGAGAGAGAGAGAGAGAGAGAGAGAGAGAGAGAGAGAGAGAGAGAGAGAGAGAGAGAGAGAGAGAGAGAGAGAGAGAGAGAATCTATTTGGGAGCCCTTCTTCGTATTTTGTGTTTTGTTTGTTTTCTGAGTAATTCAATAAAGTTTGACCTGTACCTAATATTCACATTATTACTGTGTGTTCTTGTATGGGATGTGGAAAACCTTGCACACACATCTATGGAAACCTAGACATTAGCTATATTCAGATATTTTCCACAATATAGTCTGGGTTGAGATATAATGAGTTAAAGGGTAAGTGATATTTTTCAGATAGCACCCAAGATGAAACCTTGTCTATTTGATCCCTAACATTAAGGGATTACCATAGATTACTTGAAGAAAAATGAGAAAACCTAGTCTTTGACATGAAGTGTTTTAAAAATCCACATCTGGGTTAATCCTCTCATAAAAAATAGGTAAGGGATAATTGTTACAACGAAGGGGAAGAACAGGAAGGCAAAACAGAATGGGTCAACCTTACTCTCGTTGAAGTTGGCTTAGGGAAGGAATGACATACACTCTATATTGGGTATCTTGGCCTACAGGAGAGTAGAGGGGAAGGGAATGAGAGAAGGGAGGATGGAGAGGAGGGCAAGTTGGGGGGGGGTTGTTGGAAGCACACACTTTTGTCAAGGGACAGGAACAAAGTAGAGAACAGAACAAGTGGGGGGTGGAAATATACAGGTACTGGGGTAGGGAGATCCATCCTGCCCTACCAGAAAGTCAGAGGGGTGATGGGGGAGGATATAGGAGAGAGCTGATTGGGGGAGGGGGGTATTCAGTGGGACCACTGTTCTTGGGTGGGGTGGGTAGTGGTAAGACGGGGAGAAAATTTGTAAATCAAAATCTCGTGGAAATGAATGAAGTAAAAAAAAATAAACAAAAGTTAAAAAAAATAAAAAGATAGGCAAAAGTGTAAGATACTACATAAGGAAATGCTATCAAAACAAAATAAAATAAGCCATTAAAACATTTTAATTGCTAAAAAAAATCCACATTTATTTCAAAACATAACTCATCAAGGCTCCCTTTCAAAAAAGCAAAAGCATCTATTTATTCCTCCTAAACAGTGAACAATTATTCCCTTAGGGCAAGAATTAGTCCACATTCATTTATTAAGTACTTACTAACAGTATTGTACCAATTAAGATATACCCAGTTGAAGTTTATTGTTGGCAGTGGTATAACATGAGCTCTGAATTATGGCCATCCAACACTTTGAGGATATTCAGTATTAGGTTATCGCTTGAGAGTCATACAGGTCACTAGGGCATAAGGTAAGAACATTATCTAACCCAAATGGTAATCTACTTGTAGAACATGGATGGCCTTCAAGATATAGAAATGCCCGCCACCAAAAAAGCAAGCAAACAAACAAACAACGCTCTGCTATACTTACTACAATCACTGGAAGAATTTATTGAAATTTTGATTTTTTAAAAATTAAGTCTAATACCCAGGTGGCCATAGAATTGGTGTTTACTTTAGAATAGAATATATTTTTTCTAATAATGATATGGTTACTGAAGATGGGGCTGAGGGAGGCCCATTTATTCCTATTTCAAAGCACTGTTGGGTCCTGAATTCAATTTTACTTGACCAAAGAATATTCTGGGGAAGTTCTTGGGAATGTAATTACTTCTCAGAGATTGACTGTGAAATACTTTGTAGATTACTTGCCCGCCCCGGGACAGGGGAGAGAGTAAGAACTAGTGACTTTTACACAGGAGATTGACAAAGTTTCCCCCAGAAGGTCAATTTAAATTGAAATTTCAACTTAGTGATTTCAGTAGAGCAACAGTGAAAAGTACAATGCAGATTATTTTGGCTCAGAGGTTTCATTTTGGACAGCTCGTATGTTTTCTAAATGAATGTATTGAATAGATTTGTAGCATGCTTTACTAAAGAGACTGAAGAGAGATTTAACTTTCATGTACAATGTACAAAAGATACTGCTATAAAACTGTCAGATTAACCACAAGGGTGCTGTCAGTGTGTTTCCAAAGGAAACAGACTCCAACAAGAACATTTGTTCTTCTAAATTTATGGTAATTCTGGCAAGTCCAGATCTCTGCTTCCTTACTACATTTACTGGGCCTCTGGAACCTAACAGGCATCCCTGGGAGAAAAAGTCAAAAGCCTTTTTTCCTCTGAAGGGTTTCAGAAGCTTCAATGAAAATTCATTATATATATATCTTCTCTACCTAATTAGAAAAATATAAGCTAATTTACAAATTAATCATGCTGGCTAATATTTTAAAAGAAAAGATAGATGGTAAACTCCTTTAGGGAAGGATTGATTCGCTTTTGATTTTGCATACCTGATGCTATGTACAGTGTCAGGCAGGTAGTAGTTGCTTAGGCAATTCTTGTAAACTGATTGATAAATAACTTTTAGAAGAAGAGATTGGTCTTTTCCTAATCATTTGAGTTTTCCTTATTGAAGTTCACAAAAAATTGAGAGAAGCATCCAAGGTAAGGCAATAGTAGTTACTAAGAATATAGAGAGCAGAGTGCCAGAAAATTAGAAATTCCTGAAATTTCCAATTTCAGGAAACTTATGTAACACCTCCTGTATAAAGACTATATTCTTGACTCTGGATATGAGAAAGAATAATGTCCCAGTTTTTGTCCTCTAGGAGCTTACAATATTTTTAGGAGGAATGGGAAAGATGCACAAATGCATGTGACACAAGGTAGTCTTTGAGGGAGTCAAAATAAGAAATCCAGACAAAGTGCCCAGTGAAAATTTGAAGGCTCCAGGCCGGAAAGAGGAAGACTTCACAAAGGAGTTAGTGGTGCCTCAGCTGGGCCTTGAGCAGAGAGGGAATGCGAAAGGGGTTAGGCATGGCAAAGATCTGAAGGAGGCTACCACCTCCCATATAAGCTCTTTTCTGATATCCTCAAATGATGGTATCTCCCTCACCAACTCCACTTTCCACTTTAACATATTTTGTATATACTTACATGTTTGCATGTTGTCTCCCTTAATTAAGTAAAAGCTCCTTAGCTCCTCAAAGACAGGAAGAATTTCTTCTTTGTCCTTGTGTCACCTAGAACAATGCCTGATACAGAAGAGGGCCTGAATAAAAGGCCACTCATTGACCTTATAATTGAATGTTTAAAGAAATGTCATTAAAAAATGAGTCAACTGATGACTTAAAACTTCAATACAGTAAATAGTTTCTCTTTTGAAGTGGTTTCTTTTCTTTGGCTTTAAAAATCAGGTAAGCATTGATTAAAAGAGCTTGGGGTATCTATTCTGGAAGAAGACTTGGGAGAAAATAATTTTGTTGTTCAGTCATTTAACTCATGTCTGAATCATTGTGACCCCATTTGGGGTTTCTTTGGAAAAGATACTGGGGTGGTTTGCCATTTCCTTCTCCAACTCATTTTACAGATGAAGAAACTGAGGCAATCAGGGTTAAGTGACTTGCCCAGGTTCACACAATTAGTAAGTGTTTCAGGAATTCAGAACAATGAGTCTTTCTGACTCTAGACCCACTACTCTATCTACACTGTGCTACCTAGATGCCTAAGGGCATGATAGGTCTTTAAATATTTGAACGACTATGAGGAAAAGAAATTAAACTTGTTCTGCTGAAGATTTAAGAATGTTGAAAGAGGTAATGACTTCACTGCCATTAGGGGCATAAGGGCACAATTTAAATTGCCACTTGTTGAAAATATGGAAAATAGGAATTATTGTTGGAATACGCGTTATAATAAAAGATCTCTGGATTCCCTTCTGATTTTATGAATTCCTTACTAAATGAGGCTATTAAAAATAACAGAGAGCACATGGTCCTTGATTAATGTAATCACTTCCACTAAAGAAGAATACAAGTAGTTATAAAACCACAGGATATAAGCAGCAACAACACCACAATTTATGGATGAATGCAATGAAGAACCCATTCCCCAAACCATTATTTGTTCTATGTTCAATATACTAACCCCTTTAAGACTGATACAGCTGGGATACCAGCATGTGACAAACATTTTATCAATCAAGTAAGTAAACAAATTCTTACAGAATGCTTATCACATGTACTAATGGTGTGGTGCAATATAAAGTAATGTACCCCATTGCTGCCTTTAAGAAATTTTCTGTATGGGTGGAAACCAAGGACAAACATTTATCAAATGTTTGACTTTGTCCTTGGTTTTTGCCCAAAGTCAAACATTTGATAAATGCTTGAGGCTGGGTGTGAATTAAGGTCTTCCTGACTATAGGTCCTGGGCTCTATCCGCTGTGTCATCTAGCTTCCTCTGATATCTAGTTCACTGTTATTTTCAGGCAGACTCCTTTCAAACTTTTTTCTAAGAGAGATATAGACTGCTCTTTTGAAGGTTCATAGAGATAGTAATTTCTTTAGTAACATATAACAATCATTCTGAATATCTAATATATCTTTTATATTGAAATAGAATAAGCTCATGTTCTTTCATTCTTTTTTGTTCATTGAATAGAATGTTGAATGTGGAAGTAGGAAAACCTGAGTTTGAATCCTGACTCAAACACGCATTTGTTGTGTAAACCAGGGCAACTCATTTGACTATTTTCAACCTAATTTTCCTCATCTGCAAAATGAATATAACAGTAGCATCTACTTTTCAAAGTTGTTGTGAGGAACAATGCAAATCTCTGCAAATTTTAAAACACTGTACAAATCATCATCATCATCTTTATTTTCTCTATTGTATGACACAACTACTGTCCATTGCCTGCAGAAAAAATGCTTTCTATGTTCAAAGAATGTTTTCAAACATCCCTTATTTCTTTCACTGAACATTCATATCACAACTCTTTTCATGTTTATTTATCCTGAATCTCCCTTTAGTTTATGAGTTGTTTGATGACAGTAATATTTGCCCCAAGGTTTCTTTATTACTCTCCATAATGGGGTGTATGTTGTTTTTAGGGAGAACTAGCACCTTTGATGTGATGACTTTCCAAGTTCTTTTCAGGGCTTTTCATCCACCTTTGGTGTCTGTTTGTCACCCAGCTCTCACCTCTGGCTCCAAGAAGGTATAGCTTTGTGCAGTGGCCATATCCCATACCACCTGGGTGGTTTCCAAATTTCCCAAAACACTCTTCTCAGGCTGCCACAATAATTTTAGAAAGTAAACTACTTGAAGTTAGGGATTATATTGATTTTGTATTTATATACCCAGCACCTAACTTAGCACTTAAAACCCTGTAAGCAATTAATGATTTTCCTTTTAATTCATCTTCCTATTTTTGTTGAAATGTAAGGGGATTCTTCTCAAAAAATGAATATTGTATTCGAAATCAAGAAACTAGCTTTTCTGTAATAAAGAAGAAGTCATGTGTGACATCAATATAATATCTGTTTTGATCCAAGATATTGAAAGAATTAATTAAAATGGTTAAGAACAAAAACCCTGGCCCAATAGATAAATGGTCAAAAAAATATGAACTGGCTATGTTTAAAAGAAGGAATGTAAATTATCAAAAAACACTGGGGGGGGGGGGGAAGTTTCCAATCAATGAAAAAAAGAGAACTACATGTTAAAATAAGTCTAAAATTTCATCTCACACCCATCAGAATGTAACAAGGGATGAAAAACGCAAATGTTAAATGCTGAAGGAGCTATAAGAAGGCAAATATACTAATGAAGTATAATTGTGAAGTGTGGAATTAGTTTGAATGTTCTGAAAATATCATTTCAGAATTTTATAAGAAAAGTCACTGTCTATCCCTTTTTGCCCAGAAACGACTAAGCATATGACCCCAGGAAGTTAAAGACCTTTTTCTTCATTTATAAATTGAGAGAATTGACTGATATGATTGATAAATTCTTTGAAAAATACAAAATCCTATGTTTAAAAAAAATCAGAGATTCTGTATTTTAGTGGAACAAATAATCAACAGATGAGAAACGTTGTTTTAAATCCCAAGTCTGATACCATTTAGCTATTACTTGGTCAGACCACTCATTAGCCCTGCTCTTCAGTTTCATCATGTTTAAAATGAAATGATTAGCCTAGATGATCTCTGAGCTCCTATAAAGTTTTGAAATGACATTCTATGAAAATAATCTTAAACAGAAAATAATCAATTGATCTTCAATATATTTCTTATTTTCTAAATGTGCTTTCTTCCAGTTGCCATTACTTGAAATCTAAAATCAGTATGAGTCTAGTTTAAATTTATATCCTTTAATCCACTTTTACTTGTCTCAAATCTGGAAACTTCAAAACTCTTATTTATTCCCTGATAGGAATTTTAGTAATGTTTCTCTTGAATGACTGACTCTTTTGCTGGTTTGAGGACTAGAGACTTAAAAGCAATTTGTGACCTTGTTGGATGACAACTTATTTAATTTCATTAGAATAAAGAATTTTCAGTATGGAAATCCCTCCTGCTCATCATCCATTCAATCAATCAATTAGAACATGACTACAATGTCCAAAGCACTGTGCTTTGTAGACATATCCTAAATATTTTTGACTGATAACTTTTACAAAATTAATGAGGTGGAGAATGGAATACCATTGGGAGAACAGTATGAAAGCCTATTTGGACTAATGTATAGAATACATGAGGAATGTGGAGTAATCCATAGCTAATTTAAAAAGACAGGCTATAAGCAGATTGTAAATAAATCAATCAGCAATCTACAAGTAAAAATTCATTTTAATGTTATCAATACATTTCTTTCCCTTATCTCTGGTCACTTCCATTTGCTGAATGGGAAAAGTTATCTCCCTTCCATAACTTAGATAATTATATTATTCAATTTATTTGCATCTGTTCGAAGTTTCTTTTTTTATATTAAATTCCATTATCTCAATTGATAGTGTTAGCAAACTTTCAGGCTACAAAATCAAACCACAAAAATCAACTGCATCTCTATGTAGTAAGAAAATCTAAGAGGCAATAATAGGAAGAGAATTCCTTTTCCAAATAATCACAAAAAAGCATAAAGTGTCTGGAGATCAATCTAACAAAGTCCAGAGAATATTTGTAGAGATTCAATTATAAAGAATTACTTTAAGAAACAAAGAACTATTTCAATAGTTCAAGGACTCTTCATTGTCCAAGACTGGACTATGTCAATATAAGAAAAATGACAATATTAATCAAGTATATGTTCTGTATATACAAAATACATAAAAAGTAAATTTTTGTTGAGGAAGACACTAGTGGGTAGTGGTATCAAGAAAGCCTTTTTTTTTGGAAAGTATCACTTGAGCATTTTTTTTTTAGTTTCAAAAAGCTTTTATTTGTGGCTCTCCAAAAGGCAAAATTTCAGAAAACAATCTGCTGTAGAAATAACATTTTATAGTTGAGAAATAATATCTTTATCCCTTCCTCTCCTTGAGTATACATGCTTTCTTTCATCTTATTATGAATATTGAGAGCAGTTTTCCACGTCTAGGTGTGTGATTTGTTTAAAAGGCACCCATAACTATGGCCCTACACCATTCTCTACATCACTAGAAGGCATTGTGTAGCTTCACTGTAGTCTCAACCACACACTTGTAACATAATTAGAAAGCTCTTCTGCCCAATCTATCAAAATATTTTAAGGTTGTATTCTACTTCCCTTTATCAGCTGGAAAGAAAAAAATCTCCAAGTTTTTCCTGCAGTTAGAACATTTAACCCATTAGGAAAAAACCCACTATTTAAAACACCTAAAATTATTTCAAGTTTTGTAATTTAGGGAGGTGAAGCTCAAAACCAGACATGTTAAATGGTCTCCTCCCTCAAATGGATAGTTAGAAAAAGAGATGATTTGTCTATTAGGTCAGTTAAAGGAGTCCTATTCTTACAATGCTCCTAAATAATCCCTTTCCTAAATGACAACCATACTAGGTGGCTGATGATGGAGACTGCAACAGATCTCACAAGGATTTAAAATCCTAAACAGTGCCATCCCAGAGATAGCCAGCCGAGTGACAAGGGAGTTCAATGACCCAAGAGAAATGCTGGTAAAGACACAAGGAGATGAATCATGGGTGATTTTAGTGCCATTTTCATTTAACAAACTATTACTAGAGCAGCCCAAAGACTCCTGACTTTCATCACCCCAAGATGTTTAAATCAATCACTTTAGGAAGACATGATTGGCAGGCTGGTCTCCCTTCTGGCATAGAACTTCAAGGGATCCCCAGCCAGATCACAGCATGGTCTTACTGGAGTAACCTATGGCTGAGGTGTGTACCATAAGTATTTCTTGCCTGAAGAGAGCTCTTTGGTGATGATGCCTTTAGGAAACAGTTTTCTGGTTTCCTCTTACAGATAGTTGGAACAACCATGGCACTATCCCCACATTTCCAGTCAACAGGAATAGCGACCTTCTTGTATGCTGACAACTGAAGGGAATCAATTACTCTGAGGATCCCATCAAAATTCCTGCCAGTAGTTGCTAGGTAGAGGATTGACAGCTTCAACTTCTTATCTAGGCCAAAAATAAATACCACAAGGAGCTGTCAAAGGCATGCCCTGCCCATCCCGTTCATCTATGTCTAACATGCCCAGCTTGATGGCAAGATCTCGTTTGTGATCATCAGTGAGGGGAAAGGCAGCTTTTCTGTGGGCTCCTCTCCATTATATGCATTGATATACTTACTCCAGGAAAGATGATCTTGGACAGAGTTAACAGAAAGGGCAATCATCTTCACATTGCACTTCACAAATTCTGGGGCCAGCTTTGCAGCATGGCCCAGCTCTGTTGTGCACAATGGAGTAAATTCCCAAGGATGGGAGAAGAGAATGTCCCATGAGTCTCCGAGAAAGTCATGGAAATGGATGTCACCAATCCTTGTGTCCACCTAGATAAGTTGGGGGCCTCATCTCTGAGCAGCAGACCTCCAGGCATGGCAGCGGCAAGGGGCAGGAGGAGGTCCGGACAGCAGAGGAGGAGGAGCCACAGCCAACATGGGCACTTGTTCATCTCACCTGAGCATTTTTTAATGCAACATAAGGTTTTATGAGATAAACATGAGATGGCATTATACCCTAGGAATGGAGACTATAAAATGTGTGGAGGCAGGAGATGGAGTGTCACCTGTCAAAAAGAGCAAAAAAAAGACAATTTAGCTTGACTATAAAGTTAGTTATGGGAAGTAGCACATGATGGGAAAGTAGGTTGGGGCCAGGCATGAGCTTAAAGCTGAACAGAAGAGTTTATATTTACTCCAAAAGGTGGTAAGAAGTTATTGAAATTTATTGAGTAGAACAACCACATGGTCAGACATGAACTTTGGGAAATGACTTGGCAGTAGTGTAGAAGATAAATTGGGAAGGGGAGAAACATGAAGCAGGGAAACCAATCAGAAAACCTTCTACTATGGGCTGTTGCAAACAGTCCAGGTGAGAGACTGAACTCATGTTACATCCATGTGAACAAAGAAAAGGGAATGGAGGAAGTAATATTGTATTCTATGAAGTGACAAAGTTTGACAAATGATTGGATATGGAAGGTGAAAGAAATGTATTGGATTTGTAAGGTCAAAGAGAACGCTAAAGTTGTGAAACTGGGCAGTTTGAAGGATGGTGGTGACTTTATCATACACGGGAAATAGTCTTAAATCCTAAGCATAGAAACATTTATTTCATCCTGAAGGCAATAGAAAAACAGTCCTGCTTCCTCCTTAGAACATTGACATTGTGGACACTTGCAAGGATTGAAGAGGGACACAGTGAATTCAATGACTCTAATTGGGAGGCTATTGCAATAGATTAGGTGAAAAATAATGAAGATTTGTTTATTAGGGTAGTCATGATGTGAGTGGAAAGAAGGGGACAAATTAAATTTATATTGAAGGGGTAGATTCAACAGGACTTAGCAACAATTTGGATGTGGTCAGTGAGTGAGAATGAAGAGTTAAGGGATACTCATACATTGTGAAACTGAATGACTAAAAGATTGAAAATCATATTACCATCAAAAGAAATACTGAAGTTAGGAGACGTGATAGATTCAGGGGTAAAGATTTTAATGTTGGACATGTTAAAATTGAGAAAATTGTGGGCCATCCAGATGTGGATGCCCAGTAGGTTTTTAGAAAAAGGGGACTAGGTAAAAGGATGAGTGTTACATATGTAGGCTTTTGCAACTCATCTGTTTAGAGATGATACAAGTAACTGCATCTATGAAAATTGAGAGAAAAAGAGAGAACAAGAAAAAGAAAACCTGAAACATAACAACAGAGGAATCAGCAAATCAGTGATAACCCTAAAAAAGGAAACTGAGGACTTATGAGAGAGGTATGAAGAGAATCATTATGTAGTAATGTTATAGAAACTCAGGTAGGAGAGAAAATTTGGGAGTATTGGTGAGAAATAGTATGAAATGTTTCATTGTTCTGTGTTTTGTCCTTTGTTTTTGAGGAGGACCATGGCATCAAGGAGATGATACAACTTGCAGTTGACTTTGATTTGAGTTAAGGAGGACTGTGGAAAAACACCAGCATCATTTTGTCTTCCAGAGCCATCTGGGTCCAGTGGTCAGATATTTATCAGGAAGACAGGAGATGATCCAGGATGCAATGGCAGACCCCAGCCCTTTTAGGCTAAGGACTTTGCTTGTACTCACTGAAAGTGAGTTAATGCCCATTCTGTGACTAGGCCTCTTTAAGAAGTGAATCAAGGGATTGCTCCTTTAATTACAAAAAGAAAAAATAAAAATTAAGATGGGAGGGATAGACCCTCTGGCTTGCTGTTCCAAAGAGAAACGGTTGCCAATGACATTCACTATCAGTCCAGAGGGCCTAAAATACTGCTCTTAAGTGAACATTGGATAGGAAGCTATTGCTTCAGAGTGAACTGTGTTCAAAGTTTCATGAAAGGAAAGAAGGAAGAGAGTGAATTTCAGTGGCAACTATTTCTCTTTGGAACAGCAAACCAGAGGGTCTACCCCTCCCATCTTAATTTTTTTTTCTTTTTCTAAATAAAGGAGCAACCCCTTGACGCACTTCTTAAAGAGGCCTATTCACAGAATGGACGTTAACTCACTCTCAGTGAGCACCTGCAAAGGCCTTAGCCTTAAAAGTGTCAGCGTCTCCCATTGTATCCTTGGTCATCTCCGGTAATCCAAATGAACATCTGTTCACTGGACCCAGATGACTCTGGAGAAGGAAGTGAGGCTGGTGACCTTGTACAGCCCTCCCTCACTCAAATCAAAGTCAAATGCATGTCATGCCATCATCTTCCTGAAGGCTTGGTCCTCTTGGAAAACAAAGGACAAAAATAAACTGTGATTAGAACAAGTTCCTTGAATGGGGACCCAGCTAGTTGGGTAACCCAGCTCATCCTCTCCCTCTCCCTCTCCTCCTTCTCTCCAAAGGAAGGTAAATTTTGAAGACCAGAAGAAGTCCACTTAACTTGGGATTTACTGGCTACATTCCTTCCTTCCTTCTTTCCTAAATGTTTCAAAGAGGTCAAGAAGGAAGAGGATTAAGAAAAGACCTTCAGATTTAACAGTAAAGAAATCATTTGTGGTGTAGGATTGTTTCAATCTATTGAAGGAGTGGAAAGTGAGATTACAGGTGAATAAAAAAGTGGAAAATGAAAAAGTGAAGACAATTATTACAGAGAACTTTTTTCTAGAAATTTGGAAGTGAAAAGGAAAAGAGATTTAAAACAATACTTTGAGGGAATGACAGGTGTGGGTGAAGAATTTTTGTTGTTGTTTTGTTTTGTTCTTTGGACTGGGAAAATCTAAAGTTGCCTCTTCATGCTATCACCACGCCTACAGCAAACTGCCTTAAGGGGAATGTGGCTTGATGAGCTGAGGGTGGATGTGGAATTAAAGCAGTGGTTCTCAACCTTCCTAACACTGCGACGCTTTAATACTGGTATGAGGACATATCTGCAGACCATCAGAAATATGTGTTTTCCGATGGTCTTAGGTCACCCCCTTTCGACCCCCAAAGGGGTCACGCATCACAGGCTGAAAAGTGCTGGATTAAAGGCAAAGAGAAGTGAATGTTAGTCTTGGCAAAGAGAAAGGTAAGATGAATTGTAAGGCAAAAGAAAAAGAAAGTGGTGATGATATGAAGGTGATTTATGGTATGTAATTGGAGGAAGAAGAGTAAACTCTAGCAATTGACTGAACTTTTTCCAGTGACTTTTTAGGTAAAGTGAGAGAGGGAAAGAGAGAGAGAGAGAGAAGTGACTCGAGTCACTCAAGTGAATGACTTGAAGACAAATGGGAAAGTTTGGAAAGTTGCCATAGAGAGGAAAATAGCTAATCAGAGAAGTGTAAAATGTTTTGCATTTAGCATTGGGGGCCTAGTTGAGCATGATTAATAACATTTGTAGTAGGCCCAGTAAATAAGGTGATGTCACTTCTTCCAGTTGTGTTCTGTAGAAGAGGACCAAGACTTGAAAAAGATATGATATGAATATTAATTGAAAGAAAGAAGAAAGACAATTTAGTAAGTCTGAGAAAAAGAAGGCTTATTCTACTGAAAATATCCAGTAGTTGTGCCATTCCATTGAAATCAGAATAATATTAATGGTAGCTAGCATTTAAATAATGAATGCACTTGCAAAAGAGCTTTACATAATTGTCACATTTGATTCTCATGACAACCCTGTAGGGTAGATTCTGGTGTTACATCCATTTTTCAGATTAAGAAACTGAGGCTTAAAAGGTTAAGTGACTTTCCCTAAATTTTAGGGAAATTAGCAATTAACATAGCTAATAAGAATTTGACTTAGATTTTGAACTGAAGTCTTCCTAATATCAAGTCTAACAAAATAGAAAGTGGAATCCTGGAGATGGGATTTGGAAAAGAGTGAGTAGCTTCAGGATGAGCAAGGAAGGAATTACAGGAGTCACTAATGCAATTAATCCACTCCTCTAAAACTTACAGTCTTACAATTGTTTGGGTCACTGAGATGTTAAAAGAATTGCCCATGGACACATAGCTAGTATGTGTCAGAGTCACAAATAGAATGGAGGTCTTCCTGACCTAAAGTGTAGCCATCTCTTCACTATTCCACACTGATTTGTATTTAAATGTATTAACTAATAACACTTAAAATGATAAACTAAAAAAGAAAAAGGGTATTCTCTTCCAATAATTTTAGCATAATCTTGTTTTTGCTCCTCTTATTAAATTAATTTGTGGTTTAGAGGATTAAACCATCAGATATTAAGTCATTTAAAACTTTACTGGAAGACAGCAAAATCAGAGACAAGGGAGAGAAAAAAAAGAATTAAAAAACATAACATCTTGGTTTCTTCCCTTAGAGTCTAGTTATATTAATTATCATCTGTCAGAGACATACAAAGAACTAAGCAGATCTTGAGATGTAACTGGGGAGAAAAATAAAATACTGTTTAAGAAAAAAAAGAACGATAAAATAGAGAGAAAAAGAGATAAATAGAGAGAGAAAGAAAGAGAGAAAGAGAGAGAGAGAGAGAGAGAGAGAGAGAGAGAGAGAGAGAGAGAGAGAGAAACCACACATTTATCCTATTGAGTTTTGGAGTCATAGAAAGAAAATAAAAAACCTTAGAAAGTAAATTTGCTGAACCAGGCTGTCACTGAGAGAAAGAATGAGTAATTATCAGGCAGTAGGTGATATTGTACATGATTACCAACGTCCTAACTGTGCAGAAATATCACCCAGTGAGAGACAGCTCAGATAGATAGTGAGAAGGGAAAGAATAAAAGAAAATTTCAGTTAATCATCTCAAAAAAATTCAGTCATTCAAGATTGGGCACTGTGGAAGTGGGAAGAGAAGCAGCATGTGTTTGGGTTGGGATTTTCTCATTCATTCATTCATTCATTCTCAAATATTCAAATTGATCTGTGATGTCCTTAATTTGGGAATCTCCTCAATCCAGAATTCAACACAATTCATGTTTACTTATCCTTTCTAGCTCTATTCCATGTTCTCAAACCCATAAGGGATTCACCCTATATACTATATCCCTAAAATCACAAAGGTACTCATGGAGTTCTCTGGCTTCCCAGTTATCAACTCTACCCACCACATGAACAAAACATCTTTCCTTCCTGCTATAGAATACCTTGATGACACTCTTTACTTCTGTTGCCATTTGTTCATTTAACAAATATTTACAAAGCATATGTTGTATTTTCGGAATTTGTAAAGCCAAGCACAAGCAGCTTTCTAGAAGAATGCTGCTGTGAACAGCTTTTAAGTTTCTGATTCCCCAGTACAGAGAACATTCTATTTATTCCATAACAAACCAGAGCAAAACATTCAGAGTGAATCAAGGTACAGCATTCACAATGTTACTACTTATCACAGAAAATCAAAATATGGCATTCACAACAACTTATCACAGAAAATGGCCACATAGTTTCCACCACAGTGGAAGTTTTGAATACACCAAAGTTTTGAACAAAGAACATTCATTTAGTAACTCAATCATTCAATCATAAAGTACAAAAGGTCAAAGTTCTCCATTCATGGGTCACACTAAGTTACAAATCAATTACTTATTCAGTCATCAATCACTAATTAGCACAATCATTTAGTCAATCAGTCAATTCAATTAATTTAATCATTCAATCATCCTTCCTCATTCACTATTCAATCATCAGAAAATACACAAACCCTCCACCCCAGGTCACTAGTAAATTTACAATTTCTCAGTCAGTACACAGTATCCAAGTAAAATCCCCTTTCAGCTTGACTTGAAGTGGTCTCTTGGATTCCTTGCATCCCCTTCCATGATCCCAGATCCTACCTGGATTCACTAAACTGTCGCCTGGGTTCAAAGGCAGACAGCTCCCAGGTCCTTGTCCAGCAATCTGTGCAGTTCCTACTCCACATTGGAGTTCACAGTGTCCAGTTCATCTCAAATCCTTCACATTCCCTGTTCCTGGGAGGACAAGGCTTAACAAAGCCACAAACAGGTTCATTCAAAGTACCAGCATCACAGTCATGCTTCTTCAGTCTTCAGCAGCTCTTGCTGGCCCTCAGAAATCTTCAACTGCCTCAGCAGCTCCAGCTCGATCTCAGACTCTGCAGAAGTTTCAGCTCATTCCCAGAATCAAAATTACTCCATCCAGGTTTTCAACATCAAAATCATTCTCTCAAACCTGGGAGGGGCTTTCCTCTTCAGCCTCTTCTTCTCCTCTTCAGCCTCTCCATTGGCAGCAGCTTGTGCCTCCACAGAGCTTGCTCCAAGAAGATCTGTCTCAGTTACCAGTTCTCATTTTTCTTCTCGATTCTTAGTCCAGCAGTAGCAGCACAGCCTCCAGATGCTGCTGAAATTTTCTTTCTCCAATGGCAGCAGTGTCTGCCTCCAGATGCTAGTCCCAAGGAATTCTGACTCTCCCTCTCTGGGATTTTCCTTATAAACAGTATTGTCCCTAACTGTTCAGTCCCTTCCTGTTACATCAGCAATAGGAGACAGGAGTTCATACCTTCTGTTTCTTTAACAGAGGCTTAATCTGAACTAGGTGCTAAGTACCTCTTAGATTAACAATACAAAAGGAATTTCAGATCTCATTACTATTACAGAACTCCAGATATTTGCTAGATAATACAGATAAAAATGAAATAGTCCCTGAATGTGAATTCCACTTGAGTTTACACTCATTCTGTGGGAAGTTATTTCACGATAGAAAGACCTTAGATCCCAAAAGTCACCCAAAACCAGAAGGGAAAAACAAAACAAACAAACAAACAAACAAAAAAACAGAGACCAGATAAGTTTGAGGACCAGAGGAGAGAAGAAATTTGTTCATATAATATTATTTTGTGATTTTATTTTTATTTATTTAATTTCGTTTTTCCTATTGAGTAGGTTCAGAATTCCTGCTTTGTTTTCAAATAGAAGCATTGTTTTTTTGTGTTTTTTTTTCATTCTGGCTTTCAAGTTTATGTTTCATTTAATAGCTAAACATCAAAATATTGTAAACTAAAGCAGAATATCATACCTGTGAAAAGGTCTTTTTATCCCAGTCCCCTCTCATCTCTTCCTTAATTGGAAGGTTTCTGACTTATGCAGTGACACAGAACATGATGAAAAAGGATTGAATTAGAAGCAAGTAATGGACTCTAAATTAACAACTTTAGAAAGACCCCAAGGGATGAATGACCTGAGCGTGTACTGAGTAGAAAAAATAAATACATTGGGACAGCTTAACTTCCTTAGTAATACTGATCTTATATCTACATGGGGTACACAGAGCTGGTCAATTTATCAGGCTGGGGCTGGGGGAGGGGTGACATGCTGGTTTCTAGGTAGAATTGATCAGAATTTATTGATTTTTTGTAGGCAAAGCAATCCCAGCAATAGAAGGATATTGAAGGAATATTTTAATGAACTATTATTTGCCAATGTGAATATTCCCTCTTCCCATGCAACTGAAACCCCTCCTGCACTTTAGCAGTCTGTTACAATTGATTACTGGGTAGAAACAGATAACTGATGCCATCTTTGGGACTGGAGACTAGAAGATTGGTCAGTACTGACTCAGACACATAAACTATAGGACCCGGTTTCCCCAACCACAAAATACTGATAATAATAGCACATACCATCCAGAGTTATTGTGAAGATCAAATGAGATCATTTTTGTAAAGCACATAGCACAGTGTCTGGAATATAATAAGTGTTTAATAAATTCTTTGTTCCTTCTTTCTTTGAAAAATCTACCATTCTTACTTACTGAGGAATTTGTTTGAATTCAGCTAGATGCATCTGCCTCCCCCTACTCCCTCCCCCCAAGCCCCAGTCCAGTGTTTAGAGACAGCTAAGGGACTCAGTGAATAGAACACTGGACCTGGAATCAGGAAGATAATTTCAAATCTGGCCTCAGAAATGTACTAGCTGTGTGACCCTGGGCAAGTAATTTAATCCCACTTGCCTCAGTTTCCTCATCTGTAAAATGATGTGGGAAAGGAAATAACAAACCACTCCAGTAATTTTTGCCAAGAAAATCCCATGGAAAGTATTGGTGTGCTGTGGTCCATGAGGGTGATGAAGAGTTGAATACGACTGAATAACAAGAATCTTTCTGAACTTGGACTCCAGTGACATAGCCTGAGAGAAACCAAGGTCTCAGCTGTGTCATGATTAAAATATCAGAGTAAAGTTTATTAGAGTAACTTTGAAAATTAACAAATTTTCGCTATAGGACAAGTTATGACATTTATATTTACTGGTAAGAAACTGATCAATCCCACATTTTTAAGGGCAATTAATAAGTAGTATAAGAAATCAGTTCTATGGAATACAATATATTCATACCATGTTGAGATTTCCCTGTTGTTGTTTTAATGTTCATTTTAAAAGTCTTTGGACGGTTCTTTTTTATACCCCATTTGCAGAAAAATAAAAGCAGGTTTTGCCAAATTTAGAAAGCTACAGGCATGGAAACTTTTCTCATCTTTGTCACAGCCAAGGAAACAAGGAAATAATAGGAAAAACATGTATATTAGCAGCAGAAGTTCTTTAGGGGCAAAATAGGAGGCAATGTTCATTTAATTGAACATAATCATTTTGAGAGAACTTTCTTACTCATTATACCCTGGGCTAAGGGGAAGGGCAAGGGAAGGAGAAACAGAAATGAGACAACCAAATGACCACCTAAACTTAATGAAATACTTCTTTGGAATTCCAAGCCAAAGGATTGCTGAAGTTTCTTTCTTTCTTACACATTAACAAATTTAGAATTCAGGCATCCTGACTCAAATGGAAGAGTAATCACAAAGAACAAATGAATTTGGTGTCTGCATGTTAGCTGCAAAAATAATTGAAAGCATGAGAGCTGTGCGGTTTCTCTAAAACTTTGAAAAGTAGACATAATTACAGAAGGCAGAATACCATCTGTTTGTTGTTAGATTCATGTCTTATTTGCCTTCTCATGCTCCCAGGGTATTTGATGAATTTCGTCCTTTGTAAAGAAACTTGTATTATTTGTTATGTTTGATTCAAGGTAGAAAAGGGTTAGATTCAACATCTTTCCCCTTTTTGTGGTTGAATGGGGTTAGTTAATGGAACACAATAATTTCGCAATTAATTCAAGACACTCTGACAAAGATGCATTTCTTATTGGTTAAAATAATCAATACACTTATTATCTGAAATAGATTTCATGCATATTTTATGCTTCTAATAACATATCAGCACCATTGCCAAATGTTTCATTGCAGTGTGTCTTATTCTCTAATACCTAAAATGTCAACAGCAAAACAGAAAAGATAGAAAGAAGTACTTAAGGGGGCATATCTGGCAGCTTAAGTTAGTATGGGTGTGGCTGTTGACTTCCTGATACTCCCTTAAAATGTATGTTCCATGAAGTTTAACATTCTCTGCTTTGTAGGATTGGGTAGTGCTACTGGGAATATCAGAGTTGGAAGAAGCACCAGATGTCATCTAATGAAACTTGTATAAGAGTAGGAATCTCCACTAGAGATTCCCAAACAAATAATCATGCCATCTGTACCAAAAGATTTCTAGTTATAAGGAACTTATTGTTGCTCCAAATCACCCATTCTGCCTTTGAGTATCAATAAATTTAGTTATAGGATGAGGGGCTGGACCTGTAATTTCCCTGATAGAGGGAACTCCTAAGTGAGGGGATGTTATGGGAATCTGAAGATCTTCCCTGCCCCTAGGCCCTTTGCTAAAGCGGCTTAAGTGGCTCTGAGAACCTTCCCTGATTTGAAAATATATTCTGCCCCATAATAGGCTGAATGTGGTCACATGGAGCCTGTGGCAGGAGGCTTGTTCTTCAGGAATGCCCATGCCTTATTACTTTGTGATTGGGCAGTGGGTCAAGAGGGCTGTGACATTCTCTGATCCAGGAGAAGGCTATATATACACCCTGATGTGAGGTTTTGCTTTGGGACTTACTTTGAGAAGAGTTGTGTGATTTGGCCAGACAAGACTCTGAGAAGCCATTGAGCCCCCCGGCTTTGAAAAACCCTGATGTTGGTGCTTCCCTCTCTGGTAACTGAATAGGTATGGATGTAATAGTCAGACGACTGGAAGCCCATCTGCTGATCTGTTTCTTTGTCTGCTTGTAAGTTCTGCTTGTTAACTTGTGTATGTATTCTGTTTGCATTATCTGAAGTTCAGGGTGCTGACTTTTTCCCCTGAACTAGGTAAATGATCTATTTATGATTAATTAAAGTAAGTTTGTTAACCCATTTTGAGTTGCTTTCCTTTAGAAAAGCAGATCTAAGAACCTGTGCTAGCAGTCATCCTGGGTATACTAGGGTGCTTGCTGTTACAGGGGACTCCCCCTACCAATGTAGAGTGGCACCTTCCATGCAACTCATATTCATAAAAAGTCCATTAGAGTAATGGGAGACTAAGACTTGTACAGTAAGTGACTATACTGGTTTTAGTTACATAGACAGTACATAATGACAACAACTCACATTTATATAGAATTTACACATGCCAGATACTGTGCAAAGAACTTTACAAATATTTTCGCATTTGATCTTCAATACCTCTATGAGTTAGAAGCCATTTTTAGTATCCCTAATTTTAGATTTGAGAAAACTGAAGCAAACAGATGTTAAGTGATTTGGCAAGATCATAGTTACTAAGTGTCTTAGGCTGGATTTGAACTTAGGTCTTCTTGACTCCAGATCTGGCCCCTCTAGCCACTATGCCCCTAGCTATCAGAAGAAAGACTCAAACCTAGGTCTTCCTTGATTTAGGATCAGCTCTCTAGCCACTGAACAAGTTTGCCTTTCATAAGAAAACTTCATCTAAAGTTTCCCACTTCTATTCCCCTTCATATGAGCTTCAATTTTTCTGTCTGCAGCTTCTCTGCCCATTATTCTTAGTTCTATTATTTGGAACCATGCCAAAAAATTTATCTCTCTCTACCATATGGCAGCCCTTCAAATATTTGAAGAAAGCTATGCTGTCTTCAAAGCTTTCTTCACACTAAACATCCGCAGTTTCTTCAACCCAATCTGACATTCCTTGTGCCTGTGTCCCCTCACTCTTCAGTTTGCCCTCCTCTGAATATTATGTATGTTACTGTGCTTCCTAAATTGTGATACCAAGAATTAAATACCATTATTAATATTGTAGGCTAAGCAGATCAAGGGATAGCCAAACCATCAAGTCTGCTATTCCCTTACGGGAAACTTGAGTATTTATTTCACAGAGATTAGTTTACTATTTTAAAGTAAAAATAAGTATAACCAAGTGATTACTTCATATTGATGAATTCAGCTTAATATTGTTCAACAAACTTTAAAAAAAATTTAGAAAACAATATGTGAGTATTAGGATCTGCATAATTGGAAGATGAAAACTTTCTCCTCAATAACCTTACCAAGTTACAGAGACAAAATAGAGATGATAAAGCAATGCAGGATGTATTGTGATGTATATGTACATCGCTCACTAGTACATTTGCTTTATGTTGGCACCAAAGGAGAGTGGCTGGAAGAATTAGTTAGATGGAATACAGTATCTCCGCCAACCACCAAGTTCAATAAAGTTTGAGCTGTTCCAGCTCATCTCAACTGTGCATACGTGGGCAGCTCCTAATTTCCATTCATGAGGAATTTGTTCACTACCAACTGAGCATAGTTAGATTAGAATCTTCATAATTTTCTCAACCTTGGATTCCATTTGGTTTAAGGTTTATGGAAATTCCCATCAAAATTCATAATTTACTCAAGCCATATCTGCCCCTATATGCACAGGAAACAGATGCATTTCCCATATCCATGTGATATGAAAGGCACACTTATTCATCCACAGATTAGAAAATGTTTACTTAATAATGTAGAAGGAGAAAGGTAGAGCAATAATACCTATTAGGAAAATATGATTATTTATTTTAATCTGAATTTTCTAACTTTCCATCTTCTTTTCTTATGTTTTGCCCCTCATTATAAACATACTTTAAATTTACATACTTCATGTCAAGAATGCTTGGTATAAACACATCCATTGTCTTAGCAGTATCCCATTTATCCTTTCTAGCTGTATGAGGAGTGATGATCATCCTTTCTGACTCCTGTAGACTTGTTTCAGCCTTCCTGACTAATTATCAGGAAAAACCTCTAAGATATTGTATATAAGCCATTTAGCAAAGCATGGAGGAAAAAAAAAACTTATAGTTCTCGATTCGGTTAGAAAAGCAGAAGTAAGAAAAAAATGAATAATGACTACAAAGATGTAAATTAAAATAACTTGAAAGCAAGAATAGATAATGAAACAAATCTCTCTCCTAACAGCAGATACATAAAGAAGTACAGATGTAGAATATGGCAAACTCTGCCTAACACCCCAACTGTATGTTGATTTTTCTAAAATAGTTTCCTTTGTAAGAAAAGAGAAGTGTGTAAGGGTAGAGTTTAAAGGTTAAAGGAAAAATGTTTATGGTGTAAAAACAAAATTAAAAAGGAAAATATAATAAAAGAAAATAAAGGACCCTGGGTCTAACAATAAGGAAGCATTTGTAGGCCTTTAAAAGGACATTTTTACTAGTATAAGTAAAAGATATGTTTCTAAGCTTAAAGAGGACTTTAACAACAAGACAATGGGGGCAGCAGTTTCCCCAAGAGAAATTTGACCAAGCAAGGAAAGACTGGATGAGAGTTCAGTGAGGCAGCATGGTCAAGGTCATGATTCTCTTCAAAAAAAGGCAATGAGGATTAAAATATGGAGATTCTGGAAAGGGAGTGTCTATGTGTAAGAGAAAAGATCTTTTGTAAGCATGAATCCTAGATGAATGTGGAACAGATTATATGAAGTCTCTTATTTGTGGGGTGTGTGTGTGTGTCTGTGTCTGTGTGTGTCTGTGTGTGTGTGTGTGTGTGTGTGTGTATTCTGCCCCCAAGTTCTCTGGTTTACTGGTCTACTTTATCAGGTCTGAAACAGCAGAGACCATTTCTTTTGGAAACTGAATTTGTAATTAAAAGATACGGGTTGTATTAGCTCTATTTCTGTATCATTTGTAGGACTTGGAAACGGACATTTAAGTTTTCTGTAAAGTTTATCTACAAGCATATTTAATATCCTTTCTTTATTAAATTCTCAGAAATTCTTGAAAGGAAATATTGTATTTATAGTATGCCATAACACATTAAAAAGTAGAATATAAGGTTTTTGAGGACAGGGTCTACCTGGTTTTTGTCTTTGAGTCTCCTACAATTAGCACAGTGCTAGATTGAGAATTTTTAATTTAATTGAAAGAAATAGTAAATATTAATATACCAATCTGTTCACAAAACATTGGTAAAGTAAATTAAAAAATAAAAATTATTATCTTTATTCTTCTGAAGACCAAGGGAAAAAATTTAGCACAAAAGATTATTGAAGAATAAGAACCTGAATGGAAAAAATGTATATTCTATATCAGAGCTTCCTTCATTCTTGTAATCTAATATCACATATTTTAAAACATATAGAACTAGGAAGCTAAATGAAGAGCCAAAGTAAGATAAGTTCTATTACACATACCCATAAAAAATTATTGGCTAACTTCATTGACTTCTATCTTATAATCAAGACAATGCAAAAAAAAAAAAAGCTTTTTTTTTTACTGGAGACTTAAGAAAGGAGTTAGTGGTAGATAAGACTGATGATAATAGGAGACAGGGTGAGATGAAAGGATTTTAAGAGTCAGTATATGAAATATTCACTGAGATATCCTTTTGTCCTCTCATTGCTATTTAAGGCAAGAAAAGTAATTTTTTTCTGTCACTTTAAAGTTTTGAGACAACTCATAGACAAATAGTTTGCTTAATGAAATTTATTATAACATACAAGTGTTGATAAATATCTAATGTTCAGAAATTTTAAAACTTTTCTAAAGCTTATAGCATTTCTTACATCATGCAAATTATTCTTTGAGATGCTTAGCAAAGCAACACAAGACACATTTCTATGGCTAGCTTGTCCACTTTAGGAATGGAGAAACATGGTGTCATTCTCATCTAAATTGTTGTCCTAACCTATGAATAATTATACACTTTACTTTCAATATTGAAACAGGTGGTTGGTGGGTCTCTATGGTACCTCTTCTTCTATTTATCCTTACCATTCAAAATGTTAACCCTCGGAGACACCATTTACATGTCCTCGATAACTCTGCTTTTCAATATTTTCAGCCTTCAGTTTGGAAGATGTGTTTCTTAACAAAAAGTAATCTCCAATCTGCTCTTTAATTATAAACAGGAAGGTCATCCAATCTCAAATAGAGGGTTCAGATTGCAAGTCGGCTATGGCTGGGTCCAATATGTACAACTCTAATACTGGTAAGGTACTCTAGGGCCACAGAGTATCTTGCTGGGATTGTCTCCAGGACTTTTTCCCACCATCCATGGTGTGTACTCAGCGACACTACAGACAATGGCTATTTTAATTCACTTTGTTTTATAACCTTGGTCTGAAAATATATCACTACGAATCACAAAAAGATGTCATGTGTCTTTTTGGACCACCTATAGACTGAAACCCAACTTCTACCCAAAAGTTGCATAACATAAATAGCTCATCCATAATTCTTCTAAAAAATCAGTACCATTTGGTGACCAGTGGACAGTATAGAGAAAGCGAACCACTAGCAGCAGCCTATTCCTGTTTATATTAAGGGTACCATCAGTTTGGAGAGGAAAAAATGGACTTTGCAAAAAAAGTCTATGTTAGATAATTGAATCATTTCAGTGCCTCTTCTATAACTTAGACATACTGTAAAATGGAAAGGCGTAAAGAAACTTAAGAGTTCTAGATAGCATGTGAACACATCAATAATAATATAAGAAATTAACATATAACCACAGAGCAATGAAATACTACACATTTTATAAAATGATGAAAAGTATTGGAAGGAAAAATAGTTTTAAAAAGCTTGTTGAGAGGTCTTATCGAGTAAAGTCATCTCAAGGGTGCATTAAATGAAAATGTAAGGAGGACAAATAATAATAATAACAAAATATAGAAAATATTTTCAAATATTTTTATAGCAAACCTTTTTTTGTATTATTAGGGACAGCAGAGTCATTATTTTTGAACTTTAACAATACTCCCAGCTGCAACTAAAGAAGAAGAAAAGAAGACATTAGAATGAAGAAGAGGAATAGAAAAAAGAAAAAAGGAAGAAGAAATTAGTGTTATATTAAACTTTAACATATCAGTGATTACTCTGACTCCCCTATCTCAATGTTTCCTTTAGCCTTCCCCCAGGGTTCTCTAATCCTCCTGAAGGGTTTTTAGAAGATCCAATATTTCTCCTGCCCCTACCTATACTATTTTCCACAATTTATGGGTCCCCTGGAACCCAGTTCCATTTAACCACTTAAGCCAGATTAGTGTTTTGCAAAGGAATATTTACTTCAAAGAACAAATATATAAACTCCTCCCTCAACACCTGGGAAACATAATTACTCACCACCACCACCTCAGTCTTTGGAAAGGGAAAGAGGTAGAATTTTACAACCTAGTTGCAAGTCCTAAGCCTCTAGTTGGGCTCAAGTCCCAGGAAACCTGCTAGACTGGTTGGCTGCAACATTCATCCTGGAATCCTAGTTCCAAAGACACCATGGCACTATTCCAAGTCCAGAGATCCTACATATTAGAAGTGAAAATGACAAAACATCCTGAAACAAAACTCCAAGTTCATTTATAAAGACCTCAGTAGGAGAGGGGGTAATAAAGCTCTTCCTCCTACCCACTCAGTTCATAGTGCCTGGGTTCTGCATGGACAGCAACACTTTCTTTATACACAAGATAGTGTTACTGACCTAGTCCATTAGTTTAAAAGATGCTGCCTGTTTCAGCCACACCAGCTATTGTTGCCCATATGATAAGGGATCACATTCTCCCAAAATCAAGATACTCCATTATTAGGTGATCTGGGCATGTGCAGCAAAGCTCCTGTGACAAAAATATTATCTCAATGGATAGTCAGGGCAACCCTGTGTAAGTACGCAAGTATTGGTTATTCAACACAATGAAAAAAAAATTACTACAGTTAAGGACAAGTCACCCAATCATGGATGGATTTATTTCTATAAAATTAATGACAGCAACTGATTAGATGACATCCTAGCAATTGTTCAAATAACAATTTAAAACCTAGCCACCTACAATGATTATGGAGGAACCAAGCAAAGTTAAAGAAGTGAAAAATGTGTTTATGTATATCAAACATCTTAAAAATAAAAAAAAAGTTTCAAGGGTGAAGTGGAACAATTTCTAAGTCCTATTGAAGATACTGGAAAATGGACTCAGAATCCCTTCTGAATTTTGTTCAAATAGATAGCTTAAGCTTTAACTCTTCTTAACTAAAATAGGCAAACAAAATAAAACAAATTTCTGTTCATTCATATGTAGTTCTGCTACTCAATTCACAAAGACTGAGGGCTTACAATTTGATATCTGGTGCTAGTCATTTTAAAAAACTGTCCAAAGTTAACCAATTTAAATGATTTATCTCTGACATTTACTTTATATGAATTATTTGGTTCAAAGTATCTTTATTAGCTTCCACGGAAATCAAATGGGAAATTTTGAAATTTTAATACAGCAAATAACTAGTATTATAGTATGCTTACAGAGGTAAGCAAATTAAGAAGAAATAAATGAATAAAAATGAATAACAAAAATTTTAACCCCAAGGGAGAGTGAGAACTAGGTTTACCTATTCTAAAATGAAAGTGGGTCTTATAAGTAACCAAATCCACAGAATGATGGATGGCATATGAAAAGAAAATAGATTTGCTGAAGGATTGAAGACTGCTATTAATCTATATAGTTATTTTAATAACTGATTATGTAAAAATATAAGCTTTCTCAGTTTGCACAGTCACTAACCACTTTACTTTTTAAACTAATTGGCGGGGGAGCGAAGTAATGTGTTTACATCTTTCTTTTCTTTGCTATTCTTTGAGAAAGGGGCAAAAACCATGCACTAGATTTTATTCAAAATAAGCAAGTGGCAGAATGACATGTTTCATCCTCTCAGTAAAAGGGGTGTAAAAGTTACTAACATATAATTTTCTCCTTTCCCTCTTGTAGCAATGTTTCACCAAATAAATGATTAAAAATTGTATCTAGAGGCCAAAAAAAGAAAAAAAAATGTTATGAATTAGAATTTTGCGAAGGAGTCACTGCAAGAAAAAAGTAAACTTATCTCTCCTACACTAACAATACTCCAGATAAAATACAAGAGTGTGCAAATTCACTTTCTTTGAGAAATTGGGCTCCAGAAAAGTCATGAATATAAAATGCTCTAACACTTGATAAATCTCTCACAATAAATAAAAATCTTCCAGTCAGAAAAAGTAGGTAATGAGTGAAATACACTTTGCTTCAAATTTTCAATAGCTAACATTGGGGTTAAAGCCCAATTAAGCTAAGAATTGTGCAATTATGGTTCTCGTGTCACTTTTTCGGAAGTCAGTTGCCTTCAAATTAAATGTCCTGATACATGAGAGTTCCTCTAAGAAGTGCCCCTAAAGGATGTCAGTCTGTCCAACACTTTCCCACTTTAATTATTTCCCATTTATCTAGTCATAACTTGCCTTGTATATATAAGCTTGCTATCTCTCCAATTAGATTATAAGCTCCTTGAAGGTAGGGACTTTTGTCTTTTTTTTTATTTTGTGGATCCCAATTTTCTTAGCACAGAACCCAGAAAAGGATAGGTGCTTAAAAATATTTATGAATGAATGAATGAATTCATTAATCTCCTGTTATATGCAAGGCACCAGGTTAAGAACTGTGCTTCTTATGGAATCATTTGAAAATGAATTGTGTTATTCTTCTTTATAAGTGGTAACTCCCTTTGAGAAGAAGAGGTAGAGGTATATTGGGAAAGGTAGGTGATATAAAAGGATAAAGTATCAATAAATATTTACATTGAATACAGATTTTCAAAAGAAATAGATAATCATTTTAAACGAGTACATTCTGCATGAGATGTTCTGATAAGCTGGAACAAGTATGAACACTAAGAGCCTTTTCAATATGCCTCTATCAACATATGGATTATCCTCCAGGCACAAAAACTAAAATGATATTTTAAAATATTTTTCACATTTCTGGGAAGATACCACGAAACCCATTCTCTCCCCTTTTTTGATAATTTATCAATTATCAACTAATGTTTTAATAATCATATAAGAAATATTTTGTCAGTTATTTCATATAATGGTATTTTTTTCATTCATTTTCCAAATATGGAATATGAGGAATGGTTATAGATGAATTCAATTTCTGGCAGAGCTAGCAGCATACTTAATTTCCATTCAGTCATAAGTACTACTGCAATCCATTAATACTATCTCACATTATATGTGAACACCTGTGTGGTCTAGTAGAGAGCTCATCTTGCAATCAGCAAGACCTAGGTTCAAGTTCAGACTTCGACATATAATGGTTACATGATCTTAGGTAAGTCATTTAACACTTTGCTGAGTCCAAGCCACTCTCTGGAATTAAAATATAGTTGCCAATTTGAATTAGAAGTCAGCTGAATAAGTGAATAGAGTCCTAAACTTAGTCAGGAAGATTTGACCCAAGATACTTACTAGCTGCATGACCCTGGATCGTCACAACTTCTGTCTGCCTCAGTTTCAAAAGGGGATAATGAAGGCACCTACCTCATAAGGTTGTTGTGAGGTAATATGTGCAGTTTAGCACAATGTCTGACACATAGTAGTCACCTATTAAATGTTTATTTGCTTCCAACCCATAATAGAAAAAAATGTTTTCTTGCAATTGTTCTCTCTACCAAAGAGATGACAACTTTACAAGTTCATAAGCTTTGCCTAGAAGAATGGTTACTACCCTCATTTTACAAATAAGGAAATTAACACTTAGAAAGAATAAATTAGTTGGTTTTCTGGCTCTAGCATTTCAGACTGCACTCTCTCTATTAAACTTATCAGTACAATCCCTTGTCCCCTCTGCACGTTGTGTGGGTTTGTGACAGGTCCAGTTTCTTCCTCTTTCAGAAACAATGTACGTGGCTGTTGATTGGTGAATGGTTGAATGAGCTGTGGCATGAATGTAATAAAATTTTACTGTGATAATAACAGTAACACTGTGTGATGATCAAGTATGATTGACTTAACTCTTCTCAGCAAAACAATGATCCAAGACAATTCCAAAATAAAGAACTTTGGAGTCTGAATACAGATTGAAGCTTACTATTTTCCCTTTTTTTGTGGATTTTCTCTTTTGTTTTTTTTTTTCTTTCACAACATTACTAATTTGGAAATATGTTTCCAAGATTACAAACATAAAACCTTTATCAGATTGCTTACTGTCTTGGGGAGGCGCAGGGAAGGAAGAGAAGGAGAAAAATTTGGAGCTCAAAATCTCAGAAAAATGAATGTTGAAAACTATCTATATGTAATCAGAAAAAAATAAATACTATTGAAAAAAATAGCATTACTGTGATGAAAGAAAAGATGAATATGGTGCATGGTGAATAGGAATCAGGGAAATAGGCTACAGCTATTGAAGTGGAAAGAATAAGAATAAGAAATTTCAAAATTACAACTTAATGTTGTTACTCTTCAGGCATTTTTCAGTCATTTCCAATTCTTCTTTACCCCATTTGGTGTTTTCTTGGCAAAGATAATAGAGCAGTTTGTCATTTCCTCCCCCAGTTCATATTACAGATGAGGAAACTGAGGCAAACAGTGTTAAGTAACCTGCTCAGAGTCACATAGCTAGTAAGTGTCTAAAGTCACAAAGTGTTCCTGACTCCAAGCCTCATGCCGTGTCCACTGTACCACCTAATGGAATGCTACAAAATTGTACTTAATGGTCTCCCTCCTACCTCTGCCTCTTAGGTTTTTGGTTTTTTTGTTTGTTTTTTTGTTTCTTCAACCCAAAACCAACCCTCTGAGCAAGGCATTTTCTGCTCCGCATTCCCTCCCTTAAGGATCTGCTCCTTATATATCTTGTACGTACATGATTATTGACATGTCTTCCACCTTAGAATGTGTGCTCTTTTCTTTGTATAATCAACTCAGCATGATGCCCGCTATTTTGTGAGAATTTATTAAAAGCTTGTTGAATAAATGACTAACTTTACAGCATGTTACTCCACTTTGCTGAATTGCTTTTCGTTCTTGTAGTTTTGTTTTGTTTTTTTTAATCCATCCTTATAAGACGTTGCTCTGTGGGAAGGTGTGGGCTGGGGTAGCACAGGAATAAACTGGGAAATGCGGGTGATACAAAAAAAAATATGTCAGTTCAATCTCTTCAAGATATTCTCAAGA
This sequence comes from Pseudochirops cupreus, assembly GCA_028627135.1. Classification (NCBI taxonomy): domain Eukaryota; kingdom Metazoa; phylum Chordata; class Mammalia; order Diprotodontia; family Pseudocheiridae; genus Pseudochirops; species Pseudochirops cupreus. The sequence continues at coordinate 160,455,765 of CM053583.1, forward strand.
CTGGAAACAAGAAGAGATTAATGAGTGCACTGGAGAATTGTGGTCCATCAATAAATAGTCTTTAATGCCTACTGTGATTGAAATTCTCCGAGGATACGTGCAGATGTGTGGCAGAACAAAAAAGTGCAAGAACTCGAGATAACTGTATTTTGTAAGAGAGTTTCTAGGCTTGACTTTTTAAAATTATTTTGGTGTTTGTTTGTTTCATTCATTTGTTTTTAATTTTGGAAATCCAATGACTCCATAGCTATACAAAGTACAAGTTTGACCAAAATATTCATACCAGACCTTTTTCTGGTAGTAAAAGTACAAACAAAGATTCTCAATGATTGAAGAATAATGACTAATCAAATTGCAGTACAGAAATGGTTGAATATTTCTCAATTAAAAAGGAATTATGGGAAGAATCCATAGCTGTATGGGAAGCCATATGAACTTATACAAAGTGAACCTAACTAGGAAAAAACAAAGCAAAACAATGGTCACAGTAACTCCTACAATATAAACAAAATGGGAAAAATGAATTAGATGCATTGTCATCATAACAACGAAGTTCGGTGCTGGAGAACAGTTGATAAAATACACATGCTCTTTGTGGAGGTGATTTCTACAGTTGTGAAATGTCACAGTCACTGGAAATTACATTTAATAGTGTTGGTTTTTTTTCCTGAACTTTTTACGATCTTTTGGGTTTCACCTTGGATAGGAAAGGGGAAGTGATATATTTGGAAATGAGGACAATGTGAGGCAAAAGACGTCATTAAAATGATGCATAAAGAAGGCAGCTATTATTGGTCAGCCACGACATATGTTCCTATAATTTTCTCAGAACACTTTCTCTTTTTCTTCATTGATCATGGGCAACCTAGACCTTTCCATTGGCATCTTAAACACTCCCTCAACATTTAGTATTCCCAGGCGCACTCTGACTTATAACATCTACCCTCTGCTCAGGTGGCAGAGATACAGGAGGCTGTACTTTCAACATATAATATCTGCATTTTTTCCCCTTGCTACCACAGCTATTTAACATGAATCATGGAGTTACAGTATTTCAGAGCAAAACAAGACCTTCACTTAACACTGTCATTTTCTCCTCCCTCACCCCAAATCCACCCTCCTGCAACTTATATATGACTAAAAAGAGAAGAGAAAGTTTACAAGATCCTATAAAATAATAAAGCATTACAAAATTGTCAATTATGGATGCATTTTTGCTTGTCTAAATGTGATGACAAGCCCATCCTTCTAGCCCTTGCCCACCCCCCCCCCCAAAAGATAATAATATACAACAGGACAGCAGGCACTTATATTGTAAATTCATTATTAATACAGGCATATTCTAAAGATACTTTTAATTTAATTAGGAAGAATATCCTACAAAAGAGTATAATACAAAGCAGAATAAGAAGAGTGTAATGAGATGTTGCAGGCTGGGGTGGGTCAGTGTGAATGCAGAGAAAACTTTATAAAGAATAAGGGCCTGAGTTAGGACTTGAAGAAAGGTAGAGATTGCTAGAGATGGAAAGGGAGAGATGGAAAGGTAGAAAGGTAGAGATGAAATGGTAGATTTCATTCTAGGAGTAGGGACAAGTCTGACTGCAAGAATGCATATGGAGACAGTAAGATTACAATGGGGCATGTTGAATTGCCTAGGTTGGAAGAAAAATAGAACAACTAAAGGTATAAAGGAAGAAATAATTCTAGAAATATATGTTGGAGACAGATTGTGGAGGGTCTTGAATGTCATATCCATAAAGAGCTGAGCTGGGGGTCTGAGTAACATGACCAGAGTGTTACACTTGGGAAATGATTGAGGAACCAGTGTCAGTGGATAGTGAGGGGATAGAGTGTAAGGACCCTTATGGGTCTTTTACAGTTACCAAGACTAGAAAGATAAGGTCTGAGTGAAGACCTAGAATAAGGCCACACTGTAAGATCCAAAGGTTAACATTTTTCTTACTTTTTTTCCAAAGAAGTCAGATTTTAATGATGTTTGTACAAAAACAATCCCTACATGTGACTATAGTTAGCTTTAATTTCTTCCTCTGAAAACTGCCTGTTCATATCCTTTGACCATTTATCAATTGGGGAATGACTTGAATTCTTGTAAATTTGACTCAGTTCTCTATATATTTTAGAAATAGTTTAGCTTTGAATCAGGAAGAAATGTCAACTAGGAGAGTATACACTTCTTCTTTTTTTTTTTCCTCACTGGGAACTGACAAATTTTAGGACTTCAAGTGAGAAGAACTGAATAGGAATTTACCTATCCTAAACTAAGATTATATGACTTTTACAAAAGATCAAATTAAAGCCAAAGCTGAAAGAATTATAGACCTTCAAGTTCTTTATCAGAGACACTGATTGTAAAAATTCTTTCCTAGTTTTCTACTTCCCTCCTAATCTTGGTTGCATTGGCTCTGTTTGTGCAAAATCTTTTCAATTTAATGTAATCAAAATTATCCAGTTTGCTTTCATAATGCTCTGTATCTCTTGTTTGGTCATAAATTCCTCCATTCTCCATAAATCTGACAGATAAACTATTCCTTGCTCCCCTAATTTGTTTATAGTATCAGCCTCTTTTTTTTAAGCCTACAATGATTTATTCAAAGTAGTGCACAATTCAATGTTCTATACTAGATGTCCTATTATTCTTTGATTAAGAATACTGCACCATCTGAACTTCATTCATTCAAGGCCATTCACCAACATTTCCCATATTTAGAACGGACAAAGACTGATTATAGACCTCAAATGTCACATTCACCAAAGCCTGGCAAAAGGAAAAATGGGGCTTGAGTATACAACTGTCCCTCCAAACTGATGTTTAAAAGACAGACATAGCAGTACAGAATCACCCTCCCCAGGCATTCTGGACACTGAGCTAAATGGGAGCCTACTATCCCATTGTCCCAAGTGGGAGGCAGCATCACATTATACCATCATTGGATTTTCTTGAAGAAGAAAAAGGTGCTAATGAATACAAAGCACTGTGTCCCACCTCCCTCTGCATGAAACCTGACATATGACAACTCTTAATTCCATTATTAATGTCTGGCAATGCTCACACATGTAAAAACATCTTAGCTAAGAAATAAATCTGTCATAGATTCTTCCTAAATCATAACTTTTCTCTTTAAAGAGAATAAAATCTTTAAAGACCATCCTTCCCTCCCACCCCCGCCCCAGCCCCAATAACAGCAAACTTGCAGGTCTCTCCAAAGACACAGTACAATAATAAAAAAAATTGGGTACTTAAACCCTTTGTTGGTGATTGGGTCTAGCAGGGAAAGGAGGGACCTTTGGCTGGCACTTTAATAGGTGCAGAAACTTCAAAAAGTTGGGCAATTTCATTAGACAAAAGACAGGTCACTTCAAAGTTCTCCTGGAAGGCCAGTGTACTCTGAAACTCATTCTTCTGCTGTTTGACACACCTGGCCTCCTCCCCTCCTTGGCTTGTATCATGTATCTGGGAGATGATTGGTGGCACAGGTGAACCCAAGGTTTGAAGTGGAGCACTCTGGGGTGTTCTGGCTTTGGGCAGCACAGCAGTACCTGTAACAATACGAGTAACGGAATATGTATGATCTTGCTTTCTTCACTTGGTCACCCCCAGAAGGGGGCCCATTAGGATCAAGGGTTTCATCAGCAGAATGATGAATGGTCCACCACTCTGAGGTCCACTCCCATGCATTCCCCACTATGTTGTACAGACCATACTCATTTTGAGGAAAAGCAGTAACAGGTGCTGTTTCGTGGTAGCAGCTTCACCAGTGTTGCTCACAGGGAACTCTCAGCCAAATGTTGGTATAGTGTTGACCTTTTGCCTGCAACTTGTTGCCCCATGGGTAGAATCTATTCTCAAGGCCCCCTCTGCAGCTATATTCCCATTTGGCTTCTATGGGGAATTGCTTTCCAGCCCAAGTGCATTATGCAACCAGGTCATTCCAGGAGACATGAAGAACAGGGTAATCCTGTCTGTGCAAAATCAGGGTCTTCTGGATGTCTTTAATTAAGTCCTTTAACAGGCAACCACCATGGAGCAGCTACAACTGTCTGATGGATGTCTTTCTTCACTTGATCACTCAATATGCTGTTGGAGAGAAAGGAATCACCAAATTTCTCAGCTTTTGTTTCAGAGCCAGTGGAGTTCACAAATTTCCCAAATTCAGCATTAATGATCTCCTACAAATCCACATAAAAGGAGTTAATTCTGACCATGGTGGCAGGTCCTTCCCCATCCTGCTTTATTTGAGGATCATCTGTGCCTAGCGTAAACACACCCGTAGGGATGTGGGTCATATGTGGGGAAACACCGGCCATTAGGAGGAGGCCTGCACCTCCACATTCACCTCACAAGAGTATCTGTGGGCCTCTTTCCCAGGGCCCTGCAGAGAGCTGCAGTTGCACATCCCTACTGTGAGGGTCACATTGGCTGTGGTGGATCCGGCCTCTGAGTCAAGGCGCCTGACCACCCCAACAGCCCCAGCAGCAGCCACAGCAGGAGCAGTGGCAGTAGGACTCAGGTGACTGATTCAGCCCTGCCAAGTTGGGCTCAGCCAAGTTGTCTGAAGAGCCATGCATAGTATCAGTCTTTATAACTAGATTGTGTACCCATTTGGACTTAATTCTGGTATATGATGTCAGATGTTGGTCTATGCCCAGTTTCTGCCATACTATTTTCCAGTTTTTCTGGCAGGTTTGTCAAACAGTGAATTCTTATCCCTGATATTGGAGTCTGGGTTTATCAAACAGTGGATTGCTATAATCATTGACCACTCTTTCAAATGAAAAAAATGCTCCAAATCACTACTGATTAGAGAGATGCAACTCAAAACATCTCTGAGGTACTATATCACACCTATCAGCTTGGTTAACATGGCAAAATAGGAAAATGATAACAGTTGGAGAGGATGTGGGAATTTTGGAACAACTAATTCATGGTTGGGTGGTATGTCCTCACCAAGGTAACTCAGCTTTTAATCAGGAAGAAATATCAACTAGGAGAGTATATACTTCTTTTCCCTAACTGGGAAGTGACAAATCTTAAAAGTACAAAGGAGAAGAAATGGATGGGAATTTACCAATCTTAAACTGAGAATATATGACTTTTATAAAAGATCAAGTTAAAACCAAAGCTGAAAGAATATATAGTAGAAGCATGAGAGTGGACCGACTGTCTTTCATAGAGTGAGTCAGGGAACTCCAGGGGATCAACACTTCTTGCAAAGTATCTTGAGAATAAACAGCCCAGGAGCCAAACATCCTACTTGGCTCAACCCATCCAGCAGATGTCATATCCTCTGAGAAGGAAGCTCAATTGAAACACAACAAATTGAAAAGACACATCTCGTGATCAGCCAGCTCAACGTAGTCGTGGGACAACCCCTTTCATCATCATCACTGATACCATACCCTGCAGTGAACTTCATGAAGACCCTCCACATAAAGAAGAAACATCTAGGTCTTAAAATTCAAGTGATGAATTTCTTTGGTCACAGGTGCTTCATAGCATTTTAGATTAAATTTATGCCTGCTTTCTTCCAATAATATAGACTCTGAATATATTTGTTGGAAAGAGTTATCTGTGATTAGTTAGCTCCCTTGTTTGTTTGTTTGTTTTTTGGGGGGTGGTACTTTGGAGCTATGATTCCTGCTCTTGCTTTTGAGTAAATGTTTTCCCTAAGAGATAAATCTCCTGGCTAATAGATAATAAGGGATCATGAGTTATGGGGTTCAGAAAAGTAAATTATCCCCTAGAACCTAAGGTAGCAGTTCCCCCTTGGGGAACACAGCCTGAAAGTATAGCTGGAGGAGTGAGTCCAGAGGGAATATTAAAGTTAGTTACTGTTATACCCAAACAACAAATCTCAGGTCACTACACACCACCTGACTTGTGGCCCACCATTAAGCCCCTTTTATATTTCTGTTTTTCCCTATTTTAACTTGAAACTGCTTAAGGCATGTCTGGGCATATTGCTCAAGGTGGTCCCTGACTCTGTCTCCCCTAATCAGCATTTCATATTTTCCCCCTGAATCATTATAGTGTACCAGGTCCATTGCCCAGTGCAAGGATTTTATCTAAGTACCATCCTGTCCTACCCTGCTGACCAAGCGTGGCTCCCACCCCCTTTGCCCAGAACATGAAGAAAACAATAAGCTAAAAATTTTTCACATGAGCAATTTTTAAGCCTCAACCAGGAAGAAGCGATAGATCAATTCTCCTACAGCAGGCCTAGGGCATTCTCTACATTGTTATATGGGTTTACATGAATGTATGGATGTGCATGATAATCAAATATGTGTGTATACACATATGTATTCACAAAGATATACACGTATATATGTTGCTTAGTTTAATGAGTTATCTACTTAACTCTGTGTATACCTGTGAATAGATCACAAGGTCAGTAATCTAATGCAAAATGAACAGAAGTTCAGTCCAATGATTCCCCTCAGCACATCATCTGGAGGAATAGAAAGCATGTCTTTAATCTTCTATTATTTCTTTAAGGCTTCTTTTTTCACCATGTTAAAAAAGGAAGCCACATTTTAAAATGCAGCAAATTAAAATGCAGCAGAATATTATGAATAAACAAGAACAAAACCCAAGTAAAAACAAAACTATCCCACATGGACATCTCTTTCTGTGTTTGCTTCTTGCATTTAAACATTTTTTCTTGTTGACATCATTGAGTCATAAAGAATGACTGATAGTGATCACACAATGTTTGTTTGATGTTTTCTGTTTGTTTCTTTTTAGAAAAAATAAAAATCAATCCACATCCTATTTTCCAGGGGGAAAGCAACAGGGTGTGTTCTCATTGATGTTCTCATTACTGTTTTCTGTCAACAGGTACAGCTTTGGCAAAAGGACCAGAATTGTACTAAAGAAAAGCATTCTATTCCAAGAAAGTGAACATTTGTAGACCAACACACTGGGCACATAACTACTGGTTGATGGCAAGGCATATTAACGTTTGATTATCTCTGTAAATAATCTCTCTTTGTACCTTCATGGGCTATTCCTGCTGTCCTCATCTTTTTCCTACGGGTTGGTAGACCACCATTAGTACTAGACTACTCATAGTAAGGAATGGTAATGATTGATCACAACTGAAGATAAGAATGGTAAAGCATTGCCAATCCATCCTTCTATTACTGAAGAGAATTTAGAGTTCTGGTCTCTGCTTTATATTCTATGAGAGCATGGTATGAAAGTCATCTTGTTCATGAAGATATCCTAGTCTATGGCAATAAACGGACAGAAAGCATACTGTTGAAATCATTCTTCTTCAGGGATATAAAAGAAATACTTCAAATATCATGTCAGATTTTAATTCCTTTTATTTTTAGAATACCAAGATAATATTTTACTTTTTTCTGGCTAAAAAAGTATTTTCACTTTGTAATTTCCTTTTAATGAGCACATGGAAAATATGATGTCATTGGTAGGGGTCCTCTGTGCGCAACGCATGGAATCAGATGCCTCAGAAAACTACAAAAGAAAAAGACATACTCCAAGACATCAAGAAGGTTGCAACATAATGAGTACCCAACAAAAATATACATAATTACAAGACAAAAATATTTAAATATATAATGGCATATCCTGTAATTTCTACATTAAATATTAAAAAATGCACACTCAAAAAATAGGGAATGGTTATGCAAGTTACAGAAAAGACTCATTGTTTCATAAAAGATTTGACACAAAGAGACTTTAAATAGAAAGTTCTTAACTTCACAATTTTCAAGATTTATGAGTAACGACATCGTCACTCTGCCTTCCCCTCCTTTTCTGTAGGGAGTGGCAAGATTTTTATCTGAAGTTGGGAAAAAGAAGGAAAATGTGCTGCAGGATTCATGTATTTTGAGCCTTAAGGCTTCAAGGTCAGCTAGAGATGGAGAAAGCAGTTTCCCCTTGCTGCTAACTCCTATTGGGTCCAATTTCCTTGCTACACAAATGATGAGCTAGCTATGTCAAGGGACATCAAAAGATATCCTACCTACCTGTTACAGGATATGATATACCATAAGGGAAAAAAAAGTACCAGTTATCAGTTGTTAAAGCTTGTACAAAATTCTAAATGTATTTCCATTGCTGTGACATGTTCTAAAACCAAATTTCTAAAATTAGTTTTTCTATTTTTCCTTTGGTGAATCCAACATCAGTACTTATAATCACTTCTTTTCCTTCTCAGTGATGATAATCATTGGTATTAGACAACATAAACTGCATTTCCCAGTACTTGTGTGTTTGTACGAATCTATATGGTGTCTAGGACTACCTGGATCAGGGCAGAGGGGCAGATATCAAACAATAGGGTACATGTCCCATTATTGTCTTTATTGTTTCTGTGCCAAGGGTAAAATGTTCTATTCAATATCTCAGTATTTTTTTCCTGTTCCTATAAATGGAATGATTCTATTTTGCAATGATCACATGACTAGGACTTATATAGCTCTCAAATAACAAACTTGTAAATAAGTGCGGTTTGCCAGAAGTAGGAGTTAACGAGCTGATTCTGATTTGGTAAATTCACAATAATCTACATTTCCTGGATCACAAGTTAGCACAACTATACAGCTAGAAATAGTGTCAGAAATAAAAGGCCATCTACTCTCTGATTACCATGCAGAGCTTCATTCATCTTTAGTAATGCCACTAAGGAAAGGAGGAGTTCCAGAACTGCCAGAGTAATCCTGGGACTTGTCCAGTGTTGTACCTGATCTGGTTTATTAAACAAGATTAGAATAATGGCTGCCAATCCTTTTTTGCTAATTAAATGTTATTAGCTGTTTTGAAGGCTCCATTTTGATGCTTAATGATAGTCTTTTTTGAGACTATGTGACTTTATATAAAACCTGTGTGAGTTGTTATTATCAAAATAACAATAGTCATCATCCTCATCTGTATTATTTACCCAGTGATGAGCACCTCAAAATTTACCTGGTTTAGTCTTTAGACAATAGTCATATATCCTTATCACCAGATATGTATTTCAAGTTTTTCTGGCTTCACAGGACTGCCAGTTCTTGTGCTTCTCTAGCATATCCTTCAAGGAGGAAAGTCTCCTCCATGCCACAACAAGGTATTAGGACAGGTCATCAGTGAAAGTCTTTAATTCCCCAGTCCATTTAATTTTTTTTCTTTTAATTTTGATTTGTATATCTAGTTTTTCAGAAACAATAAACAAGAAATGCATTTTGTAGATGTCCAGAAACCTATCTAAATTCTGAATAGAATTTAGGATTTGGAGTCAGAAAGATCAGGATTAGAAAAGCTACCTCAAACATTTACTAGCCTTGTGCCCTCAGGACAGTCATTTAGAGCCCTTAGGTACCTTAGTTACTCATGTATTATGAGAGAGTTGAACTTAATGATCTCTAAGGTCCTTTCTTGTTCTACATCCCTAATTCCACAATTAATAGAAGAAATGTGAAAAATTGTTAAAATGCTAGTCATAGGGATGTGGATGGTAAAGAAACATATTTTTAGGTTTTAAGCCTGTTGGTTTCTACTAAAGGAAAATAATTGGATTTGGAGTCAGTAGATCTCTTTTTGGCTGTTTATTTTTTTAAATAGCATTTTTTCCAATTACATGTAAAGATAGTTTCAACATTCATTTTTATAAAATTTCAAGTTCCAATTTTTTTTCTCCTCTCCCACACCCTACTTCTTAAGAAGCCAAACAATCTGATATAGGTTATACACGTGTAATAATAGAAACATATTTCCACATTATTCATATTGCAAAAGAAGAAATGGAACAAAAGGGAAAATCCATGGAGGAAAAAAAAAACAGTGAAAATTGTATCTGAATTCAGACTCCACAGTTCTTTCTCTGAATGTGGATCACATTTTCCATCGTGAATTTTTTTAAATTGTCTTTGATCCTTCTACTTCAGTCATAGTTTATCATAACACAATGTTACAATTACTATGTACAATGTTGTGCTGGTTCTGCTGGCTTGCTTCAGTGAGCATCAGCTCATGTAAGTATTTCCAGGTGTTTTTTTCTTAAATCTGCCTGCTTATCACTTCTTGTAGCACAATAGTATTCCATTCCATTTATATACAACAATTTGTTCAGCCATTCCCCAATAGATGGGCATCTCTTTGATTTACAATTCTTTGTCACCACAAAAAAGCTGCTAAAAATATTTTGAGTACATGTAGGTCCTTTTTTCTTTTTATGATCTCTTAGCCCTAGTTGTGCTATTGCAGAAGTATATCTCATTTCTATACTAATCTCTGTAATTTTGGGGGTTTGCCATTTTAGACAATTCACTTAATTACTTTCAATCTAGCTTTCCTCATCTGCAAAATTGGTTGATAATAACATTTCCACCTTGATTTTCTGTGATATGTGCATAAGTGCTTTGTGAAAGTATAAAGGACAGCAGGTATAGTGAAAAAGGCATTGATTTTTGCCATTAATTGATATGGATTTGAGTCCTGGCTCTCTAAATACTGGCATGACCTTGGTCAAGTTGATTACTCACTTTATGTTTTATCATCTGCCATTCTAAGTCATTGTCCTAGACGAGCTCTAAGGCACTTTTCAGATCTGTATATAATTCTATGAATGTGAGGCATTTTTATTAAAAATTTTAAAATTGGAAAACATTTAGTTTGTTGTCAAAAATTTAATTTGAAATTCCTGAAAAAAATGAAAATAATGGCACAAAGCAAAGCCAAGAAAAGATCAAATGTTGTGTCACCAAAAGTAATGAGAATATTGAGAAGGGGGAACAGAAAAAATGTTCAGAAGATTTTTAAATAGCTGAGTGAAGATGGATTGTAGAGAGTAAGAAACTTAGAAGTAGTAAAACGATAAGACATTAGAGCAACAAATTTAGTTTTAGGAAGCAGATATAGAAAGTAGTGTTACTTGACAGTTTAAGAACTTAAACTACATATATACATGTATGTGTATGTATATATAAAAACACATGCACATGCAAGTCTGTAAGTATGTATATACATACATATACACACCAAGTATTAAATATTTCAAGCTAGGTTATTACTATTCCCACTAATTATAAAAACTCTCATTGATTAGTAGACCAGTAAATGGCAGCATGGAATATTAGGGTTGCTTTTAATATGTTGAAAACAGAAGCCTTTTAGTCGGAATTAGTGAAAAAGTATTTTACTTTTAAAATACTTTCTTAATATCTAAGAGCACATTTAGAGAAAATTAAATTCAGTAATGTGTTGCTAATCAATCCAATGTACATTTTGACTTTCTTTCTTATAGCCATCTGAGAAAGTTAGATAAAGGCAGCCAACTTTGCAATTGGTTTTCAGGCATCTTTATTATTTTTATTTTATCTGGCAATTTCCTTCATTTTGGGAGAGCAAATGTCTGACAAAGGTTGGCTCTTGGAAGACACCATTTCTCTTTTTTTCTAAGTGACATTACAACATAGAAGAAATGAACACCCTAGAGAATACCATCATTTTTTCTCATCAAAAACAATCTTATGAATTAAGGCCCAGACTTTCTGCTTGAAATCTGAAACAAGAAGTGGCCAACCAGGAAATTCTTGTCCCTTTCACATTCAAGGAAACATGCGTGAAAATGAGTTTATTATACTCAGCCCTGCACTGAAGTCTTTTATTAATTACTTATCACAACATGGACATGACCTTGGACTTACTTTCTTTCTTTTTTTAACAGTTTTATTGTCATTATCTTTTATTTATTTTTACTTTACATCATTCATTTACACAAAATTTTGAGTTACAAATTTTCTCCTCATCTTTCCCATACACCCCACCCCAAAACTGCGATCCCACTGTATATCCCCTCCCCCAATTTGCTCTCTCCCATATCCTCCCCCATCACCCTTCTGACTTTCCTGTAGGGGAAGATGGAACTCCCTCCCCCAGTGCCCATATATCTTATTATCCAGTTGCATGTAAATAATGATAATAATAATAATAATAATAATGATAACAACAACAACAATAATAATACACACACATTTTTTAACATTTGATTTTAGAATCTGAACATTTGAATTTAGAACTTTAAGTTCTAGATTGTTTCCCGTCCTTCCTTCCAAGCAATTCAATAAAGACCATACGTGTGTAGTTATGCAGAGCATCTCCACAATAGACATAATGTAAAAGACTGACTTTATTTCCCTCCTTCCTATCCCACCCCTCACTTGTTCTATTCTCTTATTTGTCCCTGTCCCATTACGGAAGTGTGTGCTTATAACAACCCTAACCCCCCAACCTGCCCTCACCTCCATCATCCCCCCTCTCATCCCCATTCCCCCTACTCTCTGGTAGACCAAGATACCCAATTTAGAGTCTATGTCATCCCTTCCCTAAGCCAAATTCAATGAGAGTAAGGTTGCCCCATTCCCTTTTGCCTTCCTGTTCTTCCCCTCCATTT
>CM053583.1:160468686-160497409 GCA_028627135.1 Pseudochirops cupreus
TTTTTTTTCATCAAGGATGCTTGGAAGTCCTCCACCTCACTGAATGACCATATTTTCCCCTGGAACATTATACTCACTTTTGCTGGGTAGGCAATTCTTGGTTTTAATCCTAGCTCCCCTGATATCTGGAATATCACATTCCAGGCTCTTTGATCCCTTAATGTAGAAGCTGCTAGATCCTGGGTTAAGCTGATTATGTTTCTATAGTATGCAAATTGCTTCTTCTTTGCAGCTTGTAATATTTGCTCCTTGATCTGGGAACTCCAGAACCTGGCTATAACACTCCCAGGTGTTCTTTCTTTGGGATCCATTTCAAGAGGTGATCAGCGAATTGCTTCAAGTTCTATTTTGCACCCTGGTTCTAAATTATCAGGACATGTTTCTTGAGAATTTCTTGAAGGATTATTTCTAGGTTCTTTTTTTATCATGGTTTTCAGGTAGTCCAACAATTTTCAAATTGTCTCCCCTGGATCTATTTTCCAGGTCAGTGATTTTTTTCAATGAGATATTTCACACTACCTTCAATTTTTTCATTTGTCTGGATCTGTTTAATACTGTCTTGATTTCTCACAAAGTCATTTGCTTGCATTTGCTCCACTCCAGCTCTGAAGGAATTGTTCTATTGATTGAGCTTTTGAGATTGTTTTTCCATCTGGCAAATTCAACTTTTTAAGACATTTTCTTCCTCATTGGCTTTTTGGGCCTCTTTTGCCATTTGAGTTAATCTATTTTTTAAGGTGCCATTTTCTTCAGCCAGGTTGTTGAGTGTCTTTTCATGATTTTCTTGCATCATTCTCATTTCTCTTCCAAATTTTTCCTTTTTCCTCCACTTCTTTAGTTTGTTTTTCAAAATCCTTCTTAAGGTCCTCTGTTGCTTGTAACCAGTTTACATTTTTCTCAGAAGCTTTTGTTGAGAGAGTTCTGACTGTTGTCTTCCTCTTGTTCCATACTTTGACCCTTTTTGTCCCCAAAAGAAGAATTTAAAGTTGGATTGCCGTGCTTACTTTGCCTCCTTTGCCTGCTCATGTTGCCAGTCAATTACTTGGCTTTTGGTCTCTGTAGAACTCTGCTTTCAGAGGGGAGAGCTTTGTCCCAAATCACTGGGGTTTTTGCAGGTGGCAGAGCTATTAGGAGGCCTCCATCTCTGCAGCTCCCTCCAGCTTTGGCTCACTGGTCACGCACCTCAGGACCACCACCCAATACCATGATCCTGATCCAGGAAGGTTAAGGCAAGAGCACTTAGCCTTTGAATGATTACTTGGCCCCCTGCAATCTTCAGGTCAGGAGCTCTGAAGCATCCACATGGATGTGGCTGCAGGGCTACCACTTCTGCTGCCTTCTTTCCCTGGGGGTAGACCGCCAGGCCTACTCCTTTCCCCAAAATTTAGCTGAGTTCCCCTGATCTTTCACTTTGTTCTTGGCTCTTATGGATTGATAATTCTGGAAACTTCTTCAGCTGCTGGCGACACACTCTCCCAAGTGCTCCAGGTATGGCTTGTCCTGGCTGCCCTGGGCCTAACTGGTTTCAGGCACTGGTGGATTCTACTCCCACCTTGCTGCAATGAGCCCTTCCCATCCTCCTGCCAGGCTGCTTTCAGTGGGAGCTTTGTTTCTCTGGCATTTTGTGGGTGCCGGAGCTCTAAAATTATTTTAGAGTCATATTTTATAGGTATTTGAGGTGGTTATGGGGGGAGCTTGTGGCGTTCTCCTACTTCTATGCAGCCCTCTTGACTCTGCCCCCATGACCTTGGATTTTCAAAATGGTGTATGATGCATTACAAAGAAATTTTGGATCTGAAATCAAAAGACCTGATTTCCAATACTAATTCTTCTGCTTGCTATCTATATGACATTGGGCAAGTCAATTTCATTTTAGTTACCTTATCTGTAACATGGAGGGGTTTGGACTTAATGATATCTAAGTGCTCTTCCTGCTCTAAGTCTATAGTCAAAGGCCATGTCAGAGAAGTAAAATCTCTGTCACATCTTAGTAATTTGAAGAAATGATGACATTTTAAAGTCTACTATGTTGAGGGTCACAAACTCCTTTACATATACAATCCTGGGAAGTGGATGATACAAGTAATTCCCATTTCATATACTTAGAAAGTTTAAGTTACCTATTCATGACCACACATCTGATAAGTAATCTCCCTTGACCCATAGTATTTCCTATCTTTATCTTTTGTCCTACAAGCTGGAAAGGATTTGAGTATGAGACTGAAAAGAGATTTCCTTTGTTGTTGGATGACTAGCTTATCTAAGTAGCAATTTCCTTATCGCCTGCATATTTGCCACCATATAATATTTGGGCTGTGGTAACTCAACATAATGTTTACATTGCATGGAAGATTTGTGATCTGCATTATTACACATTGACAACCACATCTCTTTTGAAAAAGTGAAGCAAGCACTGTTTTATGTGACATTTTCAGTTCCAGAGAGCTACATACAAGTATTTCAGGAGCTGTCATATAGATATTATTAGCTTTTTTGAAGACTCTTTTCCTATCCCAGTTTACCCCCACTCTCCCACCTGAATTGTGTAAGGAGAGTAGAAATAGATTCACCTCACTGTAGAACTTATAGAGGGAAATATCAGAATTTATAAAGAGAAAATGTATGTGTGTATATATATATATATAGATAGATAGATAGATAGATAGATAGATAGATAATATCATCTTTATAAGGATGACCATAATAACAATAAAAATAATAACTAGTATTTATAAAGCACCTATTATGTGCCAGAAAGTGTGATAAATGCTTTTTATAAATATTATCTCATTAGATACTAACAGCAACCCTGAGAGGTAAGTGATATTTTTTTAACTATCTATTTATTTATTTTTAAAAATTAACTTTTCTGTTTTTTTCAATGATTTTTACTGATGTGTTTGTTTACTTTTAGTTTACAAGATTTCAGTTCCACAATCCCTTGAGTTTCAAATTTTCTCCCCTTCCTAACTGCCCCCCCCCAAGATGGCAGCATACAATCAAGTATAGGATCTGCAAATATTTCCACATTAGACATTAGTCTGGTTGTACAGAAGGGTTGTAACCTTTGCAATGAACAATGGGAAGGAGGAAACAAAACCAAACATGGAAAAGAAAGAGAGCATGTAGTTTGCTTCAGTATGCATTTAAACTCTGTTCTTTCTAGATTTTTCTCTAAATGTAGACCTCTCCTCCCATCTTGAGTCTTTTAGAGTTGTCTTATAACCTTGAATTGATGAAAAGGGTCCAGTTTGTCAAAGCTGGTCATCACACATACCTTGTGTCTGTCATTGTGTACAAATTTCCCCTGCTTTTACTCTTCTCACTCAGCGTCAGTTTGTATAAGCCTCTCCAGAGAAATATGAAGTCTATCTGCTCCTCATTTCTTATAGCACAATAGTATTCCACTACATTCATATACTACAACTTGTTTAGCCATTCCCCAATTGATGGGCATACCCTTAATTTCCAATTTTTTGCCACCACAAAGACAGCTGCAATGAAGATTTTAGTACATATGGATTTTCCTCCCACTTCTATGATCTCTTTGGGATTATTGGGTCAAAGGGTATGCAATTATTTATAGCCCTTTCGGCATGGTTCCAGTTTGCTCTCCAGAGTGGTTGTATCAGTTCACAGCTCCACCAACAATGCATTAGTGTTACATATTTTGCACATCATCTCTGGTATTTGTCATTTTACTGTTTTGTCATCTAAGTCAATCTGACTGGTGAGATGTGGTACCTCAGAGTTGTTTTGATTTGCATTTCTCTAATCAACAGTGATTTAGAACATTTTTTCATATGCCTATAGATATCTTTAATTTCTGCCTCTGAAAATTGCCTGTTCATATCTTTTGACCATTTTTCCATTGGGGAATGACTTGTATTCATATAGTTTTGACTCAATTCCCTGTATATTTTAGAAATGAGGCCTTTATCAGAGATACTGGTTGTAAAAGTTCTTTCCCAATTTTTCACTTCCCTCTCACTCTTGGTTACATTGGCTTTTTTTTTTTACAGAAACCTTTCAATGTAATGTAATCAAGATTATCCATTTTGCATTTCATACTGCTCTCTAAGTCTTATTTAGTCATAAAGTCTTCCCTTCTCCAAATTTCATCATACAGATGTCCTGGGGATTGAAGAAGCTCTGGGAAATACCATAGCACAAGCCCACTGGCAAAAAGTGCTTTGGTCATGAAGCATCCCCTCCCAGATTCCTGACTGCATGCAAAAAGATGCAAATTCATTGGAGTACCTTCCCAGAGGGCAATGGTTTCTTCATGTGACTGCTTTTGTTCTTTGTTCTATGGATATAATGTCCAAAGCCCAGTAAGCCTGCTACATTACCTGTCTTGACATTTCTACCTCTAGAAATCATGAAAATATTGCATTCTCCACAGTTGTTACATTTGTTTCTTGGCTTGTGTGCATAAATATTCACATTGAAAATCCGTAGACAAGACTATGAAGTTATTTTCTTCCATTTTGTGACTGCTATGTGGAGCAATATAAAGAACACCAAGCCTAAAGTCAGGAAGACCTGAACATAAACCCAGCTTCAGATATTTACCATCTATGTGATTTTGGGTAAGTTATTAAACCTCTGTCTGACTTAGTTTCCTCAACTGTAATTAAAGAAAAAAAAGTATAGCACCTACCTGTCACGGTTACTGTAGAATCAGGAGATGTTTATAAAGCACTTATCACAGTGCCTGACATGTAACAGGCACTTAATAAATGCCTATTCCCTCTTTTCTTTAACTTTTTCATTTACAGGTTTGTTCTTTTCCAGAGAGTAACAAAAGGGGAATTCATGACACAGACAGAATGAGTGAGCTTACTGGATTCCCATTTCTAGAAATATAGACAACAGTAATTCGTATTTTCTATGGGTGGGGAATATTTGCACAAAATTCTTTTTTAAAAAGTGATAAAATATTCTTAATGAAATTCTTCCTTTTTGTAATAAATGCTTTAGGTAGTTATAGAAAACCATGAGTACATAATTTTCAATGTGTCATAGAGCAAAGTGGAAGTTGAGGCAGAAATCCAAATTGATAGCTCCAACGCAATTTCAGAAAACTCAGTTCAAACCTCATGTGGGACATTTGTCAAGCCTGTAACTGGAGCCAGGCCTTCTCTTGAGTACCATGGACCTTAAAACCTTCAGAGCAATTTCAAAGTTTCCAAACCTGGACAAATTCTTGCTTCCTCCAGGGTTTGCTTAATAATAAGCTCGCAGAAGTCCCTCCTAAGGGAAATTCTTGACAGAAACAAGAAACACTCATTGACCTAAGTGTCTATAGCACCTCTCCACCTGGAAAAAAATTACCTAGCATAGTCTCAGATTTCCACATATACTATCTAGCTCTTATCTTATTGGTTAAAGAGGCAGTCCTTTAGCAGAATTGCTGCAAGCAGAGCAGTGCGAATCTCCTAAAAATTTTATTTTTACTCTTAGGTGTAACCAGATTCCTCAGTTAGACTGAAAGTCAATCTTGAAAATAATATGATGACACTCAGTCGATCAAAGAATAGAAGTATTCTATGATATTTTCTAGGATTTTTATTAATAATCCTCCATATTCTACATCTACTAGATGACTACAATATGGCAAATTTTATGGATCAAGAGGTAAGGAAACCCCCATAATGCCAGATCACCATAGCTTCTAGGTAATAGAACTTCCAAAGAAAGACACAATTATATGGGATATCACTGGAACTAAATAGTAGTAGTAATAGTAGTAGTAATAGTAGTAGTCGTAGTAGTAGTAGTAATAGTAGTAGTAGTTGTTGTTGTTGTCATTGTTGTTGTAACAATAGCAGCAGCAGCTACCATTTAGCATTTTAAGATTTGCAAAACATTTTATTAATATAACATCATTTTATCTTCAGAACAACCCTGGAAAGTAGTTATTATCACCCCCATTTTACAGATAAGGAAACTGAGGTAGAGGTAAAATGACTTCCCCAGGTTCACACAAATAGTAAGTGTCTAAGACAAGATTTAAACTCAGGTCTTCCTAACTCCTATCGTAAGGTTGAGGTAGTCAATCAGCAGGTTTAGCTTCCATAGAATCCAAGCATATTATCAATTGACCAGTCAATCAATGAACAAATATTCATTAAATTCCTTTTATGAACCAGGCATACTAGAGACACAAAGATGAAAACAAAATTTTGGCCTGATTTTCAAAAAAGTAGATAACTATAGAATCTGAAATGTATAGATTCTTGATCTTGACTTTTATTTTTCTGAAAATTTTAGATCACTAAAAAGATGGTTGGCAAACATCTAAAAAATGAGGCAGTGATTGCAAAAAATTGGCATAATTTCATCAAATATTTATGATGTGATTTATTTTTTGGCAGAATTAGTAAACTAATATGTAAAGAGAATATCGTGGATATAACTTATCCAGCTTTTATTAAAAGTTTCAATAAAATATCTCAACTTTTTTTTTTGAGATGGGAATGCAGGGCAATTGGGGTTAAGTGACTCTCCCAAGGTCCTATGACTAGTTTTGTGTGTGCTTGTGTTAAGTGTCTGGGGTCACATTTGAACTCAGGTCCTCCCCAACTGCTCTATTCACTGCACCACCTAGCCATCCCTATCTCCCTTATTCTTATGAAGAAACATGGCTGACATTATAGTACAATCAGATAGATTAAAAACTCGAAGAATTAATATTCATGGATGCAAGTCTATATGGCAGGGGTTTTCCAGTGGCATCCTCCAAAGATTTATGCCTTATTCTGAGCTTTTTAGTGTTTTTATTAATGAGTTGCACAAGGTCAAATGTAGCATGATGATTATATTTTCTGAGAGAAAAAGACTTCCTTTGGAAAGTGAGATTTTATCTAATACTTGAAGGAAGCCAAGGAAGCTAGGAGACAGACATGAAGAGGGAGGGCATTTCAGGCAAGAGGGACAACTAAGGAAATGCCCACCAGAGGAACAGCAAGAAGGCCTGTGTCACTGGATCTCAGAGCACCTTGGGGTGGGAGGGTGGCAGGTGGAAGATGTCTGGAGAAGTGTGAATGTGGGGTGGAAGCAGTCTTTCCTGATTCTCCTTAGAGTACTATTTGCCCTCTCTTGACCATTTCCAATTTATTCTGTCTCTCTGTTTGTACATAATTACTTGTGTGTTTTCTCCCCCACTGGGCTTTTTGAGGCCAGGGACTGTTTTTTACTTTCTTTTTGTCTCCAGGGTTTAAAAGAGTGCTTGGCATGTAGTCGGTATTTACTACCAAACCGATCGCCACCAATGCAAACCAGCACTGTCTCTATAATATATAGCCTGATAGATGAGGGTCACATAATCAGTAAGGTTCAGAGACACAACTTGAACCCAGGTGTCATTTCAAAGCCAGTTCTCTATCTGTCTCTCTGTCTTTGTCTCTCTCTGTCTCTCTGTCTCTCTGTCTCTCCCTCTCTCTCTCTGTCTCTGACTCTCTCTGTCTCTGTCTCTGTCTCTCTCTGTGTCTCTCTTTCTCTCTCTCCCTCTCTCTCTCTGTCTCTCCGTCTCTCTGTCTCTCTCTGTCTCTCTGTCTCTTTCTCTGTCTCTTTCTCTGTCTTTCTCTGTCTCTGTCTCTGTCTCCCTCTCTCTCTCTCTGTCTCTGTCTCTCTCTTTCTCTGTCTCTGTCTCTCTCTCTCTGTCTCTGTCTCTGTCTCCCTCTCTCTCTCTCTGTCTCTCTGTCTCTGTCTCTGTCTCTCTGTCTCTGTCTCTGTCTCTCTCTCTCTGTCTCTGTCTCTCTCTCTCTCTTTCTCTCTTTCTCTCTCTCTCTCTGCACCACACCACATTGCCGTTGTCTAAAATAACTTCATACAAAACAAATTAATGGGGAAGAATTCATAATAAATTGATACATCTAATTAGGCCCAAACTCAATGAGATTACATTAAAATCTCATTTCATTCTATTAAAAATTCAATAAAATGGTCCCAATTAAATGAGGCATTCAGTAAGAACAAGAAGATTGACTTGATATATCATCTATTTCATCTCATTATTAGGAGGCATTTTGCACAGCTTGTTGACAGTGAGATTCTCTTGACAGCATTACAGCTAGAATCAAGTGTCAGCTTTGGAATCAACTTGGAAAAAATCTTTCTAGCACTGCCATTTAATGCATCTGCCTCTTCAGGTAATTGAATTCTCATCGGAAATACATCATTAGAGCTGCACTCGAAAGAGTCAGGGGAAGAGAAAGACATGGGGGGGGGGGGGCGTTGGGGTAGAAAAACCAAAAAGATGAACAGAAGAACGGCATGAAGCAATAAAAACATAATTTAGAAAGATGCTGCCTGCTGGAATCCTTCCATTAGATTTTGACTGCGAGATTAGTCCCCCAAAGACTAATTTTTTTTTGCATTTTTTATTTTTTACCTCTTGGGCTGCAGTTTAAAGCCGTGTGATTTTGCTCTCCAGTCCTGCTGATTTTAAGTATCTCCTCCTCCTGGGGCATAGTCTATGGAAAGGCTCTGAAAATGGACCAGACCCACTTGCAGAGCAGTCCACCCATCATGTCTCAGCTGGTTTGGCTTATTACAACAATTCATGTTAATTCAGCATCTGGCCTCTGAGTTTACCAGCTTTGAAAGTGCCAGCAGAATGCAATATTGTTTTGCTAATCTCAGAGCAACTCAGTCAGTGGGAAAGTGTTTTATAGTAGCACTTTTAAACTCTTTTCAAGTCTATTTCTAATCTCTTGATATCTTGAGCACTCCCCCAGTGAAGAATTCTGCACTTTATTTGACTCAATCTTTTAACAATTTGTTCCTGAAATTCCACTTTTGTTTTAGGGAGCAAAGCTGCATTTCAAGGAGCAATCCCTCCTTTCCTGTCACCTCCTTCCCCCCAGTCTGATTGGGAGCTGGGGTTGTAGTCTGTTGTTAGAATTCACACATAAAAGTACCTGGTAATTGATTGAGTCTCCTAGTTAACACTATTAGAGTTATATTTTGGCAAATTGTTGTTGTTTACAAGAGCTTGCATCCTGGCTGTGAAATGGGGTGCCCTATTAACAATTTTGACATCAAAACTTTACCTGAGAAAGATGGCAGGTGTATAAATATATTTTTCTGGAAAGTGACTAGACCAAACAAGGCAGATGATTTCATAATGACCTTGCTTGTTTAATAATGTGAATAAATCAAAACTCAGGATTTAAGGTACTTTTTTTTCCTTTTGGAACAAATGCTTCAGGGAATTTTTTTTTTCATTTTTCAAAACAGGAGAGAGTTAGGTCACCTAGTAAATTGAGTGCCAAGGGATAAATTCAAATCCTGCTTCCCAGATATTCACTAGCTGTATGACCTTGGACTAGTCACTTAAACTCAGTCTGATTCTCTTCATCTCTAAAATTCAAGTGATAATAACACTTACCTCATATATATATATATATATATATATAAAGAGAGAGAGAGAGAGAGAGAGAGAGAGAGAGAGAACATATGTACAGTGCTTTGCAAAATTTAAAGTGCTATATAAATGGCAAATAATATTTTTATCAATGTGTACTCTCACATATTTTAGGGTAATCTAATCTTTTTTGTGTCATGTATGGTCAAAATTCTCTAGAATCTTAGGATCACAAAATACCAGAAGTGACACTAACCCATGGCAATACTTTCCATTACTGATTGTTCTCATGCATCCTAAGGCCCTTGTCCAGAGGGAGGAAGAGGAGGAATCATATTCATTTTTCCTCACTCCCACTTCAGGATTGTCCCTTTGCTACCATCAATCAGCAACTTTTCCTTCTTTGAGGTTCATTCTTTAGCTTAATCATTATAAATCCTTGTCAAAACCATATACTAGCTTTTACAGTCTCTATATCCAGACACAATATCTTATTGAGAACTTGATTGGAATTATCTATTCACCTCCTCAGGACACTCTCTTTATTTCTAAAGGAGTTCAATGTCTTGTTCATTGTCCTCTTCTCCCCTGAATCCCTCCCCTTAAAATTGAAGAGTTTATAATGCATATATCTAAGTCTCTTCAGATAGCTTGGTTCTTCAGATCACTGATTGGTCATGACTTCCATTTTCCCCCTTTTATTGCCTATGATTTTTCTATTCCAGATAACCATTGCTTATTTTTCAATTTACGCTTTTTCTTATTTTCCCTAAACCTATTCTTCAGTCTCACCATCAACTCTAGCTTTTCTCTCTCTTTGTTTTCCTAATCCATTATCCATACACTTTTCTCCTTTCATAATCTTAGCCTTCTGGTTCATGTATTCAACCATAAACTATCATTTGTCCTTGAATGCTGATTCTTTTGTCTTATCACAAATCATATTGTCCAAAACTACAACCTTGGCTTATCTCCCTATATCTTTTTTTTTTAATTCTGCTATTTACAGAAAGCCACACAACCATTCTGATGAAGTTCACTAAGATTTTATGTTAGCCTCATCTACAAAAAGGAATTATTTTATCCTTTGCTGATTAATATCCAATACCATCCCACTCCCTTCATCCCACAACTCCTCCCCTCCCTCCCAGGATCTTTGACTTGACTAAGAAAATAGGTAACATCAATTGTTGCCTTCATTCTCTCCCTTATCCCACACTCTTCCTTTGTCCCTGAGATGGCCTTTCTTTCTTTTTACCAAGGTCATTTGACATTGTTCCCATCCCTTCTCATCACTGCCGATAGCATAGTCCTTCAATCATTGGGGCTGTTGGCTTTTAGTGATTATTTTCTACCTTTAAACTGCTAGCTGTGTTCTTCCTATTTACAAACATGCCCAGGTCTCCCTCATTATTCAAAAAGCTTCACTTGACTCTACAGCTGTCTCAAGAAACTCAACGAAACACCTACATCCACTTTCTCTACTTTCTGTCTTCTCATTCACTTATTTTTAAAATTTTATTTTATTTTTTGTTTTTTGGAGAAGGGAAGGTAGGGCAGTTGGGGTTAAATGACTTGCTCAATGTCACATGGCTAGTTTGGTGTTAAATAGCTGAGGTCAGATTTAAACTCAGGTCCTCCTGACTCCAGCGCTGGTGCTCTATTCACTGTACCACCTAGCCATCCCTCACTAACTTCTTTATCCTTTAAAATATGTTTCCAATTTCACCATGAGAATAAAATTGCTCTCTTCAAGGTTACCAATCTCTTAATTTCTAAATCCTAATTGTTCTTGAATTCTCTCCAACATTTATTTTTCTTTTCACCCATTCCTGGTGAAACTTCTTTCCTCCTTCGATATTCAAACATTGTTCTTGAATTTTTCTTCCTACTTATTTTGCCACTTTTTAGTCTCCTTGCTGGATTATCATTCATGTCCTATTCCCCTTATGTGAGTTTGCCCTAAGCCTCTTCTTTGTCCCTCTTCTTTCTATATACCATCATCAAAAGAGCGACCCTTGTGTAGATGCATGTGATAATTTCCTCTGTAAATGCCATAGCCCCTGACTCTTCAGGAATCATGATTTCTTATGATTCACAAAAGAAGTACACACCACACAAGTTCTTGACTCTCACAAATGGATCAACACTAGAAATAAATATGGTTTTACATATGGAAATGACACTAAAGAAGTTGTGTTACTGCTGTAGCTTAGTGACTAATATGTGTCTTTTCATCTGACCTGCAAGCTAAACCATAATTATTTGCATGTGTTTACTCCCCAACACACATTCAACTATGAACTTCTTGAGAGAAGCTGTTTTCCTTGTCTATTTGTGACTTGAGTACTCATAGCCCATGTTCTTTACATAATAATCCCTTAAATGCTTTTTCATTAATTTGATTCATGAGGGATTTCCTAAACTCCCATGGATTCAGTTATTATCTCCCTGTAGATGACTTTTAATTCTATAAATTTAATCATAATCTTTCTCCTAAGCTGCAAATTACCATTTTGTATCACCTTATTCCACCCAAGCTTTAAATAAATCATTACTTAACACCCATTGCAACCATTATTAAACCTCTCTGTGAGAAAACTGCTGCTTTGACATTGTGCAACTTCTTTGAAGCTCAGTCTAGTTAGCTCAAAATGCATCTCCAACTAAATGTGACTAAAATGTAATGGGGGTATCAGCATCCTTCCAGTCACTCTTATTCATAATATTGCTTTTATCTCACACAATTATCATGGCAAATATTCAAACAGATGCTACAACATACCTTGAATCCACCTCTTTCTCTCCATTCTCCCCCTTGGCCTTAAATCAGACCCATATCATCTCTCTTATTTAGTATGATAAGGAGAACCTCCTAACTGGTCTCCTTGCTACCTTGATACAATGGAAAGATTGCTGACTTTAAAGAAACCTGACCTAGGCAAATACCTTTGCTGTTGTATTGACTACCCATACAACTTTAGGCAAATTGCTTATCCCTCTGGGCCTCATTTTCCCCATTTGACAAGTGAAGGGTTGAACCAGATTTATTTATCTTACCATGCCACCATCTAATCTTTAAATCAGTCAGTACTCAAT
The DNA here is from genome assembly GCA_028627135.1 of Pseudochirops cupreus. Lineage (NCBI taxonomy): Eukaryota > Metazoa > Chordata > Mammalia > Diprotodontia > Pseudocheiridae > Pseudochirops > Pseudochirops cupreus. Next base: position 160,481,159 of record CM053583.1, read on the forward strand.
ACTTTTTGCCCCATTTCAGTTATAGGCATAAAGATACTGCTGCAGATCCCTATATAACAAAAGGCTGGCCTGTGAATGAACTGATACATATATGTGAAAGAGTTTCAGACACATCCTAGAGCTCTGTGAGGTTCCTTAATGAAAGGATGAATGGTGAGAAAATGGGGAAGAGGAGGATTCTTGGTTGTGGAATGTTAACCAATTAAAGTGGTTCCATTTGCCTATTTGTGCTGTAGTTGCTGTGAGTTAGAGTGTTGAGAGAGAAGGGAATCAGGAAGTGTTTTCTGAATCTTTGACACTCATCCTCACACTGACTCACACAAGTTTTTTGTATGAAATGGTAAAACAGAGAGATTCCCAAGGCATTGACCGCCAGTTATATTAACATTTCCAGAATATCCAGAGGCATGGCCCAGATTAGCAAATACAAAATTTTCCTTTTAAAAACTAAAAAAAAAAGGTCTGAGTTATGCAACCAACCATGCTTCCCTGCTAAAAAGAATGTGAAGCTGTAAATTATCTTCTTCCCATTTCTCTACTCCTTTTTAACTCAAAATGTTTTTATCTGAAGTACTGGCATTGCTAAACAGCATATTATTCAGAGACTCAACCACACCCAATCCTGAGATATGTAGAGTCTTCCATGCTCTCCTGCGTCTCTCATAAATGCCGTACCAAAACTGATCTCCTCATTCCCCACCCCCAACCTGCCCCAGTCAGATTCTAGCAGGGACCCTGAACAAAGCTATCTGTCCTGTGAAAGCAATCTGTCAGACCAATTAAAGTTACAATGTGAATGGCTTAATATGTTATACCTCCGTGGAGTATTTATTGTTGTTTTTAATAGGGAATCCCTAGAGATGGAAAGTTATAACTTGAAGGACTTTATCATCAATGAAATGTCAGAAAAAATGTGAAATGTGGGAGGAACACTTTTTTTTCCTTTAAATGGGGAGATTTTGTTTTGTTTTTAAGTGGGGAAAGCACAGAAAAGACTCAGAAGGCACTCTCAAATCACTTTAATATACAACTACCGTTTCAAGCTGTGGGTTATGCCAGTCCTGACTATGACATGTAATTAATTTCATCTGATGTGGGATTTAAGTTTGCCTTAATCACATACACACACACACACACACACACACACACACACACACACACACTCAAAATGTTCTCCTGTGTTAAGAATTATGATGAATAATACGTTATTAATGACTTTTACAACCTTCCAATGATAATACCCATTTCTTTACTTGGTATTTTAAAATATTTATTTTTTTAATTTATGTAATAAAACAAGCATTTCCATGACATAGTATAATAATTATTTTTAAAAAGATTTCATACGAAAATGCAAATCTATTGTGTAGGACTTATTATTCATTTTAAATATATGATGGTTACCGTGTATGTTTCTTTTTTTTTTCATTTTCTACCCACCCAACCCCAGAGATGGCTACTATTATATTCAAATATGTGCATATATGTGTACATATAGACCCATACACACATATACATATATATTCACACACATGCAAAATATGCATATGTACATGCATATATATACATATATACATATGCATATATATATAAATATATATGTATATAGATATGTAAAAACATTCCATCATATTTCTATTCATCAGTTCCTTCTCTGGATGCATAAAGCATCTTTCTTCATATGGCTTTTGTAGTTAATCTGGATCAATAAAATAGTCAACAAGACTTTGGCGAAAGTTATTCTTAAAGCAATATTGCTGTAACTGTGTACAATGTACTCTTCATTGTACTCATTTCACACTTCATTACTTTGTCCAAGTCTAAGATCATCAGCTCTACATTTCTTATAGCATAGTACTATTCCATCACAATCATATCTCACAACTTGTTCAGTCATTCCCAAATTGATGGGTATCCCCACAATCTTCAATTCTTTGTCACCACAAAGGGAGATGCTATAAATATTTTAGAACATGTAGAACACTAGAATAGCAGAGCTTGCAGCCTCCTGGGAACAGGGACACTGTTCCCAGTTCCGAGGTTGAAAAGAGTGCTTGTGGTTACTTACAAACCAGTACACAGTGAAGAAGAGTAGTAAACACAACCCTCCCTACACCACATCACCTTGAAATAGCCAAAAACATACAGGTCCTCAGAATTACCTCTGAAAAGAGCTGCACAAGAACACTGAGCTTGGTATAGCACCACCTCTACTTGGGAAGCAGAGCCCCACTTCAGCATATAGTTAAAAACCAAGAATTAAGCTGGAAATGAGCAAACAACTAAAAATAAGTCTAACAATAGAATATTTCCCTGGTGACAAGTAAGATCAAAATCCACACTCAAAAGTAGACAACAAAGTCAAAATTCCTGTATTCAGAGTTTCCAAGAAAAATATGAATTGGCATCAGGCCATGGAAGAATTCAAAAAGAATTTTAAAAATCAAGTAAGAGGGGCAGAGCCAAGATGGTGGTGTAAGAGCAGCAACATATCGCAGCTCTCACATAGCCACCCCAAAATACCCATAAAATATGACTCTAAACTAACTCTAGAACTTCAAAACGCACACTAATATATTTTCTACTAAAGTCAGCTTGGCTATGAGGAACCATATCAGCACTGAGAACTGAAACCAGCTTGGCCTGAAACTGCGGCTGTGTACCAGAGGTGGCTGGACGAGAGGAGCCGAGCCCTGGCTGGTGCTTCAGGTGAGCGGATTGGAGGCAGCTGTGGCAGTATCCAGAATTAGGTCAGTGGGGCTTGTGAGGTCATGGGAGAAAAGTAGTCTGGCCAAACTGTCTCCAGGGCTGAGAAGCAGAAAGTGGAGGTCCTGCACCAGCCTCCACATTGCGGCTTCAGAGCTCCCAGCCTGCAGACTGCAGGGGGGACCAAGCAATTGTTCAGAGACCAAGTGCTCTCACGTTGAGTGGCCTGGATCCGGATCACGGTCTTGGGCTTTGGTCTTGTGGTTCTTTTTTTTCAGTGAGCCAGAAGTGGGGGAGGGACCCAGCAACCTCCTAAGAGCTCCGGCAGCTGGGAAAACCCCAACGATTTGCGACAGAGCTTTCCCCTCTGGAAGCAGAGCTCCACAGAGATTTAAAAAAAAAATTCACAGACTGACCAACCATGAATAAGAATAAGCATAAGAAGCAATGTAAGAACAGCAACCAAACCCTAGATTCCTTCTTTGGGGAAAAGAAGGATCAAGGCAGAGAGCTGCAGGAGGACAGCACAGTCAGAGCTCCCACACCAAAAGCTTCCAATAAACATGAAGATTGCCTTAAAGCTAGAGATCAGCTGAAGAAGGATTTTGAAAACAAAATGAGAGAAGTGCAAGAAAAATTGGGAACAGAAATAAGAATGTTGCAAGAAAATCATGAAAAGAGAGTCAGCAATCTGATGGAAGAAATTAACACCCTAAAAAACAGATTAACTCAAATGACAAAAGAGGCCCAAAGAGGCAAAGAGGAGAAGAATGCCTTAAAAAGTCAACTTTGCCAGATGGAAAAAGAATCTCAGAAATCAAATAAGAGAAACAAAGGGAAAATTAGGAAGAGAAATGAGAATGACACAAGAAAATCATGAAAAAAGAGTCAACAGCTTGGTAAAGGAGGCACAAAAATATTGAAGAAAATAGCAGTGTAAAAAAAAAATTAAGCCAAATGGTAAAAGAGGTACAAAAATTCCAAGAAAAGAAGAATGTCTTGAAAAGGAAAATTAAATCAATGGAAAAAAGATACAGAAAAATTCATTGAAGTGAAAAACTCCTTAAAAATCGAGTTAACCACATGAAAAAGGAGGCACAAAAGCTCACTGAAGAAAATAATTCCTTCAAAATTAGAATTAGGCAAATGGGAGCTAGTGATTTTATTTATGAGGCATCCAGAAATGGCTAAAAATAAAAGAATGGAAAAAAAGACAATGTGAAATATGTCATTGGAAAAATAAGTGACTGTAAAACAGATCCAGGAGAAACAATCTATGAATTACTGGTCTACCTAAAAGTCAGTATTAAAAAAACAAAACAAAACAAAACAAAAAAACAAGACATTATCTTTCAAGAAGTTATCAAGGAAAACTGCCCTGACATTCTAGAAGAAGAGGGGAAAATAATCAATGAAAGAATCCACCAATCACCTACTGAAAGAGATTCCAGAGGAAATAATATCCACATTCAACTGGGTATAAAAATCTGTCTTACCATATAGGAAAGTAGGAAGGGGAGTTATGAAAAGGGAGTGGGGAGCTGATAGAAGAGAGTGCAATTTAGGGGAGGTAAAAGTCAGAAGCAAAATACTTTTGAGAATGGATAGGGTAAAATGGGAGAGAGAGTAGGATAAATAAGGAAAATAGGATGGGAGGAAACACATATTTGGAAATCATCACCGTGAAAAAAAAATTATAGTGAGTTTCTCTGAAAAAGACTTCATTTCTCAAACATAGAAAACTGAGTCAAATTCATAGAAATAAGAGCCATTCCCCAACTGATATACAAAGTATATGAACAGGCAGTTTTCAGACAAAATAAAGTTATCTATGATAACTTGGAAAATGCTCTAAATCACTATTAATGATAGAAATGAAAATTGAAACAATCCTGAGTTACTACCTAGGACCTGTCAGATTGATTGATTAGTAAGATAAAAAAGGAAAATGGCAAATATTGGAAGGGCTGTGGAACAAAATTAAATACTAATGTGCTATTGGTAGTGTTGTGTAAGGATTCAACCATTCTGCGGAGCAATTTGGAACTATGCCCAAAGAGCTATAAAACCATGCATACCTTTTGACCCAGTAATAACACTGGTAGGTGTGTATTTCAAAGAGATTTAAAAAAAAAGGAAAAAATATATCTGTACAAAAATATTTCTAACAGTTCTTTTAATGGCAGCAAAGAATTGGAAATTGAGGGGATGTCCATCAATTGGACAATGGCTGAACAAGTTTCTACAGGATTGTGACGGAATATTACTGTGATTTTAAGAAATGCTGAGCAGGATGCTTTCAGAAGAAAAAACAAAAACATGGGAAGCCTTATATCAACTTAGGAAAAGTGAAATGAGAAGAATTAGGAGAACATTGTACATGGTAATAGCAGTATTGTATGTTGATCTATGAACAACTTAGCTATTCTCAGCAATACAACAATCCAAGACAATTCTGTAGGGCTTATAAGGAAAGATACTATCCATCTCCAGAGAAAGAACTGAACTGGTAGAGTCTGAATGCAAATCAAAGATATCTTTTCTTTACTTTCTTTATTGGGGGGGGTTTTCAAATCATGTAAGTCAAATCATGACTTACATGAAAATGTGTTTTCCATGACTACATATATAAAACCTATATACTACTACTATGTTTGTTTTCCAAAGAGATAAAAAAAAATGGGAGGGGGGATGGAAGACAGATACAAAAATTATTATAGCAGCTCTTTTTATGGGCAGAGAAATGAAACTCAAGGAGTTGCTTATCAATTGGGGAATGCTAAAACAAATTGTGGTATATGCTTGTGATGGAGTGCTATTGTGTTATGGGAAATGACAAATGGAGGATGGTTTCAGAAGAAAAAACACATGGCAATTTGGAACTATGCCCAAAGAGCTATAAAACCATGCATACCTTTTGACCCAATAATAGCACTAGTAGGTGGTATTACTATTCAAATCCTATTCAAAATGAAGTGAGAAGAACAAGGAAATCACTGTGCATAGTAACAGCAATGCTATAATGACAATCAACTGTGAAAGACTTAGTTACTCTGAACAATACAATGATCCAAGACAGTTTCAAAGAGTTCATGATGAAGAAATGCTATCCACCTCCTGAGAGAGAACTGATGAACTCTAAGTGCAAATCGAAATATAATTTTCTCACTTTATTTTTCATGCTCTTTTTGGGCAATATGGCTAAAACGGAAATATATTTTGCTCAATTCCATATGCGTATGTGTAATTAGTATCATATAGGCTGCCTTCTCATCAGGTGACAGTGAGTATGAGAACATGTAAGAGAATCTGGAATTCAAAATTTAAAAAATAAAAGGATATTAATAAATAAATATTTTAAAAGACTAAGAAAAAAAGAGAGAGATGCTCTTTTTTGGTCTTTGTATCTCTGTCATTTGTCATAGTGCTTGGCACCTAGTAGATAATTGAAAAAAATGCTTGTCGAATTGGTTTTCATCGGTTCTTCATTCCTCTAAGTTTCAACTTTATCATTCTTTTCTATTAGCTTTATCAGTAACATTCAGTTGTTTCCATTATTGTCCTTAACCTCCTAGTGGCGTTTGGTCCTACACAGGTTGTTACCTGATTTAAGTTCCCAGTAAATTGTAAGTTCCTTGAGATCAAAGACGTTCACTTTTACCTTTGCACTCCTAGCATCTATCACAGTGTCTGATTTATAGTAGCAGCTTAATAAAAATATTGATCATTAAATTGTTGGTTGATTAGTTAATTGGCACAATCTCAATGGCAAGAAGAATATTTGTCTTAAATGGTGTCTAGGACAGCGTGTGATAGATAGTCCAAAATAAGGAATTAATTATAACCATCCCAGCTAGTAGCCAACTAACAAGAAATATTAAAAAAAAAAACTATTTGTACAGTGTTCTGAAATCAGTTTCACTGACTGTTTTGAGAAAAGGTGTTTTCCACTATCACTCATATTTATCTTGGAAGATGTTCTTTTCATAATTAATAGATCTCATCATATTTATTGTAATCATTTGGTGACTAAAAATTCTGCTTTCATAATGGAAGTTACAACTTTGTTTGGAGTATATGCACACCATAAGGTTCAAACCATACTTCAAATGACTTGATAACTTCTCTCCCAAACTGTTTCAAAGTGAAATAGATTTCAATATGCTAAAAAAAAAAAAACAACAAAAAACAGAAAACAAAAAAAAAAAACCTCCAACAGAGATTCCTAAAACTCTCTCATAAATTCTTGCAGAGAAATCAAGCCACATGGCATACATTCACTTGCTAGGTCTACTGACTGAACAAGGCATTCATGAGTAATCAGTCAACCAGCATCTAAATGAAGAATTGGCCTGACAATGATCAACTATGAAGTTTAGAGTTCACTGAAGACAAACTGCATTTTTGTTTTTGCAACTGTACTTGAGAAAATAATGACATTGATAAGATATTTTAAGGTTTGAAAGAGGCTTTACATATTTTGTTCCATTTTATCCTCTAAGAAATCTCTGGGGGAAAATTATATAACTAGTATTTCCCCGTTTTCAAAAGTGAGGGAGTTCAGGGTGAGAAACATCAAAGGAATTGCAAAGCTTCACAAGGTAGGCATGTATCTGAAGCAGAATGAGAATCCAGCTACCTCTGAATGCTGATCTATCTAATGCTTTTTTATTACACCACAAAAACCTCACAAAACAATGCAAATTTATTCTTGATTTGAAGAAACTGAAATGCTGACAATAAATTTGGAATGATCAATTAATAATCAAATATTTATTTTCTTATGTGCTATTAAATCCTGGAGATGGGAGTGGAAGGAAGAAAAGAAAAATAAAAACATCACAGTGCTCAAGAAGCTTGTATCCAAATATGAAAGAAAATGCATATACAAATTCATAATACAAGATACAGAGTAGATGTAGGTGATCTGAGAGGGGATAGTATTAGCATCTGTAAGGACTAGGAAAAGCCTCATGCAGTGCTTGAACTGAGTCATAAAGGAAGTCTAATATGTTAAAATTAGAAGAGAAAACAAAAAGGAAAATTATAGAGATACACACTTTTGAATGTAGTATAGTATTATGGAAGGAACTGCTACTTTGAAAACTGGGGATTTACTTCTGGCCAACACCGTCTTTATGACTTTGGTGACCTTAATTTCAGTTGCTGCAAAATCAAGCATGAGCAGCTCTCCAGAGGACTGCTGCTCTGAATAGCTCTGAGGTTCTGATTACATAGTATAGTGAAGTCTCTATTTATTCAGCAGCAAACTAAAGCAAAGCATTCACAGAAACCAAAGTACAACTTTCACAATATTATAACATAAAGACTTATTGCTAAAGTAGCCACATAGTTTTCACTAAAGTGGCCACATAGCTTTAAACAAAAAATATCATTCAGTAAGTCCTTAATCATCCTTAAGGAGCAAGCCTCCTTAAGAGATACAAAGTAAAAATGTAAAAGTTCTCCACCCCTAGGTCACATTGTCTTAATCTCTCAGTCAAAAAGTCTTCTTTCTTCTTGATTAGAGATTAGTTTCCAATCTTCCTTAACTCAATCATCCTTAAGAGGTACAAGGTACAGAGTACAAAGTTCTCACACCCTTAGGCCACAGTAAATCATCATCTTCTCAATCAGCATTAAGTACCCAGGGAGATGTCTTTTCATCTTGACTTGTGGATGGCTCCCAAATTCCATGGTTTCTCTTACATGGGTCTGGCTCCTGCCTGAATCTACCCAACTGTCACCTGCATTCAAAGGTTGGCAGCTCTCTAGTTCATTACCCAGTTCCTGTTCCACACTGAAGTGCACAGTGTCCAGTCCACCTCAAGTCCTTCACAGTTTCTGTTTCTGGGAAGACAAATATTAACAATATTCATTCACATTGCAAGCACCATCATAAATTCATTTTCTGTCTGTGAAATCAACACAGACCCACAAACAAAGTTTGAGAACTCAACAAAAGTTGTCAATATAGTCCCAGGACCTCTGAAAACCTTCTCCAGGACTTTTGTAAACAGACAAAAAGAAAATCCCTTTTCAGGGCTTCAAGTAAGGTCCCAGGGTTTCTGTATGAAGTATTACAGACAAAAATCAACACAGACAGAACAGACAAATAGAGTGCTGCCACCACAAGTATTCCCTTCTCAGTTCTCCTCTTTCCCAGCTTGTGTTCAGCTTTTTATCTGGTCATTAGCTCCTCCCTATTCTGCCCACCTCTTACATCCCTCCAGTTCCTGTCTTTGGCAAGTCCCTCCAACTGTGAGTTTCATAAGTTCTGTTTCTTAACAAGGACTCGATATAATCACAGGCAAGGCTAAACTGAAACTTGAACTGAGACAAGGTGCTAAATAATTAAATAGCTGAAACAAAGTGTTAAGTAGCTCCTTGCTAGCCATTACAGGTGCCACAGCTCTAAAATGAAAAGATTGAATTAGATGAACTCCAAGGTCCCTTCCAGAATTGAAGCTCTAAGTTACTTATTCATTCATCCATTTATTCCTTCATCTATCTATCCATCATCTACAGCTATTTGTTTAATAGAATTTGAATTTTGATCTTCTTGACTCCAAAACTGACTCTTTTCCCATTGTAAATCACTTCCTCTCTCAAAGAATTTTTACTTGGTCTGTTGGTCTAATACAACCTCCTTATATGAGTACACTCATGTATTTGTCCTTGACCCCTCACACCTCCTTTGCTCTCCACATTTTTTACTTCGGCAATTTTATTCTCTGCCATACTTCTAATATAAATGTCTCTTCAGTCTCAATCCCTAGGCAAGACTTTTATGCCATCAGTACAGAACTTATTCTCCAAATGTCAGATATCTCTGCCTCAATGTCTAGCCAGTATCAACATATTTAAATGTAGTTAAAATACAGTTAATAATATTTCCCTCTAAACCTATTCTGGCTACTGATTTCAATGTTGTTGAATATTGCCACAATCTAACTTGTCTCCTAAGGTAAAAAACATGGAGATATCTTTTATTTTGCTCTGTCTCTCACTTCCCGTATCCAACCAGTAAGCAGTTGATTTATTAAAACAAATGAAACTTAAGAAACTATAAAGAAAAATCTCAACACCTTAGATTGGGAAAGGTACTCAGAAATCATCTAATCTAATCTATGACTGACCAAAAATTCCCTCCACATGATTCCCAACAAGTAGCCCTCCAGGGAAAGTGGATAAGAGAAAGTGGGGAGGGGACTGATAAAAGGGAGGGCACACAGGGGGACGCAAAAGTCATCAGCAAAATATTTTTGAGAATGGACATGGAGAAAGGAGAGAGGGAGTAGACTAAATAGGAAGGGAAATAGGATGAGGGAAATACATAGTAATCATTACTGTAAAAATAAATCAGTAGGTTTTTCTAATAAAGACTTCATTTCTCAAATATATAGAAAACTGAGTCAAATTTATAGAAATAAGGTCAAAGGACATGAACTGGAAGTTTTCAGACAAAACAATCAGATGTTTATAGACATATAAAATGCCCTTAATCACTATTTATTAGAGAAATGAAAATAAAAACAACTCTGAGGTACCACCTAACACCTATCAGATTGGCTAATATACAGAAAAGGAAAGTTATAAAAGTTGGAGAAGATGTGGGAAAATTGGAACAATAATGAATTCTGGTAGAGTTGTGAACTGATCTAATCATTCTAGAGAACAGTTTGGAACAATACTCAAGGGGCAACGAAACTGTGCATCCCACAATACCAGTACTAGCTCTGTATCCTCAAGAGATTTTTCTTAAAAATGTACAAACATATTTATAGCAAATCTTTTAGTGATAGCAAAGAATTGTAATTGAGAGGATGCCCATCAATTGAGGAATGGGTGAACAACTTTTTCTATATGATTGTGATGGAATACTACTGTGTTATAAGAAATGACAAGCAGGATGCTCTCAGAAAAATCTAGGAACGCTTACATGGACTGATTCAAAGTGAAATTAGAAGAACCAGGAGAACACTGTACACTGTAACAGCAATACTGTATGGTGATCTACTGTGAATAACTTGGCTATTCTCAGCAATACAATAATCTAAGACATTCCTAAGGGACTTATGATGAAAAGTCCTGTCCATCTCCAGAGAAAGTACTAGTGGTGCCTCAATGCAGATCAAAAATACGTTTTTGTTATTTGCTTTTTTTTTTTTTGGAGGAGGAGATGTTGTCTGTGTTTTGTTTCAGGGCAAAACTTACATGGAAATGTGTTTTGCATGACTAAACATGTAGAAACTACATCAAATTGCTTGTCTTTTCAATGAGGGAAGGTAGGAAGGGAGGGAGAAAATTTGGAATTAAAAATTTGAATAAAATAATTTTAAAGCTGTTTTTACATGTAATTGGGGAAAATAAATTATTAAATTTTAAAAAGTTCTCCTCTAGTCATAAATAAAAGACACCTAGAGAAAGTAACCCATTGGCTCTAAATGTTCTACTTTGTGATATCTTTACAAATTCCCCCTCCTCACACCCCACACCCCGCCATATCTAACTGCAAATGCCTCTCTTCAGAACTATCCATTTCTTTTTTGACAATATTTCTACCTTTATGGACCAGGCAGGTCAAGTCTATGTTCTCTTCTACATGCTATCCTTCCAAACATTTTTTTTCTGAAATTTTATTTTAGACTCAAACTCCAGAACACAAATGGAGAATAGACAAAAGAAACAAAAACACTATAAACTTAAATATGGGAACTTAAATACAATGTTAGAAAGAACTAAAGCATATCATGTACATAACAGAACATAAGGGAGGATGCAAAATATGTAACAATAAATTTTCATTTCAAGAAAGCCTATATGATAAATAATATTCACTGTGTTGAGAATTGCCTATCTTTGCTTTCTTGTGGGATTTCTTTTGTTTTTTTTAATGCACTTTTTTTACTGTTTTTTTTTCCCTTCTGCCAATTCTCCTTGAAAGTTACAATAAAGTGTAGATATGTTTCTCTATAGCTATAAATATATACATTTAAATGTATTTACATATAAATATATACATATAAACATTTTAATAAAATGTTTATGCATTGCTCCTCTTTTCTTTTCTCCCCTTCCCCACACAAATATTACTAGGTCTTATCAATTCCATCTCTGTATTAACTTTCAAACATAACTCCTCTTTCTCTATCCTCATTGTGTTGATTTTGATAAATCCTTTATCCTGACCCACACTACTGCAATAGCCTCTTTATAGCTCTTTCTGCCTCCTTTGTGTCCCCAGTCCAATCTATGCTTCAAATAACTGTCAGACTAACCTTCTTTATTAAAAAATTCTTCCACCATTCAAATAAACTCTTGTAGAGATTTAACGTGGCAAGTGCTTCTGCAGATGCTGAAACTGCTACATCCACAGTAAGCACAGTCATTTAAGACCTGGAAAAGAATGTTATTGTCACCAAGGACCTTTGCCCTATCAAATGACTTAGCATCACTAACAGAAATTGTCTTATTAGTGGAAATAGGCTTTTTAAAAAGATGATCACCTGCTTTGCTATTATATCCTAAGGCCAATAAGTTCTTGCCATATGATTAGCAGTTGATCCCCAGCTTTGCTGTCTGGTCCAACAGAAACACAAGTTTCTAGAGAGCAAAGGCAGTCATGACTTTTTCTTTGTATTCTTGGTACTTAGCAAGATTCTTTGCACATACTAAATACTTAAATGCTTTTTCATTATTTCCTTCTTTCATTCATTCATTTTTTTACACACAGATTTGATCATATAAATCTTATATTCCAAAATCTTTAATGGTCCTCTCTTAATCTCATCCCCTGACTACCTTCCACATACACATGCATCCAGGTTCTTTGCTTCACATTGAAGACTCTTTACATCCTGTTGACAATGTATATTTCCATTTCTATTCATTTGTTTTCATTGTCCTTGAGTATTTTTAAAAAAAAAATATTTTGCAGGCTATTCCAATTATGTGTGTGATTCCCTTGTAATCCTATACATTTTCTGAATTTAAAAATATTTTTCTTTGGAGTCCAAAGGATTCACCACACTGTCAACTGGTCCATGATACACAAAAAATTAAGAATCCTGTTTTAAAGCCTACCTCAAATGCCAGGAACATTCTTAGAACTGGAAAGTAATATTCTTTTCCTCAGACATAAAGTACCTTTTTTTTTTAAAGTCTCTAATGTACTCATCACATTACCTCATTAAACATCATTAGTATCTTAACCCTCAATGAGACTCTAAGGTTCCTGAGGGAAGAGACTGTGTTTAGTATTTTCCCCCAGTACTTAGCACAATAGTGGGTACAAAATGATGTATTATATCTAGCAGCAACTTTATTATATCCTAATGCCTGACTAAGCAACCATAGGAAAATTGTATCTTCTTGGTAACATTTACATGGCTCAGTACTACAAGGATCATTAATAATTGGCTATATTTTAGAAGGAGAAAACATTGGGGTTCATTATAAATTCTGATCCATTAAAAAGTAACACAGAATGTTTCATGGAAAAAATACTTTTTGCCCTGACAGGAAGGAAGAAAAGAAATAAATTGCATGGTAGTATAGCATGTAATTTAGCATCCAAGAATCTAGAAAATTCATTTGGTGAGAATCCACCTTTATTATGCCCTCCTGACTTTGATAAAGCATTCCTCGTTCAAAAAGATGCCTCTGACATTAGACTCAAGGCAATGCTGTCTTAGATAATAAAGGAAGAGAAAGGCCAATGATGCATACAAGCAAGAAACTTTTAAGAGGAAAACTCTGCAAATCTCTATTATAAGCTTAGCCCTCAGAGAAGTTAGTGTTCTTGGCAAGGTTGTGGAAATTTTCATCCTAAACATCAATTAAAAGAAGAGGTATATTTTTAAAAATTAATATTCAAATAGTCTAAATATTGACAGATTAACATTTAATAATGACATGTGATTTAGACATTTAATATTCAGTAGAATATTGAATGACTTACTCAAACCTGTAACATGATATTCCTTAAACAACCGTCAATTATATATAAGGCAATTAGAGGCAAATGGGACTTTAGAGATAATCATAATTTCTGAGTGAAACCAAAGACAAGAAAAAGGGGAAATGATCTGCTTAAGATCATACCAAAAGTTAATGGCATGGGCAGATCTTCTGATTCTTAGGTTCAGAGGTCTTTCCACTTTTCCATACAGACGTAGTTACTTAAGTTGGATATTATTTTTTTTTAATATTTTGATAAAAAGCACAGTACTTCCTTAAATAACTAGTATTAACATTTATATAAGAGGAGGGTTTTTGACATAAACCTATTCAGATAAAGAATATTAATTGTTAGTAACTGTTGAAACATATATTTGCCCTAGGAATGGGTTTTTCTTTATAATTTTTTTTTGAGACTGAGTCTATCTTCCCCATTTTGGGGGAAAAAAATGGAAACTCACAAGCCCAAATTTACTTCTGAAAAACATAGAATCTTGGCTAGTCTTTGATTTTGACATGGGAGCTCAACATATTAGTGCCAGAATTGATATAAACTCCAGATTATATTTAGTCCCACTACAATTCAAAACTATAAGATGCAGGCAATTCATGAGACTAAGCCTCCTCAATAGAAGTTGCTACTCTGTTGTGCCATCAAAGTTGGCATGATTGAATTTTTATTAACTTTTTTAAAAGAAAATATAGAAATTTGAATGCAGAGACAGGTTTTGTGGTTTGGAGTGGTTCCAAAATTCAACCAGATATGCCAAGACCAATTTTTTGCAGAAAGTTAAAAGAGGAAACAGGAGTACATGAGTTCTATTACTTGTCTTCCTTTCCACAATTCTAGAAAGGAAAGAAGAATATTTTCTTGATGAAACTTTTGCTAAAATCAGGAGAAATTTATGACTAGAAGCAAATTATAGCCCTCTCTTACTTTTAATTTTTGTCAGTATGGCAAGCAGAATATAACACTGACACGAAATCAAAATGAAGATTAACTTATGATATTCCCTAATCTCTGTGTGATACAAATAAATTGAGAAATATTGGTAACATTTTACCAGGGGATTTAAGAGGTCCAGAAAGTGAGAAAGGATGCAAATTTGAATTAATTGAATTGTCTATATTTAATGTTGAGGCAGTGTTAAATAATTTCTGTGATGTAAGTACTACTAAGATCTTTTTTGCCACAAAAAATTCCCATGCCTTTGATTCCATCCCTTCAAACATCCTTCAGCTTATTGCCTCCTCCATTAATTCTTCCTCTTCAATTTTTAACCTCTTTATTGATTCCTTCCCTCATGCCTACAAACATATTAAAATCTTGCCCATCCTTAAAAAGAACTTCACCATCCTCTCAAAACATAATTCTGTAATGCCCGTCCTCTCCTTAGCCAACATTTTAGGAAAGAAAGCTATGTATCAGTGTCTTCACTTCTTTTTTTTTCACTTAATCACCCCTCAATATATTGCCATCTGGCTTTTGACCTCATCATTCAGATAACTTTGTTGTCTTGAAGGTTATTATTGATTTCATGATTGTCAAATCTCATGGGCATTTCTTGATCAAACCTCATTTTTTTTTCTGATCTATTTGAAGCATTTGTCACTTTTGACCATCCTGGTTGATCATCCTCCTAGATAATCTTTCCTTTATGGATTTTATGTAACACTGCTCTCTCTTGAATTTCTTCCTGCATCTCTGACCACTCTTTAGTTTCCTTTGCAGGATGTTATCCATGTCATGCTCCCTAAGTGTGAATTTATTCTATGGTTCTACTCTGGAGCCTCCTCTCTTCTCTGCTATGCTCTCTTGTTTACCTTATCACTTCACAAGAATTTAATTACCAACTTTATACAGGTGACCTCTAGATCTCAATATTCAAGTCCAATCTCTTACTTGATTTTCAATCCCATTTTACCAACCACCTATTGGACATTTCCAACTGAATATCCTATGAACATCTCAAGTTCAACATAGTTAATATCAAACTCATTATGTTTCTCCAAAAAGCCACATCTATACCAAATTGCATTATTTCTTAAGAAGGCACCATTACTGCCTTGTTACTTAGGTTTGCAACTTGAGTTTCAACCTCAATTCTTCACAGTCTCTTGCACCACGGATCCAATGAGTTGATAAATCTTCTTTCTATCTCCATAGCATTTCTCGCATGTGTCTACTTATCTGTAATCATGTAGTCACTAGCCTAATCCAGTCATCATCTTCCATGACTTGGCGCATCGATTCTTCACCTGCCATTGTGACTTCCTTTTACCTTTGTTGTTTTCACATTTTTTTTTGTCTTTCCCTCTGATTTTCAATGTAATTGGTTTCCCTTATAATCCCACTTTAAAAAACTTTTGTGCATTTTAAAATATTATTCAGAGATGAAATTCATAGGCTTCCACAAGACTGTTAAAGATATTCACAATACATACAAAAAGGTAAAAAAAAAATCACTGGTTAAGAGGCTGGAGAATTTAACACTCCATTAAAATCATCTATGCTCTTGTGTTCCATAGTCAATATTTATCTGCTATTCATCTCTGTTAAATTATACTCGGATTCTAGAGAAT
>CM053583.1:160497909-160514519 GCA_028627135.1 Pseudochirops cupreus
GGAACAAGATTTCCATTTGTATGCAGGTGTGTGCGCTTGTGGAAAGTTAACCCAAATAACTCAGCGCTTTTCTGAGAATTACAGAATATTTTTTTTTCTTCTACTTAAAGGATTATCAAGAAATTCTCCAATTTTGAATATGCCATGAGAGAAATTACATTAGATCTTTCAAACTATTAAACTTCCATCACTTTAATAGCGATAAAGCTTTAGTGCTAAGTGATTTATTAGTGGCTTAAAAGGTTAAAAGTTCCTTCTTTCTTAATTTTTAATAAATGGGTACAACTTCAAAGACTTTCTATAAAACAAATTAGCAACATACAAATGAATACCACATTTAGATAAATGTTTTATTTATATATGCATGCAGATGTGTTTTTATGTCATATATTTATGTAGCTCTCAGAGTTTACCTAAACCTGCACTCAGGATTCTGAAAATTAATAACTGCTATTAAGACAAACAAATATGAATATTCACTATATCATAGTTAGTGAATAACAAACATAAGACTCTAGAAAGGTTCTGGTAAAATCCTTTCCTGTAATTCCTCTGTATTTACCTGGAATTAACTAAAAACAGTGAGGCCCAGATACTTTGACATTCTTCTCCAAATCCCACTAATCATAAATCATCTGTGTTCTTTTCTTTATTTACTCCAGTCTCCTTCAGGTATTCCTGTACTTCCAGTCCAACTTAATGACAGACTTTTTTTTTTTTTGTAAATGCAGGGAACAAAATAAAAGTTTATTGAAGATGATTTAGTTGTATCATCTGATGCAGCTGAGAAACTCCATGTTTCTCCATAGAAAAAGATAATATATTTCACAAAAATACATAGTACATAAGCACATATAAGTATGTATTTATATACATATATGCACATATATAATATCTGTAAATATATATAATATAAATCATATAGACATATGAGTTTGTGTGTACATATATACATATTCAATTTTGTTTTTATCGAATTTATTATTTCATTAGCATAGGGAATTCCTTCATGAGTAAATTTCTTTTACCAAAGAAAATAAGAAGCTACTCTGCCACTTAACAGTCTTAGCTGTCTGAGTGCCTTGAAAAATTAATTGACTTGCATGGGGTCACACAGAATGCATACCATAGTAGGACTTGAATCCAGGTCTTTCTGACTCTCTCTGTCTACCACACAGTGTTGTTAAATTCAAAGAGAAATGGAGAAACTTATCTTTACATAATGATACCAGAAGTCCCCATATTGATTTAGTTTAAAATGTTATCTCTATTTTTACTGTATTTTATTTATTTTGACAATTATTTCATAATTATGTTTTAATCTGGTTCAGCCCCATTTGAGATTGTTGCTGACATGCAGCCCTAGCACAGGGTATTTGGCACCTGTGAGCTAAATTAACTGACATGTCACTACGTAAAAGGAATTGTGACTTGATGAATTCTTACTCAGAGGTCATGGGCTCAAATCTTGTATCAGACGTGATCTCCATGATGCTGGCTTAATTTCTCTGATCCTAAGATTCTGCAAAATTGTAGAGGTTGAAGTCAATGTTTTATATATTCCCTTCCAACTCATCAGATGACTCATATTTATATAGTAAGCCAGTGTATAAAATGACAATCCAGTTCTTTTTATTTCCCATCATAATCCCTAGACCATACTTTTCCTTTGAGGAATATCTAATCTCACCAAGATCCATGTTACGTAAGTGCTGATATTATCACAGAACTTACATAAATAAGCAGAGATATATAAACTACATCACATACTATAATCATTCTGTTAATAAGTAAAAGATGCAAGCTTTTACAAACAAAAGTATATTACAATAGCCAATTTTATGAAGAAAATGACGGCTGCTAATTAGCTTTTCAAATATTTTTGATATGTTATTTTTGTCCTCTGACATTATTTTTAAATTCATTTTCATAACTATCTATATTCTTGGCTTGCATGAAGTTTCCAATTGTATAGCCCCTTGTTAATAATACACTAGTATGCATTTTACCAATTATCAACATATATTCGATAACCTCTCAGATAAAGGCACTTCTCTCAACCCACTGCTGAGAATACATTAAAATAATAATCTTCTAATCTATTTGGCAGAGCAATTGTGTTTTTAGGTTTGTATAATTGTTCTCTATTGGAAAATAAGTTAATAATCAAAACACAACATTATATTTAAATGCCACCTTGACTTTCAGAAACTGTGTCTTGGGAATTTTAAAGACAGTAGTTCTCTTCAGAAACCAGTGATAAGTTCTGCATTCTTATCCAAAGATTAATATTCAATAAAGTTAGATATTGACAATTTATTTTTCCCAAACATCCTGCTGATGCTACAATCATCCTTTTAGACACCAAGTTTCTCAAGTTTAGAACCATTATTGGCTCATCTTTTTCCCTGTCTCCATTTTCAGTCTGTTAATACATGGCTTCCACCTTCATTATCTCTTCCACACAGTCATCAAGTTGATATTCTTTAAATATAGATAGGAACCTGTATTAAAAAATCTTCAAATGGCTACATTCTGGCTAAAATCAAAACTCTTTTTCTACGGTTTTTACAACCCCCTACAACTGGCTGTGGGCAGCTAGGTGGCACAGTGGATAGAGCACCTGGAGTCTGGAAGACTAAGTTCAAATTTGGCCTCAGACACTTAGCAGCTGTGAGATCCTGGACAAGTAATTTAAACTTGCTTGCCTCAGTTTTCCCATCTGTAAAATGAGCCAGAGAAGGAAATAGCAAACCACTCTGGTATCTCTGCAAAGAAAAGCTCAGAGTCATGAAGGGTCAGAGACAATTGAAAAATGATTAAACAACTGACTCTCACCTTCCTTTAAAAAGTAGTATTTTATTTTTCCCCAATTATACACAAAAAAACAATTTTTAACATTTGCTTTAAAAACATTTTAGTCCTGGGGCATCTGGATGATGCAGTGAATATGCCAGTGAACACCAGCCCTGGAATCAGAAGGACCTGAGTTCAAATTTGGCCTCAGACACTTAACACTCAATAGTTGTGTGACCTTAGGCAAGTCACATAACACCAATTGCCCTTCCTTCCTCCCTCCAAAAAGAACAAAAAAAATTTCATTGTCAAATTTTCCCCTCAATCCCAATCCTCAATCATTGAGAAAAAAGTAAGCAATTTGAGATAGGTTATACATGTGTAGTCACACAAAACATTTCCACATTACTCATGCTGCAAAAGAAAACAGACCAAAAAATTAATTAAAAAAAAAGTTGAAATAAATACAACAAAAAAAATTTGAAAAAAAGTTTTAAAAAAGTATACTTCAATCTGCATTCAGACTCCATCAGTTTTTTCTCTGGGTTTGGATAGTATTTTTCATCATAAAACCTTCTAGAGTTGTCTTGAGCATCATTGTATCACTGAGAATAGCTAATACTTAAGTAATTTACAATCGATCGTCTTATAAATTGTTGTCATTGTGTACAGTGTTCTCCTGGCTTTACTTATCTCACTTTTTATCAGTCCATGTAAGTCTATCCAAGTTTTTCTGAAAGCATCCTGCTCCTCATTTCTTACAGCACAATAATATGTAATCATATTTATATTCCACAAATTGTTAAGCCATTCCCCAGTTGTTGAGCATAACTTCAATTTCCATTTCTTTGCCACCATAAAAGAGCTGCTACAAAAATTATTGTACATACAGATCTGATTCCTTTCTGAAATTTATTTATTCTGCAATTCAGAACTAGGAGTCTCATCTTTTTCTGATCTTATCATAAAACATCACTTTCCTTCATGAACTGTTCTAGACAAGCTGGCATGTTAGCCCTTTCTTCGACATAATATTCTGTTGTCTAGCAATTGCAGAATCATGTGTAGAACTAGATGAGACTTTTGAAATTACCTAATCTCTTCATTTTGCAAAACTATAAATGAAGACCTGGAAAGGTTAAGCAAATTACTCATAGATGCGCAGGTAAGTGGTAGGACTGGCATTTGAACTTAGACCTTCTGATAGCAAATACAGTATTCCTTCCATTGTTCTATACTACCTCCATGGACATGAAGAGAAGGACATATATTCCAGATGAGGGACCACTTTCCTCTTTCTTTCTTCATTTCTTTTAAGCCATGGAGGTAGAAGTAGCTGTTACATCTTTTCCCTCTTTGAATTATTTATTTTCCTTTTATATGTTTTGCATTTATTTGTTTGCACTTTGTAATCTCCTGACAATAGATAGAATGAAGATTTCTGAAGACAAGATCTCTAATTTCATCATGTTTCATCACGTTCTCACTTGGTCCTTCAAACATTTTCTAATATCCCAATGGATTTATGATTTCAAAGAGGTGAAATACTTTAAGAAACTGTTCAAGTCCAAAATAGAACTCATTATCTTTTACCTGAAACCCTCCCATCTTTCCCCATTCCCTATTACTCTCAGGGCAGCTTGGGGGTGCAGTGAATAGAGCACAGGCCCTGGAATCAGGAGGACCTGGGTTCAAATCTGACTTCAGACACTTAACACTTACCAGCTGTGTGACCTTGGGTAAATCACTTAACCCCAATTGCCCTGCCTTTCCCCCTCCAAAAAGAAGAAAAAAAAACATATCACTATCTTTCCAGTATCCTTCCTTAAGTTTATTTTCATGTTCAGATATTCCTTCTTTTTTATCCCTCAAAAAAATTGGTTGCTGTCTTGACAAATTTACCTCTATATATCTCTTGCAACTGTCTTGTTTGGCTATTCACATAGCCACTATCTTAATTCAGACCCTCACCAAATAAACTATTTGCAGTAGGCTCCTAATTATCCTCACTGCCTCTGAATATCACCTCTACAATATAGCCAACATTGAGCTGCCATGTGTTCAGTTATTATTCAATCATGCCCGACTCTTCATGACCCCATTTTTTTGGGGGGGTGAGGTTTGATGACCCCATTTTTGTGGGGGGGGTGCAGTTTGACAAAGATGTTGGAGTACATTTCCATTTTAGTCTCCAGCTCATTATATAGATGACAAAACCGTATAGACAAATAGGGTTAAGTGACTTTCCCAGGGTTACACAGCTAGTAAGTGTCTGAGACCAGATTTGAATTCAGGAAAAGGAGACTTCCTGACTCCAGGTCCAGTGTTCTATCCACTGTGCCACCCATCTGCTATGGGGAAATGAATAAATTAAAGGTTTAATCATGTTATTTCTCTGCCTAAGAAATTAGAACGAGTCCTCTGGGAAAGATGAAAATCCTCGGTTTGACATTTAAAGACCTTCAAAGTTTTGCTCCCTTTTTTCATAATTACTGAATATTGTTTTTCTCCATTGAGCATACCATCAAGCCAAATGAGCCTTCTTGCTGTTTCTTGTATGTGACTTTTAATTGTCTCTATCCATACCTTTGTACAAGACCTATGCTGAGATTACATTCCCTCCATACTCCCATGTCCTCTAATCTCAAACTGACATCAGTTGGAGTTTAGTTCAGTTTAGTTCAAAGAGTACCTCTTCAGGAAGCCTCTCCTGGTCCCTCTGGTTGCTAATGCTTTCACTTTTTGGAAATCAGTATTTATAGATTTTCTCCTTATGTGACTGTGTTTGTGGTCCACCATATAGGCTCTTTGAGGTTAGAGGGTCTTTTTTTCTTCTGTATTTATATTTTTCTTTGTAGCAGGGTCTACCACAGCAACTGACACTGATTATTGTATGAATTAATGGCCTCTTTGAGAGTAAAGAGTGCCTTAAGCAAGCATGCATCTCTTTCTTTTGTGTTTTTGGGTGATGCAGTGGATAGAGCACCCAGTCTGGAGTCAAGAAGAACCATTTCCCTGAGTCTGGATCTGGCCTCAGACACTTATTAATTGTGTGACTCTGGGCAAGTCACTTAACCCTGTTTGCCTCAGTTTGTTTATCTGCAAAACAAACCAGAAAAAGAAATGTCAAACGACGGCACTATTTTTGTCAAGGAAATCCCACATAGGATCATGAAGAGTTGGACAGGACTGAAATGAACAACAACAACAATCTCTGTTGTCATATGTGGCATGAACGTATTTATTGGTATGTATGTGTGTGTATATAGATACATATATGTACACACACATATTCAATACACACATACATATATGTATTTATACACACACATACACATATACATTTTGTTAAAAAAATTTTAAAGAGAACTGATTGTACCATGTTTTTTTAAAGCAACAAACAAGAAGCAGAGTATTTTCTTTATCCTTTAGTCAATTTTGTTAGGATAATAACATGATTTTCTGTAGAATATTGATCACCAAAGCCTTTCTTTTTCTTCCTGATACTATCTGATATTATCTTACTATCTGATACTATCTGATACTATCTTGTTATGTTGATGCCGTTTTAAATATTCTCATGAAAATTTTATATAGATATGGAGGTAGGCACATGGTTTGGTAGTTATTGATGTTCTCTCTTGCAGTTTTCTCTGTCTCTATCTCTCTGTTTCTCTGTCTCTATTTCTTCATCCCTCTATTCTCTTGAAAGTTCAAACTTCTGGAAGGTTTTCATTTGATGGTGAATATCATAGGCTTAAGGTAAATGGAGCCATCATGAGAAACGCTGCATAAGAAACAGTAAATAGTCATGTTCTATGCTGAGAAGATTGGCCTAGAGATTGGAAGTCCTATGTTCAAGTGATGATTTTACAATTTACTTTTTTATTTCCTTTTGCTTTTTCAGATAAGCCTTCAGGGACTGATCTCAATACTACTTGGCACAAAAGCTTTTGACTTCCTCTGTTTCAAATCTGGACCAGTTGATTAATGACCACCTTAGCCAGTGGGCCTCTGCTGCTAGGAGCTGGAGATATTAGTGATACCGATGAGATGCAGGCTCTGGGACCCCCCTTGAGCTCTCCTTGAATCTTTGAGGTGCAGGCCCCATTTTGCCTCCATGTGTGTACTCCCCCTGAGGCAATATCCACTCAGGCCTCAGGCATCTCCTCTTCTGACCACTTCCCCTCTTCAGGTGCCAGCTGACTTCTCCCCTTGCTAGCCAGATCCCCCAGTCTTGCAATCTGAATCAGTTCAGCCAGCACCCCTAGTCACTGCCTCACAGGAAGTGGGACTTCCAATCTCCCTTCCCAGAGCCTGCACTTCTAAGATTCAAGGAGCGCTCAAGTGGGTTCCCAGAGCCTACACCTCATCATTCCTGATCAGGAAACCATAAAAATAAAGAAGTATAGGGTTAAGGGTGCCTGTGACCCCAAAATACCAATACACAGGGTCCTATCAAATAAATGTGACTCAAGCCTTCTCTCAGCCAAAGAAATGTAAAGTATTAAAAGTTCGCCTGTATTGGACAGAGAGCAAGTCTGTGCTAGAAAATTCTGTGGTGCTCTGACACACATGGGGTCTTATATACAGAAAAGTTGTGGGAGGAATTTAGGGGTGGGGTAGTACAGAAGTTTGGGGAGAGTCTTCAGGAGGAGATAATGAAGTCAGACTCCAGTAAATGAGTGATTAAGGGTGGGAAGTTGCTGGAAGCTACCTGGAGCTGACAGACAATGGTGGGAGGGTTGTTGAACAGTTGATTTGGGTACAGATATTTTGATAAGCTCAAGGGTGGGAAGTAGATGGGCAGAGCCACAATGAAAGGCTTTTGGCCTCATGCAAATGCCTCATCAAGTGGGAAGATTCAATCAGAGTTCAAGGGGGTTCCCAGAGCTTGAACCTCATCAATACTCTTATTTCAAGCAACTGCTTGGTTTAGCCTAGTCCAGTCCTAATCCTAATCTACCAGACACCAGCTTTCCAGGATGAAAGGCTTCTACTACCAAACTTGGTCTCTACTATTTTATAACTAAGGGTCAGGAACATAAACCTGGGAAAATATGGAACTTGGTTTCCTCACCTAGAAAACTGGGATCAAAAAAGAAATTATTATTTCTTTCACATATTAATTATAAATATTTAAAATTAGGATTGGAATTTTTTTAGAAGCCTGTTGATTGTTCAGTCTCTGAAGGGAATTGCTGATAATGAAATAGAATTAACTTTTTCTGCACTCTTGTTCAGACCCCACCCAGGTGGGAAACCCCATAGTGCTCTACAAAGGTTTGAATGAGGATAAATTATTTGATTAGATTTTCCAAGGCTAGCCAATTTAGAAGTAAATGACACAATCAAAGTCACATTCTCTACCCCCTCATTAGAACAGGTATGCCTCTCCTTGTAATATTCATTCTTCTCATTTAATTGTTAACCAATCAGTGTTGATTGCTCCTCTCAGGAACAGCCAGTCTTCCAAGAATATATGAACTGTGAGCCCATCATCATGATTTATATTTGGCAATCCAGAGTGTCACTGAACCATTTTATTGGTAATATGCTAGCATTTTCTGCGTAACTATGCAGAAACTATGTCTCTGAAACTTTTTAAACATCATAATTTTAATAAACTAGAGTTTTGGGAATAGACCACCAAAAGCAGTCTTTTTCCCTATAGAAATATTAGGAAATCAGGCACAAATAAATAGAATAGAGTTGAATTTCCATGTTCTAATTGCTTTCTTTTTATGTTGATTGGCATTAATTGAAGAATATTTTTTAAATTAATTTATTGATTATATCTGTTAAGTTACTTTATAGAAAATTCATTCAGGAATAGTTATTGCAGGCATGCCTTGAAGACAAGCTGAACTCCTGGGAAATCATTATTGACTGCCATGTAAATCACTTGCCTCTGGATATTCTTAAATATAAACACTAAAAAAAGAAGTCGTGTTTTCAGTCCGTCACACTGTTGCTTTTTTTGAGCCGTTTAAAAATGCATAATCCTCATCCCGAAGATATAATTTGTCCTTTCCATTTTACTATGTAAAGTATGAATAAGTATTTAACTACAAATAATAAAAACCTTCCATGTGATCAAAAGAACAAGTGCAAACAGTTATGAAGTGTCTAGATTCAGTTTTCGTTTGTTTCAAACTAAACTGAACTGCCTCATTTTCTTATTATTTTCAGTTTCATAAATCATCTTTTTTTAAAAAATATTTTTAATTTTTTGGGTCTTTGAAGATTTCTTTTCAGAAAGAGAATTGTCAACACTAACTACAAAAGAGTAGAAACAAACCCAGCCTAGGGGGCGAAATGAAGTCATGCCTCCATCAGAGTGATGGGAGTGTGTTCTCTGGAAGAGAGTCACTCACTCACACACACACCCCCAAGAAGGGAGTGAGCTTCTATAGAACTTATACTTACCAAAAAGTATAGTTGACAATGCAAAATACCTACTTGCTACCTTCTAGTGAAAAGTCTGATTGGGACTGAGTGGAGAAGGTGAAAGGATTTTTTTTTTTTAATTTTTATAGTCTTCCAGTGACTGTAGAGTTTTGACTTTAACATGGTAGCTCAGGACCTTGTAGACAATGGTACCAAAAGCAGTTGTTTATTTCCTGAATTTGAAAGGGTCAATTCTCCAGAGTAGGATCTAACTCTACAAGAGAAGGAGTTCTTAATTGAGTATGTGTGTGATGGTTCCCTTTGGCAGTCTGTTGAAGTCTATGGGCATCATATCACAATAATGTTTTTTAAAAGTATAAAATAAAATGCTTTTTAAAGGAAACCAAAAGTTTGGGAAAATAAAAATGCAATTTTCCTCCTCCCAACCAAATTCCCAGACACTCTGAAATCAAGGAACTCTTAATCAGAGCAATCTTTTCACTGCTATCTGTTTCAGAATTCTTCAAATGGAATGAATGAGGCAATGACGGTATGTCACTAGGTGACACAGGGAGCCCTTGCAGGGTATGAAAAAGTGAACTGCCCCCCAATTGTTCCTCAGCCTTCTAGAGCATTCAGATTTCCAGGGGAGGCCACAGTGGTATAGAATGGAGAAATGTAAGTGATAGGAAAATATTGGTCATGAAAATACAGAGATGTTGGTTTTATTTATTTTTTACTCTTAAAGATAATAAAATAGATTTGTATGGTTATCTTTGTTTTCCTATTGCCTAGATTTTCCCCCTGTGGCCCTAGCTTTCCCTCCTCTCAAATAGCCACATCCTTCAAAATAAAGATTTTAAAAATCAATAAAACTCACCATATGTTGAAAAAAATTGATGCTATATTGCAGTTTTCCACTCCTATGGACCCCTGACATCTGGTTTGCTTTGTTCTTAACTCTGACACTGAAAATGTCTCCAAGCGTTTCTGAGACAGCTGGTTGGTGCAAATCAGTAGAGTGCTAGACATGAAGTCCGGAAGACCTAAGTTCAAGTTCCATTTTAGACACTTACCAGCTGTGTTACCTGGACAATTCACTTAATCTCTGTTTGCTTCAGTTTCTTTAACCACGAAAGTGGGGATAATAATTATCTGTGGATTTTCAAGAAGATCAGATGAGATAATATTTATAAAACACTCAGTGTGTGCCTGGAACATAGTAGGTCCTAAATATATGTTTATTCTCTTCTCTTGCTTTTATTTAAAGCTGCTAAGAGTTTCACTCAAGTTTGTTTTTTCTGACACTACCTATGTGACAATCTGCAAGTCACTTCAATTTTGCCTATCTCTGTTTCCTAAACTGCAAAAGAGAGAGAATGATAATAAAACACACCTCACAGTGTTTTTGTGAAGATCAAAAGAGAAGATATTTGTAAAATGCTCAGCACAGTGCCTGACACACAGCAGGTCTTAAATAACTATTTATTTCCTTCCTTATTTAGCCTTTCATTGCTTTTCATATAGACCTGTATTTTTTTCAACTTTATTGCATTTCCTAACAAATTTTTGTTTCATTCATTTTTACAGTTCTGTATTTCAGTTGTCTTTCCTATTTTTAATTTTTGTGTGCTTATTCAGTACAAGAAATGTTTTAAAAAATTCAAAAAGTTTTTACAAAAGCTTACTTGTCTCTCTCCTTTATTACTATTAGATTTAAAATAAACAAAAACTTAGAATCCTTCTTTTTTTATATTTTCTATTAAAAAGCATTTTCTCTCTCTAACTCTCTAACATAAAGGAAAGAAAAAATATTGAATTCAAAAAGTAAAATATCATAAAGTATAAAGGAATAAAAGAAAAGAAAAAATAAGCAAAACTCTTATCACATATCATAGTCAAAGAAAATAAATTCCTACATTTTCAAACAGTTAAAAAAATGGTTCCCCCCCACTTCCCATTTAAATTACTGATCATTCATCTAAACTTGAAACAACCCTCAGGGACTGTTCAGCCCATGGCTCTTATCCAATGGCTGAGGGAACTGGCTTTCAGGGAGATTCAATGATTTGCCCACCATCACTCAGTTACTAAGTTAAGTGTCAGAGTCAGAATCCTCACTCAAGGTCTTTGACTCCCAAGGAATTGCTCTTTCTTTTGTACCATTAATCAGTCCCAAATTCAGACGATGTAAAAATGCTGATAGAGAAATATGAGAAACTGGTTTAGGAAACTTTTTCCTGATAATTTGCAAATAGGCATTCTGGAGAAAGGATTTTCTCTGCCTCAGACCAAATTTGCTCTAACATCTGCAGATAAATACGTTTATTAGAAAAAAGGCCTTTTGCTGAAAATGAGCTTGTAATAATACTTGTCATAGTCCAAAGTAAATAAAGGAAAGAAATTAACAGATGAAGGAAAGAATGAATAGATAAAGAAAAAGGCAGATAAATAGATGAACAAAAAAATAAATCTAGTGCTGCCTATGTATAAAAATAAATTGCACTTAGCTTTAAACCTCATGACGTTGTGTTATTGCCACTATGTGAGTTACCTGTTCAGGAAAACCAAAATTTTCCCCATTTTTAAGGGTTGTAGTACAATCTGTTTCTTATTTTGTTACTGCTATTACCAAAATCCTATATCCTGCCATATAACCTGGATATATGATCCCTGTATCATAGATATACATGCTTCATCCATCACAATCACTACTCAAAAATATAGCACCATCATAAATTCATCAGAAAAATAATATGCAATTTTATAGGAAAAGCCTGTGCCAAGTAGCAGCTGTTGCCATGTATCAACTTCTTTAAAGTACCTGCGCTTCTCCCTATGAGTTTCCCTCATATCTGGAATGTACTATTTCAGTAGGGCAAGAGTGCTAAAGACTCTTAAGGAGCCGCAGTATTTGTGATGCTTGTATTGGACAAGCAGGCCAGAACAATCTGACACAGACTAAGTCTGCCCTTGATTGAATCTCAGCCCCTTCAAGGAGGCAAGACGGATCTTGCATACAGAAAGACTGTGAGAGGGATCTAGGGGGTGGTCTAGAAGAGAGGGTTTTGGAGTGTCTTGAGGAGTCTATGGAGGATCTTGACTACTGAGCTCAGACTCAGAGAATGAGATTAAGGGAGGGAAATAACTGAAGGCTACCTGAAGATGACAGACAATGGATAGGTAGGCTAATTTAAGAGTAACAGGTTTGGGTATAGATATTTTGATAGGATTGAGGGTGGGATAAGTAGCTAGGTAATGGAGGGCTAAACTAGGTTAAGAGTAACAGAGATTTGGGCCTAGTGATAATGAAAGGTTCACGGCTTTAGGCAAATGCCTCATCAAATGGGAAGATTCAAGGAGGTGCCCAGAATTTAAACCCCATCATTTCCACCACCCAATCCTACCTGAAACCCTAACCAGAAATAATAAAACATATAAAAAAAGTTCTTTAAAATAAATTGGCAAAATTTGTTATTGCTGTTACTATTCATTCAGAGCAAAGTCATATTTAAAGCCCCTGGCCTATATATAATCCTAATCAAGCAAAGTAAGTGTAGTACACCAGAGTCAAAGGCAAGTTTTGCTTTTTTGTTTTCTGTTTGGAATAACACTTTCCTAGCCTAGTAAAATCAGGTAAGCCTAAGTAGCTGTGATATGGCTTATTATGTCCTTCTACCCTGGCATGCCTGAATACCTTTCCGGAGCAAATCCTAAATTTCCGAGGAGAAAGAAAGGCAAAAGTATAGATCTAGAATGACATTTGTCTTGCCTCAGTAGTGGTTCAAATTCTTAAATGAAGTAAAGTCAAATTAGATTTTTAGACAATTCCTTCTTAAATAGCAACCCTAGCTTTGGTCTAGAATGCTACATAATCACAGAATAGAAACATGACACCATAGGATATCTGTCAAACTTGGATCTTGTCCAGTTCAACATTCTAATTTTAAAGGGAAAGAGAATACAAAGATCTGAAATTAAATAATTTTAAAGTTAAGATTTTAGAATCATAGATTTGGAACTCAAGGGAGCTCAGAAATCATCCAGTCCAATAGTTGACTCCCTCTGGCATCCAAAAAAGGACCTGAAAGTCTAAACAATAGCTATTAAGCAAGGTAAAATTTTAATCCAGGTCTTCATGATGAGGTACTGGATCTGGGAACCCCTTTGAACTCTGATTGAATCTTCCCATCTGAAGAGGCATTGGCTGAGCCTATAAGCCTTTCATTGTTAACTAGCCTAGCCCTCCTTTGTACAGCAACTTCTCACCCTTGATTCTCCCAAACCCTCCATTGTCTTATCTCCAGGTAGCCTCTAGCTGCTTCCCATCCTGAATCTCTCATCAGTGGAGTCTGACCTCATTTGACTCCTCCTGAAGACCCTCTCTAACTCCTCCTCTACACCATCCCTAAAATCCTCCCACAACCTGTCTGTATATAAGATCCCATCTTGCCTCCATGAGAGAAAGGCAGAGAGAAGGCCAGAGAATGATCTAGCACAGACTCACTCTGTGTCATATGATTCTGGCAAACTTGTCCATAACAAGCGTCACAGATACTGCAGATCCTTAAGAGTCTAGCCATTATGGCGAACTTTTAACAAACTTTGCTTTTCTTTGGCTGAGAGAAAACTTGAGTTTAATTCACTTGGCAGGACCTGGAGTGTTGGCATTTTGGGGTCTCAAGCACCCCTAAACCCTATACCTCAAAATTTTATGGGTACTTCTTCACTTACATCCAGCAAGCAGTTTCTACTGAAAACCTGTTGTTATTATAATAATTATTTGTCAGTGTTTACACCTAGAAAATATATAAATGCCACAAAATAAGGATTATTGCTTTTTTTTTAAGTTTCTAGACTTAAAAGTGATTTTTAAAAAGCTCATAGTGCATGCGAACTAAAAGACTTGCCTCCTTCCCTCTACCCTCCCTCCCACCGAGAGATCTGGTTTTAAACATTTATGTTTAACATTTAATATTTATTCATAAAGTCTTTCCAGTATAAAAAACTATTTCTGATGAGTCCTAAATCCATTTTAAAAGGAAATGATAAATGATGACTTTAAAAAAATTAAAACATTATTCAAATGGTTTTTTCCACTAAATATTTTGTGCACCTTAGTGACTTTTGTGTCCCCAGAAAATTCATTTTGATAGTAGAATTATCTTTATCTTAGTCCTTTCTGTAAGGTAGAATGTTACCATGCTACAATTCAACATCCTTATGCTTTAGTTTATAAACAATATAGGTTTTGTACGGAGCTTGAATCTGCCATCTGTAAGAGTGGAAAATGGTGAAATAGAAACATAAGCATTAAGATGGGAGAAAAAAATGACTTGTGTTATTCACCAGATTTGGAGATGCAATCACAAAATTAGAATTGCCCAAAGCCTTTTGCTATCTTACTGATTTGAATTTTATGTTTTATCAGGCAATTACTTTTTATTGGGGGTTGTTTGCAAGAAACAAAATGTAAACTTTCTTTGAAAATATCTGTTATGGAATATATATATATATATATATATATATATATACATATATATATCATCATTAATCTTTGGTGTACTAGCTTATTTCTGACTTTAAAAATATCCAAACCAAATATAGAAGCCAAGTAAAGTGCAATAGGGAAAAGTCATGTCTTCCTCTTTAATATATTTTTGAAAGTATTCCACTATTTCTTTTGTATTCTTGTCTTTGTTGATATATAACTACATAAAATAAGTTTTAGAAATTAGTTTATTTCTTCTGATTTTGCTGTGCCTTACCTTTTTTTGATTTGATTTTTTACCCTCTTATTTTTAACCAGATTGGCTAAGAGCTTATCAAGTGAATAATCTTTTCAGTGACCCAGATTTGTGTTTTATGATTTCTATATATTTTTTGCTTCTATTATTTTTTCTTCTCTAACTTTTAGTACTTGAAACTTTGTTCTTTTTTTCCCCTAAACAGATGAATATCAGGTTAACCAAAAAAATACTAAAAATCACAGGAGAATACCTAGAGGAAAAAAAAACTTAAATCTGGTTCCTTTAAATTCCTAATAAAACCATCTGTTGAGTTTTTATCATATATGCCTATTCGATTCACTACACTTCTTTTTTTTTTTCTATTTTATTATTGTCTGTTCATAGGTATATAATCCCCCTACAAGGACTATTCTAGGTACATCCCAAAAATGATGGTATGTTTCATCTTCACCATTTTTTGCTTGATAATCAACTTTGTTTATCTACATTTTTTGACCCACTCATTATTTAGAATTTCATCATTGTTTCCATCTGCATCTCTGCCTTTTGTCTGTACTTTGTGAAATGATTGTCATCTTTGCTTTGTAGTCTATAAAGGATTTATTATTTCTACATTTTTATATTGTTTGCAATGTCTATGAGTTGTAATATATGGTCAATTTTTGTAAAATTTCCGTGTGGTGCTAACAAATACGCCATGTTCTTTCGTATTTACATTTAGAAGACACCATGAGTCTTTAGTTCTAGTTTCCCCAGCCAATATTGCACTACAGTAATACTTTTTTCTCCCTTTTGCTTAATTTTTTTATTACACTTATCCAAAGCTAAGAGAGGGACGTTGAACTCTCCTGCTGCTACTGTGTTACTAAGTTTTCCTGTTCAATTCAATTATTTTTTCCTATGTAAATTTGGATGCTAAGACATTTGGAACACATAAGTTCAAGCCCTGAGAAGGGTACCTGAGAAAAAACCCTTTGCAGAAGGTAATATTTGAGCTGAGTATTTAAGAACAGGGTATTCAGGAAGTAGAAATGATGAGAAAACTTTGAAAATATGGAAGACAGACAATGAAGAGGCCTGGGTTCAAGGATAGAATGTTCTGTGCAAAAATAGCAAGAAGCCCAAGGTCACTAAAACCTGAAGGATATGCCTTTGTTTTTGAATCATTAAGTCATGTCCAAATATTTGTGACCTCATGGATCATAACATATCAGGTCCTTCTATCCTCCACCATATCCCTAAATCTGTCCAAGTTCATGTTTGTGCTCCCACAACACTATCTAGCCATCTCATCCTCAACCATCTGTTTCTCCTTTTGCCTTTGATCTTTCCCCACATAAGGGTCTTTATCACTGAGGTTCTGTCTTCTCACTATGTGACCAAAGTATTTAAGTTTCAGTTTCAGTATATGTCCTTCCCAAGAATAGTCAATTATTTTTTTAAGTGCTGACTGATTTTATTTTCTTGCTATCCATGAGTGTTATGGGAATCTGAAGATCTTCCCTGCCCCTAGGCCCTTTGTTAAAGTGGCTACGTGACCCTGAGGACCCTTGGATATTTGAAAGTATACTCTGTTCCCTAATAGGCTGAATGTGGTCATGTGGAGCCTGTGGCGCCAGGCTTGTTTTCCAGGAATGCCCGTGCCTTGTAGCTTTGTGATTGGGCAGTGGGTCT
>CM053583.1:160517519-160533080 GCA_028627135.1 Pseudochirops cupreus
TGTTTAAAAATGAATGTTAAAAATTGTTTTTTTATGTAATTGTAAAAATAAATTATTTAATATTTCCTACTACTGTCAAAAGTAGTATCCTGCTAGTCACCTAAACTGTCAACATAGCCCTCATCTTACACTCCTTACTCTTCTTTACCCCACATTTCAAATCATTTGGCCAATCTAGTTGATTAGTAACATCTCTAAGTATTTCCCCTTTTTCCTTCTCACAACTGCTGGTGCAGGTCCTCATCACCATGAACCTGGAATGTTATATTAGCCTGATATTTGGTGTCTGTGCTTCAAGTATCTCTCTCTATTCAGCTGCCAGAACTACCTTCTAAAGTAAAGAGTTGACATTTCACTCCCTTTCTCAATGAACTCCAGGGGCTCCAATTACCTCAGCATCAGATTTTAAAAATTCATTGTTTGGCTTTTAAAACCCTTCTCAATCTGGCCTCTTCCTACCTTTCTAGTCTTCCTTATTCCTTTCCACATAATCTAAAATTCAACAACATTTGTCTTCTTTCTGGCACTTGCATACAACATTCCAATCTCCCAACTCTGCCTTTTCATTGTCTGACCTACATACCTGAAAAGCTTTCTCTTTTTTTGTAACTCCATGTGTCCCTGAATTCCTTCATCTTAGCTCAAATCTTACACTCAGCAAATGCCCTTTCTTGATTCTTTCCCACTGTCAGTATCTTTCTTTTGAAATTACCTACATCTTACCCTTTACATATTTTTAAGTACTTAGTCTTGTCCCTGTATATACTCTGTGGATAGTCTTTTATGTAAATAATTATTTGCAGGTAATCTCCCTCAATAGAATGTGAGTTCTATGAGATCAGAATGTATAATCACCATTCTTTTTATCCTCAATGCTTATCATTGTGCCTGTCACAGAGTAAGTATTAAAAGGCTTGTTGACTTCACTTGATTTGATAAATGCCCTATAACTTGTTTTCTTAAATAAATCTCAGACATCATCTTACTTCTTAATAATTACTTAATACATATTTGATGATTGTCTGATTAATTGAATCTAGTCACCCGTCTTTATTTCGTAAAACTGTACCAGCTGCATGACTTTCTGAGTAGCCTAACATTGCTATTTTTATCTAAAGATAGGTACCGATCAAAGGCTAAAAAGGCATTCTCATGAATTGCTTTCTTGTCCATCATAACTGTGGTCTTTGGTAGTGTTCTTTAATTTTTAATAAACAACATTCATAACATTCATTTGCATAGTAGTAATTGCCCCTTTTTTCTCAATTCTATATTTCCCACTCCATCTAACTTAATAGGAAAATATTGCTACATCTAGACATTGAAGCTA
Organism: Pseudochirops cupreus; assembly: GCA_028627135.1. Lineage (NCBI taxonomy): Eukaryota > Metazoa > Chordata > Mammalia > Diprotodontia > Pseudocheiridae > Pseudochirops > Pseudochirops cupreus. Next base: position 160,518,850 of record CM053583.1, read on the forward strand.
TTGAATTTGAAATCAGAGATCTAGATGAATACTTCATACTACATATAAATAAATTCTAAAGGCTACGTCACTGAGATATGAAAGATCACATCATGCCCAAATTAAAATAAGGAAGAAATTATCTTTAAGGGTAATCTATGGATAGGAAACAAGTTCTTGACCAAACAAGGGATAGAGAGTATCTCATAAAAGAAAATGGATGATTTTCATTATTTAAAGTTCAAAAAAGAAAAGATTTTGTTTTTCCCTTAAAAATAGAACTAGTATAGGTAAAATTATCAGGAAAAGAGTAACCAAAAAGGATGAGAATTGCAACAAGTTTGCGTTATAGAAGTCTCATTTCCAAATAATTTCTATTTAAAAGAGAAAAAAAAAATTCCTAAAAAGATAAGTGGTCAAGGATTAGAAAAAGGAGGTTCTCAAAGGAAGAAATCCAAGCTATCATTAGCCATATTAAAAAAAAAAAGATGTTTCAATTCACTAATACTTTTTTGGGGAGAGTTTGTTCAGTTGTGTCTGACGTTATGACCACATAGACCATATCATGCCAATACTTCCATGGGGTTTTCTTGGCAAAGATGCTATGGCAAAGTTGCCATTTCCTTTTCCAGTGGATTAAGGCAAATAGAAGTTAAGTGACTTTCCTAGTGTCATACAAGTACAGATCTAATGCTCAATATAATTAGAGAGTTGTGAACTAATAAACACTGAGGGTGTGACTTAAATCCATCATATTATCAAATCTTCCATGAAGAAAATGACAAATTTTGGATGCAGAAGCTACAAGAAATTCGGCACATTGATGCAGTTTTGAAAGAACTGTGAAATGAGACAGTTGTTTTTAACCAAGAGTTGAACCTGAGGAGATAGCATGGAATGGTTGTGATCTGCACCAATGGAGGGAATCTTCATATTGGTATGGGAAAACTGTCTCTATATATCTACTGTATCAGAAAACAAGAAATGAAGCAATAATGTTGGAAGAACACTGGGAATAGAGATGCCCAGAAATTCTTATGGGACTGAAACCAGAAAGAGATTTGGAAACAGCCCCATGTCTATATAAAAATTGATAAAGTGTAGGTAGCAAGAGAAATAACTTAAAAATCTTAACACAGAGAAGCACATTTGATGTTTAAACTTTTATGCAATAAGCCACTTTACAGGAGTTTTAGGTACTTTTTTAAAGTGAAAAAAAATGTACAAGAAATGGGACTGAACAAGATTTTATCTTTCCAAGAAATCCAGAGACTAGAGCAGAGAGACAGACGTGGTGGAAAGTGAATGCAAATTGATAAAGGTAGAAAGTGAAATGATGTCACAATTAGGTCTTATTCTAGAATGATTATGTGGCCGGAAAGGGTAAGTAGATGAGAATTTCAGGGAACTCAGATCACCTGTCCATCACTAAAATATAATATAGTATGGGTTGGGGGTTTTAATTATCAGTAATCACAAAATCTCTGTATCACAGAGTTGGACAGGACTTTGGAGTCTATTTGACTAACGTCAACTTAAATGAGAATCCCTTCTACAAAATCCCCAACAGATAGGGTTTCAAATTCATTGCTTGAAGAACTTCAATGAGGGAAAACCTACTAACTTCTGCTACAGCCTGCTCCACTTTTCAATACCCAGGATTCATTAAGAATATCTCGAATTGTGTTGAAGTCATCTACCAAAGGAATAATGAATGAAAATTTCTTCTATGCATTAATGAAAGACTTAAATGAAATATTTATTTATGTAATTATTTTAAGAGAAGGAACATAGCTAAAAAGAGATTCTACACAACTGGAGAAAGTCAAATATTTTTTTTTCCCATTTTCATAAAGGGGAAGATAATAAAGCCAGGGTAAAAAAAGGTCAATGAGATTGATTTCAATTATTGCTTAAACTTTAAAGCATATTATTTAAAAGACAATTAGTGCATTTCTAGAAATAGAAGCAGTCATCACAATGAGAACAGAAAAAGACAGAAAATACTCTCCTAATAAGGCTTCAGAGGATGAATATTAACAATAACCTTTCATAATATCAACGGACACATGTTTTCATTAAAGAAGCACATAAGTTAAAATTTGGTCAGAACCACAGAAACGTTCTAATTTAACATGTACATAAATAAAAGTCAAATATGGTTTCCTCAATTGTAGGTCATTTACATCATGTCAGACTAAATTCATTTCCTTTTTTAGTCAGAGTTATTGGACTTATAAATAAAGACAATATTGCAGATATATGCTTTTTTTAAAAAATAAGAGATGGGAACATGCGGATGAAGTAGAGGTGTAAATAGGTAGATTCTGGAACTGATTAAATGGTAGAACACAAGGTAATCATTGGTAGTTCAATGTCAACTTAGGTCAATAGCAGAGTTCCTCTATTGACCCTATGTGATTGTGATCGGCTCTGGTGTGTTTAGATAAAGGCATAAATGTCATACTTACCAACATTTCATATGATCTAAAATAGCAAGGGATAATTATACTGAATTATAGTATGTATTAAGAGATTTTGACAGATTGGAATGGTAGGCTAAATATAATAAAATGTATAATATGGAAAAATATAAAGTCTTAAACTGGGTTTCAAAAAGTCAACTTCACAAAAATAAGATGTAATATGGCTAGACATTCATTTGAAACTACATGGATGTTTTAGTGTACTGAAAACTCTACATATCTCAAGCATGAGATATGGAAGCCAAAAAAAAATTGCATTAGAGACAAATTCTAAAATGGTGAAAGTTGTGCCATATTCTGCCCCAGTTATACTATACCTGGAGTTTACCATTTTGTTCTAGGCATCATACTTTGTAAAATATATAGATAAGTTGGAGAGTTTCCAAAATAAGTTAACCAAGATGAGGAAGTTGTGGAGCTATGCCCTGCAATATAAGGAAGAGAAATTTGATGTTTTCTTTTTTGGTGCTAGTAGGCAAAAACTAAAAAAAAAACAACAACAAAACAAACAAACAAAAAAAAACATTTAAAGGAGGCCAATTTAGCCTTGATATAAGGGGGGAAAAAAAGTTTATCTTTTGAACATGAAACAATGGAATGGGCTGCCTCAGGAGAGAGTATGTTTCCTTTTCCTACCACTGCAGTTTTTGAGCAAAAGTTACATGATCATTTCTTGGGAAAGTTAGAGTGATTATGATTTAAATGCAGATTGAATTAAATGGTCTCTGAGATCCTTATCAACTCTGGGATTCAGAGTTTTGATAAACTTACATACTTGTTCAGAGTCATGGTGTTTTTCTGTCCTTTAACATATTCTTATTGTTATTAAAAGGGAGAAAAAAAAAGTATACTCCTTTTATCTTTTGCCACTTTACCGTGGAGTATGCTGGGTGTCCCTAAAAGGTTAGTGCAATTTTTAAGCTTAGTAAAATTCATTAAAGCTTAAACCTACAGAAAGACTTTTGACACATCCTATATATTAGCCCTCAGTAGAGAACTTTTTCCTTTGATTCAACAACTGCCCATCTACAAAGTCAAACTGTACAATAACAAATTAAATAACGTATGAAAGACATTTTGCAAACCTTGATGGGATAGGGAGGTAGATAGATTAGAGAGAGAGAAAGAGCGAGAGAGCGAGAGAGAAAGAGCGAGAGAGCGAGAGAGAAAGAGCGAGAGAGCGAGAGAGAAAGAGCGAGAGAGCGAGAGAGAAAGAGCCAGAGAGCGAGAGAGAGCCAGAGAGCGAGAGAGAGCCAGAGAGCGAGAGAGAGCCAGAGAGTGAGAGAGAGAAGAGAGTGAGAGAGAGGGAGAGAGGGAGAGAGGGAGAGAGGGAGAGGGAGAGGGGTAGATAGAAAAATGATAGATGGATAGATGGTAGGACAAATTGATGGATGGATGGATGGATGCTATTATTTTGAGATGAACAAAAGGCATAGAGGATACTTAGCTGAGTTTAGAGTTACGGAGACCTGGGCCTGAGCAAGTCAATTAACCTCTCTCAGATTCACTGTTTTCATTCTCAAAACAAAGATGACAAAATCTAACTATTTCACAAAGTTTTGTCAGGGTTCGAAGCCCTGCCCTAAGGGGCAGTAGGTACTTACCTTTACAATGGAGACAATGCTGGTGTTTTCTCCTTAATGAAAGTAACGCTGGAGGATAGATGTTTTTAAGAGGGTTTATTAAAGTTACACCCGGGAAGCCTTCCCTCAGGACTCCAAGGCCCCCCCGCCCCTGCAAGGCTTGGATCCTTTTATCTACCCCAGATCCACACCCCACAGGTGATACAGCCCAGCTGAGCAGGATTGAGAGAGGGGAGGTAAATTGTAATTACAATGGCATGAAGACCCCGAGGTGTGGAGACATCAATCTGGAACCTCAGGCATCCCATGCAAGAAAGTTCTGAGCAATGCAACATCCCCTGGCCAGGGACGGTGCAATATGCTCTGACTTCCACTTGACCCAACTCATTCCTGGCCTCAAACACATCCCTGTGTCTCAACATTACCATTTGCAATCTGGCACTATTTTGTGACCCTTACAGTTTTGTATCAAACGAATTGATGTGAAACACTTCTTTTGTAAATTCTAAAATGTTATATAAATGCCTATTTTTTTGGCATAGAGGAGAGAATTGGGCCTGGAGCCCAGAAAACCAGAGTTTAAATCTAGTCACATACTTACTAGTTTTGTGAACCTGTCTGCCTCAGTTCCCTCACTGGTAAAACAGGGATAGTAACAGCACCTGTCTCTTGGATTTTGCATGAGATCTCATAAAATGAGATAATATGAGCAAAGCTCCTTCAAACCTTAAAGTATTATATACTTCATATATCTATATATTATATGTATAAGATATATAAATATATACTATATATAATATATACTATATTCTATATGTAATAACATTATTATTATATGCATAATAGCTAGCATAATTATTAATAGTTGTAGTAGTAGTATTGCCAAATCCCATCTTCATATTCCTCATCTTTCTTTCATTTCAAGCAATATTGAGCTATTTATTGTATATGGCAACTTTATCCTATTAAAATGAAATTGAATCACAGGTTCTTATGTGGGGTCAATAAACTTTAAAAATTTTATTAACTGTGTTTCCACATAAGTATTTTCCTTTGTAATAGCATGAATTGTACTTAATATATCTCAAAACATAATTTTTTGCATTTATTCATTTGACCAGAGTGCCAAGTTTCCATTACACACACACACACACACACACACACACACGTCAAGAACCCCTAAATAAGACAGAGCTTTATTTGGGAGTTCCTGTGTTTGATTTCATAGCTTTTTGTAAATTAAATATTTTTCCATTGCCAGAAGCAAATGCCCCATTTTGAGGAAATACAGAAGTCCCCCTGCCATTAAAATCTCTCTTTATTTTAATTCTTTCAATGGTCTGTTTGCCTTATCATGGAGTGGTTAACATGACCACTTGCAGAGGTACATACCATTGATGAGGGGCAATCATGCTGTCACTAGATTTCATGTTACATTTTGCAGAAGCAGGAGCAGACCCAAGTCTGAAGCCACCACCAATGCAATTGTGAGTCGTTTGCTTTTGAGTTGCCTTAAGAACAGCTTGTAGCTTGAGATGCTCTTTTGTGCTCCGTCACTGACTCCAACAAGCCTTTTTGATTTCCCTCGAGAAATCCTTTATGCTGTTATTGTTCACTTGGATGCACAGCCACAACTGTGTACCTTGCTTCCTTACAGCAATTTCCCCCACAACTGTCAGCACCAGCTTTTCTGACATGCTGAAGACAATTACAATTTTAATTCTTTTTCTGCTTTTTTCATAAGTGGGATTGTACATACAAAACCTATAGAGATTTTCATCCTATTTTGAAATGAATTGTGAGACAGATTGTGGCATCGAACGCTGATATCATTTTCTTTCTCTGTCATTCCTCACTAGGCCTTTCTGAACACACAAACAGAAAACTCCCCAAGACAGGTTAGCGCAGCAGGAGTTTCAGCACATTCACTGAAACACTGATGACTTCCTTCTGTTATTGTTGGCCTCAAGAATTCTCTTCTTTCTCAGACCAATGGTAATATGAGGACTGCAGTTTTAAATGTGAAAATTTCATACTTTTATACCCCAAAATACTCTGAAGTGGCACATTCTCTTAGTATTTAAATGATAGATTTCACATCTTACTTGTTTGGTGCCTCTTTCTGGGTTGTTATTGTTGTGATGACGACGACGACAACGACAATGATGATGATGGTGATGATGGTGGTGGTGGTGGTGGTGGTGGTGGTGGTGGTGATAACTATTCATTTTTAGAAGGCACCAAAGACATATGCTGGAAGAGTTAATGACAAAGCACTCCAGTATCTTAGTCAAGAAAACCCCAAGTGGAGTCATGAAGAATTGAACATAACTGAAAAATGACTGAAGGAACAAAGACATAGCTAGTTTGGCTGTCTGACCAAATTAATTTTGCAGTAGAAATAAAAAAAAATTGCCAAAGCGAATATCTTGACTTTTCAGAGTTTTCTAAATATTCTGATTTCTTTATTCAGAAAATACTAAACAAAAATTTATTAAGCACTTGTGTTGTTCAGAGAACTGTCATAGGTATTATAGGAATCATACACAGTTTTCAGGTAAGGGCCTAGATGGGCCCTGACCAAGTAAATAGAATTGTTGAAAAGCTACTTAATTGCCAGTTCAATCAAGCAAGACTTTAAGTAACACAATGTTAGGTCACTACTTTTGTGTAGTGGAAAAGGTGGCTTGAAACTTAACATAAAAATCCTGAAATACTAGGATGTTAACAATTTGTCCCATTACTTCCTAGCAAATAGAGGGAGAAGTGGAAACAATATCAAATTTTATATTATTAGGCTCAAAAATCACTGTAGACAGCAACTTGTAGCCATGAAATTTAAAAAATGCTTTCTTCTTGGAAGTAAACCTATGGCAAATAGGAACAGCATACTAAAAAGCAGAGATATCACCTTGCTGATGAATTCTGTGTAGTCAAAACTTTGATTTTTCTAGTAGGAATGTATGATTGTGAGAATTGAACTATAAGGAAAGCTATGCACTGCAAAACTGACACTTTCAAATTGTACTGCTGAAGAAGACTGTTGAGAGTCTCTTGGAAAACAAAGAGGTCAAATCGGTCAATATTTAAAGAACTTAATTCTAGTTATTCAATAGAAAGTCAAATACTGAAGCTGAAGCTGAAATATTTTGGCCACATAATAAAAGGATGGGACTCATTGAAAAAAGACCCTGATGTTGGGAAAGATTGAAGGTAAAAGGAAAGAAGACAGTACAGGATGAGATGGATAGGTGATATCAAACAAATAAGGAACATGAACTTGGACAGACTTCAATACATATTGAAGGATAAAAGGGTCTGGCATGCTATGGTCTAAAAGGTCACAAAGAGTCAGACATGACTGAATGACTACAAAACCAACAAAAAAGCTCACTACTGCCACGTGCTAAGTAGGATACAAAATCGTGTCACAGTCATGGTGAGAATTATGGTTTCTAAAATAACTTTGCTTATCCTGAAATAAACAGAAGAAAAGGAACCCCTCCCAGGGGGAGAAAAAAAATAGTTTCTATTAAAGAGATTGCTTATTACAATCAGTTTATGTTTGAGAGATTGCTTATTAAGCTTAACTGATTTTAAAAGGAATGGTCCTAAAATTTCGTCTGGAAGATTAGTAGTTTTCTTGACAGAAACGGCAACTTTGGAGGAAAAGTGGATTTAGGGGTAAAAGTAATGAATTATATTTAAATGTGTTGATTTTGTGGTATGGTATATCCTATGGTACATTATAATGGTGAGTACCAATAAATAGTTTTTGAATAAAAGATTAGAATCCAGGGGAGAAATTCCAGATGAATATCGATATTTGCATATGTGATAAAGAGAAATTATACATACACATATACATAAACATACACACAGTTTCAGGTAATATATGAACACAGGCATATATGTTTTCTATACACACATCCTTATATCTAATCATTGTGGCAGCTAGGTGATGTGATAGATAAGAGTGCTGGGCCTGAAGTCAGGAAGACTCATATTCATAACTTTAAATCCAGATTCAAATATTTACTAGCTGTGTGACCATGGACAAGTCACTTAACCCTGCTTGCCTCAGTTGCCCCATCTTTAAAATGAGCTAAAGAAAGAAACGGCAAATCATTCCAGTATTTCTGTCAAGAAAACCTCAAATTGGTCACAAAACTCTAACGTGACTGAAATGTTTGAACAACAATATCTAACCATATATACCCTTGTCCACTCTAACTCTACAAACTAACATGTAGTCTCTTCTCTCTCTTCCAAAGGGTACCACCATAGTTTCCCAATTCATCCTCTTCTCTGTTCACCTCTAATATTGTAATCACATTTTAAATTACTCCTGGTTAACAATGCTTCCTTTTTCTGATATATTTGTCTCACAACAAAATCTAATTTGCTAATGCACATCACTCTCTGGCCCCCCCCCGCCCCATTCCTGTGATCCTTAAAAAGCCAAATCAATGTAAGCTATTACTATTGGTGTCTCTGAGTTTGTGCCTCTTCTCTACTCATCAACTAAAATTTCTTTTCCTTTCTTGCCCCAAGTGCAAAAATTTCTAGATATGGCTCTGCTTTGGGACCTTAATGCTGTCATTCAGTATGTTCTTCCTCCCATTTCAGCTTCATGCCATCTGCAATTTTTATAGAAGCCTTCATCCATGTCATTGAAAAATTGTGTGGAACATCACAAGGCATAACAGAACCAACAGTGCCCTAAGGTATTGTAATGCAACAGATTTTTTTCATCTATGATTGAATCTCAAGGCAAAGTTATTCCTCTGAAGACTTATGTATGAATAAAGAGTTTTGAATAAAGCTCAATAGGACTTTTTTCTGTACCATGATCTGTTTTACTTAAGCAATTGCTTTTGTGGGTTTTTTAAATTAAATTTATGGGAAGCTTCCTTAATATCACTTGTAGGGTTTTTTTTTTTCAATGAAAGCATTTCAGTTCAGTGAGTGTCTTCCTCCTTACTTGATAGACTGGTATTCCTTAAGTTAACCTTGAATGGACTTCCAGGGTCACTGTGCCATCACTGATCTTGCTGTTTGCTATTTCCCCTTTTTGTGTAAAGTAAATTATGTTTCTGTGGACTTTTCTTCCTATATTTTGTAGCTTGTTTTCCATACTATCGCTCCACGGAGGATGAATCAATTTATTTCCCAGTTTCACATGTTTTCATTTCTCCTCCAGCAAAGATTCTCTGTCTACAATGATCAACATGAGAGTTGAAATTCAGGAAAGAGACTGTAAATTATTCTAGTCCAAGAGGAAGGAAGAAGCTTTTGCAAGTAAACACATCAGGGAACAACCAAGAGACCATGGGAGACATTTGAAGCACTAAGAATTAGACAACTGTAACATTTTATCACATGATATTTCATTTGGTATTTACAAGATTTGCCCAAAGGGCTTCTCATCTGCTTTACCATATGGAAAGTTTATAAATGTTAGAAAAGGGTGGGAAGGGGCAGGAATAAGGGAAGAATTTCAAGACCGTCTAGGTGCTAAAGTAAAACAGCATGTTTCCTCTGCTAAAACAGCTGCTAGATTTTGGTAAGGTGATCACTATTTTTTTTTTCTTACTCCTTTGGGGTCTTGGAGGAACCAGCCATTTTCAGAATGTGGATTTACATTGTATAACAAACATGTAGCTGATGGAATTTGTTTTGTCAGAATATTTCAATTAAGAATGTTTTTTATTTTAATTTTGTGGATAACAATACTCCCTAGGCCAGAAGCCCTACTTTCACTTCAGTACTTGCTGCCATCATCAATAGGAGCAAATCTTGTGGAGAAATGCCTGCAATCCCTACCACAAGAACCACCAAGTGCCTACCAATGTGCCACCGACAAAGCAGGCATGCCAACCTAGTTGAAATAGTATGGCACGCTGAAGGAAATTTAGGAGGTGACAGGCAAGTCAAACAATCTGTCCCAACACATCCCTTCAGATCCTGATGCAAACAGCATAGGAGACTTGGTAATAATAGCTAACCTCCCTCCATATATATCATTACCCCATTTTGATGGGAGCATCTGTGGAGAAGGCGCCCACCAACAGCAACCAATCAAGGCCCTTTGGCTACCAATAGGAACGTAAGTTAAGAGCCCTAAAACAGTAGCCACTGGTCCTGCTTCCAGCATGACACCCCCAACAAGACAGAAAGCTTAGATGAGATTCTTCCTCTCTAATTTTTTCAGTCCCTGTCTCGTTCATTGCTACTGAATACTTACAAAAAAGTTCTTTTCAACCAAGTCCTTGGTACTATCAAATGGCTCAAAGATCAGAAGTCATTAGAATTTTACTAATGGAAATATTGTTAAAAATGCATTATAATCTGCTTTGCCACCGTACCCTAAGGATCGTCTGATTTGCAGTTGAAAACCCCTCTGTGTGTTGTTTTCCCACTTTGAAAACCCCTCTGTGTGTTGTTTTCCCACTTAGTCTGAGTTCATAGGGAACAGTGAACATCTTGTCTATTCATTGATCTCAGTACGAAACACATTACTGTACAAAGAGTAAATACTTAATAAATGCTTTTTCAAGTATTTCTTCAAAAGTTAAAGAAGGGGCAGCAATTTATGGGTGTATATGTATATGTATATATATATATATATGTACATATATCTGAAAATATGTAATATATGCACAATATACATGTGAATATTAGATTCTAATAATATTTGGTTTTGCGTATGTGTGTGTTTGAAAGGTATTTTCAAAATGCTAGCAGCAGAAGACAAGAAACATGGAATTAAGACAAAAACATAAGAAAATTGAGCATTAGGGGAGAGTGGGGCAAAAGAAAAAGAACCCATAAACAAGGACAAAAATAATTAGTCAAATATTCCAAGAGATTTGTTAATAACTCTACTGTGCCAGTTCAGATCCCTTTTGTCACCTGTGCAATACTAATAGCATTGCGGTAGAGGAAAAGACTAGTTGATCATCATGTGACAAGCATAAGAGAAAAATAGTACTTGTCTATATCAAGAGTGGTAATTCTCAAGGGTTTTTGGGAATGTCTTTTCACTGGAATCATGTAGGGAATTGCTTCTGATTTATTATAATTGGGAAGGGCTCCATCTTACATACTGAATGGTTACCCATAATTTTCCTTCTACTAGTAATGTTTCCAGTGTCCTTTGATACTTTTGCTTTTTTTAAACACTTGCTCCTTGGATTTTTAGTGTGTTCTGTAGGGACTGGGAGAACAAAAGACACTTAGGAAGCTTTGGCAGGTAAATTGACATTTTCACAGGGTATCTGTAATGACCTTTTTCGTTGATCTTGGTCATATCTAAGAATAAGTGCATATTACACCTCTCATGAAGAAGACTACCTGCATTGTCAGAGCCCTAAAATGGACAAGTGGGATTGCTTTCAGGGACAATGATATTTAAAGGACATTAGAAATAATTGCAATGTATCAGTGACATAAAAACCCATTTGTATCTATTTGCCAAGGTTAATTAGTTAAAATAGGAAGTTACCAGATAGTCTATCAGAGGCCCAATCCCAGTTAAAGCTTCTTCTTACCTGACCTTCTGACACCTTCTGACTCAGGAAGAATTTAGTTCAAATCTAGCTTCAAATACTTACTAGCTGTGTGACCCAGGAACAGTCACTTAACCTATACATGCCTCAGTTTTTTCAACTGTAAAATAGGCATAATAATAGGCCCTACCTCACAGGGTTAGATTGAGTATCATAAGAGGTAATATCTGTAATGTGCTAAGCTCAGTGCCTGGCACACAGAAGGAGCTTAATAAATGCCTATTTACCCTACCCCTTTCTCTTCCTAGCTCTAACTACTTCATCAGGGTGTGATGTGTTATCTTATTCTTCATGTCCTAGACCCGGAATATATTTTTTTCTACTTCCTGTAGTCCAGAAGTTCATAATCTTTTTTGTGTATTCAATTTTTTTCAGTCTTATGAAGTTAATGGCACCCTTCTAAAATTACTTTAAGGAATAGAATAACATACATAGAATTACAAAGGAAACCAATCCTATAAACAATGTCTATTTCTATATCTATTTCTAGTTACCCATCACTGTTCATATCTATTTACTTATAAATATGTGTATACGTACAGGTATTTTACATATACATAAACATATATCCATGCATACATAAATGTGTTTTTGTATCTACCAATGTATAAGTGAATATATACATATATCTCTACACATTTGTCTATCTATGTTTAGATAGATGGCAAGTGGATAAAAGAAATAAAGATAGATAGCTAGCTAGAGACACAGATAAATTCACTTATCCCAGATTAAGAATTGCTGCTCAAAGCGTACAACACAGCAAGTTACGCCTCCGTCTGACCTCTTTGAGGGCTCAAGAGACATCAACAAGTTGCTGACATTTCTCTTTACAAACTTGGGAGGAAGAACTAACTCTGAATTGGTCTAGTAAACACAAAGGTATGGGAAGGAGGCTGCCAGCATTCGACCTCAAAGCAAACCTGACTGACTAAAGAATTATAGAATGTAAAACATTCTCATTATAATATCATGGTAACTTATTATAGAAATGACTAACTATCCAAGTGCGATGATGGATATGTCAGGACAATGCTGTCCTTGGCAGAACATATTGCTTAATTGTCTTCTTTTAGTATGAGCATAGAGCCCTTTTGCTATGATCAAGTGCCATTGCAAATGACTATGAAATGAATTCATAGGGAGAGAATATTTAAAAGATCTTACCCAATAAAATATCAGATTAAATGTCAGATCTTCATTAAGAGTTCCTTAATCAAAGATTTTTAGATGTGGTTTTATGACAGATCTGTACATTTGGGTACTTGAACCAAGGACCTTTAGGTCTAAATTACTCTGTCATTTTAACTAAAGAAGAGTCTAATGGTTTTTCAAAGCAGAATTTATGATCTGGCAGATTGGCGCCAGAAATAGAATCTGAAAAGTCTTGAATCTTAGTCCTTAAATTAATAATGTCTCTTTTCATGATTGTTTCTGACTTAGTTATTTGTTGCCAACTCACTTTCCCCATATGTGGAACAATATACACAATGACATATTGCCAGTCATAGAATTATGTGTTGCATCGATATTTGTCCTTAGTGCATCTGCGTTTTGGAGCAGGGCTCTATTATGACACTGAAAAGACAAGGCTCCTACTCTCAAGTTAATAACCTCATCCAATCATCTGCTTTAGATAGTTTACCATTGGAAAATGCTTTGAAGATGGAAAGGACAAAGACTAACATTTTTAGTAATTTTCTGTTTCCCAGACGTCCAACTTAAAATGTTTCTACTCTTTTCCTGATTTTAGAAAGTAATTTGTCATTCTAGCAAAATGAAGCCCCATTAACCTAACTCTTCAAGAATGCTTAATCAAGATACTTTTCCCATGCAATGCAAATATACTGTCCAAAAAACAGCACTTATTCATCATCACCCTTCAATTCAGTGGAAGAACAAACCATATGTGTCTTTAAGGGTTAAAACAAAAGTTAAATCTCTTGGGAAAAAACATGTAGAATATTATTTAAATGTAGCATGGAAAAACACAGGTTGAGTTAGAAACTTAGCTGGAATAAAAATTGACATGTTGGTCATAGGTAGGATTCAATTCCTGTCTGTAATACTTAAAAAAAAAAAAAAGAAAGAAAGAAACCAGAATGCTTTTTGTGCAGAAAAATTTTGAATGGAATAGAAAAATATTAGAGGTATTACTTTAGTTATATAAGCACTTAGCCCAAAGTAGTCATTTAATAAATGCTTCTGATTAGTCAATTAACACATGAAGTCGATTCCAACAGTACAACCAACAAAATAAAACAAAAACACAAAGTATCATCCAACATCCTTTAAACAAGAAATTGTTAGTAAGTACATATGTGTGTCAATGTTGGAACAATAAGTAAAGTTGTTACCAAGGCACTAAATCCTTATGAAATGATATTATCAAAGAAAATTAATTGTGATCAACTTAGTTTTATCTTCCACTGAATCACTACTTTGGTGCTTCATATTTTCATATGAGTTCTATGCTTATGGAGTGCAAGGTGGTGAAGGTATTACCAATTACTCAATAAACATTTGTAAAGAACCTACTATTTGTCAGAACTGTGCTAAGATTGGAGGATGTAAAGTATTTCAAAGGACAGCTACTGGCCTCTAGGCACTTC
>CM053583.1:160533580-160578017 GCA_028627135.1 Pseudochirops cupreus
TAGGGTGCTTGCCGATACACATTTGCACCAAGGAAATTGGCAAATACTACAAATCTGGGCTTTCTTTATTGTTTTGTTGTCTAGACTTCAGAAAGTGATGGATAAAATATTAATAATTTAAGTTGAACTTAAAAGTATGTCATATACATTTTTGATAATCAGTCAAACCTCATTTCTGTAACACTTTAAAGTTAAAAGTTAAAAACACTTTCAATAAATGTTACTTCATTTGATATATTTAGTATACAGTATGGAAGTTTAAATTATGGAAAGAAGGATGATGAGATGGAAAGAACTCTGTTTGGGAGCAGAGGACTTGAGTTTGAATTCCTGTAGTTCAATTTACTACCCACATGACTATTGTCTAGTTCTTTCCCCTCTTGGCCTGAGTTTCCCAATCTCTAAAATAAGGAGATTGGAAATTATAATGTCTAAACCCTGTTCCATTTCAAAGTCTATGATCCTGTAAATGCTTGTTTTTTCCCCTATTCCTATTTTATAAAACTGGAGAGATCATGCATAATTATTATAATTAGAACTGATATTCGTACTCGGAGAAGTCTTGAATCTCCAAAGTAATTATAAATAGAATGTGTGAAGATATGGTTCAAAGCTTCATCTTATCATCTCCATTTTATAGCAAAGAAAATGAGGCTCCAAGGGCTGAAGTGACATTTAAAGACCTTAATGTACAAATGAGAGAACTGGGAGCTAGAGGAGCTCTTGGGGACTTCTCAGGAAAAAAACAAAGAAACAAAAAATTTCCTCTTTTAACCCATGAGGAAAGTCATATTCATATAGAGTAAGTGGGACAAAGCAGTTTTGCTCCCAGGAGAGCTGGCTCCAAATTCATTAGTTCTTACACTTCAAATGCTGTCTTCTTGAACCCAGAGTTTCTGACTTCAAATCCAGTATACCCTTCTTTTTTTCTGCTTCTTTTTCTCTTCCTTCCTTCTTTCTTTCCTTCCTTCCCTCCCTCCTTCCTTCCTTCCTTTAGTTATCCATTCATCAATTTATTTATTTAAACATTTATCCATTTATTTATTAGTCTATTTACTTACTTGTTCATCCATTTACTTATTTGTCAGTTTATCTCTCTATTTATTTCGTTATTACCTTTCACTTTATTCCTGTGAGGATATTTCACAATTTCTTTGCAGGTCTGGCATTTTAATCAAGAAATCTTAGAACTCTGATATTTCATTAAAGCACAATATAATCAATAGGGTTATACTCAGTTTTTTCTGGATAATCTCTTTTTGGTTTTATGCTTCTACTGTTTGCTCACCAACCTAGCTGTGAATGGAACCATAAGGAAGGCTTGAGTTTAAATCCATCAATCAATCTTCATTAAGTGTCTTCTAGGTTCCAGACACTATACTAAACAATGTAGATATGAAAAGAGGTCAAAGATAATCCCTGCCCTCAAGAAGCCTACAGTTTAATGCTTCAGACACCTACTAGCAGTGTAACACTGGGAAGTCATGTCAACTCTGTCTATCTCATTTTCCTCAACTCTGAAATGAGGATGATAAGAGCGCCTACATTCCAGGGGTGTCTTGAGGTTCAAATAAGAAAATATTTGTAAAGTGCTTAGCACAGTGCCAAGAACATAGTACATGCATAATAAATGCTTATTTTCTTCCTTGTGCAATATTTTATTCTAAGCTCTCTACTTCTTTATAGTGTTGTCTAATCAATCATATGTGAACCTGCGTGTAGGTCCTCAGTACCTGAATTCTTTCTTTCAAAAAATACTTGCAGTATGTGTTTTTCTTTGACCTGAATATCTGAATTGTGGCTGTAATATTACTGTTTGCTTTCAGTTCATATTTTCTTTTGAGAAGTGAATAGTGAAATTTTTCTTTGACCTGACTTCTGATACTAAAACATCTAGGCAGTTTTCTTTTATAAATTCCTGGAGAATCATGGTAAGGCTTTTTTTTTTTTTGGTCATGATTTTCAGGTGGTTCAATGATTTTTTAAAATGATCTTTCCTTAATCTACTTTCTAGATCAGTTTTCATATGATGTATCTTACATTTTGTTCTATTGTTTTGTTTTGTTTCTGTATTTTAACTTTTGTTTTTAATCCCATGGAACCATTTTCCTCTATTTAGTCCATTCTAATTTTCAGGGAGTTTGTTGCTTGGGTAATGATTTTTTTTTTTAACATCTTATGTCAAACTGCTAAGTCCTTTTCTGATTATTTTTTCCCCGTGACTTTCATTTCTTTTCAATTTTTTTCTTATAGCACTCTTCATTTATAAATAGTTTTAAATTCTTTTTAAAAGGAAGGAAGAAAGAAAGAAAGATAGAAAATAATTCCTTCATCTTTCCCAGAAATCTTAGTTGAACTTGTACACAGCTTTCATTTTCTTTGAGTCTTTGCTTGTAGATGTTTTAGAGTCACTTTTTTCTTCTAGATTTTTATCTTTAGTAACCCTTTCACCATAATGGCTTTTTATTTTGTGACCCTTTCAGTTACTTGTTCATTCTTCCAGACTACTTTCTGATTTTTGACTGTATGATAAGGCCATATTCTAAGCACTTATGAAAGAAATGTTTGGGCTCATCCTGCTCCAGCTTCTGTGGTTTACTGAATGTTGTGCTATTCAGGATCTCAGGGATAGCTCTGACTGAAAACCTGAAAGCTTTAAATGCTCTCAGAGTGGTGTGATCCAGAGAAAAGTCTAATGATTTTAGCTCTAAGCAACATGAATGCAGATTTGTTCAGCTTGAAATTCCAATACTCTGCTGCTAGACTTAGCCACTGTCAGCTCTGGAACACTGGAAAGCTCTGCTGGTTGAGAATGATAGAATTGAAAGATCCCCTTGCTTTGGGATCCCTGCCTTAGTGCTGTAGATGTCAGATAAGTGTACAGGCTAGAACTTCTAGAGTCAAAATCACACAGAATCTTCTCGGTCCTGAATTTGCTACTTGCTCAGTACATATCCTAAGGATCACTTCTTACTCTGAAATACCACTTTAAGGCAGAGTTCCTTCTCAGTCTGCCCTGGACCTGTCACCTAGAACAACGAGTGACAGTGTTTCTGGTTGGCACCTGGTCCTTCAACCTGTACAAGTTTAGGTCTCTAAGTGTTTGATTTGGGACTTCTTTTTGTCCTGGGAAATAGTCTATCCTTGAGCTAGAAAGTTTCTTTCATCCTTTCTGGCCAGACTCTGCCTTTAGTGATCATAGATCTCTCCAAAATTACTGCTTATGACTGTTTTTTTTTTTAAGATTCTGTGTTGTATGTGTGTGTGATTTATTTGAATTTTTATTTTTCCATTTTCTAGATTTATTTATAAGTATCTTAGGGGACACCTTGTCTGTAGTTTTTCTTGCCACCCTGCCTAGGAAGTAATACACATTAAGGCCGTTAGTCCTAATGAAAAAAAATGTGAAAGGGGATAGGGACTGAACCTGTAATTTTATCTAATATAGGGAACTCCCATATACAGGAATCCTATAGACAGGATATATGTGAGATGTAACTTGAACCCAAGCCTTGAAGCTGATTGTGAATGGTCTGAATCTATCTCTCTGTCCCCAATACCATAAAAACAAATACAGAAGAGTGCCAATAAAGATGGACTCTATAAAGAGATTTACGGCATTTGGGGATAAAAAAAAGTGATGATATTAAATCACATAATCATGTGGTTAGTACACAGTTTCAAATTTCAAGGTACATAAAATATCTTATAGGTGGGACTTAAAACTTGTAGAGTCAAGTGAATTTAAGACATGGACACAAAGGATCAGCAGTTCCAACAATATTATGGTCTCTGGAATGGTAACCTTCTTAGTCATGTATCATCTTTGTGCTCATATTACAAATGAATGAAATTAAATGAATGAATGAATGAATGAATGAAAAGTACATAAGGTTGGACATCTGTTTGAAACTTATGCTAGATGTGAGATATACAATTACAAAAGCGAGAGATCCTTGGTCTGAAGGAATTTATATTCTAATGGAGGAGCCATTAAAATTGAAAAATAAGAGACAAGGAAGTAAAATTTGGTTGTGAGGTGTCACAGGGATTGTGAGAGACACAGTTGGCATTTGATCAGGTGACTGTCATGCACTTTCTAAAAGTAATGAGAGCACTGATTTGATCACTGCTCCTAGAATAATACCAAGAAATGAATGGAAAGTTAGGAATGGAGATAATCATGTGTGTTGGGAGGTGGGATAGGGAGAGAATGGGTTGTTCACATTAAATAAGCCTTGACTTTCTCATAGATGGGATTTGAAGCATGCTCTAGGGCCAGCTAAATATAGTGAGTTTTATGAATTTTCTCTCACTCATTAAAAGCTCAGCCCCAGGGCAGAGTGCCAAAGCTGAGTGGACTAATTCCCCTATGACTAGAAGTTCACATGGTTTCAGTACATCTATCACAGAGGGCATGAAGCAGCTTTTATATCACAACTGGGCATGTGCAGCATTCATTATAACTACTACCCATCCACTGATTAACTCCTTCTGAGGTAGATTTCGTGGTGTTGTTTTTTTGTTTTGTTTTTGTTTTTTAACTGCTAAGGATTTATGGAAAAATAAGTATGGACAGGAGTTGCTGAATTTTCTCTTAGTAACAAGGTGGCATAGTGTGACAGCAGAGCCTGGAGTCAAAAAGGAATAAGTTCAAATCTGACCTCAGAAATTTACTAACTGTGTGATCCTGGACAAGTTACTTCACCTTTGCCTAAGTTTCCACAACTGTAAAAATGGGGATAACAACAAAACTTCTCTTGTTGTGAGGATAGAAGGAGATGATATTAGTAGAGTGCTTAGTATAATATCTGGCACATAGTAGGTTCTTATGGAATTCTTATCACTGTTGTAGATGGTGATATCTTCCATAGGATGTCCTTGAACATGGTGTAAGTTAAGAAAGGAAGGAGGAGATAGAGGAAATTAATTAAAAGGAATCATGATCACCATTAACTAATGATCATGAGATGATCTCAAAAAATACCTTCACTTACTTTAACATGAAACTTGATCACTATTATTCTTTTTAACTGTCATTTGTGGATACTTTAGTCATTTCTGGAAAAGCAAAACTTGAGATCAGAAGAGTAAGACTACATTCTCCAGAGCCAACACTACATGAGACCAGGCCACTGGTATGGTCGTAGAGTCAGTAGAGGCCTTCTGTCCTCCACAGTGGTAAATTGAATCACCATTCCTTGGTTGCAGGAGATAATCATTCCTGCCAGCTGCCAGTTTTAACTCAGGATCTGCAGGAGTCAAAGCAAGGAAAAGAAGAAATATTTTCACTGCAAACTGAATGCATAATTTTTCCCCTTTCTATGGAGATCCAGAATATATGAAACCTGCTCTGACCCAATCAATCAACAAGTTTTTATTGAAGACTTACCATGTGTTAGGCACTGTGCTCTAAAAGGTAGTAGGCATAAAATTTTTTGCTAATTGAACCAAGTTTTCAATATGTTTGTGATTCTCAAATTTTGACTTTTGTAACAATGACCTTACATATCTCATAAGCTCCATCAATAAAATTAGAAAATGTCAGCAAAATCTAAGAAAACACCACAAAGAACAAGGCTACAGACATTCAAGTGTATTCAGTACCTCAAAGCCAAGGCTAAATGGTAATTAGTATTTTGAAAGATTTCAATTAATGTGGGGGTGGGGAAGATATTTTTAAAATGGACGATGGAGCTTTCCATCTCCCTTATTTGGATATATAGTAATGTTAATGACATTCATTTCTTAAGCTTCATTACTAGAATAAGCATTGTTCTCTTCCTGAATAATTTAAAAACTGACATTGCTATTATGGAATCTTCTACTTCTCAGAAGATACCCCTTGCCCCTGAAAAAAGTGATTCTAACAGGTTCAGTGGATAAAAGGGTTAGAAGAAGCAATGATGTTTAAATGCCCTGAAGAAACTATTGTCAATCCCAGTGTGTGCCAAGTATAGGTCTGGGGAGAAGCAGAGATCTAAAATAGACGAGAAAGGAAAAAAAGCAAGTTGCTGGGAGATTTATCTAGCTCAATTAGGGATTTCTATGGTTTTTTAGAGGACATAAGCAGAAAGCAGAGTGGAGAATACCCTATAATCCACTATAAGCAGGAACATAGTATCAAATCACAAATCTGATATTTAATACCTATGAAACTTTGGGCAAATCTCTTGAGTAAGTTCACTTCTGTACTTCAGTTTCCTCATCTGTTAAATGAAGGGGTTGAACTAAATGGTCTTCGAGACCCCTTCCATTTCTATATCTATAGTTACATGATGTAGGGAGGGAGTGGGATACAGAAGAAAAAAAAAGCACTAAACTTTCAGTCATGTGATATGAATTCAATTTTATTTTTGATACTATCTATACAACCTCAGGAAGTCATGTTACCTTCAAGGACTTCAATTAGTTCTTCTGTAAACTAAAGCAATTAGAAATGGTATAAGTTAAGGGCTTCTTAGGCCCCTGCCAGCTCTGAATCTTTCGTTCTGAGATTCTATGGCATATTTAGCATCAACAGAGACTCATTTTGTGTTTGGCATATTAGGTCATTCTTTAGCATTCTTTATCTATCTCAGTGAGACAGACGTTCCTTCCAATGACAATGTCTGTTAATCCTCAAAACCTTTCCAGATTCGTAGGACTGATCTTTTAGACTTTTCATCTCTCTTCCATAAAATTAGACTTTAGTGAAGGGACAGGTATTTTTTGAGTTAATTAATTAATTAGCACCAGAAAATACTTTGTGGAGGAAGAAGAGTATAAGCAGGTGGTTACTTAAAAGTAAATGCATAAGTTAGACCAACTGTAACCTATCAAGACATTCATTAAAAGTCTATTAGATTTGCATAAAATGCGCTATACCTCTGGCTCACTAATAGGTACAATAGCAACAATAACACCCTTTGAACTAATGATCACCAGTCCCCTTAATGAGGTATATCAGAATTTTAATGGCCCGTAACATAGTCACTTCCCATTACCTGCTTAATCGTATGCTGAGTGCCATTAATGTCAGGTATCATTGGGCTAGTAATACCCTTCCTTAATGCTTGGAGTGAGCATACATGAATATATTCAAGAAATTGAGTTTCAAGAATTTTTAAAGAAAATGGATTTTGTAATTCTTGCTGAACATATTTCAGAAGAAATTAAGTAAACTGCTATCTTTTTCTGCATTACTATTTCATTTTCCTTATGGCTATGTTGTAGCACATATGCAGAAAAAGATGATTTACATCTAGCTACAAACACAGCAATTGATCTTGTCCAAAGGTAGAGTAAGGCCAATATCTTTTTTCGAGTATCTTATGAGCTTTTACATAAGAATCCATGCCTTTTTTTTAATGACCCTGACAAGCCACTTAGAAATATGATTTCTAGTGAAGCATATGTAGAGTTGTTAGAGATTTCACATTCTAAGAGTTTATTGCTTTCAGCAAGTCATTTGAACTTGTCTCAATTTCTCGTATGTAAAATGAAGACATAGAGCTCCTGATCATCAAGGTCCTTTTTACTTCTAACATGCCCAGACTTTGATTACCTATCCTTTTTTATAGTCAATATTGCTCAGTCAATAAGTTAACAAGTATTTGCCAAACACCTACTAGGGATCAGGCTAAATTTTAGGATATAAACTGTCCCTAACCTCAAAAAGCATACATCCTAAAAGGGGAGAAAATATGCAAACACAATATACATGCAAGATAGAATAGATGGAAGATATTCTCAAAGAGAAGTCAATGAGGGGTATAGTGTAGGGTAAGGTAGAAGGAAAGCCTTCCTATAGAATGTGGGATTTGAGTTCAGTTTGTAGGAAGCAAATAAATAAGGGTGAGAAGAGATAACATAATGGGCATAGGGGAGCGGGGGCAGGGCAGATACCATTGAAAAGGTACAGTGTCTAGAGATGCAGTGTTTTATATGAAAGACAGAGTGATGAAGTATGTGGATACAGTATAAGAAAACTGTACAGGAAGGAAGGAGGGGCAAGTGGTGCAAAGCTTTATTTATTTGTTTGATATTTTTACATTTTAATTGTATTTTATTTTTTCCCCAGTTGCATGTCAAGAACATTTTTAACATTCATTTTTTATAAGATTTTGAGTTCCAAATTTGTCTCCCTTTCTCTTTCCTTTCCCTATGCTCTTTGGATAATGGTAGACAGTATGATCTAGTTTATCCACGTGCTATCATATAAAAATTACTTCCATATTAGTCACAGTTGTGAAAGAAGAAACAGAACAATAAGGACAAAAACATGAGAAATAACAAGTGAAACAATATGCTTCAATATGTGTTCAGTCCATCAGTTCTTTATCTAGATATGGATCACATTTTCCTTCTTGAGGCCTTTGTACTTGTCTTGGATGATTGTGTTTCTGAGAAAACTGAGTCATTCTTAGCTCATCATCACATAATGTTACTGATATCATGTACAAAGTTTCCCTGGTGCTGCTCATTTGATGTTGTATAAGTTCGTATGAGTTTTTTTTAGAATTTTCTGAAATCTGGCTATTCATGATTTCTTATAGCACAATAGTATTCCATTGTATGCATATACCACAGCTTGTTCAGTCATTCCTCAATTGATGGGCATCCTCTCAATTTCCAAAAATTTTTTAATATTTATTTTTATTTATTATTTTTATTTTTTGTTTTTTATTTGTTTGTTTACTTCTAGTTTACAAGATTCAATTCCAGAATCCCTTGAGTTTCAGATTTTCACCCCCTCCCTTTCCTCCCCCCCACCTCCCCTATTATAGTATGCAATCAAGTATGGGATCTGCAACTCCTTTCACATTAGACACTGGTCAGGTTATAAAGAAGGATTGCAACCAATGGAATAAACAATGAATGGGAAAGGGGAAACAAAACCAAACAAGAAAGAGAAAAGAGAGCAGGTAGTTTGCTTCAATCTGCATTCAAACTCTGCTCTTTCTAGTTTTTTTCTCTGAATGTAGACATCTCTCTCTATTATGAGTCTTTTGGATCTGTCTTATAACGTGGCATTGCTGAGAAGAGTCAGGCTATCAAAGTTGGTCATCACACATACATTGTGTCTGTAATTGTGTACAGATTTCTCCTGGTTCTGCTCTTCTCAATCAGCATCAGTTTGTATAAGCCTCTCCAGGACAATATAAAGTCCATCTGCTCCTCATTTCTTATAGCACAATAGTATTCCACTACATTTGTATACCACAACTTGTTTAGCCAATTCCCAATTGATGGGCATGTCCTTAATTTCCAGTTCTTTGCCACCAGAAAAAGAGCTGCTATAAATATTTTTGTACATCTGGGTCTTCCTCCCACTTCTATGATCTCATTGGGATACAACCCTGGAAGTGGTATTGCTGGGTCAAAGGGTATGAAATTATTTATGGCCCTTTGGGCACAGTTCCAGATTGCTCTCCAGAATGGTTGAATCAGTTCAGAACTCCACCAACAATGCATTAGTGGTTCAATTTTTCCACATCCTCTCCAGCATTTGTCATTTTCCTGTTTTTATCATCTTAGCCAATCTGGTGAGATGTGGTACCTCAGAGTTGTTTTGATTTGCATTTCTCTAAGCACTAGTGATTTAGAGTGTTGTGCAGAGAATAAGAGCTGGCAGAGACCTGGGTTCAAGGTAAATTTAGGTGTGGATTTATTGATGAAGTGTACAACTACCTGGAGTGTAAACTCAAATCAGGTGATCTCGAGTGAAGGTACAAACAGTGCTTATAAAGGCTAAAACCACAAAAAACACAATCAAGGAGGGGAGCTAGCATAAACAATGAAGCACAGAAACCAAAAACAGCCATTGGTTAGATCTATAACTCAGGACTAATTTGGGATTATGGTGCAAGGGTACAAGGGTGCACCCTTCCTGAAATGTTGGGGTCCCTCCTAGAACACTGTGGAGGGTACAGGGTGGAGGGTCTTGGTCAGCTTCCCAGAACAAGGTGGAGGGGTAAGGGGGAGTGGAGAACAGTCAATTTCCCAGAACAGACCAGGGTTATGTTCTGGGTGAAGGGTGTGGGGACACTGCTTGGTCAGCAGAACAGGATGGTCTCTTCTTAAGATAAACTTGTACCATAACCCCAGGGCTGATCCTTGTACACAATGCTGATTCAGGGAGAATATACAAAATGCTGATTCAGGAAGAAGAGGGTTAGAGGACTACACCTTGGACAATGCCCAGGACTATGCCTTAAGCTGTTTCAAGCTATTACAGGGTGTAAGATAGAGACAAAGACAAAAATATAAAGAGGCTTAATGGTGGGCCACAAATCAAGTAGTGTGTAGTAACCTGTGATTTGGGTTTCAGCACAACAGCATTTTTTCATATGCTTATAGATATCTTTAATTTTTTCCTCTGAAAACTGCCTGTTCATATCCTTTGACCATTTATCAATTGGGGAATGACTTGTATTCTTATCAATTTGATTCAGTTCTCTGTATATTTTAGAAATGAGGCCTTTATCAGAGATATTGGTTGTAAAAATTCTTTCCAAATTCTCCATTTCCCTCTTAATCTTGGTTACATTGGCTTTGTTCATACAGAAACTTTTCAATTTAATGTAATCAAAGTTATCCATTTTGCATTTTATAATGCTCTCTAATTCTTATTTAGTCATAAAGTCTTCCCCTCTCCATAAATCTGACAGGTAGATTATTCTCAGATAATTTCCAAAATTTTTTCCACCATAAAAAGGGCTGCTATAAATATTTTTTTCACATGTTGGTCCTTTCCTCTTTTATGTGATCTCTTTGGAATACAGAACTAGCAGTGCTATTGTTGGATCAAAGGGTATGCACAGTTTGTCCTTTGGGCATAGTTGGAAATTGCTCTCCAGAATGTTTGGATCACTTCAGTACTCCACCAACAATTCACCAGTACGCCAATTTTCCTGCATTCTCTCCAACAATTATAATTTTGCTTTTTTTTTTGTCATAGTAGTAAATCTCATAGGTGTGAGGTAGTATCTCAGAGCTGTTTTAGTTTGCATTTCTCTAATCAAAAGTGATTTAGAGTTCTTCTTCATATGCCTATAGATACCTTTGATTTCTTCATGTTAAAACTTCCTGTAGCTATCATTTGATGATTTATTGATTGGGGAACTGCTTGTATTTTTCTAAATTTGATTCTTTTCTCTGTGTGTGTGTGTGTGTGTGTGTGTGTGTGTGTGTGTGTGTGTGTATGTGTGTGTGTGAGAAAGATAAAGAGAGAAATGAGGCCTTTATCAGAGACACTTGCTGTAATGATTGGTTTTCATCTTTCTGTTTTCCTTCTAATCTTTGTCAATGGTTTGTTGTTTTTTTTTTCTGAAAAAGCTGTGGGTTTTTTGGGGGGGATGGTAGAGCCAAGATAGTGGAGTAAAACCAGGGACTTGCTTGAGCTGTCCCCCAAAACCTTCCAAATACCTATAAAATGGCTCTAAATGAATTCTAGAGCTGCATAACCCACAGAATGATGGAGTGAGGCAAATCTCCAGCCCAGGACAGCCTGGAAGGTTCACAGAAATGGTATATTACACTGAGCTGGGAGCTTATCACAGTCCATGGCACAGACGGGGCAAAGCAGGTCTCAGGGCCCTGAAAATTACAGGCAAAATGCCAAAGACTGCATAGAAGGTCAGTGGGAAAACTCTGGGGAATCTGGGTGAAAGAGGAGCATGGTGTGGCCCTAGGCCTAGGACAGCAGAGGTGGAGGTGGCAGCAGCAGTGGCAGCAGCAGCAACAGCTACTTCCAGAGCTCTGGGCCCACACATGGTGGGAGATATAGCAGCTGATAAAAAGCCCCTGAAGCCTGAAACAATTACACCTACACCCATCCCCACTCCCACTGAAAGCAGAATCCTACACTGACAAAGAATTAGAAAATAAAGTATTTGGTTCAGATGATGATCAAACAGTGTAAAAAAAAATTCAGAATATACGATCTTACTTTGGGGACAAAGAAAATCAAAACACAAAACCAGAAGAAGACAACAAATTTCAAAACTCCTGCATCAAAAGCCTCCGAGGAAAACATGGCCATGGAAGAGCTCAAAAAGTATTTTGAAAATCAAGTAAGAGAAGTAGAGGAAAAATTGGGAAGAGAAATGAGAGTGATGCAAGAAAATCGTGAAAAAAGATTCAAGAGCTTGCTAAAGGAGACCCAAAAAATACTGAAGAAAATACCTTAAAAAATAGACTAACCCAAATGGCAAAAG
The DNA here is from genome assembly GCA_028627135.1 of Pseudochirops cupreus. Lineage (NCBI taxonomy): Eukaryota > Metazoa > Chordata > Mammalia > Diprotodontia > Pseudocheiridae > Pseudochirops > Pseudochirops cupreus. The sequence continues at coordinate 160,545,781 of CM053583.1, forward strand.
AGGTCCAAAAAAAAAAGAACAATATGGAGAAGAATGCCTTAAAAAGCAATCTTGACCAAATGTAAAAGGAAGTCCAAAAGCTCACTGAAGAAAGTAATTCCTTCAAAATTAGAATGAAGCAAATAGGAGCTAATGACTTTATGATAAATTAAGAAATTATAAAAATGGAACCAAAAGAACGAAAAAATAGAAGACTGTGAAATATCTCATTGGAAAAAGCACTTCACTGGAAAATTGATCAAGAAGAGATAATTTTAAAAATATTGGATTACTTGAACGCCATGATCCAAAAAAGAGCCTAGACATCATCTTTCAAGAAATTGTCAAGGAAAACTGCCCTGATATTCTAGAACCTGAGGTTAAAATAGAAATTGAAAGAATCCTCTGATCACCTCTTGAAAGAGATCCCAAAAGAAAAACCAGGAATGTTGTAACTAAATTCCAGAGTTCTGAGGTCAAGGAGAAAATGTTACAAGCAGCCAGGAAAAAAAAAATTGACAATTGTGGAAATACAATCAAGATAACACAAGACCTAGCAGCTTCTACATTAAGGGATCAAACAGCTTGGAATATGAAATTCTAGAGGTCAGAGGAGCTAGGATTAAAACCAAGAATCACTTACCTAGAAAAACTGTATATAATGCTTCAGGGGGGAAGATGGATATTCAATGAAATAGATAATTTTCAAGCATTCTTTTGGAAAAGAGAAGAGTTGAATAGAAAATTTGACTTTCAAGTACAAGACTTAAGAGAAGCATGAAATGGTAAAAAGGAAAGAGAAATGATATGGAACTTTAATATTGAAGTTGATCTGTTAACATTTCCTTTATGGAAAGATGATATTTCTAACTCATGAGACCTTTCTCAGTATTATGGTAGTTGGAGGAACTATATGTATGTACATGTATGTGTGTGTGTGTGTGTGTGTGTGTGTGTGTGTGTGTGTGTGTGTGTGTTGTACCCAAACTCAAATCCCAGGCCACTCTCACACCACCTGATTAGTGGGCCACCATTAAGTCCCTTTTATATTTCTATTCTACATTTTGTCATAGCTTGAAAACTGTTTAAGACATGTCTGGGCATATAGCTCAAGGCATAGTTCCCTGACCTCTTCTTCCATAATCAGCATTTTATATATTCTCCTTGAATCATTATAGTGTATAAGGTTCATTATGGTACAAAGATCTTATGTAGGGACCACCCTGTCTTATCCTCCTGACCAAGCAGGGCCCCCACCTTCTTCGTCCAGAACATGACCCTAGCCTGTTCTGGGGAATTCCAGTCCTCCTTACCCCATGACCCCCCCACCCTGTTCTGGAAAGTGCTGACTACAACCCTCCACCCTATTCTAGGAGGGACCTCCATGTCACAGGAATGTTGTGCCCTTGTACTCTTGTACCATATTCCCAAATTAGCCCTGAGCTATGGATCTAACCAATGGCTGTTCTTTGCTTCTGTACATCATGGCTTCTGCTAGCTCCCCTACCTGATTGTGGTTTTTGTGGTTTTAGCTTTTATAATCAAGCCTGTAATAACAATAATTTACTTGTGAACTAATCTGGCCCTGGGAATTTGTTACCAAGGAATTCATTAGTGTTCAATTTCTTTTTTCTAAAATGGATTATTTAGGCATTCTATTTCCTGATCTGTTATCTAGGTAATTGATTTTCCACAAATATTCAATGATTTTGCTCATATTGTCAAATTTATTGGCACATACTCGGGCAAAAAATCATGATTACCTTAATTTCTTCTTCTTTGATAGTGATTTTATTCTTTTCATTTTTGATACCGAATATTTGGTTTTCTTCTTTCTTTTTTTAAACTAAATTAAACAATGGATTATGTATTTTGGGTTTTTTTCATGAACGAGTTCCAAGATTTATTTATTATATCAATAGTTTTCTCTTTCTTTCAACATTATTAATCTCATCTTTGATTTTCAGGATTTACAATTTGTCCAATTGGAAATTTCTAATTTGTTCTTTTTCAAGTTTTTTTTAGTTGCATGAACAATTCATGTACCTGATCTTTTTTTCCATTTTGTTGATGTAAGAATTTAGCTAAATTATTTTTGCCTCATGTTCTGTTTTGGCTGCATCTGATAAATTTGGAGTATTGTCTTATTTTTGTCATTCTCTTTGACGAAATTTTTTATTGTTCCTATGATTTGTTCTTTGACCCACATATTCTTTAGGATCAGAATATTGAGTTTCCAGTTCATTTTAATCTATATTTCCACTGCTTTTTGTTGAATGTAATTTTTATGGTATTATGGTCCAAAAAGAATACATTAACTATTTCTGCCTTTTTGCATCTGATTTTGAGCTTTTATTAAAAGGTCAATTTTTGTGTAGGTGCCATGTGATGCTGAGAAAAAAGTATATTACTTTCTGTTCCAATTCAGTTTTCTTCAAAGGTCTGCCATTTCTAACTTTTCTAATATTCTATTTACCTCCTTGGTTTCTTTCTTGTTTATACTGGAGTTGGATTTATGGAGTTCTGAGTGGGGACAACTGAGGCCTCCCACTAGTATTGTTTTGCTGTCTATTTTTTCCTCTAATTCACTGAACTTCTCCTTTAAGAAATTGGATGCTATTCCACTTGGTTCATATATGTTTAGTATTGATATTGATTTATTGTCTACGGCATCTTTTAGCAAGATGTAGTTTCCTTCCTTATCTCTTTTAATTAGGTCCATTTTTGCTTTTACTTCATCTGAGATGAGAATTGTTACCCTGGTTCTTTGTTTTTACTTCAGGTGAAACATAATAAATTCTTCTCCAGTCTCTCACCTTTACTCTGTGTGTCTTTCTACTTCAAGTATGTTTCTTGTAAACAACACATTATAGGATTCAGATTATTGATCCACTCTGCTATCTTCTGTTGTTTTATGGGACCCTTGATCCCATTCACATTCACAGTTATGATTACTGTGTATTTCCCTCCCTTCTATTATTCCTCCTGTTTGTCCCCTCTCTTCTTCCTTCCAGTCCTTTAATGCTGCAACTGTTAAGTGCTATTTAATCCTGACTGTAACTTCCCAATATTTATATTGTTTCTTTCTGGTCTTTCGTATTACTTTTTTTTTCTTTACCTGACAGTTCTGAAATTTGACTAAATGTTCCCTGGACTTTTTATTTTGGGATCTCGTTACTGAGGGGGATCTGTGGATTCTTTGAATGACTATTTTGCCTTCTGATATCAAGATATTAGAATAGCTTCCCTTGATAATTTCTTAAAAGATGTTGTCCAGGTCCTCCTTTTGATTATGGTTTTCAGGCAGTCCAATGATTCTGATATTGTCTCTTCTAGATCAGTTTTCCAGGTCAGTTGTTTTATTTTTTTCAATATTTTACATTTTCTTCCATTTTTACATTCTTTTTATTTTGATTGATTCAGGCTTGATGTCTCATAGAGTCATTAGCTTCTACTTGCCCAATTCTAACTTTTAAAGTGTTGTTTTCCTCAATCAACTTTAATACTGTCTTTTCCATTTGGTCAGTTGTACTCTTTAAGTTGTTTCCTTCAGTGGATTTTTGTATCTTCTTTTGATCAATTCTACTTTTTTATGCAGTTGTCCATGCTTTTGACTTTTTTTTAAGTAATTCCCTTGCCTTGTTTTCATTTCTTTTCTGTTTTTTCTACCTCTCTTATATGATGTCTAACCTCCTTTTTGAGCTCTTCCATATATGTTTTGACATTGTTGTCCTCTTCTGATTTTGTGTCTTGGTCTTCCCTGTCACCATAATAACTTTCTATGTTCAGATTTTTTTTTGCCTTTTTCCTTCCTTTCTTTTAAATTTGATCTCGGATCCCAGGATGGAAGGGGCTCTGTTTCAGGCTTCTTATGTCAGAGGCTACAGGACCTGGCTAGTTACCTGCTGCTCCACTGATGTTGCCCTGAGGCCCATGGTGAACCATCATGTCTGGTGCTGTGTTGGGGCAGTAGGGTGGGGAGTGGTTGACACTGCTGGAGGCTATAATGTCTGGAAGCTTACCTGGTTCTGAGTTGGGGTTCAGGTGGGGGTGTCTGGTGTGTGCTGAGGCTCAGTGGGGTTTTTCTTTGTTTCCCCAGGGCTACACTGAAGCACTCAGAGATCTGCCCTTTGGAGGGTACCTTTTTGCCCTGGGCTGCACAGAAGCATGTGGCATTCTCCAGTGCTGGAGTTTGTTGGTTCACCTGGCTCTGCTAAGGCATGCAGGGGGACCTGGTGTTGGCATTTACCTGTTCCATCACCTTGGGGCTCACGATTTCCCACTAGTTTGCTGAGTTAGGTCATGCTGCTGGCTAGCTTGGTTCTTTCCTGGACTGGAATGCATCCTCCTTTTATCTGAGTGAGACAGACCTTTCTTGTTAATCCTTCAAGTCTCCCAGACTAAAAGACCTCAACATGCCATCCTTCCATTGGTTCTATTCTCTAGGATTTGTTCTAGGGGTATTTTATGATTTGGGGAGGTAGTATGAGAGAGCTGTAGTGATTTACTGCTTACTCCACCATCTTTGCACTGTGAATGGTTTTAAAGGACAAATAGAAGAATTTGAATTTGATCTTGAAGGTTTTAGGTAACCAGTGGAGATTACTGAGTAAAAATGCAGTATGGTCAGATCTGTGCTTTACAAAAATCACTGTAGTGATTGAATGGAAGACAAATTGAATCCATTAGAGACTTAAGGAAGGAAAACCAATAAAGTAGTACAATAGTCTAGGAGAGAGAGGATGAAATCCTGCACTAGTGGCTACATGAATAAAGACAACGGAAAATATACAAGAAATGTTGTGCAGGTAGAAATGAAAACCTGGCAAAAGATTGTACACGTAAGAGGAGTATGAGAGAGAAATTAAGGACAGCAGCATGCTTCCAAGCCTGAGGAATCAGGAGAGTGGTGTTGGCTTTTTACAATAATAGGGAAGTTCAGAAGAGATGATTTTGGTAGAAAATATGAGTTCTTTTTGAAACATGCTCAGTTTGAGATGTCAATGGGACATCGAGTCCAACATGTTTTAAGGAGACTAGATTTTAGAAAGTAGGTTAGGGCTAAATATATAGAATTTGAATTCATCTGCATAGAAATGATCACTGAACCAACAGGAGGTGATGAGATCACCATGCAAAATAGAATACTGGGGAAAAGGTCACAGGATTAAGCCTTCAGGGACAGCCAGGATTACTGGGCATGACTTCAGTGAAAAACCAGCAAAGGAGAATGAGAAAGGTCAGACAGAAAGTATATCCAGAAAAGAGCAATGCCACAAAATGTAGAAAGGACAGAGTTCCATGAGAGAGTTGTAATCAACAGTGTCAAAGCCTGAATTAACTTCGAAGAGAATCAAAATTGCAAAAAATACATAGATTTTGTAATTAAGACATCACTGGCAACATTGGAGAGAGCAGTTTCAGTGGAATGGTGAGAGCAGAAGCCAAATTAGAATGAAGTAAGAGATGAAATGGAAATACCAAGTATAGGTGACTCTTTAAAAGAAGTTAGCTGAGAAGGAGACGTAGGATAAAAAAGGATATTTGTCAAGCTAGTAACCACTCAAGTAAGGGTTCTTCTAAGGATGACAGAAAATGAGAGAGTTTCTAGGCAGCAGAGATTGAGTCAAAAGCGACACAAAGATTATCTCCATCTCTCCAACTTTTTGTACCTCCTCATGCCCATTCCATTCCATTTGCATTTGTGTGTATTATATTTGTGTGTAATTAAAGCATATATGTGTATGGAGATGTGTGTATGCACACTGTTTCCACAACAGAATATAAGTTTCTATATGGTAGTAACTGATTGTCTGTTATAACAACACCCAGAACAGCATCTAGTCTGTATATGATGAATGTTTGCTGTTTGACTATTGATCGAGAAATCAAATTCAGGATAGGCTTAGGGTTGCTGTATAAGAATTGATTTGTGAAATAGTTTTATTTTTATTCATTAATTTATGAAATAGTTCTTGTACTGTGGCAAAGACAACCTGATGATTGTTGGCAGTTTAACTTAATTTCAACCCTCAAATAAAATAAGGAATATTCTTCTATACCATCTAGTTATTTTGCACATATGTAATTCAACTGGAGCAACCATTTTCAATTCCTATAATTGAAACTATTCACACAGTTAGGTGGCAACTATATCTCACCTTGTCCTGTCATGTCATCCTTCATGAATAGTAATGGAAAATTACTTAGCCCACTTCCCTACATGTGTATATACATATATGTGTGTATGTGTATTGTATGTGTGTATGTATGTATGTAATATATCTATACCTGTATGCATGCATGTATGTATGTATGTATGTATAGGTATATATGTACATATCTCCAAGTGTGTGTATATTATACATACACAGCCCCATGAAACTTAAACAGGGAAGCTTTCTTAAAAGCTAAATCCTCTCCAATGAAGAATCTCAAGTGACTTTGGGTAGGATGTGGGCATAATTTACATATAATCAAACTCACTTGACTGCATTGTTCAGTCAGGTAAGACAGTGTAAGGAAAAGAGATAGCCAATCAGCTAAACAATTTTTAAGTGTTTTTGAGTCCAGAATCTTTCATTTTTCCCTGGGGATTTTCTAAGTAGTAAAGGCAATTAACCGAGATTTCCATAAAGGGACTCTCAATGAATCATAGGATCATCAAAAACCTTGAAGGGAAGAGTTTCATCTTAATGTTTGTTTACCATTAGTATTTCCCTAAGGGCAAAATCCAGGTGGATAAAAGGGTTATAGGGATCACAAGTGTCTTTGCTCTAGATTTGTGCCTAATTTGCATATCCACAGACCATGAAGTCTGCTCTGAGGCAATTTGCAAGTAAAATTATATTACGCATAGGCAAGAATATGTCTTTTTATGATAAGTAACTCACTTTTCAATCCTTGCTTCTCATTAAAGTCATATTTCTGCCTGCTCTTCATTTACTTCTCTATGGATAAAATTGAGAGTTGAATTTCATGGAATGTCACAGTTTAGAAGGGACCTTAGAGACCATCTCGGCAAACCCCCTCATTTTGGAGAGGGCTTGAATGCTAATGTAGCTCATCTGTGCTATTTCAAGGTTGACTTTCATAACCAGATATGTCAGTATCATGGTAAAAGTAAGTGAGATAAGAATAATGAAATAAATTGGAATTAAGCCCTCACATGTAAGCCTTATGGGAAGTGCAATGATGAAAACGAATAAAACAACAGGGTATACCTACCCTGATCTTCAGGGTGTTGTGTACCCTGCTTATCTTCAAGAGAAATGTGCTACATTTGAAACCCTTAAATGCTATTTCTCTGAAAGAAGTTGTCACAGTTCTTTTGCTGTTTTCTTCCCATTCCTCAAAGGGGAATTTAATCAAGGCTGTCAGTGCTTAAGAGAAAAGGGTTGGGGGGAGACCATAAGCAAGCTACCCTTCAATAGCCAAATAAATCCACCCAAGATTAATCTACCTCCCTGAGAAAATCATCCTGAGCTGTGATACTCATGCAAATCCCATATATGGATGATGCCATGAATTCAAATGCAGACAGATGAAACAGTGAGGTTTTCCTGCTAGAAATGTGGTAACTATGTCATGCCTCCTGTGCCACAACTGATAATATTACCACTTCAAGTGCACTCAGGCATTTATCGTAAGCTGACAACTGCACAGGACATTCAGTCTTCAATTCCTGTCTTACAGATAATTCTTAGACTAGAGTCTCCTGCATTTTAAAATTTTTTTGCATCTTATTTTAACTAGGCATGCTAATAAGTTAGTGTTTTCTTGCATATTGAAGTTAATAGATAATATATTTTTGGAAACATCATTTTTTAACAGAAAAATAAGATGCACATTATGACCTTCAGTCTTGATGAATAGCATGTTCTATCATGACTTTTGATTAAAATCAATACTTCTGTAGATAATTATTAAAGAAATATATCGATGCCCAGAATACAGCTTCAAGAATTAGTCTCCTTTTCAGCTTTATTCCTGAAGAAGTTTTAAATGGTATTCCTGAGGAATTAAAGAATCTCTTTAAACAAAAGGTACATTAAAGTTCTTCCTTAGAAACTCATATAGAGAGTATTAAGATTAATACTTGCATTTGGACTTTGGAAATGACAATTATGGGAAAAAATTCAAGAAGGCAAAAAGTTTGTAGTATTATTTTATGTCCACTTATAATTTTAACATTTAGAAGTACTATGACATTCAGTTAACTAATAAACATTTATTAAATTTAATTCTAATGCCAATGCAATATTCATAGCACTAACAGTCACTATAAACATATGTGTATGGTACTTGCTTGCAAAATATAACAGATTCTCCATAGAGAAGACAGAAGCAAAACATTTATTCAGACACCAGAAAATCGAATCCCAAAACCAGTAAGTCAATTCCATCATAGAAACACAGACCTTAATAAGCCACAACAGAATAGAGAGCCACACCATTCTTTAGCCTTCCCACAAACCAACACAAGACCAATACTTACTCACAGGCCTATCTGTCTCCCTCAGAAGGGTCCTCTCCTCCCAATCTTCTAGCTAGCTCTGACTCCCAGCTTCCTATGGGCTCTGCTCCACCTTTCAGCAAACCACCACAGACTCCATGTGATTACGTTCAACCTATTAGGAGGTAGAGTTTATTTTCAAAGCAAGGAAGGTCTTCAAATTCCCTTAGATTTATTAAGGGGCATCTTCAAATTCCCGTTACTAACACTAATATAGGTCAGGTACCATGCTAAATCCTAGAGATATAAATACAATAAACAGACTCTCATACATAAAATTTTCAAAGAAAATGTTTGTATTTGTGTGTGTGTGTGTGTGTGTGTGTGTGTGTTCATTTGAAGTAATAATGTGGCATAGTACAATGATGAAGTTCATAAGTGAGAGTTCTTGTACCAAGTTTCCCACTAGAAACTGTGAAAACTGTAGGAATTCATTGCAACTATTTGAGCATTGTTATCTTCCACTAAATGAAGACTGATACTAGGTGATTTCTCATGTTTTTCCTGTCCTAAAACCTTATGAGTCTATAATTAATTATATTTCTTCTAGCTAGAATCTTTGCCTACTTCCTCTTGAGGATTGGAAACAACTTCACACCTTCTTAATTTAAACTTTATGTAGAATCTAAAAATCAGTGGGGGTAAGCCCTTTAAAAGAAGTTTTATTTGCACACAATTGTGTGTATTCATGTATATGTATATATGAACTAAAAGCTTATTTAAGGATTTGCTTATATGTATTTACACCCATACACACATGTGTATGTATATACACATAAGCTTTCTACTAACCAGTGGCACAGAAGCCTCTCTTGTAACAAAGAGGAACTGGAAACCAAAAAATAGACCAATATATCAACCATGTCTGTTACTGTATGTTGCATTGCATATTTAAAGTATTTTTTTCTCTGTCTCTCCTTGATTTGGATTTGGAGAGCATATTTATTTCATAGATTGAATATGGTAATCTATCTTTGTTTTTCTGAATAAATTTTATAACATATTGATTAATTTTTCTTAAACATCTGATAGCATTCACTTATAAAATGCCTATACCTGTCTTCTTCCCTTGGGAATTAATTTATGAGTTGTTCATTTTCTGCTTAAGAAATTGCTTTGCTTAGAGAATTTGTTCTGTTAATATGGGCACTTTATCTTTTTGTATCCATCCGTCCATTTCATTTGAATTTTTAGGTTTGTTGGTATGTGGTATACTAATGTTAATTCTAACAATATTGCTCTGACCAATTATAGGCAAAGATATTTTTATTATTAATTTGGTAATATATTCCTTCCCTTTAAATTAAATTAAGTCATGTTTTATCTATTTTTGGTATTATTTAAATAGATCTTCATTTTATGTTTACTTATCAGCTTAATACTGTTCTATTTTTAGGATTTTTAATTTTGCATTTTTTGAGTTATTAATTCATTAATTTATTAATTTTTTTTCTTTGGTGAATTCTGAATTCATTGTATTTTTCCTTTTCTTTTTGCTGATATATGGTCATATCTGCATCCCTCCAAATTTGGCCATGTTGCGCCATTGTTATAATTTTTTAATGTGATTATTTGTTATGAATTGTGTGAAGAATGCTTGATCATTGATCTGCTGAAATTATGGCTGGTCATTATATTGATCAGAGCTGTAAAGTCTTTCAACATTTATTATTATGTTTCTGTTTTAGTAAAAATTGGTTTTCTGGTTCTGCACATTGTTTTTCCGAGGTTTTCCTAAAACTATCTCCTTATTTTTATAGTGCAAGAATATTCCTTATTTTGAAGGGATTATGAAGATATTAAGTAAGATGCAGCCTTTCATTCCATCACCTTTCTTCAAGTTTTCAACTTTTTAGTACAATTTAGTTAATTTATATAATTTATATTTGATATTTATAATTCATATATATTTATAGAAATATTTTATATTTATAATTTATATAATTTAGTATAATTTTAGTATAGTTCCATGTTTGTTTGTTGATCATCTATAGTAATCTTCCACAGCTCTGGTTTATCAGAGGGAAAAATGATATGAAATCAAAGAGGAAAGGAACAACTTCCATGAGCAGTGACAAATAATTCTAATGCCATCTCACATAGTCAAGAATAGGGATAGAGGCAAGGAAAATTAGAATGCAGATAGATGGACCAGGAAAAGAGGGAAATGTCAAGGGTCAAGAGGTCAAAATGATGGCAGGGAGTGGGATTAAGGTGAAAAGAGTCAGAAAGGTGGCATGATATGGGTTTATGATTGTAGATAAAAATCTTTAAGTTTATTATTCAGACGGAGTCATGTTTCATAAGTTGGTAAGGTCTACTGTGAGATTATGCATTGTTTAGGTAAGGTGGGATCGAGGGGGAGACGATGGGAATAGATTCAATTAACATCATTAAAAGAGTCCTTGATTTAAAGACAGAATTACTTTATCAGATTCATCTGCTGTTAGAGGATGGTGCTGTTGATACAGAATCCCTGGGACCTTACAGCTGGTTCAGAAGCCCTGAAAGAGGATTTTCTTGTTGTATGTTTACAGAAATCCTGGAGGAGGGTCTTGCTGAGAATTTCAGAGGTCTTGGGACTATACTGATGATTTGTGTTGATTCTTTAGACCTTGTTGTTGCGTCTATGTTGATTTCACATGCAGAAAGTGAATTGATGAGGGTGCTGGCAATGTGCCTGAATGTTATTATGGCTTTGCTAAACTTTGTCTTCCCGGGAACAGAAACTGTGAAGGACTTGCGGTGGATTAGACACTGTGAGCTTCAGTATGAAACAGGACCTGGACAAGTAGCTGGACAACAAGGAGTTGGCAAGAGCTGGGACCATGGAAGAGGAACCATGGAAGCAGAGAGCCAGCCTTAGGTCAAGATGAAAAGACCTCTCCCTGGATATTTAACACAAACTGAGAAAATCATGATTTACTATGGGTGGAGAACGTCTACATTTAGATGGTTGAATTAAGGGCTTACTAATTAAGGATGATTGAAAACTAATCTCCAATCAAAAAGAAAGAAGACATTTTCATTGAAAAGATTAAGACAATGTGACCTAGGGATGGAGGACTTTGACCTTTGTACTTTGTGTCAATTAAGGAGGCTTACCTTCTTAAAGGTGATTGAATTAAGGACTTACTAAATGAATGTTATCTTTTGCTTAAAACTATGTGACCACTTTGGTGAAAAGTATGTGGCTGTTTTAGTGAAAAGTTGTTATGCCATAACATTTGGAATGCTGTACTTTGATTTCTGTGAATGTTTTTTCTACGTTTGTTAATGAATAAATAGAGAGTTCACTATACTGTGTAATCAGAACCTTGAAAGCTATTCACAACAGCAGTCCTCTGGAAAGCTGCTTGTGCTTAGTTTTATACCAGCTCATTTTACAGATGAGGAAACTGAGGCAAACAGGGTCACATGATTTGCATAGGGTTATATGCCTAGTAAGTGTCTGGGGTCAGATTTGAATTCAGGACCATGAATCTTCCTGACTCCCAGCCTGACACTCTACCCACTGAGCCACCTCACAATATTACAAGATAGCTATAAAATGGGACTATCAGATTTTTCTGATGCTGTTTCCTAATAATGTTTTAATGATTTTGTTATCATATTGTTGTGAGTTTTCCTTACTCTGGAGCAGAGTGTAACTTGTTCACACATTCGCATCCTCAAAGATCCTTGCCCATAAACTTCCACTAAAATTTCTTTTTTAAAAGGTACATTTATATGTATTTATATACATTAACATACATGTATATGTATGTATACATCTATCTTATTGAAATTAATAAGCAAACAATAAACATTATAATAAAATATAATAATAAATAGAATGCATTAATAATTATTATGAGAGAGTTTTAGAGTTTTAGAGAAATAGTTTCAATTATAAAGACAAGGAAGAAGTAAGGGAATTAGTATTCATATAGTATCTACTATGTTCCAGGAATTATTCAGTCACTGAATTGTGTCTGACCCTTTTTTTTTACCTTTTTTTTGGAGAGGGGAAGGCAGGGCAATTGGGGTTAAGTGACTTGCCCAAGTTCACATGGCTAGTAAGTGGTAAGTGTCTAAGGCTGTATTTGAACTCAGGTCTTCCTGACTCCAGGGGCAGTGCTCTATTTACAGCACCACCTAGCCACCCCTGTGTCTAACTCTTTATTACCCTGTGGACCATACTTCTCATGGGGTTTTCTTGACAAAGACAGTAAAGTGTTTTGTAATTTCCTTCTCCAAGGGTTTAAGGCAAACCCAAGGTTAAGTGATTTGGCCAGGGTCACATAGCTAGTGAGTTCTGACACTAGATTTAAACTCAAGTTTTCCTCACTCCAGGCCCTGTGCTCAATCTACTATGTCACCTACCTGCCTTGCCAGGAACTACACTAAGCATTTTTTTTAAACATTAGCTCACAACCCTGTGAGAAATATACTAATATCATCTCACTTTTACAGTTACGAAGATTGAGGGAAATAGAGATCAAGTGACTTACTCAAGGTCACACATCTAGGAAGTGTCTGAAGCCACATTTGAACTCAGGTCTTCCTGACTTAAGTCAGTGCTTTATCCTTTGCACCATTGCCTCTAATGATGAGGTCAGAAGACAGAGGAATTAAGAAGTAAGTGTTGGGAGAAGATAAGGAGGCAATGAGCACAGATTTCTTTTTCTAAATTTTAGTTGTAAAATTGAAGAAAACATGATAGGATATTGGAAGGTATGATATGGTAAACTAAGGTAATTGTTTTTATTTTGTTTTTAAAGGAAATGAAAAACCCTGGGACATATTTGAAAACATCAGGGAAGAAATCAGGGAATGAAAGACTGAGGATGGTAGAAAGTGATTGTGGAGACAATCCACTGGAATAGTCAAGAGATAAAGGGCATATGTACATGGGTTGCTCTTGTTGAAGAGAAGAGCTATCTCCTCATCAGATACTGAGGTAAAGGAAAAGATAATGGGAGAAGGCTGATGTCAAATAATTTAGAGCTGTAGAGGAGAGAGAAGTCAATGTCTTAAGTAGGAATAAGTTGCACAGTTGATTTGATATAAAGAAACACTTCATAGTAATTAAAGCTGTCAGATAGTAAAATATTCTACTTCAAGAGGTGAAGAGTTTTCATTGAAAGTCTCTTAGAAGAAGTGAATTAGCTACTTGACTGAATATTGTAAAAAGGATTCCTGCTGCAACTATAAGCTGGACTGGATGACCTTTGGGGTCCATTACAACTCTGAAATATATTTTGTTGTTGTTGTTGTTGAATAGACTTCTGCATTGTTCAAGACCTTGGACTTCTAGTTTTTGAGGGCCATTCAAACTCTCAGTTGCTATTGCTCTGTGGACACAAAGGCCACCTCTATGTTATTTTACACATAAAGAAAACCTGAAGCATTAAGAAGGTAAAGTGATTTATTTTTAAACACTGAGAATACCTGGTTTCCTTATGAGAAAAAGAGTACTGAATATCATTGCCTCTATTTTTTATGACTAAAGAAAATGAAAATTTGTAGATAGGCAGTAGACTATGAATTCGTATGATTCATATGATTTTCTGAACCCCAATAGAGATTCTTATCTCCCTTTCCAGAAAACACTGCCAAACTAACTTGAAAAAACAGAGTTCAGCAGGAGCTTATGTTCATCCCCAAGTAAAATATAATGACTCTAGAACTGAGAAACTTGGAATTTACAACAGGTTGACCCAATTAACAAAACATTGTTATTGTGGCAAGAAAAGTCCCTTTTCCACCATTAGCTGCATGTGAAAACTAATGATTATAACTTACAGAGAAGACAACAAAAATGGGAGCAAATGATAAGATAATGGACACAAACATTCTCAAAATGAGGCCAGCTGTCATCCTTATCTTTGCTAGGTAGATTCAGGCAAGGTTTTACTGGCACCTAGCCCAGTTCTCCTTCAAACTGATTATCAACTATTCAGGCCAATAAATCCAGGCATAACTGAATTGTTGTTGGGAAGGAAAGGTATGAAAACAAAACAAGAATTTTATATATAAATTCTATATAATATATTTATGTATGCACACATACACATTCCATGTAGACATGCTTACATACATGTGCATATACAATATGTATGTATGTATTTACGTATATAGTCACATTGAAAGGGACCTTGGAGGGCACTTAGCACATCTACGGAATTTTGCAAATGATGAAAGGCAGGGTTATAGCAACTTGTCTGTGATAGCGCAACTAGTTATTACAAAGATGACTATTACATGAGGCACCATTAGATTCTGTAAGGCTGTTTCATACTAATATTTAATGGATCTTTTTTTCACATTGTTGTGAATTCTCTCCTCTCTGGATCAGACTGCTACTTGTTCCCATCCTCAAAGATTCTTGTTCATTAAAATTTATTTTTAAACAAGGCTTATTTATGTCTTGTAATGTTTCTGTGTTTCTATTTATATGTATTAACATACATTAATGCATGTTTGTATGTATGGATATACATATTCAATTTCTAATAATCAGACCATCAGAGAGAAACAGGAAAATAAAGCATCTACCCAATAAAATGGAAACTTAATTCTGATTTAAATTTATATGCTAGTTATCTGCTCATGCTTTAGTCAATCTAATTCTTTTTTTCTTTGTCTGGCTATCTATACCCTCCATGGTGCGCTTTTATTCTACTTCCTGTGTCTCAATCATTGGTGATATATTTCAGTGTCTTGACAGCTACATGCCTCTTTAGCACTCTTTATCACCCTCATTTTTTTCCTCTGAGATAGTGGTGTTCCCATTATTTCAAGCCAAATAGCATCACCTAGTGAATCTTGATACTTAAAAGCTGGGTTGAGGCCGCAGGAAGCAATGGGAATTAAAATTTCTCAAAGGCTGACTGTGACTGCTTTCCTGTTAAAATTCACTGCTGAGCTCAGTTCATTGTGCCTATCCAAAATCTATGAACTGGTGGGTAGACTGAATCTAGGACATTTTTTTCCTCTGAGATCTTACTTGGACTTGTTGTGAGGTTGCTCTAATTGTAAGTCATTTTCTAATAAGATTTTATATTTTCTTTACTTCATTCATCTTAGAAGCTTCAGTGTTTAAGTTGGTGTGAGGGAAGGAATAGCAGGGTGTCACATGCTTAGGTTAAGCTCTGCTTCTTCACTTCTCAGTGGCACGGGCAAGCCTTGCCTTGTCCCAGTTGTAGTAGCCAAGAACAAACTCCTCTCTCAAGGGATTCCTTGGCTGCTGTGGTACTGGGCTCTGATCAGAGCATTCCTCTTGCCAACAAAGATCTCAGGCAGTCTTCTACATTATAGTTTTCCACAGGCCTTTTTACCTTTCTTCTACCCTCTTCCACCCAACATCAGCCCTCCATGATGCTGAAGTCCTATGGCAGGAGACCAATATGGGTGTTGTAGGTCACTACTGCCTTTTCCAAAATTACCTTCTGCTTCTATTTTTTAAAAGATATTTATGTATGTACAGAGTGTCTCGTCAATGGAATGTAAGTACCTTGAAAATGGAGGATGTTTCCTTTCGCCTTTGTATTTCCAGTGGCTGACACAGTGCCTAATACTATGTCTGAAACAGTAGGCACAGATTGTTCACTTATTGTCTTAAAGTATAGATTAGCTTTAAGCAAGACACTCCATCTCTCTCTCTCTCTCTCTCTCTCTGTGATTCTGTTTCTTTGTCTAAGGTGGGCATATGATATTTCTATAAGATTCCTTAAAATACTGTAGTGAAAAAGGTGTTTTGTAAACCATAAAATACTATGAAAATTTGAGATATTATTATTGTCTCTTCAAAACTCCTTCAAGTGTGCATAGGGAGGCAGAAGCAAAGAGAAAGAGACATTAAATTCACCATTATTTTAAAGCATATATCACTTTCATTCATCCTCAACAAGCAGTAAGTGAATTGGAAAATATTCTGTCTACTACGTTCTAATGAAAAAGAAACTGAGAGAAATCACAAAGAATTTTACAACGTAGTAAAACTTTTGATCCTGAAGGGATTTTAAAAATCATCTCTTCCAATGCTCTCATTTTGCAAATGGAGAGAAAAAATACTCACGACCACAGATGTGGCATGTTACTTAGCTATTCTCAGTCTTGGTTTCCTAGTCCATACTTGATGGATTTTAGATTTCCTTGCAACTTTAAATTATTATATGATCTATGATCCTATAAGTGACTTAACCAGTATCACATGATGATGTGAAAGTAATGGCCTTTGATCCTGTTTCTTGACTCACAATTTAGCTAAAGCAGAGATTCTGAACTTGTAGGCCATAGACCACCCCAAGGAGTCTGTCAATATTTTGATAAATGAGTAGCTAACTAGATAGATAGATAGGTAGATAGATAGATAGACAGAAGATAGAGCATTTATTAACTACTTATTATGTGACAGGCACTATGCCAAGATAGATTTCAAGTGATCCATGAATTTGAATGAGGAAGAAAACATCAAATCTTTATTTCAATACAATTAGTTTCCTTTGTAACTGTATGTTTTATTTTAGGCATTTAAAACATCATTCTGAGGATGATTCATAGGCCTCACTAGATCACCAAAGCATTTATGACAACCAAAAATTTTTAGAACCTATGGACCAATGCTTTACAACCAGTCAGTAGCAAATCCAACCACCTAAATTGTACTGCTTGTTTTAAGCACCCAATGAAAGGTATAGTCTCTACGCTTAACAAGAAATAACAATTTCATGATTTACTTTTTAAGTAAAGATGAATGGTTGATTTTGAATACGTTAAATAAGTGAATACGCATTTATTTACTACTTACTATGCCCAAAACATTTTATTAAACACTGGGGATAGAAATACAAAACATAACACAGATTTTGCCTTCCAAGACCTTACATGCTCCCAGAAAAGGAAGTTTAGGTCGAAGAAGTCACAGGGATGGTGAACAGAGCCATAAGGCAAACTACTGGCAGGATCTTTCCAGGAACAGAAATGTTGATTTGATAGTAGAAAGGGTCAAAGGTACAGCTGAAGTGGCAAGGCGGGAAGTTGAAAGACAACAAAAATGTATTGTGAAATGCTCTCGGGACAAGGAGTTGTGATAAACTTTCAGCAGTCAGGAAAGAAGAATCTTAGGAGCTGAAAGTTATTGAGAACTAGAACAGGGAAACAGCAACATCAGCTGTGTTGTAGAAAATGAATGATGATTAGCGTGCAACCAGCAAAAAAAAAAAGCAGAGGGTATGTTGTGTCTTTATTTTTCAAGGGGGAAGGATTTTATATTCCAACATATACATTTTCAGATATGAATATGTTGAACGAGAAGTATTTGGGAGCCTAGTGGGACAATGGTCCTCAGATATTTATTCCTTCTCCCCATTGGTTCTTCTGGAATGGACAATTGAATGTAGAATCAAAGAGTTCTTATCCACTAACAAATGGGCAAGTTTTATTGTCATTGAATACTTAAATATGTAGCTTCTGCTTCTAAAATCCCAGTACACTTATCCTTATGGTGCTCCTTCCTCATTTTAAACCAAGGAGCCCCAAAGGGTTGCCCTAATAACCTGAAACCAAAAAAAAAAATACATGTGAATAAAGGAGCAGTTATTCTTTTGGGCATTTGAGTCACTGCTTGTCTTGAACACTGAGATCATTTTAAAAGTTTAAAAATTAAATACTGTCTTTAACAGGTCCTTGAAATGTTGCTTTTAAGTCACAAGACAGAGAGAATGTTAATCTTGTATGGGACCTTAGACTTCATCTAATAAATCCCCTTATTTTTCAGATGAGGAACCGGAGGATCCTTCTTCAAATATTCCCATCTCTGTTGAAGGCACCATTGTTCTTCTGGTCACCCACATTCAGAACCATTTAGTCAAATTTTACTCTTCTCTCCCCATCCATCATCCAGTCAACTGTCATGTTTTGTCCATTACTTCCAGGTATAGTCTTGTATCTCTCCTCTTCTTTCAATTCACATGGCCATGATTATAGGTTAGATTCTAATCATCTCTTACTTGATGTCACCTAGATACCAATTTAGGAGATTGTCACCTAGCTACCAATAATAATAGGTGGATAGTAAAGTTCAAAGCACTTTACAAATAATACCTCATTTTGTCTTTACAACAATCCTAGGAAATAGGTGCTTTTATTGTCACCATTTTACAGATGTGAAAACTGAAGCAGACTTGCCCATGATTACATACCTACTGAGTATCTGAGTCCAGATTTGAACTCAAATCTTCTTGACCCTAAGTCCTGTGCTCTATCCTACTCTAGATATATTAAATCACTACTTTTTCTTCTAGGTAGACTACAATTTCTGCCTTGAGGAAAAAAGGTAAAGGACCATGACTGAAGGAAGTCCTCCTTTCTTCACATACCTTTAGAGAGTTAATGGACTAGATTTATTTCTATCTGCCCCTTGTTTGTCTAGCTACATGGTTTTTAGGGACCTAGGAGTCAGTAAGACCTGGGTTCAAGACTTGCCTGTGACCCATACTGCCTGGGTGACTCTGGGTAGTCCACTTAAACAGTAACTCAGTTGCAGAAGAGGTGCCAATCTTCATTGGGAGAAAGTTTCCTAACATGAGAGTTGCCTCTATCAGTGAAATCATAAGTCCAATTCCTGTCCCTAAATACCAATAATAGATGGAGTGTATATGGTACACTAAAGTTTATAAAGTGATATATCTCATGGTCTCTTCACAACAACTCTGTGTTATCCATACTACAGATATTATTTTCTCTAATTTACAGAAGAAAAACTAAGGCCCAGGCAGGTTAAACACTTAATCAGTACGTTAGCACCTCACGTGAGTAGGAGGAAAGATTTGAACACAGGCTTTTATCTGACTCCAAGTCCTGTTATCAATCCTATACAGTATACTAACACCTACTTCTAGTGACTCTTCCCTTTCAGGTCTCCATTTCCTCATTGTAGCAGGTTGTCTCTTAAGGGCTCAATTCAAGTTGCTGCTATAATGTGTTACCATGGACAGGTCCCTTTATCTCTCCCTCTTCTTTCTGGTAAAAGTAGAATGACATTTTTTTTTCCTTCTCCTAAATTAAATTACATAGAAGGCCACTCTGTAAACTGAAAAATCTTTATAAAAATGTGAGGCAATATTCTTTTGTGTACCAACAAAAAGTCTTAAAAAGTGTTATACATATAGTAGGTGATGAATAAACATAGATTGAATAAGCCTTAACTCTCCCCTTCCCCCCCCCCAAAAAGGCACCATGAATTTCCTAGGCTTTGAATTTGTAGCATAACTGTGAGAAAGGTAAGAAATTTCTTTGGCAAATAGAGATGTTGAAATTAAAACATGTAAGATTAACATGAAGATTAAGAAGAATATTTTCCCCCTACAGGAAACTGGGTTTTATTGAAATCAATATTTTTCATTTAAAAAAAAAAGGCAAAGTTGTCTAGACACAGGGATTAGGAAAAGGTGTATATTAGTTTATTGATTTCAGTTTAGGTTTCCATGGACCACGATGTCATCATACTCATCATCTTCATCACTGTTACTGAACCTGGGACTGTAGTCTTTCTCATCCTCATCCTCACATTATATCTAATTAGAGATAATAAAGTCTTTAGTTGGGAGTCTCAAGGATCTGTCCTTGGTCTTATAGGGAGTGCTTAACATTTTAATCTGTGACTTAGATAAAGAAAGACACAGAAGGTCTAAATAAATATGAAGATGATACAAAAGTGAGAGAAACAGCTAACACAATGGTTGGCAGAAACAAGAGACAGAAAAATCTCAATGATCCAGACCTAATTGGATGAAATTGAATAGTGAAAAATGTAAACTTTCTATCATTTTAGCAGAGCATACAGAATGAGGGTGAATCTTACTGTGTTCTGTCCTCTCTGTGCCATATCTAGAGTATTATTATCAGTTCTGGGTGTGATATTTTATGTTCACAAACTAGAGCCTAATTTGGAATGAGTGAAGGAGGAATTGTGCCATTTTAGAAGCAACTGAAGCAACTAGGGCAGTTTATCCAAAGAAAAGCCTTAACGTATGGGGAGACACAGAGTGTCTGAATTTTGAGGAGGATAGAAGTTTGGGGAGGGAATTCCATAAGGTGTCCCCAAAATCTTAGTTAATTTAAAACTGTATTAAGATTTTGGGGACATTCTGTATAATTCAATCAATTTTGAAGATTTTAATGTTCTGTCATGCAGAAAAAAGATTAAACTTAGCCCCAGATTTTTAAACAATGAAAAAATATGTGAAAAGTTTTAGAAGGGTAGAATTCAATTTGATTTAAAGGAATATTTTTATATGATTTGAACAGTCTAAAAAAAGAGATTAAAGAATTTAGGAAATTTAGGCCTCCTTTACTGGTGGCATACAGACAAAAATGGCATTACTACCTGTAGGAGATTTCACAGAGGAGATTCCAGTGCAAAAATATTTTCCTTTTTTTTCTTTTAATTTCTTATTCTTTGTCCTCACTATGATCTGCTGGACGCAGGAGCCTTCCAGGGTGCCCATGAACTGGTTTCGCTTTTCTTCCTTCCTAATCTCAAAACCATTGTTAACAATTCCAATATTACATTGTTCTTTACTCCTGAAATTCTTGCCCTTTTGTACTGTTAGGACTAAAGACTTGCCAGATTCCAGCCCTAGGTTAGTTCTACCACCTGCCCAACTCCTGTGTCTCTATGTCCATGCTCCTGAACAGTGTTAGAGGAAGTAATGTCACCTTGCTGACTGGATCCACAACAAATGATTGTTATCTGATCTCAACTAGGCCCTGACTTGAGCATTTCTTTTATTAGTTAATTTATTCCCAAATCTTCATTTGAAAAAAAAAACACTCATGTCTACCATGTTCACTTTAAACTTCATTTAGCCTCTGACTCCTGGGACTCCTTCTAGAACATTGCCCCATATAAGTACCAGCAGGCACATTTTCTGTTACAAAACCACTGTGGTTGCTTTTAGTTTCTTGTAATTGAATTGTTTCAGTCATATCTGACTCTCTGTAACCCCATTTGGGGTTTTCTGAGCAAAGATATTAAAGTACTTAGCCATTTCATTTTCCAGCTCATTTTACCAGTGAGGAAACTAAAATAAACAGAGATTAAGCGATTGTCCAGGGTCACACAGCTGGTAAGTATCTGAGGCTAGATTTAAACTCCGATCTTCTTGATTCCTGGGTCAGTGGTCTAGCCACGGCCCCACCTGGTTGCCCTGCTTTTAACTAGATGTTTCTAATTTCATGAAAAGCAGTGCTGACTTTGCATCAGAGATTCTCTCTCCTTGGAAAGGTAGCATCTCAATGTTTTTTTCTACTTAGATCCAAGAAAATTAGCACTTTACAAGAGCAATTGCTTTCAATATATATTTTTACTTGGCATTATGTGGAATCTCTGAGATGATGTATGCTTTTGGCTGTTCCTCTATTCTGTGCTAATTTACAGAACTGCACCTAAAAAAAAGCATGAAGGCTCATTAAGTTCATTGTGTTTCTTTGGGGCATACAAATATCCATATTGTAACTGAAATATCACATTGAGAAAAACATTCCTTTTTTTTCTTCTTAAATTCTTAGCTGCTTTCCTGTTCTTCACTTCTGAAAGGTCATTTAATTTTCAAAGTGAGCTAATTAGTGAGCAAGATGAGTCTTAAATCATGGAAGGTTGTGATATTCTGCTATTACCCCCACTAAAAGCTAAGGTGACACTAATTAAATTAAGGATGATTGTGAAGCCTCTTTTATTACTTCACCTCTATTCCAAATGAGGTGCTTTTTATTAATGATCACGGGGTCTCTAAAAAGATAAAGGGAAATTCAATTCAGCTCATTAAGAAAATTTTAAATTTTACTTTCAGAGGGGATATGCTAATTGCTTCATGCTATTGCTAAAAATGTTGGAAGGCTGCACAGAAAGGCACTTAAGAAATAATAAGAGCAGTCTGTCTATGAAAAAAGGGATACCTGATTTTTTTTATAAAAGCTAATTTTGTTTATCCTAACTTAGGATAAATAAGATCAGCAGACAAAAAGGTCTGCCAATTCTCCCCAGGCCCCACTGGTACTTTCAACATATTAATGCTGTCTTCAGCTGCTCTCAAGTGACCTGCTGTTACAAATGACTCATTATTAGGTAACTGAAGAGAACAGTGCTGTTTTCATGGCCAGCAGTCTGATTAAGAATTTTGGAAACAAGGAGCATGGTTGGGTAGCAAGTAATAATACTCCTTTTCCTTCTCTTTTCATTCCTTTCACTCTCTCCTTTCTGTTTCCTTTTCCTACCCCTCTCTTTCTCTCTTCTCCCTCACTTTCTCCTATTCACTTCTCCTTCTCCTTTCCCCTCCCTCTGTAACCATGACTGAATCTATATACTCCATAATTATATTAATATAAATGCATTTAAATATATATATATATATATATGTATATATACAGATATATACATGTATATGTGTGTGTATGCAGGTGCATACATACATATACAGATACAAATATAGATGCAGATACAGATACATATGCATATATGTGTGTGTCTATGTATTTCTCTTCCTGCTAGCAGAGGACCTTTCTTGACTGCAGGGACATAGAGAGATGTCAGTTTATTGCCCACTGGTCTCCTCATCTGACTTCTTTTGGATTGCAGGAGGTAGAGAGATTCACTATTTGATTCTGTTCCAATTTATCTCCTGGATCGACCTGTTCTCACCTGCCTAGAGGGAGAGAAATACTATTCTGCTATGTTCTTTATGATTATCTCTCTGGTCTGGCCTATAGGAAAAGGAGAGAAATACTAATCTTTTAGCTCCTCTTCTGATCCCCTCCCTGAACTCCATAAGTCCCTGAGATGATTCTACTCCAAGGTTAAACCCCTAAGAATGTTGAAAATCTACTTGAACTCATTCTTCATTGATCATCAAATTCTTATCTAATCATTCCCTCTCTGTCCTAGTGTTTCTGAAACACTGTCATTATTCAGATACCATTGTCCACCTCATACTGATCCCCTATTCCTACCATCTTAACCAAAAACTACCAAATTTCTATTCTATCATCCACTCCCTCTTACTTAGTTTCATTCTTTCACTATCTCTGGTCTGCTTCCCTGCTGCCTACAAACATGTCTTCGTCTCCACCATCCTCAGAAAACAAACAAAATAAAACCTCATTTAATCCATCCATTTCTGATAACTGTTGTGCCATAATTTACCTGCTTTTGGGGGCTAGACTCCTTGAGAAGGCCTTCTATGATAGGTGTCATCACTTCCTCTCCATTCATTCTCTTCTTGACTCTCTACAGTCTCTTTTCTGACTTCATCACTCTACTGAAACTGTTTTCTCCAAAGTTACTAGTAGTCTCTTTATTGCTCAATCTAATGACCTTTGTTCAATCCTCATCCTTCTTAACCAAAACTGAACTCAGTTATCCTTGAATACTCACTTTCTGTTACCCTCCCCATATCTAATCTGCTTACAATTACTACCTTTTTTGTTTTTTTATTTTATTTTTTTATTCATTTTTACCTTAAATATATAAAGACAAAAAGAGGATATTTCCATGTATGTAGCACAACCTAAAATCTTTATTTTATTTTATTTTATTTTGCTTTTTGGAGGGCAATTGGGGTTAAGTGACTTGCCTAAGGTCATATGGCTAGTTTTTGTGTTAAGTGTCTGAGGTCAGATTTGAACTCAGGTTCTCCTGACTCCAGTGCCAATGTTCTATTCACTGTGGCACCTGGTCGCCCTGCTTACTTTCTTTTGAAAGCTATATAAATACTACTTATTTTTAAAGCTACTCTACTTTCTGTGCATAATTTACATTTTCTTTTATTCTCTGCAGTGCATTTTATATTTTTCTGTCCCAACCCCCCACCATAGAGAAGGATACCACTAAACCCAAATATATTGTTTAGTTAGTTGTTGTCCTTCGTTATCAAAGAGGATCAAAAAGACATCACTATGTTAGAGTCAAGTTACAGTGTGTCTGGCTGATCAGACCAATATGAGTTCAGAATTCTCTACCATACGTCAGAGACAATAATCCATGTGAACATTTTAAGTGGATTATACAAATCTGTGCATATTCTGATTCTTTTGTGCTTCTTCAATTCTTCTTTGCTTAAAGAACATAGCAACTTCTTTGATGAGGGCATGGCATGTTGAGTGGTCCTGTGTCAGTGTCTCCCATGTCACACAATTGATTCCAAAGTTCTTAAGTGAGAACTTGAGTGTGTCCTTGTATCGCTTCATCTGACCACCAGGTGAGCACTTGCCCTGTGTGAGTTCTCCATAAAATGGTCTTTTTGGTAAGTGAATGTTTGCCATTCAAAACAATGTGGCTAGCCCCTCACAGCTGCACTCTTTGCAGTAGAGTTTGAATACTTGGCAATTTTGTTCAAGAAAAGCCCTCAGCCTCTGGTATCTTACCCAGTATCTGGTATCTTCAGAATCTTCCTAAGATATTCCAAATGGAAGTAATTCAGTTACAAGGCTAATGGTGCTGGGTACTGTCTAGGTTTCACAGGCATACAACAATGATGTCAGCCCAGTAGCTCTATAGACCTTCAGTATGGTAGTCAGTCTAATATCTCTTCTCTCCAACATTTACCTTTGGAGCCTCCCAAACACTAAGGTAGCTCTCACAATGTGTGTGTGTCAACCTCATTATCAATGTGTATCTCCCTGGAAAGTATACTGCTAAGGTAAGTGAATTTATCCACAGTATTCAAAACTTCTCCTTTTGCTGTAACCAATGGTTGTACATGTGAATGGTGAGGTGCTGGCTGATAGAGAAGCGATGTTTCCTAGGTATTAATTGTTAGACCAAAAATAGCACAAGCAGCAATGAATCAATTCATACTCTGATGCATCTCAGCTTCAGAGGTTGTATTGAGTGTACAATCATCTGCAAACAAAAAATCATGCACCAACATTCCCTCCACTTTAGTCTTGGCTTGTAGTGTTTCCAAGTTTAAGAATTTATCATCAATGTGGTATCTGACTTTGATGTCATGATCATCCTTATTTCAGGTGTTTGACAGCATGACTGAAAGGATCATGCTAAAAAGCATGAAAGTAAGCAGACAGCCTTGTTTCACTCCACTGGTGACTAAAGTGCAAGAACATAGTCTATTATCCAGAATCCAGGCAAGCAAGCCATCATGAAATTGATATGAAATAATGATGAATTTTTCTGGGAAATCAGATTTTGCTTCCTCTTAAATTCC
This sequence comes from Pseudochirops cupreus, assembly GCA_028627135.1. Lineage (NCBI taxonomy): Eukaryota > Metazoa > Chordata > Mammalia > Diprotodontia > Pseudocheiridae > Pseudochirops > Pseudochirops cupreus. The sequence goes on from CM053583.1 coordinate 160,571,482, forward strand.
CCTTATCAATCTCACAAACCTCACTGGGATGATTGCCAGGCAGTCTAAGCATTGTATTATAGCTATTTTAAATGATGGAGAAAAAAGACAAGTGTGTTTAAATGTTCCCCACTATCACCCTGCATGTTTCCTCTCCTATTGGAGCTTGAAGACTTGTATAGCAGTTGCTTGACAATTATTTCCCATTAATCTATTGAAAAATTATATTGGCAAAAATGCCAGATATTAGCTATATGACCCTTGGGTGTGTCACTTCACCTCTTTGTATCTCAGATGGCTTTTAAGGTCTCTTCCAGATCTAAGTACCATGTGTTTTGTTTTTTGGGTTTTTTTGCTTTTGTTTTTACCAAAGGAATATTTATAATTATTATTCATTTTTAATATAATAGGTAGAATACATATGACAATTTACCCCTGAGCTACTTGGAAAATGATGCAAACTGACATGTTCTTTAAAAAATATTATTTGTAAGGGTAAAAAGACTTTATTATTTGAGAATTAGTGACGGATCCTCAGGAAAACAACAAAATAAACAGGTAAAATCACATGTCCACAATATCCCAAATATCTAACCTGGCCTAAACTAGGGATTCCTCTCCTCCTGGAGTCATACCTTATTGAAAAGTCATGGGATCTGCAATGTTTCCCAGGAAGGATTCCAGAGGGAAGAGAAGTGAATTCAAGGAAGGACACCAGATCTTGATGGTGAGTTCACTTCATCACAGTAAAATGTTTACTCAATGTGTTCTGAATATAAGGCCCTGAGAGACCTGTTGACATACAAATTAAGCTTACACATTAGGGAGGAGTGGGTGATAAATACCTTCTGAATAGATAAAAATAATATAGAGTATGAGGATGACAAAAGCATGTTGCTGAAGAAAAGTTCTAGGAAAATGGGATGAGGAAGAAAGGAAAGAGGCTACTAAAAAGAGTGAGTCTTAAGAAGTGAAACCATTTAGGAACAGCTAAAAAGAGTAACTTTTTTATACAAATGAGGTGCAAGAGGAAGAATTGATACAGAGGAATTAGATGAGGGAGGAGGACTGGTAATTCTGGTTATGTGCTTTCATAAGGAATGGGTTTAAGAGGAAGCAACACATACATATTTAGAAGAGTATGAAAGTCATCTAAATTCAGAAGAAAGAAATGGTAGGGGGAAGGGAGGGAAGAGAGGGCAAGATAGGGATATTTAGAGGGAAGGGTGAGGGAATAGATATAAGGAGCGTATACAACAGTATTTAGATCAATGGGAGAGGAAGAGAGGAATCTCTAGAGGAGAGGGTAAGGGAATAGGTTAAAGGTGACTTTAGAAGGGTCTTTAGATTTATGAGAATGGGAGGAGAGGGGAAAGATCCTTATAGGAGGGTAAGCAAGTAACAGGAAGACAAAGGAACGGGTAGATGTAAAGTAGAAGAGGCAGTAGGTATGGGAAATGAGATATGCACAAACATAAAAACAAAGATCAGGAGTCGAATTTGGAAAAGTATATGTCTATATATGTATGCATATATGAATTCATGCATGTGTATATCTATAGATATACAGAAACATTCTAGTCTTCTGGGGTGCAGGGAGGAGGAAAAAGAACAAAGTAAGAAAAAGTGAATAGCAGGTATCAAAAAGAAAACTTACAAAGAAGCAAAGAAAAGATGGACAGTTTTCAACAAAATGTGTAGTATTTATCTTATAGGCTTTCTTGAAATGAAAGTTTATTGTCATATTGTTGTACCCAAACCGAAATCCTGGGTCACTACATACCACCTGATTTGTGGTCCACAATTAAGCCCCCTTTATATTTCTGTCTTTGTCCCTATCCTATATCCTGTCATAGCTTGGAACAGCATTAAGGAAAGTCTGTGCATTGCTCAGGGCAAAGTTCTGTATTAGCATTCTCTCTATAGTTTTTACTTGAATTAGTATAAGTGTACAAAGTGTAACTCAGGGTTGTGGTGTAATATAGAGACCACCCTGTCCTGTTCCCCTGACCAAGCAGGGTCCCCACACCCTTTGCCCGGAACATGACCCTGGCCTGTTCTGGTATTTTCCAGTTCCCCCTCACCCCATGACCTGCCACCTTGTTCTGGAAAGAGCTGACTATCCCTTCTCTTTCAAGGGACACCTGAGTGACAGGAAGATTGCTCCCCTGTACACTTCTGCTGTATTCCAAAATTAGCCCTGAACTATAGCTCTAACCAATGGCTGTTCTTTGCTTCTGTACAACATGGCTTCTGCTAGTTCCCCTCGCTGATTGTGGTTTTTGTGGTTTTAGCCTTTATAATCAAAGTCTGAACCCCCAAAAGTTCACTACCAATTTGAGTGAACACTCTAGTAGTTGCACGCTTGCTTAACAAATGCACAATCTAAATTTTACCTTGAACCCAGGTCATGGCTCACTTTTATTCTCTGCACAGCAATATATTTTGAATCTTCTCCTATTTTCTGCTATGAATATGGCATGTTATTTTTTTCTTTCTTACATTGTATTTAAGTTCCAATATTTAAGTTTATGATATATTTTTGTTTCTTTTCTATATTTATGTTCTGGTGTTTTGAGTATAAAATAAAAATTAAAAAAAACAAACAAAAAAGTGAGTCATGGAAGTCTTCCCAAAGAAAGTGGCAGCTGAGGTGAGGTAGGAATGTAACAGAGCTGAACTTCTTGAAGACTTTAAAAAAAGAGAAGGCTTCTGAAGGTGAAAAATCAGGATCGAGAGCATTCTAAACATGGGAGATTCATTATGTAAAATCATGTAAAAGAAAATACAGAAAGTAATACTAAATAGTAAATATAAAAACAAAACATACAAAACTAAATTGACTATTTCTCAGGTCACCAGGAATGTGTTTCTCTTACAGGTTTAGTGTACAATGTGACTTGCACTGATACAAGGGAATACCACCTTTCTGGAGAGTTTTATTTTACTGAGGTCCAAGAAAACTGGTCATTTTCAAGGACCAATGTATTACAATGTACATTTTGTTTGGCATTCTATGGGAACCCTGAGATAATAAACAATTTTTGATTACTCTCTATTGTGTTCTTATTAACAAAATTATACTTCTAAAAAGCATGGAAATTCATTTTTAAAAAAGTATTTTGGAGAAGTGAGAGCAAGGGAAATAATTCAAGAGAGAATTCAGGAATGGGATGCTATTTTCTTTCAAAGCAAATCTCTTCCATTTTGGAATTCAATATCAGTTGGCCTCCATTAAATTCCCTAACTGCATGATGTGCTTTAGAAGTAGAAAATCCAACAGGTTTCAGGACACCTAGACTCATGTCTCACCTTGGCCTCTTGCCCACTTTTTAACCTTACATAAACTACTTTGGATATCCTTAATCTTTAGTTTCCTATTTTGTAAAAATGAAAATATTGGGTTAAATCTTCTTTAAGGGCCCTATCCACTCTAAAGTGTCATGAATCCCATATGTCAGCATACAAATGTAAGAGAGGGAGTTGATGGAGTGAATCAATCAAATTTTCCCACCTCATCTAAAGTTAGTGATAAAATGCTAATCTGAGTCCTTAAAGTGGGAATATGTTTCAATCAATCACCTATAAGCTCCAGACAGAGTAGAAAATGCACACCTAGGTGATACAGTCAAGAGAATTCTGGTTCTGGAATAGAAAGATCTAAATCTATTTCTAGCCTCAGAAGCTCCCTAACTGAGTGATCCTGAACAAATCACTTAACCTCTGTTTATCTAAGTCTCCTTAATTATAAAATATAGATAATAATAACACCTATTTCTCAGGGTTGTTGTGAGGATCAAATGAGATAATATTTGTAAAGCCTTGAACACAGTACCTGGCAAATTGTAGGTGCTTAATGCATGTTTATTGTTCCTAACTTTGATCACAAGTAATGGCACTTCATTGGAAGCTTTCCTTTCAGGAACCTTAGTAGCTGCCTTTAGGACTGTACAAAACTTTGGAACTGTTGGGAGTTAGATTAATGATTGATTCAAACAAGGAGAAAGGAATGTTCCAGCTAAAACCCTAAGAAAGTATTGGGGGATGGTTAGGGTGTAGGGATCCTGGTCTCTGACCTTCCATCTCCCCATTACTGGATGAGGACCTTAAGAATTTCAGAGGTCTGGAGTACTTCCCATCTTTCTAAAGCACTCTCCAAATGGCTGACACCAATGTCTGCATCATGATCCAAGAGCATACTGGGCACAGATTCACAGCTGTACAGAGTCCATCAGAAAAGCTACGCCATACATAAAAGGAATGCTTTGAGAACTCCAGCAAAAGAATTCTTCCAGCAGCTGTGAAAATCTCATGCCAAGTGTGGCCTCTAAATATGAGGCCCACTTTCCCCCGGACTTACTAAGCCTGGTTGAATAATTGATAACAAGTGATACTTGTGGCAGAAAGCGCACCAGTGGGAAATTATGATCCATACCATTGGAAAACAAATAAAAATATCTCAACCTACCTAATCTACCCCAGAAACCTGTGAACCCAACTCATCAGTTCAAATTGGAGTTGTAATAATCACTTCAGAGCATGTGTTACACAAGATGCATGGGTTTTTCACATTCCTCACCCTTCACTTTCCTTGTTCCTTAAAAAAACAAGATGATTATAGCTCCTTCATTTAAATATGTTTTTATGGTCTTTCCTAGTGACTATTTCCCTCTCTTTCTAGCTTTCACTCCATGCAAAGACCAGAGCAGGGATGATGTTGTCTAGAAGTTGCTTACCTAATCAGGACATTCTGACTAAAATAGTTAAATGGTATCCCAACACTACTCAACATAAGATCTCTTTAAAAGACTTCCCTATCCAATGGAATGTTTCATAAATAGAACCTTGCTTCTTTTTTTAATAACAATTTCATTGATATACTTTTCTTCATTTTATCTTCCTTTCCTATTATGTCCCTCCCCTGCATCTCTCAGAGATGAGCCTTCCCTTGTAACCTAAAAAAAAGATATAAATCAATCCTGTAAAAACTAATTAAAACATCAGCCAACTCTGACATATGTATGATACTCTACATAAACAGTCCTTTACTTTTGCAAAGGGATGAAAGTACATTGTCATATCTCATCGTCAATGCCAAATCTACTCATTATAATTTCACAGCAACCAATATTACAGTAGGGTTTGGGGTGAGAAAGGGTGTTGCCGTGGTGATATGGTGGTATTATTTGTCTCTTTTTTCCATTTACATTGTTGCAGACATTGTGATATTGTTTTTGTTTTTTGCTTTCATATTGTATATTTCCATAATTCTCTTGTTTATATTCATTGTTTCTTTTAGAACCGTAGCAACCCATTATATTTGTATAGTACAATTTCTATTGCTTTTAGAAATTCAAATTACATAAGGTATCATCTGCCATTAGAAGAGGGAAAGGTCATAGGACTTTAAAATGTATCCCTTGCTGAACATCACAGTCACATATTTTCCTCTAATACCTTAAAAATTAGGGAATTGAAGGGGGCGCAGGCAAGATGGCGGCATAGGAGCAGCAAAGTATCACAGCTCCCACATAGCCACTTCAAAATACCCATAAAATATGACTCTAAACAAATTCTAGAACTCTAAAATGCACACAAATATACTTTCTGCTAAAGGCACCTCGGCTAGGAGGCCCATGTCAGGGCTGGAAGCCGAAACCAGCTTAGCCTGAAATGGTGCCTTGGCCCGAGGGGGAAGCCAGACAAGCTGAGATGCAGCTGGAGCAATAGAAGAGCAGATCTGTGGCAGCTGTAGCAGTTTCCAGAATTATAAAGTCATAAAGAAAAAAAAAAAGGACTAAAAGGTTAGTGGAACTTGGCTAAAAATTAGGGAAGAAAAGCAGGTCCAGCCAAACTGCCTCCAGGGCAAGGAAGGGGCAGAAGGGGAGGTCCTGCACCTAACTCCACATTGCTGCTTTGAAGCTCCCAGCCTGCAGACTGCAAGGGGACAACCGATTGTTCAGAGGCCAAGTGCTCTTGCGTTGGGCAGCCTGGATCTGGATCGTGGTCTTGGGTGGTGGTCCTGGGTGTCTTTTCAGTGAGCAAGAGGAGGAGCCTCCAAAAAGCCCTGGCAGCTGGGAAAACCCCAGCAATTTGGAACAGACCTTTCCCCTCTGGAAGCAGAGTTCCACAGAGCTTAAAAAATCACAGACTGGCCAGCCATGAATAAGCACAGGAAGAAAAGTAAGAACAGCAACCAAGCCCTAGATTCCTTCTTTGGGGAAAAGAAGGATCAAAGCAGGGAATGGGAAGAAGACAACACAGTCAGAACTCCCACACCAAAAGCTTCCAAGAAACATGAAGATTGCCTAAAAGCGAGAGATCAGCTGAAGAAGGATTTTGAAAACCAAATGAGAGAAGTGGAAGAAAAATTGGGAAGAGAAATAAGAATGATGCAAGAAAATCATGAAAAGAGAGTCAACAATCTGACTGAAGAAATTAACACCTTAAAAAATAGATTAACTCAAATGACAAAAGAAGCCCAAAAAGCCAATGAGGAGAAGAATGCCTTAAAGAGTCAACTTTGCCAGATGGAAAAAGAATCGCAAAAGCATTCT
>CM053583.1:160578517-160622747 GCA_028627135.1 Pseudochirops cupreus
TTGAATATTGTGGAAACACAATTAGGATAACCCAGGATCTAGGAGCTTCTACATTAAGGAATGGAAGGGCCTGGAATATGATATTCTGGAGATCAAGGGAGCTTGGATTAAAACCAAGAATCGCCTACACAGCAAAATTGAGTATAGTGTTCCAGGGGAAAATATGGTCTTTCATTGAGGTGGAGGACTTTCAAACATTCTTGCTGAAAAAAGCAGAACTGAAAAGAAAGTTTGACACTCCAACACAAGAAGCATGAGAAGATAAACATGGAAAAGAAATCATAAGGAACTTTTCAAAGTTGAGCTATTTACATGACAACATGGAAAAGTGACAATTGTAACTGATGAAACTTATTTCAGTAAGAGGATAGGGGAAGGGAATACAAATGTATATTTACATATATATAGACATATATCTATATAAGAAGGTTTATATATGCATGCAAGCACATATCTGAGTATGTGTATTTATGAATGCATAGAGGGCATAAGATCAATTGAATAGGAAGGGACAATATTCTAAAAGGTAAAATCCTGAGGTGAGAAAAGATTAGATTGACAGGAGGCAGGGAGACAGAATGGAGTTGAGCATCTCATGGAAGAGGCAAAGGATAATTGTTACAATAGAGGGACAGAACAGGAAGGCAAAAAGGAAAGAGTCAACCTTACTCTCACTGAACTTGGCTTAGGGAAGGAATGACATAAACTCTAAACTTGGTATCTTGCCACACAGAAGAGTAGGGGAAATGGGGATGAGAGGTGGGATGATGGAAGGGAGGGCAGGGTGAGGGGTAGGGTTGATGAAAGTGCACACTTCTGTAGAGGGACAGGGACAGGGACATGGTAGAGAGTAGAACAGGGGGAGGTGGATAGGAAGAAGGGACATGTAATTAGTCTCTCACGATATGCCCACTGTGGAGAGGTCCTGTGGAATTACACATGTTCAGCCTGTATTTGAGTGCTTGTCCTTCCAGTGGTGGTGGGTGATGAGGGAGGAAGAGAAAGAATCTAGAATTTAAAGTTTCATAATCAAATGTTAAAAATATATATGTATGTGTATATATATATATATGTGTATATATTAACTACATCCAACTGGAACTTAAGATACACAGACACTGTGGTAGGGAGATCCATCCTGCTGTACCAGAAAGTCAGAAGGGAGATGCGGGAGGACATAGGAGAGAATAGATTAGGGGAGGGGTTATATAATGGGATGGCTGTTTTGGGGTGATGGGTAGGGGAAAGATGGAGAGAAAATTTTTAACTCAAAATATCATGGAAATGAATGATGTAAACTAAAATTAATAAAAGTTTTTTTAATAATTAGGGAATCAATTAATATTTGGGTGAATGTATACTTTCGTTGTCCAACCTGTGGTAGGTGTATCAAGTTTCTAAAACAGAAAACCTGTGACATATTCTCTCAGAAGGTCTTCTAAGAACTTAAAAAGTAAGAAGTGAACCAAAAATGGTACATCACCAATCAAGCAAGAAAGCATCAATCATTTACTACACACCTATTATGTCCCAAGTATTGAAAATATGTTGGGAATGAAAACAAATCAAACACTCAGTAAACATTTTATGAATTGCTTAGCATATAACAAAATCTGTACTAAGTGATAGTGCTCCAAATAAAAAGATAGAACAGTCCCTGCCCTCTAAAAGTTCACATTGTAGTGAGAGAGACAACATGAACAATCAAGACTCATATGGTTTAGTTGGAAGCCAACCTGAGAGGAGAAAGAGCCAGAAGCTGGGGAGGGAGCTTCCTGAACAATCTGCATATGAGATTCAAAGAAAGTCAATGTTCCTAAGAAAGTTCTAGGCATATGGGAAAGCCAGTTCAAAGACAGAGATTGGGAAATGTAGGATGCAGGGAGGTGGGAACCTGCTATGCTAAAATCTAATGGTAGACCAGTATGGTTGGACCATAGAGCATATAGAAGAAAGCAATGTTTAAGAAGATATAGAAAAGGGTCAAACTGTGAAGAATTTTAAATGTCAAGCAGTAATTTATACTATTGATTTTAAAGGCAACATGGAACTATTTGAGTTAATTGGTTGGAGAGGGAGAGGCTACATGGTCAGATCTGTACTTTGGGAAAGTGGCTTTTTCAGTTTGAAAGGATGGTTTGGAGTGAGGTGAGACATGAAGAAGGGAACCCAATTAGATATCTATTGTGATGTTCCAGGCAAGAGGTGATAAGGATCTGAATGAGGCCTGTTTCTGTAAGAGTAGAAAGAAGATCTATGTGAGAGATGTGCAGAAATAAATGCCAAAATTTGACAACTGATTGGCTATATGGTTATGAATGAGTGAAGAGTCAAGAACGTCACTAAAGAAGTGTGAAATGGACATATGAAGACCAAAAACAAAAAACAAAAACAAAAGCAAAACAGCCCTTGTCCTAAAGAGCTTCCAGAAGGGGGCTAATGAGTAACATGATAAGAAAATGCAAAGTAATTTGGAGGAGAGGATAAAGAAAGACTTGATGGAGTAAACGCTACCTGAACTGAATTTGAAGGAGCAAGGGATTCTAATGTAGGATAACTATCATCGATGTCAATTATTATACTATACTATTACGTAGTCATACCATATTGCTTAGAGGAGTAAATAGGAACATTTGCACTGCACACCAAATGGTTCCAAATTGCTGAGGTTTCTTATTCATGTTTTATTGTTATAGTTTTTGTGCTTTCTAATTTCTCATCAGGCTGTTGTCAGCCGTCAGCATGCCTGCTTGTAGTACAACATTTCCCCATTTTTAATTTGGTGCTTCTGTTTTGTAATATTAGAAAAACTCCTCCCTGTGCACATACACACACACACACACACACACACACACACATCACTATCAACGTCGCCATCTCCTCCAAAAGTAATTGGCAGATTTGGACAATTAAATCAAAAACCTCTAGGAATGCCAGGAATTTGTTATCATAGAATTATAAAATCATAAATTTAGATACTGAAGGGAGCTTAGGAACCATATAATCCTACACTCTTACTTTAGGGATGGTTAAAATGAGACATAAGAAAGTTAAAATGATTCTTTCAAAGTCATAAAGTAATAAAGTATTGGAGACAAGATCTAAACCCCAAGTCTTCTGACACCAGAGCCATAATCTTTTAACCGTTTCTGGCAAGACCTTTGGTATTAATGATGGTTCATCCAAATATTTTGGCTTTAAGTTTCCTTCTTCTATTACGGATTAGTTCTGTGACACTATGACCTAAATGCTTGAAAATTTGAATAAGGTCTCAGAAAATTGTACAGCACATAATTTTATTTCCATACTTCTTGAGTATAGCCATGTGAGCCCCCCCGCCAAAAAATGAGACAGTTGCACAGAAAGTATTAGCGTGCATTGTGCCTTGAGATCCTCTGACTCAAGTTATATTGAGAAACATTTTCTATTCTATTGAAGCGAGTATAGTATTAACCATCATAGCACTGCTACAAGAAATAGACTTGTTCTCTAGAGTACTGAGGGAAGAACTGTGAAACAGAGGGTGCATGGTAGACATATCATCATTAAATTAACTCTCAGCAGAAAGTACATAAAGGTGATATATCTATTTAATATATACAGTATGTTACTGAGGTGAGCTGGAAAGGCATTCCTGAGCCCCAAATGCAGGTTTCTAAGTTACCTAAGGTATTGGGATTAGCAGCAAGTCTGTCTGGCAAAAATACTGGCAGGAGATCCCATGCTTTTCCAAACCCCCATGTTAAAATCTGGCCCTCTATTGCAGGTTGAGAAGAGGGCATGAGGGAAGACTCATTAAAGGGGAAAAATCATTGGAAGAGAACCATTCATTAAAGGACTTTTGTGTCAGCCATGAATCAGTAAAGCCACCATGACAGAAACTGGCAAGGATGAAGCCTTTGCCTGCTGCTGAAGCTCAAAAGGACAACATGAAAGAGAGCTCACCATGTCTTAAGAGGGCTCCTTTACTTTTTCCTGTGAAAGCCAGCCAACATGGCAACAACATGGCTTCTTAATTTGGCTGTTTCTATAAACAAGCAACAGGAGCATTACCCCAAGCAGAATAGGAGAAGATTCATGCTAAGATCTAATTGCTATCACCGAGGGGCCAGCAGGCAAATTGCAGCTTGATTTGGGGAAGGGGGAGATTTCCTGCTGATTAGAGCTATCCAAAAGGGAAATAGGCTGGTTCATGATGTAATGAGTTCCCCATAATTAGAAATCTTCAAGAGAATATTGAAGAGGAGATTTTTCTTAGGTAAAGTTTGGGTTACCTCTGAAGTACCTTCCAGTCCCTATTTGATAATTTCTGCTAATTATCCATTATCTTATTATACCAGTTCTCATCCTCTGCACTTCTTATCTTTTTCCCCATAAATTCTTCATAGGTCTAGCCAATGTTCTGAAGGCCTCCTTCCAGTTTCTCTAACATTTTATATGTATAAAAAAATTAACATCCAAACTTGTTCAAGCCCAATTCTTGCTGCATGACTTGCCCACTCTCTTTTCTGATTGAATGTGTTGTCCATGATGTTGTTCCAGTCACCTCTAATATATAAACCATCTTTAATCATATGGCACAACCTAAACACTATGTGCTTTTTACTTTGCCCTTTGGGATATCTACTATTATTTTATTCACTCATTATTTTAAAATCATAACATTTCAAGATGCAGAGCCATGTGGCAGCCCCACACAGTAGCCATTCATGGCTACATCACAAAATATTGGTATAAAGAAAACATAATGGATTTTTGTAGCAGAAAAAGCTTAGGATCATTGGAAATGTCTCATTTCCCAAATGTGATTGAGCCTGATCTCTTCCTTCCCTTCAATTCTCAGGGCAGCTCTTGTCTAAGTGCATAAAATGAGATAACATAATAAATTAAAAATAAAACAATTTTTTTTTTGTGTGAACTGACAAATATCTTCCAGTTCCTTGCAATGAATCATTTTTTTTTCACTGAATAAGAGTATACTAAAGGGTATTCTGCCTAGGGCTATCAAGGATAGCTGAAAGTATGTTTGTGTGTATATGTATGTGTTTTCCTTTCCTGCAACCAGTTTCCATATGTGTTAGCTAAGTGAGTTTCTCTAACCTTGACAGCAGAAAAAGGAGTCCAAGAGCTCTGGGAATCCAAGTGTCTGGGAGTAACTTGCTATTCACTTTACCTGGAATACTATGAGTCTCTTGAAAAGATGAATGACTTTCACCAAAAAATCTAATTTTTGTAAGTGCCTTGAAAAATAAAGATAAAATATTCATAGGTGAAAGACACCAAGGCCTAATACAAAGACCACGGGACTTAGAAAAAGAAGAACAGGACAAGTTTCAGTTCCAATGTTTAGTAGCTATATGACCATGGGCAAGGTGAACTATGTCAAACTAGGAAATTTAACATTTATCCTAGCAATGCTGCTATTTTCAGAGACTTTCTGGACCTTCTTTTTTCCATCCTCTTCAGTATGTCTTTCCTATTTGTGCTTTCATGCAAAATCTTTGTTCTTTGAGAGTGGCACTGATTTTCAGAAACAGTGAGAAGTCATTTGGAGAAAACCTGATGATCTAGCTGGGTTCACAATGATGAAAATATTGTTGTAAGGGGCCGGTAAGCAAGAGGCAAACAATAAAGACCTGACCTTCATGTTTATGAAGAATGTGTTGGTAGAAAATCACATTGTGCACAGTAATTGTTCCCGTCTTCCAGGGTTTCCCATAATAGCTCCATGATGCATAGTCGATGTCTTGTCAGAATTATATCACCTTTGTCCAGGACATTTGTCCAGGCAATTTTCATTGCTTAACATTTTTTTTCAAACCTAGAAAATGAGGGTATCTAGGTGATCTCATCAAAGATTTTATTATCCTATCTTTATGCTGGTCTTAGGATGATTTTGACTTCTTGAGTGCTGAACTGAGTGCAAGCTCTGTCAGATCATTTCCAGCTGGAAAGGCAACAGTAAAAGAGGTAACTATCATTTCAAGACCTGCCTTGCTAAGTTTAAAGAGGTTTACAATCAAGGAACAATCAAATCATTATTTTCTTCAGTTACAACAATTCATGAAACTGTCTACTCGTATATTTACATTACTATCCAATAAGGGTTCCAAACCAGATTGGTGAATGGAGTACTCCCATTGATGAAAGTAAATATCCTTGAAGGACTGAAGAATAACACCAGGGATGGAATTGACTTTTAGTGTAGGCATAATCCATTTTAAAGGAAAACGTCTATAAAACTGGTATGTTATTAGTGTATGCCATATATATTTATGTCATGAGCCTGTCCTTTGCCACTATTCTTTGTTCTTCAGCTGTCATTGAAGCATGAATATTTGTGTCACTATTATATACCTATGGCAATAGCCCTGCATCAAAATTACAGTCTTCTTTCATTGTATATAGAAATCAGTATAGAGAGTGACAGTATCAAATCAAAGTCATTAAACATCATGGAATGAGTTATGAATTACAATACAAAATTTATCCACAATGGTTTCCCTGTCCTATGAATGAAGATCACTTGGACACTGTTTGACCCATATAATGTTTTAAAGGGACAGTTTTCATAACCTTATTTTAATTTCAGTTTAATTTTTTTTTTTTAGATACCCACTAGTGAAGAAAAAAAACTCATATGGCTGTTATCAATTGAACACTGATTCAAGGATTTTGGGTCAATGAATATTTACCTTATTCAAGACACAATAGGACTCTAACCTAACTTTTCAGCTTTATATTCCTCCCATCTTACTTTTGGAGGCTCTCCCATTTCCATTATCACTTTGCAATACCTACTCCTTTAAAGTTAAATCTATTAATTTTGTTTTTCATTCTAAATCATATTGTAGAACATACAAGAGAGAATTCTGGGAAGATGGTATAGTGGATCAAAAAACTTTCAGCTCTCCAAATTTCTACCTCAAAAAAAAAAGCAGCAGAAATAAACATAAGGAAAAGCCCATTGTCCTCTCTAAGACAATTTGAGAAGGCCCCAGGAAAGACGCTACCTCCAGTGGCAAAGGTTCTTTCTGCCTGAAAGAAGTGCAGATTCCTTCAGGCCAACTCTGCAGAATCAACAATCAATGAACTGGGGGCAGCTGGGTTGAGAAGCAGTCTCAGCCTTAGAAACTTTCATCTCACAGACAGTGTAGGGGTCTGACAGCTGAAGAGGAAAAGATTGAAAGACCTTCCACTGTTGAGGGATGCCAAGCATAACTGTGCTGATCAGACACATCCTGGGCTGGGCGATTGCTACAGGGGAGAAGGAGCTAGCACACACCTGGTGAGTGAAGTAGCAAGGGGCAGGGACCTTATAGACTTTTGGCACTTGCAGAAGAACAGAGTCTCCCCTGGTTTTAGTTCCAAGGCAGAGAAGATATAATAGTAATCACACACCAGCATACTCAGTATGGCTGCTAACACAGGTTCTTAGATCTGCTTTACTAGGAGAGATAGCTGTTCAAGGAGTCCACAATCTTTTTTTTTTAAATTACATTCATTAATTCAGGGGAAAAATCAACATCCTGAACGTCAGGGAAAATTCAAGCAAAGAAAATAGAGAAAATAAAAGCGGAGAAATAAAGACCAATAGACAAGGCTTCTAATGGGCTGAGAAATTAGCACAGATCAACAGATAGATTCAACTGTCTGACCAAGGCAATACATACACAGTTATCAGAGAGAGAAGCACCAACATCTGAGATTTTAAAAGCCAGAGATCTCCTTAAAGGGTTACCCAGAGTCTCATCTAATCAAATCACAACAACACTCTTCTGATGAGTAAGCCCAAAAGCAAAATGCTAAACTCAGAGTATATATACTCTTTTTAGAAACAGAGGGCATCACAGCCCTCAGGACTCAGTGCCTAATTAGAAATTAACAAAAGGTGTGGAAGCCTTCCTACAAGCAAGCTTTCCCTAAGTGATCCTCCATTAATGTACTCCACATGAGGTCTATTAATGGGCAGGGAAGATCTTATATACCATTAACATTACAGAGGGCTGCTATAGTTTGCAGCCACCTGAGGGACTATAGAGAGCAAAATCATTTGTGGGCCAGTGAGCCTGGGGGCCCCAGTCATGGCTTAGGAAAGGAGAAGAGAACCCAAGGTTGGGCTCTCAGACAGACATCAGAAAAAAACAGTAAGAAGGACCTGAGGATTGGGACATCATTATCCATAATTCCAGACTACAACTGATTACAAAATAGCTGCTAAAACCAAAATAAAACAATAAATGAATGAATAAAAATGAGGAAGAAAAGGAGAAAGAACTCAACCATAGCTAGTTGCTATTGGGATAGAGATCAGGTATTATATTCAAAGGAACATAATGGAGCTATAAAAGCTACTCCATTTTCAATGAGAAATGTCAAATGGTTCCAAGACTAAAAAGAGTTCCTGGAAGAACTTTTAAAAGGACTTTTAAAATCAAATAAAAGAGATCAAGGAAAAGTTAGAAAAAATAAGAGCAATCGAAGAAAATCAAGAAAATTATGATAAGAAAGTCAATCAACTGGAAACAAAGAATCAAAAACTTAAGAAAGAAAATAATTTCTTGAGAACTAGAATTGGGCAAGGTGAATCTAATGATATTCTAAGACACCAAGAAATCATAAAACAAAATCAAAAGAATGAAAAAATTGAAGAGAAAGTGAAATGTCTTATCAGAAAAACAATGGATCTGGAGAAGAGATAAAGGAGAAATGATATAAGAATAGTTGGACTGCCTGAAAATTACAATTTAAAAAATCTTGATACAATATTATAAAAAAAAATATGAAGGAGAATTACCCTGAAGTTCTAGAAGAAGAAAGCAAAGTAGAAAAAAAAAATCCACTGATCACCACCTGAAAAAGATCTCAGGAGGAAATCTTATACACATACTATAGGCAAGTTTCAAAGCTCCCAGATCAAGGACAAAATAGTGGAAACAGCAAAAACAACAAAAATATTAAATATCATGGAACTTCAATAAAGATTGTGTAAGATCTAGCAGTTACCATATTGAAGGATCTTAAGTCTTGGAATATTATATTCAATAGAACAAAAGAGCTGGGGTTATGAACATGGGTGACTTACCCAGCAAAGTTAAGTATAAGCTTGAATGAAAAAAATGGATATTTAACAAACTCAAAGACTTTCAGAACTTAAGGAAAAGGAGTAATTACTTCATACAAATTCAGCATAAAAAGAAAAATTGATATAGAATAGCCTATGTGGGGGGTGGGGGAGAATAGTGCTGGCACCTTACTCTCATCAGGAATAGGTTGAAGAGGGAACAATATATATATTTAAAAATGTATAAAAGTCCTCTAAATTCAGAAAGTAATGAGAAGACAAGGGGATAGGATGGGGAAAGAAGAAAAGGGAAGGAATCTTAGAGGGGTGTGTAGGTTACAGAATAGAAGGGCAAAGTAGCAGGTAGGAGTAAGGCAGAAGAGTGATAAGGGAAAGGGTAAATACAGTGAGAAGAATAGTGAGGAAAAATAAGAAGGAGGAAAATAATGATTGTAATTAAAGCTTAGAATGTGAATGGGATGAATTTACCATAAAACGGAAAGAGATAGAAGATGAAATATTTGAAGTCAACAATATGTTCCTTTCAGGAAACATTATAAAACTGAGATACAGACAAAGATAAAGGGCAAGAGTAGAATTTAGTGTGTGTGTGTGTGTGTGTGTGTGTGTGTGTGTAAGAGAGAGAGAGAGAGAGAAAGCAAGGATAGTAATCATGATCTCAGACAAAGGTAAAGTTAAATTCGATTTCATCAAAAGTGAAAAATAGAGGAACTATACTATGTTTCAGTAATATTATTCAATATTGTTTTAGACCATTTAAAACGTCTAAACTGAATAAAATACTTGAATGTATATCTGCCAAAACAGACACAGGAACTACATGAACATAAACATGAAACACTTTTTATACAAATAAAGTTAGATCTAAACAATTGAAGTAATACTTATTATTCATGGGTAGGTAATGCCCATATAATTTTTAAATGACAATTTTATCTAACTAATCTATTTATCCAATGTCATCCCAATTAAGTTAGTAAAAAAAAAAGATTTTACTGGATTAGAAAAATAATAACAAAGTTTATTTAGAAGAACAAAAGGTCAGAAACTTCAATGAAACCAGGTTTAAAAAAAAGATGCAAAGGAAATACATGCAACAGTATCAGACCTTAAACTATAAGGTAAGAGCATTCTTGAAGTGTAGAAAGAATAATTTTGATTATTTTAAGTAAAAATTTTCTTGTATAAATAAAACCGATGTAGACAAGTACAGAAGGAATACAGAATACTGGGGGGGGGGGAGGGGGAACAACCTTTCATAGACAATCTCTCAGATAGAATGTGATTGGGTCGAAATATTGCTGTGGACTATTATAGGAAATGATGAGCTGATTGATTTAGAAAAACATGGAAAGACTTGGAATTATGTAGGAACATGTTATAAGCCTTCAAAGAAAGAGATGACAGGTATAAATAAGCATAACTATGGTCTTATGTATACAAACCGACACAGACACACAGACATGTACATATATACAAGTACATACACACATATGTATACATATGTGTATGAGCATATATTTATACATGCCTATGTATGTGCATATGCATACATGCATACATAAAACACATGTGTATACATACATATAAGGAAGGAAAAAATAAAATTAAAACGCATTGCAGAGAGCAAAAGAAAACCAACAAGAAAGCAAAGCTGGGCAGATTTAAAATCAATGTATAGTATTTTTATATAGGTTTTCTAGAAATGGATGTCTATTGTTTTATATTGAATTTTATCTTCAGTCTGCTGTGTAATGCTTTTTGTCTCATTTTATATTTAAGTTTAAAATACAAATTACAAAAATTAAAAAGCAAAATTAAAATTTTAAAAATGACACAGAGAAAAATTAAATCTTTTTTGGTTTTTATCTACTCTTTCCCATATTTCTCACAGACTTCAGCACTTGGCTAATGGCTGACTCCCCTCCTCTCTTCTCCACATCGTTCCCTTACTTTAGGACCCTTTAATACTGATGCTGATGCTTCCACCTGCAAGACTCTAACCTCTCAATTCCTCAGTCTCCTCAAATGCCTAGACAAGCATATCTAATCCACTTAGCCACACATAGAGATGATTACACCCCAAATCTAACAGTTTCCTTGTTCAAAAAGATCTGATATCTCTCTGTCTGACCTTATATAGAGAAACCCCTTCAATGTATCCCTATGATTCACCCTTGCTAAACCCACTCTTCACCCTTACCTTGACTTCCAGTCAACTTACTCTTTAGTATTTTATCTGGCATTATATTTGCTCTGCTTTCAATTTCCTGGCTTCCCAGTCTCCCCGCTATAGTTACTAATTCATCTCCGTACTATACTCTACTTGAATCTGTTACCCTCTTATTCTATTGCTTCTCTCTTGCAAAAGTCCAGCCCTATATTACTCCCATCATCCACCTTCATGAGCAAAGAAATGGATACTCATTGCAACAAAATAATCCTTTTATTTCTTCTTAATTTGTTTCTTTCACACCCCATAGAAGTTATTCCAAAACTTCTTTTTTTTTTCTCTTCAAATCTCTCACTAGTGCCTTGCCTCACCCAGTCTCAGCTGTACTTTTTTTTTCTTTATCTAGAAAAATTGATTCCATTTACCATGGACTTCCTCTTTGTCACTTCTACTCATCTCAAAATCCCACATTATTTTCTTTCTCTCTCCCTCTTTATTCTTGTCTTAATTATTGCAATGTCCCTTCTCCCTGGCAAGGCATGTGTCATTGATCCCTCCACTTTCTGTACTAGGTTATCCTCACATTAATCTCTTCTCTGTACAACTTTCAGTCTTTCCCTATCTATTTGTTCCTTTCCTTCTGCCATCAAGTGTGCCTGTCTCACCTAAACCTCCCAACAACAATGACAGCAGCAACAACAACAAACTTTCAGTAGACTCAAACATTCCTTCACACTTTTAACCTATATCCTCCTTTTACTCAGCCACAATCATAGGAAAAACTACATATACTGATTATTTCCACTTCCTTTCCTCTCACTCACTTCCAAGGCCTTCCTTGGACCTTGTCACTCAACTGAAATTGCTGTCTCCAAAGTTAACAATAATCTCTTTATTGTCAAGTCTCTTGGTTTTTATTCAGTTCTTATCCTCTTCACCTCTTCCCTTCCCTAGTCCTCTCCTCTTCTCTCTACATTACCTCTCTTAGTGACCTCAACAACTTTCACAGTTCTAGTTATAATTTCAATGCTGATGGTATACACAAAGATGCTTGTTGCTTATCTCAAGTTGGATGTCCTGGAGACATTTCCAACTCAATAGGTCTAAAACAAAATTCTATCTACCCTCCAAAACCCATCTATCAGCCAAACTTCCCTGATTCTGTCAAAAGCACCGTCTTTATTCCAATTTCCCAGAGTAATAACCTCAGCATTATTCTCAAGTCTCTCTCACCCCACATTCTTAAGCATTTGCCAAATCTTGTCATTTCTACTTCGACAGCAACTCTCTCATCCAATCTATTCTCTCTACTCACAGAGCTACAAGTTCGATTCAGGTCCTCAGCAACTTTCATCAAAACTACTTGCAAGGGCTTCCTAACTGTTCTGCCTAGTTTATGTTTCTCCCCACTCCAATGCGTCCTCCACACAGGCCAAAGAGATTTTCTGTGAATGAAGAAGTGACCATCTTACTCTTCTAACCAATCTGCTCCTGTATCCCCCTATTGCCCTTAGGATAAAACATAAACTTCTCCATTTAGCTTCGCAGAGAGAACTCCAACTTGTCTTTACATCATCACTGTACATTTCATTGCCCACTGAATTCTGCCATCCAGATTTCTTTTTGTTATGCACATGTGACAATCTAACTCCCCACTTAGTGTGTCAGTGTTTGCTATCCCTCATGCACTTGTAATGCACTTCCTCCTCATTTCTGCCTCAGTGAATCCTTCTTTCAAGATGTAGCTCAGACAAGCACTCTCTTCTATGTTAACTCTTTCTGGATCCTATTAACCACTAATGGTCTGCCTGCCAACCTTCCTTCTATTTAACTGCTTGGTATGTTTTGTGTGTGGGTTCATTGTCTTTATATTTGGGGTGTGTGTGTGTGTGTGTGTGTGTGTGTGTGTGTGTGTGTGCATGCACACGTGCACACATACATAGGCACTGGCTGTCTCCCCTGTCACCATTTAACCTTCTTTCAAGTTGGGATTATTTCATTCTTTCTATTTATATCTCCAGTATCTAGAACAGCACTTACATAGAACAGCATATAATAGATGCTTAGTAACTCATTCTTGAACTGATTTATTCTTCTCTAGCCACACTGGTCTGATCTACTTCGTTAAGGCCTTAGGGAAAAACAACCTGGACTAAATGACAGGGATGCTAAAGTTTGTAGGCAAACCATGTTTGATGCCTACACGAAGTTATTGATTGACCAGGCCCTTACTCCTTCAACTGAATTCTATTGTGCTTCATTAGTTGACACAAGACATTTGAATTAATTTAATATTGCTTTAAAATTAAACTAGTAACATTATATACTAATTAAACTGAATCTTAACATCATTACTTAGGAGCCACAAAGGCCTTCAATGCTCAGAATCCTTCAGATACTAAGAACTGTGAGAGAGCCCTTCAAAATGACATTATTGCTGATAATTCTTCACAATAATATATTTCAACAATTTTATTAAATTCCAAATATGAAGATCTTAACTGCTTTTTATTCAAATTCAAGTTATGCCTAATTTCTCACTATTCACTCTCATTTAATCCAATTATTGTCTTTGATTAATTGCAATTACATTCTGTAGTCTATTTTTTTAATTGTCCCCTTTTATTTTCAACTAATTTCCATCAGTACTATGGGTTCTATAAAGTGTCTCTTTGTTATATGAAGACAAATTAATTTCTCTTGCAATAAAATCAACTAGGCGGCATGCTGGATAGAAAGCTGGACGTAAAGACAGGAGGGCTTAAGTTCAAATCCATCCTGACTCAGATACTTAATAGCTGTGTGACTATGGCCAAGTCACTTAATTTCTGTTTGTCTCAGTTTCCTCTATCTACAAAGTGGGGATGATAATAGTGCCTACCTCACCGGGTTGTTGTGAGGCTCTAATTAGATAAAACTTAGAGCAACTTGTGAACATTTGAGAATTATACAAATTCTAGCTATGATTATTATGGGGAAAGTAGGTGGCATGGTAGATAGAGTGCCAGGCCTGGATTCAGGAAGACTAGTCTTTTTCAGGTTCCTTTTCTGCAAATGGTCTGGAGAAGGAAATGATGAATCACTTCATTACCTTTGCCAAGAAAACCACAAATGGGGTCACAAACAGTCAGACACAACTGAACAGCAATCACTACCACTATGACTATAGACTATTACTATTTTTCAAGATTTAGATGCCACCTAGTTGGTAAATCAGTAAAACAGTAGGCTAAACTGAGAAGTCTCAGTTGTCTTTTAAAAGAATTTGTTGAATTGCTGTGTACAATTCCACATTCTAAAATAATTGCAATTGAACTCATTGATTACAAAATCATTAGTATTAAAGTCAGTCTACTATATTAGTTACAATAAATGCAGCTTATCTCATTTAAGAAAGGAAAGAAAGTATCTGAGTATTTCTTAGTAGACCCAGAAATCCCAATGGTGACTTTCAGAATTAGTTTTCAGTATTAGTTCCGCAACAATCAACATTCCTTAGATTTATCTAAAAAAAAGTTTTCTATTTCATCACACTAAATATGAGAATTCTAAAGAAGAAAATAAATTGCCAAGCAAAAGGCATCTTTTTATTGAATTAAAGAGAGAAAAAGATGTACTCATAGCAAATGTTACAAATAGGGCACACAGATAGATATATAGTTTTCTTTAAACACTTCTAAGCCTACAAACACACTCCATTTGGATTTAGATAAACCCATGTTAAGGGTCTTGGAGTTATCAAGGATTAAAAAATCTTCTCAATCCCATCAAGGTATTCTATACTCAAGATAAAAGCAGAAGGTTAAGCTTCATGCAACAAATTTGTACTTTACATTCCCAAAATGTTATAAAGCTTTGTAAGGAAAGGTGAGCTCAAAAGGAAATAATTCAGAGTGATTAGAAACAAAAAGCCAGAGGAAATAATACTACCAAACTTTTAAAATGTAAAGAAAATGTTCATAATTTTCTGCCCTGAAGACTAAATAGGAAAAACAAACAAAGCAATGAAATGTTCAGATCTTTGGTTCACTGAAGAGAAGAAATGATTTTGCCCTTGCATCCAAAACAATGAATCCCACAACAGTTATTGAAGACAAGATATTATTGTGCAATGCTTTAAGAATCTGAGATTTCATCACGGTAGATACTTAATGAATCGTTGCAAGGTTCAACTTACTAATACCTTACTTAATGATTTCAAGGGTTTCTGTGGTTGAAAATATTAATCACAATCTGATCCCAGACTGATCTGAAATTGGCTGAGTTCCTAGTAAGGATATAGGAATAAGCTAGATAAAACTCAAAAATCATAGAATGCAAACTCCTTCTTTTACAAATAAAAAAAGAGGCTAAGAAGGTTTAACGGAGTTATATGAGGTTGAATAATAGGTAATTAATAGAAAATTTGAGATCTGTACCCAGGTCTTCTGAATGTAAAGTCAGTTTTTCTTTGTTTTCCACTCTCTCATGCTTGCCCTTTCTGGTAGAACAGAGTCAATAACTTGGCCATAATTAAAGTTTTTAGAGTTTTGTTTTGGTTTTAGTTTTGGTTTTGGTTTTTCAGTTTGATAGGATCAGTCAGGCACTAGTCTTCTAGCACAGCCTGCAAGAATTCAGGACCATCTCTGCAAGATGAAGCATCCTAGGAAGATTTAATGGAGAAATATATTACCATACCTACATTTATTGACTATGTCCATTAATTTAAAAAGCACCAAATAGATCTGTGTAAGTCAAATATATAAAGTGTATAAGGGAAAGTTGGTTGTAAAGGAGATAGAACTGAGATATGTTAGGATATTTTTCATAGACACGTATACAATAATATGGGGGAAAATGAGATACTTTAGAATGCTATATTGATGACTCTCCCAATATAATATAAGCCTCTTGAGGCAGAGGTTTTTTGATGTTTTTTTTTTGTCTTTGATTTTTCCCTTCTCTTGGATCTAGCATAGAACAATGCAAATATTAAGTCGTTAAAATACTTCTTGGAGTCTATTGGGTTGAATTGGACATGGGCAGAAATAATATATAATTTTAAACATAGGTTGAATGCATGGTAAATATTTCTTTGCAGTTCTTCTATAGTTAGTGCCCCTTAGCCTTCAATTTCCCATTTGAAATTAGTATAATTATAATTTCTAGTACATTTAAAAAATAAATGAAAATTACTGCTATCATTAATGTATATAGGAGGCATGAAAATAATCAAGTGAATTGTCATAATGCTGCCCTGTGGTGGCTCAACATGCTTGGGACAAAGTGGAAAAATTCTGGATTGCAGGTCAAAAAGCCCACTGTGTGGCTTTTAGTTTCTTCTTGGCCGCAGCTTCCTTATCTATAAGAGGTAAAAGTTGCTATAGATCAGCAGTTCTCAACCTGTGGGTTATGTTCCATTTGTAACAATGAAAATACATCCTGCATATCAGATATTTACATTACGATTCACAACAGCAGCAAAATTACAGTTATGAAGTAGCAACGAATATAATTTTATGGTTTGGGGGTCGCCACAACATGAGGAACTGTATTAAAGGGTAGCAGCATTAGGAAGGTTAAGAACCACTGCTCTAGATGATCTCTGAGCTTTTTAATATTTTGTGAATTTCTAAGTTAATTGAGGCATATCCTCTTATTGGTATGCCAAAGGTTTATTCAGTTCTGCTCAGTTCAAGTCAGTTCAGTTTAACAAAGATTTATTGAACATTTACTTTGTACAAAATACTGTGCTAGATACAGGAGATATAGACAAAAATCCAGAGCAAAGCAAACGACAATGTCCTCTACGGGTTTAGATTTAAATTGGGATAGAACATTTATTTCATTTTGGAAGCATTTATTCAGTATCTATCATGTGTACAGCACTTTAGAAAAAGCCAGCGTGCAAAGACAACAATAAAGAAATGGCACCTACCCTTAAGGTCCCTGTATTCTAATGTGCAATGCAACATTTAAATAGATAAGGAAATACCCACATAGTCAGACTAACTTTCCTGCAGTCAGTGAGTCCCCAATGCAGAGGGTTTTCTCTTTGCTCTGGGCGAGATGTTCTCACCAGAGTAAATGCATGGAAAATGGAAGATAGATGCTGAGCTGGTGACAAGTATAGCAAAAGTCACATATAGAGGAGGGAAGAGACACCAGAGGGTTATCAATGTGGAGGCCTCTTTTTCGATAGAGTTGAAACCAAGTAGGTCAGCAAGGTGGTAAGACCGCAAAGTTCATTTTCAGGCCTCTACAAAATAAAGATTCAGAGGAGTTTGATACTCAGCCCTTCAAACTAGAGGGGGTAGAGGCTGAGAGAAGAAGTAGAGTCAATCAAAGCTTGAGTTAGTATCTTGTGAGGAGCTTACAAGTGATGAGTTTATCAGTGAAGTTGAAACCAGACAGGGCAGTACATACACCTTAACCACATATAGGGCAGTCGGGGAGAGAGAGAAACTCCTATAGGCATTTTTTAAATGTAAGTATTTTTGTAGGGAGTAGAAAGGGAGGGGAACAAATATTTATTAAGTTCCTAATATGTGTCAGAAACTGGGCTAAGCACTTTAGAATGTTATCTCATTGATTCTCACAACTCTGTGAAATAAGGGTTATTACTATTGTTGTTCAGTCATTTATCCTGTTCAAGCCTTTGTCGCATCATTTGGGGGTTTTCTTGACAAAAACACCAGAATGGTTTGCCATATCCTTCTCTAGTTCATTTTACAAATGAGGAAAGTAAGGTAAACAGGGTTAAGTGACTTGCCCAGGGTCACACAGCTAGTAAGTAGCTGAGGCCAGATTTGAGCTCAGGAAGATGAGTCTTCCTGACTCCAGACCCAGCATTGCATGCACTATGGTGCCACTTATCTTCAGATGCTATTATTCTTAATCCCATTTTTGATGGATAATTCTGAGGCAGAGAGAGGTTATGGAATTTTTCCAAAGATTGCAGAGGTAGTAAGTGTCTGAGGTCAAATTTGAACTCAGATCTTTCTGACAAGAGGCCAGAACTCTATGAACTGTGCTACCAAGCCACCTATTATGGAATGCTGAACTCTATCTGGCAATTGGTGGACTAAATCCTTCAGTGGATTTTATGATCTCATTCCATTCTAGACTATTCCACGTTCCAGATACTCTTTTAGTTTAAGTTTTGTTTGGGGTTTTTTCTTTTGTTTGTTTTGTTTTGTTTTTCCTTCAAGACTTCTATAATATCCCCACTCTCACATAGCAGGAAAGAGCATCTATTCCAAACAGGAATCTCTTTATGAGTGATTAAAGTACATATGCTGCCCTGTCTGGTTTCAACTTCACTGATAAGTTCATCTCTTCTAAACTCGTCACCATGATGTTAACTCGATTTTTGATTGACTCTACTTCCCTCAGCCTCTACCCCTTCTAGTCTGAAGGACTGAGTACCAAACGACTCTGGACCCTTACTTTGTAGAGGGCTGAAACTGAACTTTGAGAAAACACTGCCTTGTTGCCCTACTTGGTTTCAACTCTATAGAAAAAAATGCCTCCATATTGAGAACCCTTTGGTGTCTCTTCCCTCCTCTACACCTGTTTTATACTTCCATTTGTGTGTTGTCTCTCCTTTTAGAATGTAAGCTTATTGAGGGCAGTGATTGTCTTTTTTTTTTATTATTTGTGACCCCAATACTTAACACCATGTATAACATGTTTATTGAATTGGATTGGATAAGTATCATAGCCCATAGAATACTATACTAATTTTTCACAGCAATCATCCAATAGCCAACCCATACCTAGAAGGGAATTTACTAATTTATGAAAAAGTAAGCAAAAGTTGAACAGTTAAACATGCAAAATGAGCAAGAAATAATACAAATGAACAGTAATAATAGCAGTTTATCAATCATGAGAGAGTTATCAGTAACGACATTTGACTTGAATGTCAGTTATAGTTTAATAATACTTTGTCTCATCTTTGATAACACTATTGATTTATAGGGATCTGAATGCAAAAGTTACATAATTATAAAAGTTATTAAACATGTTAGGTGGGGATGGGGGAAGACAAAGAAATAAGAGGAAAATCCAAAAGAAGAGATTTAAAATTAAAATAACATTCAGAAAAGATCCAATTGACACCTTTACTGAAAGAAAAAACAGGAAAATAAAAAACTGCAAAAGGGAAATGTGTATTAAGTTATTTAAGTTCATCAAAGCTTAAATTATTCTTAAATGAAAATCCAATATTTTCTTCAAAATCAGTCAACATTACATTAATATCAAAATATAAAATAAAAATTTGGAGAAAAATATCAGGATTTTTTTTAGCAATGTTAAAATACTTAATATATACAACAATAATGCAGAAAGTTCTGCTTATAAGAAGCAAGAATAAAGAATTAAAATTATATCAAAACTCTCAGAAGAGAATCTCCTCCAGAATAACCCTCCATCCCAAATATTGTATGGACAACTTTTTCTTGTAAACCCAAGCTCACTATTTCAGATCTTTTGGAAAAGATCTTGCACCAGCTCTTCCCTAGACTTCCAAAAAAGGTCTGAAAAGAATTTTGTTCCCCTTTACCCATAAAAAGGGAGATTTCAGAGTACATGAAAATGAGAAGGAATGTTAAACTAATGGAACTCAAAAGTACCTTTATCTAATTGGAAAAGGAAGAGAAAGAAGAAGAAGAGGAGGAAGAAGGAGAGAAGAGCAGCCTGGATTTCTTTCTTTTTCCATAACCTCTTAGCACACCACCTTCATTTCTGAAAGAATTTTCTACCCTGGGGCCTCACTTTCCTGACTGGTGATGCTTCTTTTAATATAATATTCCTGGAGGGCTTTGGTTGTATTTCATTTTCCTCCAAACACTTTCTTCCTAACCTCCTCATTATTATGCACAAACCCTTTCCTATAGCCCCATGCACCATTACTCAAGTTTTAGAACCTGAATCCCAATAAAAATGAACTCTTCCATTGCTTCAGAATGGATGATGAACCCATTCCTCTCAGAGTTCACTCACCATTTCTGTGAATTTGAGGAGCACAGTGCTCCATCACTGATGCCATCCCCCTATGTGTATTCTTCTCCCCATTATATTGTAAACACCTTAAGAGTAGGAACTAGCTATGCTTTTGTATTTGTAACCTATATATTTCTCAGAGTGCTTGGCACAGAGTAAGTACTTAATAAATATATCTTCATTCATCCATTCTATGACTATTTGTGCCTCACCTGTGGTAGAGCTTGTACTAATCTAATCAGCCACAGTTGGGTACATTGCACATTGACCCCAACTTAATGATATCAGTTTGATCTTCTTCAAGAAAGGACAATGACTAATAATGACCAATAACAAGCTGTGTATTCAGACTCTATTAGGCAAGCATGGGTAGAAAATAAGAAGTAAAGGAAGAGATATTCCCTCCTTACTTCAACCTTTGAAATATTCTCATTTGCTCTTTACCAACTTCTCCCTTATTGGGCCCAAGGGGCATGACTTTTGTTACCCTCTCCCCTTTCTAGTCTGATCTTCAGTCCAGAGCAGTAAAGAGCTTTTTTAATTGCCTAGGGAAAAAGCATGAGTGGGGAAGGGGATGAAGTTTCCCAGTGGAGCCTGCCTCTACTTATGACCTCACATTATTAATACACCATTCCTTGTAGGATAAATGGTGTCATCTCACATATTTCATCTGTTCTGCTATTTGGGAGCTTATAAGAATTATTAGGAAAAATTAGAACCATCATTCACTTAGAATTACACCTAAGAACCACCAAATTCTAACCTTTGTCATATGTAGCTCTTTAGAAAAATGTCAGTCACTGACTTTCTCCACTGAGTTCTCTCTTCATGCAATTATTAATGCATTATTAGTTATTATTAATAATTAGTTTTTAATAGTGAGCGAGAGAAATAAAAACTTCTCAGACTATACTCTAAAATCTAGTAAGGCTTTTCATGGGAAACAGGCCCAAGTTCCCCTTCCCCTGGAATCACATGATTTCCAACAACTCAAAACTCAGAGCAGTAGGGAGTTACCCCTCTCCTCAGTGACACCTCAGCATAAGATATGCCAAATAAGGACAGAAGTGCTTTCTCAAATGTACATTGGGTGGTCTACTGTTTCCTTGTTCCGATGCTTGAGGTAGATTGCTGTGCTTTGATTGTACGCTTAACTTCCAGCAAATGGAAGAAAAGGGTCAGGAGGGAGGTAGGGAAGAATTCCATGTTAGGGCTTTATAACTTCACCATTTCCTTTTGTAAATTGCTTTTCCTACCTGACCATTTGTCAGGAGGGTGGCCCATCCTTTTTTGCTTCTGACCTAGAGAAACCTCTGAGTATTATTTCAGTAAGGATTTCTGTTGCACACAGTTTTAGGGGTGCACGAAATAGGTACATACCAAAAACAGTGTATGAGAAGTTCTAGTTTTATGTAAAGCCTATGAGTAATTCAAAAAAACTTAAAGAAACAGAGAAAGTTGGAAGTAATTCTCTGACATTTCACGTAGTTATTGGGTGGAGGGAAAGTTTGAAACTTTTCTTTAAAACAAATCTGAAGGAATAACTACAGTTAAGAAAACTTCATCAAATTTCAGACACACCCATCTATTAGTTGTGTTTTTGATTTTGTTGTTTAATATGTGCAGGCCAAGGGACACTTGAGCCAAATGTGCAAGGTCTAAACTATAATCTCTGAAAGAATATAGCAAAATTTTTCTGGGTTCTCTCCTTTTCATTTGTACCCCTGCTGGCATTATTATCTGTCTTCAAATCTAAAACCATATTGTAAATTCAAGTAAATTAGCTCAGCATTCACCCCATACAACATGGTGTAGGTGCATACAATCTGGTGATAATGTCTCTTCCAAGGTAAGAAGAAAGCAATGTTTTCTACTTAGGTTTACAGTTCCCAGAATTCACATTCTGAGTCTTTTCCTGCCCTCAGAAAAGTTGAGCTAACTATCCATTTACATAAATGCATTCATATATTTTGAGGCTGAAAAGAATACTTAAAACTAGGTAAATGAGGAAAGACCATCGTCAGTGGGTGGTTTTGATGAGGAAAAATTGAATCTATGTAGAATGACTTGTGCAAAGATAAAGAGGCAAGAGAAGGAATCATGAGTTTGAGGAATATCATTTGGTTGGAACCTAGTATGCACAAAGGTAAATTACATAAAATAATTATGGAAAAGGAGGCTGCTTCATTACAATTTTAGTTGCCTCTTCCCCATATAACAGGCAAGTTGTCCGGTGCTGGGTCTATACTCAAAAGATTTTCCAGCTTGGCCTAGAACTTGACAGAGAACCTTTTTAAAATTATTTCCTGGAGAGAATCTCTAAAAAATTTGAGCAGAGAAATACTGTGTTCTTACATCAGCTTTAGGAAAATTTACTTTTGTTGGTTTTGGGAGTATTGATTTTGAAAAAGGGGAAGGACTAGAGGCAGAGATATCAAATGGTAGGCTTCTGTTTCAATAGTCTGACGAAGGTGGATGAAGACTTGACATAGGATTTTCAGGCTGATGAAAAAATACATGTGAAAGATTTTGTGCAGATACAATCAACAAGACTTGGCAGTTGGTTAGATATGGACTGTGGCAGATAGTAAAAAGTCAGGAATGATTTGGAAGATGAGACTGAAGTTACAAGAAGTATGGTAATTTTAAAATTAATAGGAGGTATGCATTTAAAGAAAAAGATAATTTCCATAATGTACATAAGATTCTTATGGGCATTCAAGTGGTGTCAGATTTGGGCTGAATATATAGACTTAGGAGTACTTTGAATAGAATCAATTGAACTGCTGAGACAAATCACTCAGGGAAACGATGGGGAAAGAGAAGAGAAAGGGACACAAGACAGAGGGTTTGGGGGAATAACCAAAGTTTGGAAATGAAAGATAGATGATAATTCAGCAAAGGAGCCTGAGAATGTATGACAGCAGAATGTATACTCACAAAAGACAAGGGATGAATGTTTCTTCGTGAGTAAGAGGAGTCAAGTTTATGTATGTATATATGCATGTATATATGTGTATGCATGTGTGCATGTACATGCACATAGCTGTCTACATATATGCATATATATGCATACATGTATGTGCATGTGTGATTTGTATGGATGTGTGTTTATCTCCACGTTTTTATTAGCTTCAGTTTAACTTTTTTTACTCCAAAATTCAAAATAGAAAAATAAAAAGCATGCTTTCATTAATTTTATTTATAGTTTGTCAGTCACAGTAGCAACTTTTTAAAATTACAGTAAAGGATAAGAATGGCCTCTTTTCCTTTCCTTTTAGTCTTGGGGACAGGTTAAAGTCCCTGAGCAGAAAAGATTAACATAAATAAAATTGGGGCCTAATTTAAATTATGATAATGCTAATAAGTTGTGCCATGAGCATTATGAATAAACCATCTTATAGTCATAAGAAGGCACATCTAGAATTTGGCAGCTAGGAGATACAACACTTCACTAAGTAATTCTGAAACAGATCCTATTAGGTAAAGAGAGAGAAATAATGAGAAAAAGAGAGAGACAGACAGAGACCAACAGAGACAGAGAGAGACAGAGACAAAGAGAGACAGAGACACAGACAGAGAGAGACACAGACAGATAGGTTTAAGTGTTTGAGTACTCAGCCTTAAGCAACTACTATCAAGGTCAAATTGAAATCCAGGCACTCTGGTCCAATACTAAGGCCTTCTTCCTATACCATATTCCTAATTTCTCCTAAGATTCAATCAAGTTGATTGCAAACAAAAATTACAGCAACTTGTGGTTCCTGAATAGCCACAGTCTTCTATTAGAACTTCCAGTTTTGGTACTGACATTATTCAAATTCTTCTTTAAGATGCATTAATTATCTGTTCCCTTTCCTTGCAGTTGTGGATAACAGCAAACTTTGCAATTCATTGTAGGATAAATGTACATAAATACATGTATGTATATTATATATATTCATGTTTACAGCTGCTATCATAATCATGTAAGCTCAAATACTTATATAAGAAGGTCTAGAGAAATTATATATGATGCAGCTGAAAATCTAGGATGCTCACAAATAATAAAAGGGTGAAAGGTAGTACCGATAAAATATGACAACCTCTGTTAAAAGACATGAAGCTCAGCATTGAGTTAATAAAAAAAGATGGGCTTAACCAGCTGCTGAACTTTTAAGTTATGTTGTTGGCAGCAAGTTACCTAGGAACCTATCTAATAATAAAGGAGGCAGACGTGGGAGCCCCTCCATAAACTGTGTCGGACCTCTTTGTGGAACAAGGAAAATGGAGATAGGAGTATTTTCACTGCAAGGCTGTTTTTGCAGAAGGCAACTAGACAATATTATTTACCCCTGCCCTGACTTTTCACTCATATTTTGATCATCCACAAGACCTATGGTGAAACAGAATGACAGTGTCAATATATGCTTTCTGTGGTTACATTACTTCTTAGTTTGGCATAAATAGAAAACGGACTTCAGGGCCACAGGCAGCACTTTGCATGTTTGCAAATGCATGATGCTGGTCACAAGACGAATAACTGAGGAGGCACGAGTATACACTGATCACAATTATTGGGAAAACCAAGCAAATTTTTTTTTGGTGCCTAGTTAGCCATCTTTCTGTCATATAAAGAATACCACACACTGGAATTTTTTGCATATTTTTTGATGATCAGGAGTATTTGTGGAATAAGAAAATAAGTTTTGCTTTTCCTCGCTGTTTAAAAAGGAGAACTCTGGAATATTCCTGCTTACCTATTTATACTTTGCTTTCTCTCAGAAAGCTCTTTATGAATTAGGGGCTAATAGGACATAATAGAAACGAACAAATACATGGAAGTTAAAAGGAAACATATGCCAGATAGTATGGTATTGACTCATCATGCAGAGACCTCATTGCAATGTGAAGGTGCTCTTGGGTTCTTACATGTGTTCTCATGGACCTCAAGCTCAGATAGATTCTTTCAAGTGGGGAAGAATTAACCAAAATCCATCTCTTTGTTCTTTCTACCCATAGTATCTCCTTCTATAGTCTAAGATGAAGTGAATAAGGACTTTTTTTTACCTTTCACTTGATAGACCTTTAAATATATCAATTTGGCTCTGATATCTGATGGAATCTTTAATCTCCAAGATAAACATTCTCTAGTGCAGTCAAGTACTGTGGACATAGGATGGTTTCAGATTCATTAACCGTACTGATTGAGTCTTCCTAGACATGCTTCCAAACATCGGTGTCACTTAAATAGTTAGATGGCATAGTAGATGGAGTGTTGGGGCTGGTGTCAGAAAGGCTTGAGTAACAAACTCACCTTAGACACCTACCAGTTGTATTGTTCTGGACAAGTTACTTAACTATTGTTCACCTTGATCTCTTTGTAAAATGAGGGTTATAATAACACCTCCTTCTCAGGATTGGTATCAGAGTAAAATGAGATAGTATTTGCTAAGGACTTTTTAAATCTGAAAGTACTACACGAACTATAGTTATTATTATTAGATGACAGCAGTGTAGCAGAAATTTAGAGCTAGAGAGACATTCCTAGAGGAGAGTGAGCAAGGTAGAGTCAGGATAACCTGGGTTCATCCCTTGCCTCTGACTATTATGACAGGAGTGCTGTCAGAATCTAAGACTATAAGTGGAAGAACAGCTACTGAATGACAAATTCATTCATGAGAGAACTCAGTACATTGGTTAAATCACAGCTTTAAATTTTGAAATGTGAAGAAACACACAGATGGAGAGAGAGACAAACAGAGAAAGAGACAGAGAGACAGAGACTGAGACAGAGACAGAGACACAGAGACAGACAGAGAGAGACAGAGGGAAATATGATATTATTTACCGTACTATTTCAATTTCTTTTTCTATTTCTTCATCCCTCCAGACTCTTCTCCTTGACTAACCAGTAAAATATTCCATGAATTATTATTCATACCTATTGTACACTTAACATGATTTATTCTATGTTCCTGCTACATTTGCCCTATATGCTTCTTCTTCTTTGTGTTTAAACTCCCAGGAAGGGTTGTCTGGGGAGGCTGTTTGCATTTTCTTATCTTCCACTGTCTTTTCTGTTTCTGGAAATGTGGTCTCTGACCCCAATATTCTACTGCAATGCTTTCTCTAATACTCTTTTCTCCAGGATATGCTCCCCCTCATTGACTTCCATGGCACTGTTCTTGCTCAGTACACATTTTATCTATCTTTCTATTCCTTCTCAGCCTTCTTTTCTGAATCATCATATATCTCCTGCCCACTGGGTGCCGCCCAAAGCTGTAATCAAAGGATCATAGACTTTAAAGCACAGTTTCCCAAGATAATAAGCAAAAAAAAAGTGACTAGTAAAATTAAATACATAATATTTTGGAAAGTGAAGAAAATAAGTAACTAAGAAATTTGATATGCAGTCTAAGAAAAACCAGGCCCCGGCAGAAGTGAAAATTCTAAGAGAGAAGTAGGGTACACAAGTAAAGTCATGTTAGAGAATAGCAATGAGGCAAAGGATTAGAACAAAATATCTGGGCTTGCAACTAAAGCATTAGAGATGAATAAAGTGATTGGAAATCATTTTAATTTTAGTTGAAGGACAGTTTATGTTTAAAAAAAAACAGTTCTGGCAGTCCTCATTTTTTTTTTCATTTTTTTCTCCTTAATTTGTTGGCCAGTTATGTTTGTTTAAATTTTAAGATGGGGAGGGGCAAGTAAATCACAACAGAATTTTCCCTGAAAACAAATTGTGTCTGAAGTCAAAGAGCACCATTTTTCATAGGCATCCTACAGTGGAAATGGCTCTCTATAGACATTTTATGTGTTCTTGGATTATTTGGCTGGTCAGGTTTTCATTACTTGTGATGATTTTTCCCTCTTTCTTAACTGTTTGCTAGGGAAAGTTTCCATTACAGAAGATAGCTATTCCCTAGTTACCTATTCCTGATTAATAGAGGAATTCCATCTCCTGACATTCTAACCTTTGAATTTTATTGATACAGCATGTAACTCACATCAGTTAAACATTTCCGTGGCTCCTCATTCATTCATCTGTTTCTGTTCTATGATGAGCAATACTCATGTGCCTAGCAATTATTATGCAGGAGCATGGATAAGTGATTACTTGGAAAAATCTATATTTATGGGACCTAAGTCATACAATCTTTTTATTAATCCATGGAGTGAGAGCACTTTGGCCTGCCAGTCAAATTAAACTTTAGGAATACATATAGCTACTGTAGGCTCCCATTTACCATTGGAAGAATAGAAACTAAAAAAGGAAAAATAAAAAAGTACTTCTTCTTGCCAAATACACCTGAAAAGGCCCCCATTTTTTATTCCTATCTGCAATAAACCGACAAAAACGTTTATAGGCCAATTGCAGAAATAAAGTCTCATTTTAAAAATCCAGTGGCTAAAAGGAAATTTTCAAGAAAATGTCAGTAGTTTAACTAAAGAAAATTCAACACAGACTATAGATAAATAATTAACATTTCCAAGAATGTTCTTGATTAAATTATCCAGATCATGAAAGAAATGATAAATATTGGAGAGAAAACTCTTAATCTCAGTTTTTTTCTCACTTCAATCTCCATACAATGGGGGTGGTGGAATAATTTGAAGTTTAGAGATATAAAGGGCCAGGTATTAACACTAGAGTTGGAGAATATTGACATACTCATGTATTCAAATGGAGGGTAAAGAGCCTAATCATGTCTTCTTTTTTGCTCTAGGTGTCAATATTTTATGGATATTGGTCACCAAGGAACAGCTCTCAAGAAATAAAAAATGTTTGGCCTCCCCTACGCACCTTCTCTTTAACATGGTTGTGAGAAACACATTTTGGGGGGCCACAGGACTTCCCAGGCAGGGTCAGGGAGGTAGCCCAGGATGAGCTTCTGTTGCCCACTGCTCCCCTGGGAACCCTTAGGAAGATGCATGTGGGATGCCCCTCAACACAGCTGTGGGGATCAAAGGACTTCCAGGCAGGATCAGGGAGTTAACCTGGGATGAGATTCTGCTGCCCACTGCTTCCCTTTTCTGGGGACCCTAAAGAAGATCCACATGATGTATGTCTTAAAACAAAAAACCCCTCCTCACTGAAAGAACTCAGAAAGTGAGTGTACTGAAGAAGATGTTTATTTATGCTTCCAACAAAGAAGGGGGTGTGGTGCTTACTAGGGACACACAGAAGCAGGAGTGAGGGTCTGCAAGTTCTGTCCTTCCTGGTAGACTTAGGGTTAGTTAAATTCCTCAAGTTCCTTACTTTATTTCCCTCTACATATATATTCCACATTGCTTCTCTCTCTATATAGTCAAATTTCTCAAAGGTTAGTTAAATTCCTCATACTCCTCACCTTATTTTCCTCTATATAGTCTACATTCTCTGTAGGTGTAGATGTTTTGCAGATTACATAGGTATAGTAGTGAAGATACTTGTGACCTGGGCATGACCTCTCAGGCTTAACCCTGTTTTTCAAATTTAACCCCTTTCTAATCCAGCAGGAGCCAGGATGGCCATTGTCTTAGTAAAACAAGACACGTGAGCTTCCTCACAGATATTACTCATCTCCCAGTAACTTTTGTGGGAGCAAAACAAGATACCATTATAGCCCTTCTTACATGGTTCTGTCTGCTCTTCCTACCCTATTATCCAGACCTATCCTTTCCGGAATCATGGTCTGGGGCCATCCGTCATTCTTGCCAATTAAAAACAAACACAAACAGAAAAATCCATTCCATAGTAGGCTGAACCCAGTAGCTAAACATAGACATTGGACTAGAGAAGGAGTGTAATGTTTTTAAGGCTACAAAAGCAGAAAGCAAACATAGCATGATAAATGTTGACCAGGGTGGAGGCAGAAAATGTTGGCTATTTTCAAAGTGAGATTTCAAGGGCCCTTATGCTACAGAAGTTTTACCTGTGCATCAATTACTTAGAGGTAGTGCCTTCATTGCTGCACACCAAAAGTGACATAAGGCCTAAATATTGCTGAGTGGCTTGAGGCAACATTGTAAATTATGAAAAAATCTGCCCTGACTTCCTTTCCATTTCTAAATCATAACCAGGTGACTTCTCCATCATCAAGGACACATTGTCCTAGTTCTTCCCAATCTCTTAGCCTATTCATTGTTGCTCTGCTTTTTTTTTTTTAAATCTTCACTCCATCAAGAGAATAAAATATTCTTGTACCAGAACTTATGTCCTCATGGGTCACAGGATTTCAAGTAGCTAAACTTATGGATTGATTCTTGCTAATGTGCTAAGGAAAAAAGATTAGAGATCATGTGTTAATTTAGACTCTTCAATGTAATATTCCTATCTTAATTTATCTAATCATCTAATTAGTAAATTTTTAAAGAATATTTTCCTTTTGTATGTGGAGAGGTGGTTAACATTCTCAAAATAGACCCTTTGAAGAACTATTATATTGTCTATGTTATTTTGATACCCATGTCATTTTTGTTGACTCACAGATTTTGATAACTCTTTTTACTAATTCCATATTTTGATTATCTATAATCTCACATTTGTGGATAATCCCTACAATCATACAGATCTCAGGCTATCCATTTCCTCTCATCCTGTGCAACCATAATCCATGCCCTCCCCTAAATTATTCACATGGAATTCATCCAATCCTAGGGGGAGGGATTTTTTCTTTAGCTTTCTTCACAAGTGGACACCAACAGAGCAACGGTGTTGTTGTTTAGTCATCTTAGTTGTGTCTGACTCTTCATGACCCCATTTGGGGTTTTCTTGGCAAAGATACTGGAATACTTTTGCCATTTTCTTTTCTAGCTCATTTTATAAATGAGGAAATTGAGGTAAACAGGGTTAAATGACTTGCCTAGGGGAACTCAACTAGTAAATACCTGAGGCTAGCTTTGAACTCATGAATAGGAGTCTTCCTATCTCCAAGCCTAACCCTCTATCAACTGTGGCAGACGTATATTGGATACAGTGTTGGATTTGTCTGTAGTCAGGTATCTATCACCATTTAGCAAAATCAGTTACATACATACATATATATATGAAAATACATCCTGCATATCAGATATTTACATTATGATTCATAACAGAAGCAAAATTACGGCTATGAAGTAGCAATGAAAA
Organism: Pseudochirops cupreus; assembly: GCA_028627135.1. NCBI lineage: Eukaryota > Metazoa > Chordata > Mammalia > Diprotodontia > Pseudocheiridae > Pseudochirops > Pseudochirops cupreus. Next base: position 160,608,857 of record CM053583.1, read on the forward strand.
TAATTTTATGGTTGGGGGTCAGCACAACATGAGGAACTGTATTAAAGGGTCGCAGCATTGGGAAGGTTGAGAACCACTGACATATATATATATATATATATATATATATATATATATATATATATATATATATGTATGTATGTATGTATGTATGTATGCATGTATATAATCCACCACTGTTATAGTCACTTATCTCTTATGACCTCCTTTATTCCACTTTTTATGTGCAATTCTTGATTAGTGATATTTTTAGCCAAGTCATGCCTATTATGGGTGACTCCATTGTTCTGTAGATGCCCTTCTATTTTAATTTTTCAAACTCTCAGCCATACTGTATTCTTAGAAGAACATAATTGTCAAAAGGATAAGATCCTTTCAGAAAGGCCAAGCTAATTAAAAGCAATACACAATTCCCAGAAGGTAAACAGATAGACTTTCTTCCTCCTGTTCAATTATGACCCCCATTGGTGGAGGGGGGGAGGAGAAAGAGGAGGAAATAAGCATTTGTATATCACCTCGTATGTTTCTAGCATGGTGATGGTGCTATTTTAAAAAAGCAAATATTATAATGTATACATGTATATGTATACATGTATGTATATAGAGAGATATGTGTATGCATACACATATATTTGTAATATATGCTATGTATTTTGTGCATGTATGTATGTATATTTGTATATATGTATATATAAATGGATATATGTGTATATGTGTGTATATATGCATATATAAAATTGGTTCATTAGCATATATATGCTAATGAACCAATTTTATGGATGTCTATCCAACTGCATATCCTAGGTTGAAACAGGCAATCTTTATTCACTTTTCTTTTTTCTAGTATAGATGGGGCAAATTCTTTTGAGTTAGTACAGATTTATTTTTGGAGAACAGTGTTATTCTAGGGCTTGATGTTATCATTACAATGTCATTTGCAAAGAGGGAGCTTAAGAATCTCAGCATCTACCAAGAATCACTTCTCCATTCTACTCCTCCTTGGAGATTTTCCAGGAGAGCAGTGGCAAACCCTTTGGTGTGTATATATGTTTCTGTTCCATGCTTTGATTGATATGAAGACATTCTTTGCATGATATTACCTTTGTTGTTATATCTCTCAAGAGATCTTGATGATTTGTATAATCACACAGGAGTTTAGAGGAAAATATTTTACTGTACTGAATCAGATGCATTGTATTAACAGTCAAATAATAAACATAGAATGATTTATATTCTCTATACTTTTTGGTCAATTAATAGTAAAATCTAATACTTACATAACATTTTAAAGCTTGCCAAATGCTGTGAATGTATATCTTATTTTGATCCATATAATAACCATTTTGATGTAAGTTCTATTTTCACCAATTACAGTCGAGTAAAAAGCTGAAAGATTATTAAATAACTTTTCCCAAGTCATATAGCGTCTGAGACAGGACTTGAACTTATGTCTTTCAAGGTCCAACACTCTTTCTCACTGTGCCACCTAGCTCACTCAATTATGTGACTGTAAAGATGTTTTATAGGATATCTTTTTGTCTTCCTGTACCTGGCACAGATTCAGCATTTAATACGTTATTGTATCACCTTATTGTTTTACTTTACCGAATGTGTGATCTTGCCTTTGCTCTTATATATGTCTGTTTCTGACCAATCCTCCAACTTCCCAAGAAATGTGTTTACTTCTGTCCCTTTCCTTCAACTTTTTGAAGTTATCAGAGTCATAGCCTAATATGGTCTAAGACATAATTTGCTCTAATAAAAGAAACAAAACTGACTGTAGGCAGAGATGGCATATGTATGTATGTATGTATGTATGTCTATATGTATATATATAGTATGTATGTGTATGTATATGTGTGTGTGTGTGTGTGTGTGTGTGTGTATTGTTGGATCTGTCTGTAGTCAGGTGTCCATTACCATTTAGCAAAATCAGTTTATAGGAGCAGAGATCAATAGCTAACAATGGTAGCACAATTTCTAGCTTTTTCTTCCTTTTATATACTTCCTTACAAACATTATATCCTTTAATCTTCACAACAAAGGGGGAATGGGGCCTCCTGAATAGTGAGTTCCACTAGGCTAGAATTCTCCCAGTAGGTGATGGTTGACTACTTATAAGGAAGTCTATATATGGGAACTGTGTTCTGGTATGTATTGGACTAGATGTACTCTTGGATCCCTTCCAACTCTGAGATTCAACAAACAGAATAGCAGTGAGGTAGTCCCAAATTACCTGGTGACAGATTGCTGTGGGGTGATGGATCAATCTCTCTGCCTACTTCCTTGAGCATATTGTGTGCCCTTGTGTAAACATCTGGGACAGAGGCAGCCATAAATCATTTGATGACAGATGTCACAAGGTAGTAAGAGCCCCAACCCACTTCCTTGACCTCTATGTCTTTATATAAACATCTTCCAAACTCACTTTATTATAAATACTTTTACCAGTCATTTGTACTAATCTGTTGGGAACTATTCTCTAATTGTGATGTCCTACACAAGACTGGGCTTTTATTGGATCCTGTTTGGTTCCCTTGACTATGATACTTTAATTAAGGAGGGAAGCAGGATTGGTTTCTAACTCTAAACGTTTGATGGTCTTCATGGGTTCATTTAAAGACTTTTTTAATGACAGTGATGAATGACTCAGATATTCCTGTCCATCAATTAAGCAGAGTGATAAGAACTTGGCACTATTTAAATATGTGCCAAGGCCATGATCAGCCTTTTAGAAGGTTATAAGTGACTCCCATCCTTCTCTTATTATGACTCGGTGATTCCTCTGCTCTAAAGAGATCCACCTATATCCTTTGTTTTGAACCCTCCTGCTTATGCATGGGCGCAATTCTGGTCTCTTAATCTTCTCATTTGTTATCAAAAACACAAGTAATTACAGAACAATTGTTTTATGTATTGCTGGTATAAATGATTCTTTTGTTAAATCTCCCTAGGAGTCAAAACTTTAGGACCATCCTGAATAATTTGTGAACGACTTATTTGCAAGTATGTAAAATGAGATTCAGAGATAGATTTCCAGAACATAAAAGTGTGAAATAGCAAAACAAGTACTCAAGCTTTGTTCTTCTGATGCTGAGCTCAGTGCTTTTTCCATGATACTGTATCTCAATGTACAAAAACTTGTTGAAGGCTTGCTTCAAGTTCAACAGCATAATAAAAATTAGAGAATTAGAGGTGTTTTGGTTTTTTTTTTAATCATCTCTTAGAAGAGCCAGAGTCTCTGGATAGTAATAAGCAGTAGAGTCATATTTTAGAAATACTCAAAGAGAATTTTGTAAAGATTGTTATCTCAGCAGGTATAACACCAATCATGGCAGCACACCTGAGGACTGCTGCTGTGAATAATTTCAAGGGTCTAATTACATAGTTTGATAAAGTCTCTATTTATTCAGCAATAAACTAAACATTGTTCAATAAATCATAACATTCATAGCAACATCCTCATGCAAAATATATTATCTAATACATATATATCACTCAGTATGTCATATGATGCATAGCACATATCATTGCATTCAGTAGCATTCCCCAAAATATTTGTTTATACAATCCCAGGCTGGTGTTTTCCCTAGCACAACTCATTCTTAAGTGGTAGCAGAAAATACCACACCACCCACCCCTAGGTTAAAGAAAAAACAATCTCCTTAATACCAAATGTCCAAATCCTTTTTCATCTTGCCTCGAGGTTGACTTCCAAGTCCCATAGCTCCTCCTCTGTGGGCTAACCACTCCCAACTCTCACTTGGATTCACATATAGGCATCTCTCTGCTCCTGCTCCATGTCACAGCTCATGGCAACTGCTCCACTCCAAGCTCCTGCCAGACAGCAGGCTCCAGGGACTCCTGCCCACAGCTTCTGCCTCTGGGAATATAAAGCTTAATAGGGCAACAACAATACTGAGACACACCACTAGCACCATCATCTCAATTTACCTCCAAAGTCCAGAGGCTCTGTATTAACAGCTCAGTTCACTTTAATAGCTCTAAAAAGGTGTTTAAGCTAAGCCTCCTTTCCATGGGCAGGTCTCTGCCCTACAGCTCTATTTACTTTCAAGTTTCAGAGACTTTTTCAGCAAGTCTGTCCCATCAGAGGTCTCCTCCCAGCTCTTAGGGGTCTCCTGTCTTCACCCACTCAAGCTGCTTCCCTCTCTGGGCACTGTGCCACAATCTCAATGCAGTTCCCATGATGCCTGCTTTCTCAACACCAGCTCTCTTTATATACAGTTCTACTCAGCATCTGATTGCCGAGAGGTCACTTGCACATGTCTGATTGGCTCAGGGCAGAAGCATGTAAGACTGAGGCTGAGAAAAAGAATAACACACACACACACACACACACACACACACACACACACACACACACACACAAATTCCACTTTGCTTGCCCTTACAGTAGGTAGCATCTTACGTTCTTATTAAAGATCATAAAAAATGAAATCAAACATTTGGTTGTGTTCAACAAAACTATAAACTATATCTAATGCACTATGCACTTTTTTTTTGCTTTCCATGAATTATATTTATCATTGAATCTTTTTTTAATCATTGAATTTTTATCCATTATTCCCAGAGTACATAAACTTTACTTTTCATTTGTGAGCAAATATTTCTGCAAAATGACGTTTAAAACAAACAAGTTCAGCTCAAAGAGTCCTTGAAGGTGCTTTAAAACCTCCTGACACAAGATTTTCATGGTTTTTTTAATATTACATAATTTATAAATTAAATTAGTATGTGACTGCCAAAGCCCATTTTGAATTAGAGAACCTTAAGACTGACAAAATATTTTCTAATAACTTATTAATTTAAAATCAAATTCATAAACAGTGCTAAATAATGTTGCCATTTACAGAGTCTGCCTGAGAGGCTACTTGAATTCTTCTCTAAGATAGTTATGTGAGTAAAGCAAAAGATGTATTTAGAAATCATTAGAATTTCTGAAACTGATCTAGATAATAACTAACATTTGTATGGCACCTTGAGGTTTACAAAGTCCTTTCCAAGCAGCAACTCTGAGGTAAAGAGAATAAATATTTTATTCCCATTCTTGATGAAAAAATTGGTACATTAAAGTGTTGCTGTTCAAACCCAGGTCATATGCCTCCTACTACAATACTCTTTCCCTTGCACCAGAGAGCCTTTTAGATTAAAAGCAATCAAAGTTAAATATACTATCTTCATATGTATGACCACTTAATAAGCAAAATTAGCTTATTATTTTACTTTAAAATGAAATTTACCAAGTAAATAAGTATTGAATGTCCTTCAACATTCCAGCGATACACAATCAGAAGAGACTTGCTACATTTAAAATTCATTTAAAGTAGACTCTTTATTAGAAACAAAATCTATCAGGGAGTGATAGAAAGAAAGATTTCATTTAAAATCACAACAGAAAATATAAAATATCTGGGAGTCTACCTGACAAGACAAACTTAGAGACTATATGAACACAATTACAAAATACTCTTCAGATAAATGAAGATAGATCTAAACAACTGGAAAAATATTAATTGTTCATGAGTAGACTGAACCGATATTATAAAAGACAGTTATAATTAAGTTAATTTACTTATTCAGTGCAATACTTTCAAACTGCCAAAAATATTTTATAGTGCTAAAAAAATAATAAAATTTATCTGGAACAACAAAAAGTCAAGACTATTCAAGGAATCAGTGGAAAAAATAAATGTGAAGGGAAGCAGTTGAGCAGGATCGGATTTCAAACTGTATTACAAAGTAGTGATCATCAAAACAGTTTGTTACTGGCTAAAAAATAGAGAGGTGAATTGGTGGGATAGATTACACAATACACAGTAGTAAATAACCATAGTAATTTAATAAATCCAAAGTTCTAAGCTTTAGTGGTAAAACTTGCCATTGACAAAAATCGCTAGAGGAACTAGAGAGCAATTTGGAAGAAAATAGGAATAGATCCACATCTCACACTTTATACTGAGGTAAGGTCAAAATGGATAAACGATTTGGGCATAAAGGGTGATATTATAAGTAAATTAAAGAAGCATGAAAAGATGTAATTATCAGATATAGAGATAAGGGAAGAAATTAAGAACAAATATGGGAAAGAGAGAGAGTGGGGGGGGCAATAAAAGAAGTAAATTAGATCATTTGGATTATACAATTTTTTTTTCTTTGCACAAGCAAAATGAATGCAGCCAAAATTAGAAGTACAATAGAACCCCGGGGGGAAAAAATTTACGTTAAGTTTCTCTGATAAAGGCTCTATCTATCTACCTATATCTATATCTACCTATACATCCATATATTTCTATATTGTTTATACACATACACATGCATATACGTATATATTATATGCTTATATTTATCATATATATTGTATCTCCTCAGCTATCGTAGACACTAGTTATTTTAGTATGTAGTTTGTATGAACCTGGTGTCTGGAATTGATCAAGCAGAGAAAAGTTAATCTCTTATTGTCTCTCTAGTCAACTTTGCTACTTGGGTAGCAAACTTGTATTATCCAGTTTTATTCTGTCTTTTTCAAGACCTAGCCTTAAGTCACTGAATTGCCTCAAATAAATTGAGGCTTAGGAAGGACCTTAGCTTCAAAAGACCAAGGTCTCCCACTGCATCTGGGATCATCTCCAGTTGCCCTGGCCTATGTCTCACCATTGGACTCAGATGAGTCTGGAGGAGAGAGTGAGGCTGATGACTGCACAGTCCTTCCTCACTTAAATCTAATTCACGTGAAACTTAAGACATCACCCTCCTCATGTCATTGATTCTCTGAGAGAAAGAAGGACAAATAGCAAGTCTTTTTCAGTTCAAATGTCATTCTATTTGACAGAAGTTAAATCTAATAATTTTGACCAACCACGTCTGTTGTCCTGGTCTTATCTACCCTGAGCAGCAGGAGTGGTCCTATCCTTTCTTTGATCTTCCCTTCACCCTAAAATAGAATCAGATACTGAGATAGTTGTCCTCCCAGTCTCAAATCACTTTTATTAAAAAAAAAAAACGTTCATAGAGAATGGAAGCAAAGACTGGTAACTAAAGGTAATAGATACCCATATAGATATGGATATGGATAGATATAGATAGGTATGTGTGTGTGTGCATGTGCATGTGCGTGTGTGTATGTGTGTGTAAGCTAGTGTCACTGTGGAGTAAGATATGAAGTTCATGATCTCTCTTTCTTCTCCCAGTCAAAAGAAGTGTAGTTAAAATTGTAACAAACCATCCCAATTGCACTAACTCAGGGGCTGGACTTTTTTGTTGTCATTGTTTGCCTGTCCTATGTCTCTCCCCTGGGTAAAAGCGACCTGTAGCCAACAACTTCAGCTTCCCCATTCTTTCAAGGGCTTAGTGTTTTAAAGCAAACCTAATTAAGCCCTAAATTCAAGTTTTAAAGTTCTATTGGGGTAGGTATAGGATCATTTGTAAAGCTACACTGAGGACACCTAGATGGCATAGTATATAAAGGAGTGGCCCTAGAGTGAAGAGGGGCTGAGTTCAAATCCAGTCTCAGACCCTTACTAGCTGTGTGACCCTGGGTAAGTGACTTAGCCCAGGCTGTCTAAAACAAAACTGAACTAAACTAAACTAAATTGTGATTCAATAGATGCTGAGGGAGATAGGAGGTATTTTAGGTATTTTAATCATCCACACCAGAAACACAATGTCCTAGAACAGATAGCCAATGAAATATAAAACTGTCTAGTTCCAATCCACCCTGAACAATCTGATTTTAACTATGGACATGTCTATAGAAAATGAGAATACATTCATTTCTATTTTTTTAAAAGGGTCCTACAAATATTATCACCAGTGGTACATTAAAAAAAAATGAGGACCTTTTTAAAAAGCTATACTTTTATTTTTCAGCTCTGAAAAATGGAAGATAAAAGGAGAGCAGGAGGGAAAAAATGTTCCTCATCTGCAATACTTATCAGTTAAAGTTTTCAGATGAGGGGAGGGAGGAGGAGTTGACTATCACTCAGTCCCTTTCTCTATTACAGTTGTGTAGGTCCACTCTTTCTTATTTTTTTTATTTTTATTTTTATTTTGCTTTTTCGAGGGCAATTGGCGTTAAGTGACTTGCCCAAAGGCACACGGCCAGTGCGTCAAGTGTCTGAGGTAAGATTTGAACTCAGGTCCTCCTGACTCAAGGGCCAGCGCTCTATTCACTGTGCCACCTAGCCGCTCCCCACCTTTTTTTTTTTAGGTCCACTCTTTCTTGCACAACAATATTGACCACTGCAAACAGAATGTAGCTGCCTTCCAGCTCATTGATCAATCTCTACCCTGCTTTCTAGTCTCTGTAAACTTTTTCCTCTCTTCTCCCACAGTGTTGACTCCCAGCTTAAATCCTCTTTCAATTTTCCCGATTTTTCTTTCTCCAAACCTTACACAGCCATGATCTTCCCATTTTAGAGAACTAACTCATAAGTGCCCAGAAGTTTGTGAGAGGGGCTACATAAATAATGTCATTGCTGTCAAGAACTGCATCAGGAAAATATCAGAATGAGCTAAATCTAAATTAAATTGCTTAATGAAGGAGAAAAAAGGAATTGGAACAATTCCCACATTATATAAGAGTTTGAAAAAGGAAAGTAGAAAGAAGGAAGAACTTTTATTGTGTTTTTCTCTATGCTGAGAATGATATTTGGGTTGAAAAAATAAAACAAAAATGTTTAATGGACACTAGAAATTTAACATAAATAAGGAAAGAATGAGAAAGCATCTAGGTACCAAGTGTCAAGAAGGACAAGTTACCAAGATGGTCTCCTATCCTAGAGTACTAAAACTACTAGTTGAATTGCTGAATTATTTATGATTTTTGAAAAATTGCAGAGGACGATATGATTGCTAAAGATCTTGAGATAGACAGAGGGCTTTTTTTTGAGATAAAGGTTTCATTCTTTGAATTAAAGGTCAATGAGATTGACTTTGATTCTTAGAGAGATTATAGTAGGTATTATTAAAAATGGAAATAGTAGTCACTAAGGAGTAATGTTGCTTCAGTGACAAGAAGTCTTACTAAAATAACCCCATTTCTTTTTTAAGCAAGACTGCTAGAATGGTAGGTTAGGGAAATTGCGTAGGTTTAATAAATCTTGATATGTGAGCAAGCAATAAAGTTGACCACATCTCTTGTGTTATCCTTATAGAAAAAAAAAGGAGAGATATAAACTACATAATAATAAAATAGTGTGGATTTTAAGCTGGCTGATTGAGTAAGTATTAATTTACCAATGTCAGTCTTAAGGGAGGTCTAAACAAATTCCAAGACTTTCTCTTGAAGCAGGGCTGTTTGCTAGGTTTATTAAGGACTTGGAAAAGATATAGATTACATTATTAGAGATGACTGAAAGTTTAAAGTTATAACCAACACACTGGATGATAAAACCAAGATTCCCAAAGTTTCTGATCAGTTAGATGAAGCAGTGGGCTAGATTAAAAAGAATCAACCAGTAAAAATATAAAAATAAATAAAATTAAAAGCCTACAATGTCATGGAAATCTTGTTACAGCAATTTGCATTTTTAAAAATGGTGTAGGTGACTTACAATTTGAGCACAGCATGTCAGCTAAAAAGCTAATATGACCTTAGGCTGTGTTAATGGAAGCATTAGCGTACAAAATGAGGAAGATTATAGCCTTGCTACACTCTTACCCACTCAGACATTATCTGGAGTCTTGAGTTAAGTTTCTGGCACCATATTTTAAGAACACTGACATCCTGGAATTGTTTCATAGGACCATGACAAATATAATGTGGAGACCAAAGATCATTCCATAGGAGGGTCAGTAATGTAAATAGGGATGTTTTTGGAGAAAAAAAAAATAAAACCTTAAGAATGACATAACAGATTTTGTTACATATTTGAAGGGCTATTATGTATAAGAAGTCTTAGTCTTTTTTTTTGTTTTTTGGCTTGGTCTGATAGAACAGAAATAGAATACTTGATAAAAGTCACAAAGAAGCAGTTTTAGAATTGATATTCTTATTTTTAATTTTTGGTGAGGGAATATCGCTTCTTTAAAAATTGACCTATTCAAAAGTGAAGTGGGGCAATGCATGAGTTTTTCATCATTTAAGGTCTTAAGAAAGAGGCTGGTTGATCATTTCAGTATATTTATAGAGGATAATAGACAAATACAGAATGGACTAGATTATTTGAGAAAGTATTTCTAATTCTGATTTTGTTGGTAACTGGGAACAGCTCCCCTCAAACTGTTACTCCTCTGTCTGTGGCTGTTTGTACTTCTTAATGTAACCCATGTCTGGTGGATCTTTTGGTGGAGGAGAAAGAAAATGATCCCCAAATGCAGTGCTTATCAGCTGAAACGTGTGTGTGTGTGTGTGTGTGTGTGTGTGTGTGTGTGTGTGTGTGTCTATAGGAGGTCATGAATAGTAGGTACGTCAAACCTCATTCTAAGCCTGTCCAAAGTCAGGGAGCATTTCTTTCTCACCATATAGCGGGAGATGGAAAAGGTTTCTTTCAGCATAGATTTCTCCTCCACTTCCACTCACCTAATTTCTTCAGTAAAAGCTAATGGTATTTCTGTTCATCCTTAGGAGTACTTCCCCTGCTGGTTTTCCTGTAGTCTTTCTACTGTCTTGGGAAATCCACTCCCTTTTTAAATTTATTCTCATGTGTTTTCCAGGCCATTGGCTAGAAACCTTCGTTTAAAAAATTACATATTATTTTCCCCCAACTTCATATTAAGGAAATTTTCTAGCTTTCATTTTTACAAGTTTTTAAGTTCCATTCCTCACCCTTCTCCTTCCCCTCCCCCCTTCCCAAGACCGCATGCAATTGGATATAAGCTATACATGTACAATTATGTTAAACATATTTACACATTGGTCATGTTGTGAAATAAGAATCAGAACAAAGGAGAAAAACTCCAAGAAAGAAAAAAAGAAAATAGTATACTTCTATCTACAGTGAAACTCCATAGTTCTTTCTCTGGATGTGGATAGCATTTTCCATCATGTGTCTTTGGGAATTATCTAAGATCGTTGTACTGCTGAGAAAAGTTAAATCTATCGAAGTTGGTCATTATACAGTGTTGCTGTTACTATGTATGATGTCCTCCTGGTTCTGCTTATTTCACTTAGTGTCAGTTCATATAAGTCTTTCTAGTTTTTTTTTTTCTGAAATCCACCAGCTTATCATTTCTTGTAGCACGATAGTATTCCATTTCATTCATATGCCACAACTTATTCAGTTATTCCCCCAGTTGATGGACATCTCCTCAGATTCTAAGTCTTTGCCACCACAAAAAGAATTGCTATAAATATTTTAACCTGTGAGTCTTCCCCTCCCCGCCTTTATTAGCATGTCTTTGGGATACAGACAGAGAACTGGTGTTGCTGGATGGTTTGGTATCCATGGTTTGGTTGCTCTTTGGGCATAGGTCCAAATTTCTCTCCAGAATGGTTGGATCAGTTCACAACTCCACCACCAGTGTATTAGTATCCCAATTTTCCCACAATCTCTCCACCACCTATTATTTTCTTTTGTTGTCATATTAGCCAACTTATTGGTGTGAGGTGGTATTTCAGAGCTGTCTTAATGTGCATTTCACTAATCAAAAGTGATTTAGAGCACTTCTTTATATGCCTATAGATTGCTTTGATTTCTTCATTTGAAAACCACCTATTCATATCCTTTAACTATTTGTTAAATGGTGAATGGTTTGTATTCTCATGAATTTAATTCAGCTCTCCATACATTTGAGAAATAAGGTCTTTATCACTGACACTTGCTATAAAGATTGTTTTCCAGCTTTTTGTTTTCCTTCTAAACTTGGTTACATTAGTTTTGTTCATACAAATGCTTTTTAAAAAAATATTTAATATGATTAAAATTATTTATTCTATATTTCATAATGCTTTCTATCTCTTGTTTGATCATGAATTCTTCCCCTCCTTATAGATCTGACGGATGGAAACCTTCTAGATCACTGAGACAGTCAATATATATGTGTGTGTGTGTGTGTGTGTGTGTGTGTGTGTGTATTTTTTTTTAAATATGATTTTATAACTTTAAATTCCAGATTCTTGACCTTCCTCCCTTGTCACCGACCCCCACTGGAAAGACAATCAATTCAATACAGGGTGTACATGTGTAGTTACACAAAATATCTGCACAATGGACATATTGGGTAACACTGATGATATTTCCCTCCTTTCTATTCTGCCCTCCCCTTTTTCTATTCTCTACTTTGTCCCTGTCCCTTTACAAAAGTGTGTACTTCTAACAGCCCTCCCCCCAAACCTGCCCTCCCCTCTATCATCCCCCTTTTCATCCTTTCCCCCCTGCTCTCCTGTAGGGCAAGATACACAATTTAGAGCATATGTCAATCCCTCCCTAACCAAATTCAAGAAGAGTAAGGTTGACCCATTCCCTTTTGAGTTGTTGTTCCTTCCCTCCATTGAAATAGTTATCCCTTGCCTCTTCCATATGAGATAATTAACCCCATTCTGTCTCCCTCTGTCTCCTTTCATTATACTCCTCTCCCACCTCTCAATTTCACCTTTTAAAATATCATCTCTTGAGGCGGAGCTAAGATGGTGGAGAATAAGCAGTGACTTCTCCAAGCTCCCCAAGAATTTCATCCTTGGGAGCTAAAAAGTAAATTTGAGTGGATTTAAGAGTGACAGAACCCATTGGGAGACAGAGAGTGACAGATTCCCAGCCCAGAGAAGTGCCTAATCAGGTCAGGGCAGGGAGAACGGAGCACACAGGAGTGGCACCAGCAAGGACCTGAGAGCAGACTGCGGCAGACTGAGAAGCCCCACCCAGCAGACTCACTCATCTGGAGGCTTCTGCAGCCCTCTAACAGGAGGTAAGGACCAACAGAACTGGATAGGAGGGAACGCAGGGCTATAGCACGGTCAGTGGTTTTTCCTGGGGCTAGCAACCTGCGGCCTAGATTTTTGAAGCTACATGCCCAGACTTTCAGAAGTTGGGATGGAAGAATGAAATCTAGGGGCTCTCATCCCCCTCCCTGACACACAAAAAAATCAAGAGATAAAAGCCCCACCTAGAGTACATTCTTGCATTAGTATAAACAGCCCCAGGCTTGGAAATCACTGAGGAAGGGGGAAGGGAGATTATACTGTACGGAGCCTAAACCCGGGTGAGTGGAGCCAGCAAGTGCTAACAATAAAAGCCCAGGTGTGCTTTAGAACCACCTGGTCAGTAAACAAACCACAGCCCCACCCTTCTACTACAGTGAGCCTGCCTGAGAAGCAGCCCAGAGTAACAGGTGGAAACCTGAAACAGACTACCCAGGCCTCTGGTGACTCAGGGGGAACACCGAGATTCCTGCCCCTGGCCTCAGTCCACACACTCAGAGGCCACAGTTCACTAAGTCAACAAACAAACTCCTACCTCCCAGCCTGAGAAACTCACCCCGGAAGCAGATATCCACTCTAAAAATACAGGATATAGGCAACTATAATGGGGAAGGAGGAAATTGCAAAGGCTAGAACCATCAAATTATTCTATAGTGAGCAAGAACCACCAAACTCAGAAGGCAACACGGACTCTACACACACACTGGAGACCACAGAAGGAAACGTGAACTGGTCTACAGCCCAAAAAGCATTCTTGGAGAATCTTAAGAGGGATTTTAAAAATGAAATTAGAGAGGTAGAAGATAAATTTAAATCTACAGTGACCAAATTGGAAAAAAGTTTCACAGAAGAAAACAAAGCTTTAAAAAATAAAATTGGAGAACTAGGACAGGAGGTCCAAAATCTAACCAGAGAAAATACCTCTGTAAAAATGGAGCACCAAAAACTAATTGAGGAAAATAATTGACTAAAAATTAGAATCAGTCAAATTGAAGCCAAGCACTCTATGATGCA
>CM053583.1:160623247-160657374 GCA_028627135.1 Pseudochirops cupreus
CAGTTTTGGTGGGGTGGGTAGGGGAAAGACGGGGAGAAAATTTCTAACTCAAAATCTTGTGGATATCAATGATGTAAATTAAAAATAAACAAAAGTTAATTAAAAAAATAAAAACAAGAAAATGAGATCGTCTTTTTTCAAGGAACTTGTGTTCTAATTGAAAGGCACAACATAAAAGAATGGTGGAAACTTGGGATGAGGAGAAGAAATGTATCAATGTTAAGGCATCCAGACAGCCTGTGTAAAAGGTGGAGCAGGTTGGAGAGTGATTGGGCAGTGGAGAACAAAAAGCGTTTCTGGGCATCCATGATGTGGTGGTCCCAGGCAAAAATTCACCAGTGATTGATTAAGCCTCAGGGTGGTGTAATTCCCATTATACTACAGATATCTGTGAATGACTACTTTAAGTTTCTTTGTTAACTTCTTGCTTGGTTGTGATATATGGTAAGTCCAAAAAAAAAAAAAGACTTTAGAGCTGGGCAAACTTCTTACAATCTCTACTTGCCCATAAGCAGAGCCCCAGTGGTAAAATTTCTTGCTCTGGATTAATGTAACAAATTGATTCATTGGATGAAGGCATATGTATGGTCCAAATGTCAAGAAAAGAAAACAGGGTAGGACAAAGCAACAACAATAACAGCAACTAATCTTCCCAACTTGCTCTCTGGGCAAAATTAACAGCTGTGTAAGTTTTATGGCCCCCAACTGCACACTCAGCCTTTTTTCGGCCATTCTTTGGTGTTCCCCTAGATTTTCAGGTCCACAGTTCAGCTGGGCTATATGGTTTTGCTATTTAGCTGCAAACAATGAAGGCTTTCCTGCCCTCCTGGAGAAATGGTCTTGATATTTGGACACATAAGGTACATAGATAATTGCTTCTGAAAAGGATTGTTATTTCACAGCATATCCTGTGCTGATGGGGGAATTGAAAAGCAGAGGTGTTTTTGAAATATTGAAATTCAGAGTTATGGAAGAGCTCAGAGACCGACACAGTCATCACTGTTAGACACTTTTGATTCATCTCTAACACTTTGGGTAGGAAATGTTTATTCTGTAGAGGAACATTTAGAGAAACCATAGGGCCAGGGACAATTCATGGAATTTTAAATGCTTTAGCAGATTGCATTGTTTGATGCATTTTACTCCCTCAAAGATGAAATGATGATTGCAGTGAAGAAAGCTGTAAAATTTAGGGTGCAAAGATCTGAAGAATACAGAAATGTAGCTACCACCTAATAGCACTGCCTTTGAGTTTTCCTATTCATGTATTTTGATACATAATTACATCAGATACTTACCAGAAATATTGTTTAACACATAATTTTATAATTGGGGAATTGGACGTAAAAGGAGGTTAAGGCAATTTAGAAAGCTGAGCATCTTAACAGCTTAATCCCGACTTGAGTGGTAATTAACAAGAAATGTTCCTTCTCTTCTATAGCTGAAGAGATAATGTCTTTGAGCTCTATATTCTTGGTTTTTCCTTTCTTTCCATACACCCCATTGTACTCATATAAAAGTAACTAGACCTGAAAAATCCTCTGATCCTAGTGAACTTAAAACCCAGTGAGCAGGAGCCTAGTGTGGCTCTTCTGTTTAAATAGTGAACCATTTAATATGGCGAGCAGTATAGGGTAGCTGCATGAAAGGAAAATTTCTCTGATATCCAGGGATGCCTAGGGACAAAGGAATTGTAAACTGCTGTTTTCATACCATGTGACAGTTGTGAAATTGACTAAGAAGTGTTGACTTGTGATCTTGTCAGTGGGTGGGCAGATGCTGTGAAGTAGCCTATGAAGGATGGTTATAGTATCTTTATGTTACATCAGCAGGTAATTCTTAAGCATTGACACACATTTTCATGGACTTTAATGTTTTCCCTCTTCATAAAACGCAGAACTGTGGGCTTCTGAGGTTATGGAAGAACTAAAAATAATTTTCATATGCCTCAAGAGGCACCTGTTGAAACAACCTCTCTGTAGCTTTAATGGGAATGCTAGCTTAGTATTTTTTTTTGACTTCTTAGATGGAAAATTTATACCAATTACCTTTTTTGAAAAAGTGATCTTGTAGCTCCCAGAGTCCTGTGCCTAAATAAAATTTTTGCAAGGTTTAAGTATCAATAGGCCTCTGAAGAAGAGGCAGCTGTGGCACTGTAGAAATTACAACAGTTTTGAAGTCAGAGGGACTGTTCAAATTCCTGCTTTGCTGCTTTACTGGAAGTCTTCTAGTGAAGAAGAACCCACTGCCTTCCCCTAGAGAGGCAATTCTACTCTGGAATAATTATAATCATCTGAAAATTTATTTTTTTCTTCTTTAAATAAAAATGAACTTTAAAAAAATCTTATTTTTAATTTATGGAATAAACTAGAATTTCTATAACATTAATAAAAAGATGATTGCACATGAAACTGCAAATATTTTGTGCCAACATGTTTTTCCTTTTAAATATATAATAAAATTAGCAAGTAAATTTTGTTCATTCCCCCCCCCTTTTTTTTCTTCTCTTCTCTCCCACCCCCTGGAGATGACTACCATTAGATACAAGTGTATACACACACACACACACACACACACACACACACACACACATACATTCTTTACATGCTTCTATTTATCACTTCTAAATCTTTGATTTCCACCTAATGATTCAAGTTCAAGATTAATTCTTATCTGTGCACTTACATGTGTGTTATTGAGTAAGTCAATAAACTACTCTGGGTTCATCATCTGTAACAGAGGAAGGTTAGATTTGATAGCCTCTAAAGACACCTTCAGGATCTAAATTCTTTGAAGAGTAATTTTCAAAAGTGGGCGAAGTGTTAAATGATGTATTATCCAACATAATCTACCAGTATCCAGGGAAAGTCTAAATCAATTCATATACTTTTTTTTTTCCAAATCTAAATTCAGTAATTCACTATAAGATTCAAATGGCCCTCCATACTGCCATACTGGAGTATTACTGTTCAGAAAGATCTTTATCCAACACTCCCTTGCATTCATAAAATGTTCCCTTGAAGGAGTTTAAAGTGCACAGAAATGGAAATCCTTCTAATAGCAATGTGGGCAAGGGGGAGGGAGTAGCATAGTGACCTTCAATTTAATAAAATTGAATTGGAGTTACAGGGAGATCAAGGGATTTGTGCAAAGAGGTTAGCACCTTCTCTAAAGTCTTTCCTGATTTCCCCAGCTGAAAGTAATCTCTCTCTTCTCAAATTTGTCATAGCCCTTGGTCTGGACATCTGCTTTTCACTTACTACCTATAGCTCTCTGACATATTTTGTGTACATGTGTAGCTTTTCCCTCTTCCAGCACACTCTTTCCCCTTCTCCCCTCACCTGTCTTAGATTGTGAGCTTCATGGGGGGAAGATCTGTATCTTATTTCATTGTTTAGCTCCCAAGGCTTTACAAATAGAAGAAACTTGATAAAGTTTTGTTGAGTTAAATCAAGTTAGACCTTTGAAATACTATAAATATATCCAGAGATCCGTTTCTTGGCTTATTTTCTTACAACCTGGCTTCCAACCATAAATTTTTCCCTAAAGTACTTTTTTCAGTTATCTCCAATGACCTCTTAATCTTCAAATCCAATTACCTTTTCTTAGGCCCCAGCTTTCTTGACCTCTCTATTGCATTGGGCGTTGTTAGTCATCATCTTCCAGTTATACTCTTCTGCACTGACTTCTGTAACATGGCTCTCTCTCGATTCTCTCTCTGCCTTTCTAAACATTCCTTGTCAGTCATTGTCAAAGATGACATTCTCTTTCTACTCTTTAATCCTGAGTGTCCTCCAAAGTTTTATTTAGTTCTAAGTTTTACTCACTACAATTTCTCCCTCTGGTGACTCTATCTACTTCCATAGCTTTCATTTTTAATTGTATGCGGATTACCACCAAACCCATACATTCAGTTCAAAACTCTCTCCTGAATTCTGGTCCTGTTTCTATAACTGTCCACTAGATACTCATATTTGAGATGCTGCTAGTACTTAAAATTAATAAATCCAATAACTGAATTATCTTCCCCACATAGCCTGGCCTCTTCCAAACTTTCCTATTTGCATTGATCAGTAATATTTTATCACCTGGGTTCAAAATTTAATGCCATCTAAACTCTTTTTTTTTTGTTTGCTTTTTGAAGGAGCAATTGGGGCTAAGTGACTTGCCCAAGGTCCCATGGCTAGTAAGTGTTAAATGCCTGAGTCTGGATTTGAACTGAGGTCCTCCTCATTCCAGGGCCAGTGCTCTATTCATTGTGCCACCTAGCCACCCAGTCATCTCAACTCTTAACTTTCTCACAACATTCAAGCTTATCCACATATTTCTTGCATTTAATAACTCCTTTCACCTTATACTACCTCTATCCTGCTTCAGGTTCTATTAAGAGAAGGAAAAACAAAAACAAAAACAAAATCTTCCTAATTTCTCTGCCTCCAGCATCCTTTCCAATTCATTCTTCATATAGAAATGAAAATTATTTTCCTAACACATAGTTCTAACTAAATTACTACTCTACTAGAAAAAGCATTCATTGACTTTGTACTGCCTCTAGAGCAAAATACAAACTCTTTATGCCAGCATTAATGACCTTTAAAATATACAAGACTTCAGCCTGCCTTCTAGTTTTCTTTTTTTTTTCTCTTCTTCCTTCTCCTTCCAGTCAACATGGATAACTTGCTTCACTTTGAACCCGTCTTTCATCGTCCTGTCTTCATACATTCACTTACAGCTATCTTTAGTCTTGAATTGTGTGGCTGCGTTTGAAAACATTTAAAGGTTTTATTATTCTAAAGTTGACAAAACAAATGTGAACATTATATATACAAAGAAGGACAAAGAGAACTTTATATGACACCTATTTTTTTTAATGCAAAGCACTTTTTAAAAATATAGAATAGATAAATGCATATTGCCCTCTGAATCTTTTTTTGATCACTTCCAATGCACTTCCTATAAATGTTTCAAGATTCATTTCTTCCTTTTTAAAAAAAAAAGTCAGTTACAACTTTACCTTCCTCAAAAGAGCCCTCCTTTATTCCGATTTAGCATAATGAAGCAAAAGAAATAAAAAAGCAACCAACATTATTATGTTTCATTCTGTACCTTGAGTCTATCACTTCATTATTAAAACATGGGAAGTGGGCCTTACCCTCAGTCCTCATCGCTGATCATTACATTGAGTGAAGTTCTTAGGTGTTTCAAGGTGTTTTTCCCCTGTTATAAGTTGCAGTCATTCTATACATTTTCCTCCTATTTTGATTTACCTAACTTTACTTAAATTGACATGTTTTCCTAGTTTCTCTGAATCTATCCCTTTTGTCTTTTTCTTTGATGAAATGATGACAGTAAATTAATATACCATAATTTTTTCAGCCACACATCCCAATTGATGTGTACCTCACTGATTTTCTTCATTTTATTTTTGCTAACAACAAAAAGGTTCACTCAGTATTGTTGTACTTATGTATCTTTTTTTCTGTTTCATTTGTCTTTCCATGACATATACTTCTACTTCATAGGGGTGTTACTGAGTCAAGGGGGAATATGTTTGGTGTTTTCTAAAACAGTTACATCAGTGTATATCTCTACCACCAGCGCTTTCATATTCTAATCCTCCCACATTCTCACTTAAAGTCGGCCTTTTCCATTTTTGACATTTTTGCCAAGCTGACAGACATCAAATTAAGTCTTAAGAGTTTGTTTCATTTTGTATTTCTCTTCCTGTTATTGATTAGGCGCATATTTATATGGTTGCTGATAACCTGCTTATTTCCTTTTGAAAACTACCTACTCATATTATTTGAATATTTAATTTGTTGGAAAATGACTTTTATTCTTATGTATTTGGAACTATTCCTTACGTATCTTAGATATTAGACTTTTATTGGAGAAATTTGTTGCTACTTGTTTACCACCCTTCCCCCAAACAGACCAATTCCTCTTTTAGTTGCAGCAATTTCAATTGTACAAAAGCTTTGCAATTTTATGCAAAGAATCTGTTTATTTACTTGCTATGATCCTCCCTATTCCCTTTTGATCACAGAATCTTCCCCTTTCCATATTTGTAAAAGGTGTTGCCTTGCTTGTTCCTCTAATTTATTAGTAATATGACATTTTGCATGGAGGTCATGAATCCATTTGAAGCTTGTTGTGTGTGATGTTAGTAGAAACCTGATTTCAGTCAGACAGCTTTCCAATCCAGAAATTTTTGTTGAATTATGAATACTCATTCCAGTAGTAGGGGAGTAGGGGGGGGTATAGCTAGGTGGCACAGTGGAGAGAGTGCCGTGCTGTAATGGTAAAGGAATTTGAAGATCTTTCCTGCCTCATCAGTGGAACCCAACAAGAGGGGCTCGATTTGGGGGAGGCTTGTTTTTCAGGAAGGTCCACATCTTTTGTTACTTTGTTATTAGGCAGTGGGTCACATAGGTTGTGATGTCATGTGACCCTGAAGAATGGTATATATACTCTGAGGTGAAGTTTTACTTTGAGGCTTACTTATGGGAAGAGCTGTGTGATTTAGTTGGATGATATTCTGGGTAACTGTTGAGTCCCCAGCTTTGAAAACCCACATGTTGGTGCTTCCCTCTCTGGTTGCTAACACTCTATGTGTATAATGGTCAGATGGCTGGAAGCCCTGTCTGCTGGTTTGTTCAATTGTGTTATTTTCTCTGTTGGCATTTTTTGTCTACTTGTAATTTCTGACTGTATTTTCTGAAGTTCAGGGTACTAACTTTTCCCCCTGAACTAAGTGAAATTATGTGTGTGTGTGTGTGTGTGTGTGTGTGTCTGTGTGTGTGTGTGTCTGTGTGTGTGTGTGTGTCTGTGTGTGTGTGTGTGTGTGTGTCTGTGTGTCTATGTGTGTGTGTGTGTGTGTCTGTGTCTGTGTGTGTGTGCACCAGGAAACCATCCAGATGGGGTCACAGAGAGTCAGATGCAAGTGAAACAACTAAACAACAACAACCCCAGTAGTGGAGGTCTTTGGACTAACCAAGCATAATGTAATTATTTTTGCTCTTTTCCGGATCTCATATTGATAATCTGTACCACAGATAAAACTTTTCTATGATTTTAGAAGTACCAAGTAGAGTTTTGGCAATTGCTTTACAATCTATTATTGTGGGTTCTCCTTCCTTTACATTCCCTCCCTCATTTTCCCTGAAATTCTTGATCTTTTGCTTGTCCAGATGTACTTTGCCACGGTTCTCCCCCCGCTCCCCCCAGATTTCTAAACTTTTGGCCATGTGATTCCCATGACACCTCTCTTTGAGGTTTTCTTTGCAAAGGTACTGGAGTTGTTTGCCTTTTCCTTCTCCCGCTCTTTTTATAGATGAGGAAACTGAGGCAGAGTGAAGTGACTTTCCCAGGATCACCCAGCTAGTAAGTGTCTGAGGTCATATTAGAACTCAGCTGGATGAGTCTTCCTTACTCTAGGCCTAAGACTCCTTTGCCTCTCCCAGTTAATTTGAGTCAGCGAAGCTATGGGCCAGATATCAAGTGCATTCCTATATGAACCAGGCAAATAAAAAATGGAAAGCAGTGACATTACTGAACTGAAAATAAATGCGAGAAAGAAACTGATCTTTTTCTTAATTCACCATCTCACATTGCTATTCCTTCCATCTGCATTTAAATACAATAAGAACAACACAAACGCATCTTAAATAAACATTTCCCACTGATAGAGACTTTTGTTGTCTGGAGGAGGAGTGGGCTAATGTGAAGGAGAAAAAGAAGAGATGGAGGTAGGAAAAGAGAAGGAAAGAGGAAAAGAGGGAGAAGGCATTCACTGCTGATTGTATGGTGATTTAGCCTAAGCGCACACACAGGTACACACACACAGACACACACACAGACACACACAGACACACAGAAACACACACAGACACACACAGACACATAGATACACACACATACACACGCATGCACTGTGTTATGTGGCTTAATTACAGGTTCCTAGGAGAGTCTTGAAAGGCTTAGGATTCTGCCAACTTTAAGAGAATTCACCTTTTCCTTTTCATCACAGAATTAATTAGAATTTTTAAAAAGGGCATATAACATTCATGATCTAAAAATAAGCTATCTCTATCCATGGATAACTCAGGATATGTTATGATACTCCCCAAATAGCAGCTGTTTGGATGGATGGATGCTCTTTGATTTGATTCTGTTCTGATGCATGCTCTATGGGCCTCAACTATTTGTGAATTGCAATTGAGCCTACCTTGGGGACTGTTCTTACTAACCAGCTATTGTTAAGTGTCAGTCAAGGAGAACATTTGGGAGGAAAATCCCCAACAACAATCCATACAAAACAAAAGGAGAGATTAAAATGGACCTCTATGGTGCTTACGTACTTTTCTCTCTATGTCCCAGAGGGATACTTCACATCTGTCGAATGTCAGATTCAGAGGGATAGCAGCGAGTGCCCCAGGAGAAGTAATGCATGTTCTAGCTTTGCATTCCTCACTCCCACCTCTTAGAGTTTGTTCTGGCTGGTACAAGTGATAGCAATAGCAGTGTGACATGATAATGGATATAGCTGTCAGCATTTTAGCAGGAACAAAGGAAAAGAGGATGCCAGCTCCACCATCTGCCAGTTCACCCCTTCCAAGCAGCTGTAATCAAATGGCCACTTGATCCATAGTATGGTAAGTTTCTAATTTTGTTCCCATCTTCTAAGATGATGTAATGAAGTTGGCTGTCTTTGACAGGTTACAATATCATATTGATTCTTTTTATGGATGTTTTAGATTTGGAAGGATTCTAAGAGATCATCTCATCTTACCCTTTCATTTAGTGGATGAGGAAACTGAGGCCTGATCCAAGTTCACATAGTGGATAGATGGAAGGGCTAGGTCTTGAAGCCAGGTATCTTGGAATCCTTATCTTGGTATTCTGACTTTCATTCCAGTTGTCTTTCTAATGCATTACACAACAACAAATTTTGAGCTCAAAGTTGCGCGCAAAGCCCTGTATTACAATCCCCATTCTATACATATGATATTACATATGAGGAAACTGAAGACTGAGGACACTAAATGTCAGTGTCAGGGTTAGAAATCCAGACCCTCTCTGGTTGCAGAGATACTGTTCTTTCTCCTGCATTACATGCTTCCATCTTTTTTTGAGGGAGTAAGTTTAATGTATCTTTTCTTTTGTCATCTATGAGCAAAGTTTAGGAATGCTACTTTGAAAAAAAATTAATAGGGATCATAGACTGAGAGCTGAAAGAGTCCTAAGAGACTAAGGCACTTGTTTATGTAGTAGTAAGTGGCAGAACTAGGCTTCAGGGTGTCTGCTAGTACATGTTTAACAACCAGCTCTCCAGAAAAAATACATATAATGTAATTTTAAGCTTAATCCCCATTATTAATACTTTATCCATAGCTTTCTTAAGTCTACAACTAAACAACACCATCATTCAAGTCCTGGTTTATAACATTTCTGTATTTCTAAAGTATAAATGCTCACAATGAAAATTTAATAATTCCTTCTTCTGAGCCAGTTTGAGTTGTTTCTGTCACATCCCTGAATTCTGGTCATTTGAATCCAAATTCAGATCTCTTTCTACAGTTCCCCATTTCTTGATATTTGCATTCTCTAATCAGATTATGAGTTGTGTTTTTGTCTTCTAAAGGCAAAGATACCCTGGGGCAGTTTGCAGAGGTTCTACTGATTAAGAAGGGCTGGTCTTTTGAAGGATTGTGCCACAGAAGGAATTCTATAGAGTGGGAAATGGAGGTAGAGAATGCTTTGCAGGAGTTGGAAAGTGAGAGTGAATGAATGTGAGGGATATTGTTACTCTCAAGGAAATCACGCTTTAATTGGTGGAGATATGACATAAAAGAAAATTCAGCTGCAAGGTGGATTGAAAGGCCCAGAAGTCCTAAGAGTTCAGTGAGAGGCCTGATTTTGCAATAATAGATTAGACAACAGGAGGACATAGAGCCAGGACAGGTCATACGTTCTGGAGCATGCTAGGATGCAGTTGTTAGGCAAATGGTAAGGCCTGGAGATACCTCATATTGTGTGAGATGAAAGAGTTCAGAGTCTGAATCTAAGATCAGAAAAGGTCTTTATTCTTTCTCATGAGAAAGGACTCTGCCCTCGTCACCCACATAGCGGCAGGGAGAGAGCAACAGGTAGAAGCCAGCCCATGGTTATATAATCTTCTAAGGTAGAAAGCCAAGCCCCCCAACTGGCCTTCACTCTTATTGGTAGGGGGGCTGACCTACAACCTAACTGAGAGAATCTCTCTGAGACAAAGGACGGGGAAACATGTGGGTGCCAATGAAAACGGTATAAACCTTATTTGGCATATCTTCTGCTGAGTTGGTTCTGGGGGAGGGTCTCCATTGCTCTAAGCCCCAGATTGCATGAAGGTCAGTGACCTAACCCTAGGCCTAGTGAATACTGAAGCCATCCTAGATTTGACTTTTCAGAATGGGGAAACTTCACTACAAATTATCCCTCACAATATCAATGGAAGGAATAGAGTTGTTGAATCCTATCACAACTACATGGTATGAATAGACAAATGGCCTAGAAGGGGTTTGAGCAAGCCTGGGTCAGGGAAGGGACAATGGAAAGGTAAAAATGGAGGGTGGCCTTTGAGTTAATCCATATTCAAATTCTGACCTTACTACTGTTTTACCTCTAGGCAAATTGCTTAGTCACTCTGGGCCTCAGTTTCCTCAACTATAAAAGGAGAAAGCTAGACTAGATGATCTCTGAATATCCTTCTAATTCTAGATTCATAATCCTCTGATCCTTTGTTGAGTGTGAGATGAAAGAATAAATGAATAAACCATTTATTAACTACTTACTATACACAAAGAACTTGGATAGATGTTGGGTATACAAATAAAAAAAGACAATTTTAAATGTCAAGAATTCACATTCTAATGGAGGAGATTTGGACTGTCTGATAGACAGGGTAGGCTTGAACAATGACAGATTTGCAAGTCTAGAACAGAAAAGAGAGGTTAGGATTGGAGCTATAGGTTTGAGAGTCGTCTATGAAGAAGTGATAGTTGAATTGTGAGAGTAACAAATGCGGTAAAGAAAGGATTTAAAGGATGTAACTAAAGGTGAAAAGTCTCTGACCTCAAGGAGCTCATATTCTAACAGGAGAGAAAGCATGCAAATAAAAATATTACATATAAGACATACACAGAGTAGATGAAATTAATCTTAGAAGGAAGGAATTAGTAGCTGAATGTAGTGCAGAGAGGAGGTCTCCTGAAGAGATTGAGACTTCAGTTGAGTCTTGAAGGAAGCCAGGGAAACCAAAGGCAGTGATTAGGGAGCAAAGCACAACTGGCATTGGAAATGGCAAGTGGGAAGACATGGAGTTGGGTAATGAGTAGGTTTATACTCTAGAAAAAAGGCCATGACATCTGACTTGAGGATGGATTGGAACTGGGAGAGACTGAAGGCAAGAGACTACTTATCTTAATAATGCAGGCAATAAATGATGGGTATCTGAACTATAGTGATGACAGTGAGAGTCCAGAGAAGGAGAAATATGCAAGAGAGATTATGATGGTAGAAATGAAGGAATTTGGTCACCCACTGAATATGCGAAATGGGGGTGAGAGTGAGGATATTGAAATTACAGGCCTGCGTAACTGAGAGAATTATAATGTCTCCAGAAGTTGGAAATAGAGGAAGGTTTTTTGGGAAAGACTTTAAGTTCTGTTTTGAATGTAATAAGATGTCTATAGGACATCCAGTTTGAGATACCCAAGAGGCAGCTGGTGATTGGTAACTGTAGCAAAGGAGAGAGTATGGTAAGAGATATAGATCTGAGAATCTTTTGCATAGAGATAATGATTACATTCATAGGAGCTGATGTGATCACTAAGTGAGATAGACTAGAGAAAGAACCAAAAAAACAGGTCCATGATAAAGCTTTGAGGAGACACTTCAACCAATCTTAAGGATTTAGGAAAAAAAAAAGATGAAAAGCTAATGAAGAAGAAATAGATTGATTCATTAGTAAGATATGAATAAATTCAGGAGAGTGCAGTATCTCAGAAACCAATGGAAGAAAGAGAATTCAGAATAAAGGGGTGAGAAAAAGTAAAAAAAAAATAAATGCAACAGGGAGATCAGAAAAGATGAGGACTGAATGAAAGTCATTGCATTTGCTGGCCAATATACTAATTGTTACATTTGAGACAGCAGTTTCTGTAGAACTTTGGAGCCAGTTTTTTTTTTTAGGGGATGAGGATGAGAATGGGCAGATAATTTGCATTAAAAGCAAATTGAGATATGGGATTGTATGGATTGGAAAATTAAAAGTAAGGTTTTTTCAAGATTAGTGAAGACTGAGTACGTTTGGAGGCAGATGGAGAGAGCTAGTGGAAAGGAAGAGAAAGAAAACAAATGAGAAAGAAGAGATGATGGCTAGAATTAGATTCTGCAGGAGGTAGTAGGTAGGAGAATTGACATCATCAGTACTATTAAAATTAATGATGAAACCAAAACTGTTTAAGTAGCAAAGAAATGGGCCTCATGGAAATAGATTGTTTTCATGACATCTCTGGACTACATTCCATAGTTTTCCAGCCTTTAAATATTTTTCCCCCTAGACAATGGCTAAAAACACTTTGTTCCCATATTTCTAGTTCTTTGTCCGTTACCCAACTGAAACAAATATTGGGAAGTGAATGGGACTCATTGCTAGTGACCTTTGTAATATTCCCTTCAGATTGAGGAAGACTATGGTATCTATACTGTCAGAATCTGTCATTGTGACCCACAGAAGTAAAACGACATTCTCAATATCGTATAGTAACATAACAAAGCTCAAGTTAGAGAAATCTTAATTTGTGCTGGTATTGTTGAAAGGTCAAAGCCTTTTGCTCAACTGTTATATAATGAACAATGGTAGCTTTATAAAATTATACTACCTCTTTTCAGAAGGGACCTGATAAGAGATTAATTAAAAAAAATCTTTCATTTGGAAGAATGTTGCATCACTTCATGCCAGATGGAAAATAGATACGGATGATCACATTAAAGGGTTTTCCTGCTTCTTCTATGACTGGAAGATTTCATATAGTTGTAATAACATGTTTTTCTTTCCATCTCCTGAGCAAAGCATAGGCATAAATCTCCCATGTTATGGACAGAGAATAAGTAATTGACTTATGTAAAAGACTCCTTTTTTTTTTTCCAGAAGGGTTGCTCTCCTGCATTCTTATGCTTTCATTTGAAAATGTCAATGCTTCATCCCTAAGGACTGCAAAATATAGTCTTTTATAAGCCTCAACTGCAATGTGGGGTTCTTTATTATAATATCTCATTTTTTAGCAGAAGATCAATTCAAGCTATGCATATTCCATTAATTGCCTCATCAAAGGACCCCAGCTCTTTTGTTTCCTTTAAGTCAATGTTGGAACTGGTTATTCTTGGTTCTTGTTTCTGTTGTGGCTTTTTTGGAATTACAAGATTATTGATTTAGAGTCAGAAGATACTTCAAGGTCTATCTATTTAGATTTATTCAAAATCATCTTGACAGATGGGTTAAGCCAGACCGAAGGTAACCAGTAGGCCTCAAACCTGCTGGTGAGTTAGGGAGGTGTCTACCATGATCATTGGAAAACTTCCCCCAGCAGAACGGATGGATGAGAACAATTTGTTCCAACAGTCATGAAAGCAGCTTAAGCAGGCATGGTGGAGTGCTTATGGCTTGGTCAGGTCATCTACTGTATCCTGGCCCATCACCAGTCTTCTTGGCTTTTGTCCTGCTGTTGGCATTTGATGATTATGGAAGAGAGATTGAGTCTGAGGATGTTGTGTGACACTGGCTGTCAAATCCAATTCACATGCAAGTCAATACATCACTCTGTGATATCATTGGATTTCTTTGAAATAAAGGACTAAAAAAACCAATTAAAATTCTTGTATTTCGTAAAGAAGAAAATGGAAGCCCTGAAAAATTACAAAACTTGCCTTATGGTCAAATAGTTGAGTGCTAGAGATCGTATTTGGACCAAATTCTTCAATTCCATAGTCAGCGCTCTTTCCAATGTACCAGGCATAGCTTGAGTTTTTTCAACCTGGATTACTCCTTGGTTGTTGTTCAGTCATTACACTTCTGTCTGTCTCTTCTTGACCCCATTTGGGGCTTTCTTGCCAAAAATACTGCAGTGGTTTGCCATTTCCTTCTCCAGCTAATATTACAGTAGATGAGAAATTGAGGCAAACACAGTTAAGTGACTTGCGGTGTCACACAGCTAGTGAATGCCTGAGGCCAGATTTGGACTCAGGAAAATGAGTCGTTCTGACTCAAGGGCCAACACTTTGCACCACCTAGCTGCCTAGTTACTACTTTAGTCAATATCTTAAAGATTAAGAGAAAGGAAGGGTGGGTGTTCCTCATAGCACTCTTAGGTATGATTGCATGGACAGATAAATCAGATTACTTGGAACCACTAAAGCCTTGATGGCATGGTAAATAGTGCTGGGTATCATCATCATCATCATCTTCATCATCATCATCATCACTAACATTTATATAGTACATACTATGTTCTAGGAACTGTGATAAATGCTTTACTTGTTGTCTCATTTACTACTCACAATGACTTGTGGAGATAGGTGCTGTCTTTATCCCCATTTTATTGATGAGAAAACTGGTGAAAACCGATTAAGTGACTTGACCAGGGACACATAGGTAGAAAGTGTATAAGTCTAAATTTGAATAAAACTCTTCTTTATTGCAGGCCCAGTGCTCTATCTAGCTCCCCCAAAGACATAAATTCAAATCTAGCCTCAGCTACCTATGTGTGACAGTGGACAAGTCATTTAACTTTTGTTTATTATTACCTCTGCATATCATTAAGACTCAGTGTCCTCACCTCTCATCTGTAAAATGGGTATTAATAAAAACACTTACCTTCCATGGTTATTTTAAAGATAAAGGTAGATAATATTTATAAGGAGCTTTTTAAACCTTAAGGCACAATATAAATGCCAGCATGTAGCAGTAGTAGTAGTAGTAGTAGTAGTAGTAGTAGTAGTAGTAGTAGTAATGCTGATAGAAGTAGTGGTAATATTAGTAGTAGGGACAGTAGCAGTAGTAGTAGTATTAGTAGTAGTAATGGTAGTAGTAGTGCTGGTGGTGGTAATAGTAGCAGTAAAAGTAGTAGTGATAGTAGTAATAGTACTAGGAGTAGCAGCAAGAGTAATAATAGTAGTGGTAGTATAGTGATAGCAGTAGCAGTAGTCAATTGACTTGCTTGGGACTCAACAGCTATGTAACACTGGGCAAGTCACTTAACTCCTTTCAGCCTCAGTTTTCTTATCTGTAAAATGGAGATGATAATAACACCTGCCTTCCATGGTTGTTTTAAGGATAAAATGAGGTATTTGTAAAGAGCCAGGAAAAACTGAAAGCATTACATAAGTGTTATTGTTGTGATTATTATTAATCTAATGACTTGCTCTGGACCCTCACCTATGTCTTTCCCAGACCCCTATCCTCACCCTCCTACATAAAAGCAAGATTGGACCTAAGAGTGAGCTTTTTATTTCTAGACCATTCTGTTACCATTGAGTTGTAGAACTAAGCAAGAATTCTATATGGAAGATACCTTTTGAGGGAATCACCTAAACTGGGTTGGAATAAGAGGAGGTATATAATCTAACGTAAGAGCATATGCAGATCACATATACTAGGCCATTATAGAGGATTTTTGAGGATGCTAACACCTCTACCTGCTATTGGAGAATCATTGCTGAAGGATCTGATGCTTTGGAGATGCTGAGAAATCCATGTAGCTACTGATAGAGAAAGGAGAACTAAGTGGACCTTTAGAAAGGGAAGCAACTCAGCCCCTGTCTCTTTATTCCATGACCCTTCTGATGGCAAATTCTAACTCTGAAACTTTTCAAGAGGAAATGATCTTTCTCCAAGTCAGAATTTTAACTGGAGAGAGAGAGAAAAAGAGAGTGAGAGAGAGAGTGAGAGAGACAGAGACAGAGAGAGAGAGAGAGAGATACAGAGACAGAGAGAGACAGAGAGAGACAGAGAGAAAAGGAGAGAAAAGGAGAGAAAAGGAGAGAAAGGGGGAGAGAGACAGAGGGGGGGAGAAGGAGAGAAGGGAGAGAGAGAGAGAGAGAGAGACAGAGAGAGACAGAGAGAGACAGAGAGAGAGAGAGAGAGATTATATTTGGCAAACTTGAGCCTAAATATCTGGCTATCTCTTTGCTTGGTTTTGTATTTCTTTTCCTGATCCTAGGTAATTGAACATTGATTTTGAGATGGATGTGTGCAGGCTCAGAGTTGACTTTGTAGGGCTGGAACTTGTTCCAGTGGTCTTGAGTCATTGCCAACTGTACTTGGGAAATAGTACCTGGTGATTATGCTACTGCCATTAGAGGGGATGATGCCCAGACAGGATTTAGTCTCTGGGCTGGATTGCCAGTAGATATCTACTGTGAGGGGGACTGGGGAGGGCAGAAATGAAGTATAAAATGCCGAATCAGCCATTCCAGGAAAACTTTATGTCTCGATGTTTTAAGTCTTAAACTCCTCATATAATAGCAATCATTACTACTGATTATTTAGTTTGTTTATGGGTTTGTTTGGTTGGTTTTTTTTTCCTGTCATTGCATTCATGTAAAAACCTTTGGTGTTAAGCATTTATTTTGGCTGCAGAGCATGAATGTCAGTCCCACTAGAGATTTACATTGCATATGGAGTCACTTTCCATTTCCTGTTTTAGGAAGACCATAAATATGAACCAAACATAAGCTTTTAAGCAAATTTCCCATAGTGAGGCTGGGCTGGGAGGAGGGGGACCAAAGAAGTGAACAAAAGAGACAAACTCTTCTTTTACAAGGGCTCCTTCAGGACTGAACACAAATTGGTCCTCACAAGTGTTAATCCAGAGGAGAGGAGACCCTTAGTGGAGAGTAAAAGGATGCAGCCCAGCTGACCTGGTATAAGCAGTTGTTCTCATTGTTGGATTAGATTTGTACTACATTCAGCACTAGTACATCTTTGTCAGAGCAGCCTCCACTTATAAGATTCACAGGGCAGAGTATAGAGAAGTTGAGGCTAGTTATAGCTCAAGGGAGATTGCTGAGGTTCAACTATGGTGGGCCATTTTCTTACAACTTCCTTCCATGTTGGTTTTCTGTGTTCCTGACTCTTGACCCTCTGACAGAGGCAATCTGGTGTTTGGGTGATGTGCCTCTATTCCTCCTGGGGTCTGTGTAAGGATCTCTGATAGCATCACATTCAACTTCATAGCCAGGATTCAGAATACATCAAAAAGAGTACACAATGGAACTGATATATCCCAATATACCCCATTTGACCTTATGTGACTGAGCTCAATTTATAATCACAAAAAAAAGAATGCTTAGCACTGGTCATAATAATCTGGCAAAGGACTATTTCTCCTTAACCAAAAATCTAAAGGAATGGTCTAGGAAGAAAAAAAAATTGCTATGAGAATAGGAGAGGGGAAAAAAAAGAGAGCTAAGTACCAGATTCTGTTGGGTAGATTTCACTAAGAATTAGTACAAAGTTAAACTCTTTTAATCTAAATTTATATCTCTGATTCTCTCTCTGTCTCTGTAATGCCATGCATTAGCCGATTCCCAAAAGAATGCTACTGTGAACAGCTTTTAAGGTTCAGATTACACAGTATAGTGAACATTCCATTTATTCCATTACAAATCAAGGTAAACGTTCACCACAAATCACATTATAATATTCACAGCATTACATATTATCACAGAAAATCACAATAGAGTGTTCATAACAGGTTAACATTTAAAATGACCACATAGTTTCCACCGTAGTGGCCACAATATTTAGAACAAAGGATAAAAGAATAATTGTCTGGTTTCTATAAGGAGGTTTTCATCCTCACTAAGTCATTCCATCATCTCACACTATAATAATCAATCTTCCACTCATGGGGCAATCATAGATTAACTTAGTCACTTATCTAGCAGTCAGTCACTAAATACAATCATTAGAAAATCACACAAACCCTCCACCCCTTGATGTCTAGTAAACTTCAATTTCATCATGCATGCAAGGGGGAGCCTTTTCTTCATCTTGACTCAGGGTGGTCTCTCAGATTCCCTGAGTCTCCTTTCATGGTCCCAGCTCCTACTTGAATCCAGAAAACAGTCACCTGTATTGAGAGGCAGACAGCTCCCAGGTTCTTGCCCAGCCCTCAGAGCAGTTCTTGGTACACACTGAAGTTCATAGAGTCCAGCACATCTCAAAACCTTCACAACCTCTGTTGGTGGGAACTCAAGAATCAACATAGCCAGAAACAAACAAAGTCTTATCCTGGTCATGCTTCTTCAGTCCTCTAGCAGTTCAGCTGGCCCTGGGACCCAGAAGGAATCTCAGCCTTCCACGTGGCAGCAGCTTCAGCCTTCACCAGATCCTGGACTCAAGAGAACTCCAACTCAGCTCTCAGTCCAGTAGCAGCCCAGCTCCTAGATGCTGGGACAATTGTGCTCCCACCACCAGGAGCCAGCAGGAGGAAAATTCTAATTCTGATCCTCCGTCTCTGGAATTTTTCTTATTCACACACACACACACACACACACAAACACACACAAACTGGCCTCCTGTCTCAGCCAAACCCCTCCTGCCCTCAGCAACAGGAGACAGAGTTCATGCCCTCTGTCTGTTTCACAGAAGTACTTAGCCCTTAGTTACTAAGGACTAAGTACCTGCTTAATTAATTCCTGTTAAAAACTCTCTCCCTTACTCTGCCTCTCTTTCTCTCTGTCTCTGTGTCTCTGTGTCTGTGTCTCTCTGCCTCTTTCTCTCTCATTCTTTGAAATAAAAATCACAAATGCTTATCCTAGAATGTATGCAGTAGTGCTGGCACCAATCATTGCATGGCGAAAGTGTCCATAGGCCTTGGCATTTCCCCTGGACTGAATATTGACAATTATTTTCCTGAGCTTGCTCTGCATCTAAACATTATGTGGTGGCAGGGGTTAGAGCTTCTGCTCATATTGCCTAGAATCTCCCTAATCTGCATCTATAATCACAGTGATAGTCATTTTCATCAGTTAGTACTTCGGAGGTTTAGAAAAAAAAAGTGTGATACATTAGTATTGCTTGAAAATAATATTGCAACAGCTGCTTTATGGTTAAAAACACTTGCATGCACATGATCTCATTTAATCTTCACAATAACCTTGTGAAGCCGAAAGATCAAGAATTTCCATTTTTCCAGTAAGCTGAAGTTTAGAAACGTGAGGCAAGGTTCTTTAAGGCCACGTGTCCAACTCAGTGGCAGAGCTGAGCCTCCACACCATGTCTTTGTGGTTTAGTCCAGTGTACTTTACAGTACACCACACTGTTCAGT
This sequence comes from Pseudochirops cupreus, assembly GCA_028627135.1. Classification (NCBI taxonomy): domain Eukaryota; kingdom Metazoa; phylum Chordata; class Mammalia; order Diprotodontia; family Pseudocheiridae; genus Pseudochirops; species Pseudochirops cupreus. The sequence goes on from CM053583.1 coordinate 160,642,621, forward strand.
CTGCCTGGTACGCACATCTCATTTGTTTCCTTTGCCTCTCTGACTGGAGGGCAGGGCCATGGCCTTAAGAGCCTCTGTTTAAGGAGGGAGCTCAGCACACTTTTTCTCCCCATTTCCCGTGAGGCATTTGGACTTCTCTGGAATTTTCTATCATGCTTCCTCTCTCTCCCCTGCCCTTGCTTTTTAGTTTCCTTTTCTGTGTTGCATTCACCCACTCATTGGATGGTAAGCTTGTTGTGGCCGCTATGGTGTCTGTCATTTAAAAATATATATATATTCGTATTGGCGATGTTTAGCACAGTGGCTGATATATAATAGTTGCTTCACAAATCTTTATTGACAGGCTGTCAGCTTCCTGATAGGTTAAAAATGACAGATGGTCCCCAGTTGATAAAGTACTCTTCCTATTCTATTGTAGGTTGTCTGTGCATCCTGCTGTCAAATTCTAGATGTCTTTTGGGTTACCAAGAAAGCACTAAGTATTATAAAAACCACCAGCAAGAGGCTCATATCATTATAGCTACAGAGCTGGAAGGAACTTCAAAGGCTGTCTTTTATTAAAGAAGAAATCACTATTGGGGCAGCTAGGTGGTGCAGTGAATAGAGACCCGGGCCTGGAGTGAGGAGGACCTCAGTTCAAATCTAGCCTTAGACACTTGACATACTTATTAGCTGTATGACTTTGGGCAAGTCACTAAACCTCAATTGCCTTGCCTTCCTCTCTCCAAAAAAAAAAAAGAAAGAGATCACTAACATAATCATCATAGTTAGCACTTATATTGCTTTTAATGGCTTGCAAAGAACTTTATATGGTATCTCAGTTGATCCTCGTAATACACCTGTGTGGCAGGTGCTATGATTATTGTCATTTTACAATTGAAGGAACCAGGGCATACAATGGTTAAAGGACTTGCCCAAGATCACACAGCTAGTAAGTATCTGAGACAGGATTTGAACTCAGATCTTCCTAACTCCAAGTCCAGCACTTTATTCGCTGAACTACCTTATTAGACAGTATTAGATAGTTGAGGCCCTGGGAGATTATGTGACTTGCTCAAGGTCACATTGGTAGTAAGTACTAGAGGTGGACTGATTCCATAGCCCATGCTCAGTCCACTGTCCTAAGCAATAATTTCTGGTGAAGTTATGAGACTGTGAATCAGGAAATGTTGTATTTCTTATGAAAACGCTTGTTTTATTCCACAAATTAAAAAAAAACACAAGAAAAAATTATGAAGGCAGCATATTATAGTCAAACTGGCACTGACTTTGGCATTAGTCAACCTGGGTTCATTTTCTGTCTCATCACTTTCTACCTTGTGACTTTGGGGCAAGTCAGAGTGTTGGGCTTTCAGGCTAAAATTCAAACCCGTAACTCGGAGTCTTACTAGAAGATGTGTGACCCTGAACATGTCACTTAACCTTTTTCAGTCTCCATTTCTTCATTTGCAAAATCAGGACATTGACTTAGCTATCCTATAAAGTCAATTCCCACTTCAAATCAATGATCTCATGTGATCTTCTGATTCTACCTTTAAAATAGAGTAGAGATCAAGACTGTAGGTGTCAGTAACGAGAGCATGGTACAAAAATGGACCCCTTTTGAGAAGTGCCTGCAAAAGGAGATGTTTGTCAAATAGTATTTGTGCACTTGGGGTATTATTTCACTAGAAAGTTAAAAGAAGCATAGGAAATTCTCCAGTGCACAGTGTAGGTCTTTTATGGAATTTTTTTGGTAGAACATGGATAAAAATCAAAGTATATGGAAAGACATGGAGAGAGTGTCGATCTGCATTGATGGAAGGTATGTCCCAATGAAAACACAAGTCCACTTAAGTATATTAATATGTATCTTTCATGAAGTACTTGTGTAAGAAACCATCCATAAGAACATTTTGGAAAGCAATTAACCAATGATAAATTGTTATCCTTAAATTATACTGGTTTTCTTTGAGGAAACATGATTATGGCAAATGTTTCTGGTTACTGATTATCAATATTGAAAAAAGAGAAATTTGGAGAATATTTGCAGAATCACATCTGGGCTGTGATTTCAGAGAAACATACTAATTCTTTTCTTTTCTTCCTTTTTTTTTTTTTTTTGCTTTTTGGAGGGAGGGAGGCAGGTCAGTTCAGGTTAAGTGACTTGCCCAAGGTCACACAGCTAGTAAATGTGTCAAGTGTCTGAGGCCAGATTTGAACTCAACTGCTCCTACTCCAGGGCCTGTGCTCTATTCACTGTGATACCTGGCTGCCTGAACCATATTGATTCTTCATCAGAATGTTCATTGAGTAGAGAAGAATAATTTCTATGTTACCATTATTCCTTAAGAAAACTGAACTCCTTTGCTCCGTTTCTATGATCACTACTTAACTTCGTATCATGGTGAATGGGACACTAGACTTGGAATTAGGAAGACCCAGGTTCAAATCTTATCTCAGAGGTTTATTAGATATATGAACCTTTGAATGTCATTTAACCTGCTGGTGCCTCAGTTTCCTCATATGTAAAATAAGAGGGTTGAACTTGATTGATTGTAAGTTCTTTTCTAACTTGAAATCTTCATGATTTATAACTGGTTTCCACCTATCACATGGAGAAATTACTAACACTCTTTATGTTGCTGGATAGACTTACCATTATAGGTTAATAAATTGGCTTTCTGACTCCTAGAGTAGATTGGATTCAAGTCCATAAACAATTCTATAAATATTTAGTAAGCCTCTATTATGTGCAAGATGTTATGCTAAATACTGAGGAACATATACAATAATGGAATACTGCCGCCAGCCCAAGAAGTCAGGGGATATAACACATATACAGAAAATTCTAAATCAGCGGTTCTCAACCTATGGGTCGCGACTCCTCTGGGGTCAAATGACCCTTTCACAAGGGTCACAGGGGTCACCTAGGACCATCATAAAACACATATTTCCCCATGGTCTTAGGAACTGAGACACCACTCCTCTCTCTGTCTCCATGCGGGTCCGCCCACATGCAGATATGCCCACATATGAGTCTTAAAGGGTCGAAGATTTAGGAAGGTTAAGAACCACTGCTCTAAATCAAGGTGGGGATTAAATAGGGCAAGAGACAGACTAGACAAAGTGCTCCAGGACAATTTCAACAGAAAGAAAACACAAACAACTGAGGGAAGAGGTGGCATAGGAACATTTCCTGAAGAGGGTGGCATATTAGCTGAGACCTGAAGGAGACTGATGAATACTTAAGGGAGATAAGTAGACACATAGTCAGTTTTCCATATTTAATTAGGGCATTATATAGCATATTCTTTGGATTAATGTCATAACAGTGTCTGCTCGAGAACAGGCCTAAAGTGTGTTTGGTTTATATATCCCATTCCTCCCCTGTTACCCCAAATGGATTTCCCTAGGCATAAAAATCCAAGTATAGCTCTGAAAATGAATGCATAAAGTTGAAAGATGAAATATCAGGACATGGGTACAACTGAGTTGTTCAGATTGGTTGAAATGTCAGCGTTGAGTATATGAAGAGGAGTAATATAAAATCACACTAGCATAGGAAACTGAAACTTAAAAAAAAGTCTTAAGTATTAGGTAAAATAATTCATATTTTAAGCAAGAGTCACTGACATTTTTTAAAGAAGGAAAATGACATGACCAGGCCTTTTCCACTGAATTCTTTTTTTTTTTTAATTTTTGGATACTTGTGTGAAGGATGAGATGAAGGAGACAGAAAGGAGGTAGAAGTACCAATGAGAAAGCTATTTCAATAGTTCAAGCAATACATTAAAGGCCTAAGGTAAAATGAAAGTGGCAAAAATAAAAAGGCAGGGTCATGGGAAGAGGTGGATTTTACAGCTGTCATAGAGATAGAATTAATAGAACTTGGTAACCAATTGAAATGGTGGTTGAGAGAATGGGAAGAAAACAAAGATGATTTCAAGGTTACAAACCAGGGTGATGGACAGTATGGTGACTGGTGCATTCCACAGAAATAGAGGATTTTAAAGGGCTGGGTAAGTCAATGAAGAAGAGAAATTCAAGGCTAGGATGATTTCCAGGTGAATATGTGCTTCAGGCAATTTGAGTACTAAAAATGACGTCCAGGATAGAGATGGTTATTTAGCTTTATTCCAACACTGTCTGACCCTTGTGATTCCTTTTTGGAGTTTTCTTGGCAAAGATACTAGGCTGGTTTGACATGTCCTCACCAGATCATTTTAAAGATGAAGAACTGAGGCTAATGGAGTTAAGTCTTTGTAGCCTTTATAATCCAGAACAAAACAAAAAACCTTAAAACACTATGTAATGATAAGTTATTATCATTTAAAGTTATGTCTAGATAAGGGATATAGGGATTGAATCATTTGGCTTCAAATCTTTAAAAAGAAAAAGTGAAAAAAAGAGTACTTTCTGGGTCATACAGATAGTAAGTCTCTAAGGCTGGGTTTGAACTCCGGTCTTCCTGACTCTATTGCACTGCCTAGAAGAGTATTAGAATTAATACAGTAGGTTGTTATAAGATAATTTAATCTGCGGAAAGAGATGAGATCGACAAGGATAGAGCTTTACAAAGTGAAGAGAATTGGCCTCAAGTCAAAGCCTTCTGGCTTACCCAGTTATGGAACAAGAGAAAGATCACGATTCAACAAAAAGAGACTGAGAAGGAGCATTCATTCAAATAGGAGAAAAACAAAGAGAGAGCAGAATCCTGGAAATGAAGGAATGAGAGAACATCCCAGAAAGGAATGGCGAACTATAGAAAAAAAAATAAAAAAAACCCAGAGAGATCAAGGTCTTGTGGACTGAGAAAATAGCTTTTGAATTTAGTGAGTAGAGGAATGCTAATGATCTCAGAGGAAAGGAGAATTTTCAGTTAGATGGTAGGATCAAAATTCAGATTGCAAATGATTGGGAAGTGAGTGGATAGTAAGGAAGAGTAAGAACCAAACTTAAAAGCTCCAAAGTCTCCACGGTCATATTATTCCAGGGAGAGTTTGGGGTAGGTCTATGGTAGACATAAAATATGGCTCCTTTTCTCCTTTATGGTTCCTGCAATATTATCTAAGCAAATTGTATAAAAATGAAAGGAACCTCACCATTTTTCTTCATGGCTCATTTATATAAGCTACACTCCTCCCATCACTTTGTGGACAGATAGAATTCACCTCCATTCTTTTTAGCTAAGAGTCGGAAAATTCTGAACATGCAGAAAAGACCATAAGTTAATATCAGCTGTTGAGTGAATGATTCAGGACCTGAGAGATTTGTCAACAAATTCTAGCCATGGATTCATAGATATCTGAATTACAAATAGCTGCAATTCCCTTTGCCATTTCTTTCAAAAGACAAATGCAGCAGGCAAAAATGATTTACTCTGCTTTTTTATGGTAACACATGAAAGCTAAATATGAATTTGCTCTTTCTAGACTGCAAGAGCAATTTGTGTAATAAATTCCTGTCTCTGCTGAGGAGAGAAGTTTCCTCAGCTCTTACATTTCCCCCACCTCCTTCATGACTGCACCCAAGTAAGGTGCTCCATATACATAAGGCTAAGTATAATCATTACAGCATTGACTTCCATTCAGTTGCATGTGATTTCAAGGACTGTGAAATTTTTTGATTCAATTGCCCACTAAGTTAATGGGGAGGTCAGAAGTTTCATCTCACTAGCTGTTTAATAATCTCTTTCTAATCTATTGTGCTGAAAATTTAGGCTTGTAGAGGCAATAATAGAAAATGACTCGGCCCCTTAATGGACTGACATTAGTCATATTGCTGGCCCACTGAAAAGCTGCCACAGAAGAAACATTTTCCTCTGTTCCAAGTATAATATGTTTTGTGAATTCAATAATAATAATAATAAACCAAAAACAATACTGCTGTGTGAATCAATTCCATTATCCCATATTACTTTGAAAAGTTACATTATCTTTGTCTGAAAAACTTGGATGGAATTGAATAACAATGTTAGTTCTATGAATTGTTTAACCAGCACTTGGTGAATGCTCTAGCTGTATTACTATAGCCAATTTTCCTTTTACTGTATTCCTTACTGAGACTAAACCAGACAGTAGAGTTCTGGAATGAGAATGGGGTAATTTGGATTCTAATCCTACAGAACTGGCTATGTGACCTTGAGAGAGTCACTTCATGGATTTCAGTTTCTTCATCTGTAAAATCAAAGGGGATGAATTATATGATCTCAAAGGTAACTAAGTTGATTAACCAGTTTTATCACTAGAAAAGTTATCAGGCACTGGTAGTTTCAGGAAACTCAAAGATATGCATGAAAAAGTGACTTACCTCAAGGAGTTTCCTCAAAAGAAACAAGACAAACTCATAGCATTTTATGCATAAAATGGGGAAGGAAATTGAACCTGTAATTTCATTTACAGGGATGATGAGGAAACTGGTTCTGCTACTGCACTTTCTCCATAATTTATAGTCTGAGAGAATAATCTATAACACTCAGAGGTTAAATTACCTTCCCTAAAGTTAAATGACATAGCCAATATATGATCATGGCAGGACTTGAACTGAGATCTTGCTGTTTTCATGATCAACAATTATGGTCTCATACAAAATGTATGCATGAAAATACAAAGTGAATTTTTAGGAGGGGCAAGGGATGAATAACAGCACTTAGAAGTGTCTTGAAAGGCATCATGTAGAAGGTTGTGTTTGATCTGAACTCTTAGAAACCAGATATTCTAAGAGATTACAGTGGAAAGGGAGTGATTTTCAGATACCAGGAACAACCTGTGTAAAGGCATAGAGACAGGATATGGAAGGTTGTATGTAATGAACATCTTTATTTTGTTCTGACTGCAGAGTGTAGAAAGAGAAGTGATATATGTCAAGGCTGGAAAAGGTAGGTTGGGACAAGTTTGTCAAGGGCTTTAATGACAAACCAGGGAATTAATATTTGAGACTAGAGACAATTAGAGTTTATTGAGCAGGGGAATTATAGGTTTGGACCTGTGCTTTAGGAAATTCATTTTGGAAACTATGTAACAGACCATGTATTGAAGAAAAGAGATTTATGCCAGGCCTGGAGTTAGGAACTCATCTTACTGATCTGGTATCAGACACTAGCTGTGTGACTGGAGCAAAGTCACTTAACTCTGTTTGCCTCAGTTCTTCATCTATGAAGTGAGCTAGAGAAGGAAATGACCAACCACTACAGCATCTTTGCCGAGCAAACCCTAAATGTGCCCTCCCCAAAGTGGGATATGGCTAAAAAAAATGACTTAACAACAACAGCAAAAATGGCAACCATAATAGCAACAATAGGGGAGAGGTGAAGAACACCTACGTGAACGTAATGGCCCGATGCAGAAGAGATCGCGGAGGCAGAAATCACTGAATTTGCCAACTGACTAAGTATATGGAGTCAACAAGAATAAGGAGAGGAGAATTAGGATAAAGATAAGGTTTCAAACCTGAGGAACTGAAGGATGTTGGCACCATCATTAGAAATAAGGAAATTCTGTTTAAGTGTTGGTTTTGGTGAAAATATACTGAATTCTGTTTTGGACATGATGATGTTGAGTTGTCTACAAGAAATTCAGCTTCAAGTGTTCAATAATCAATTGCAGATGGGCTCATGAGAGATATGTAGCTAGATGAGGGAGTCATGGGTGTAGTCATGGTAATTAAACCAGTGGGAATTGATGGAGTCACCGAGAAAGTTTAGAGGCAGAAGATAGAGTTTAGGATGGTTAAAATATTCTAACAGTAAAAGGTCTCTTTCCATTCATTTTCTCCTCACTTTGAAGCATCTTTTATGCTACTATCATATTAATTCTTCTTGTGCATAAATTTGGTTACAGTTATTCCTGTGCTGATAACTTTTCAATGGCTTCACATTGCTTATCAAGTCAATTGGAAACAATTTTGGCCGACACCAAAGGACTTCCATAATTTGACCCAATTGCTTTCCCTTGTACATACCCCAATTTCCTGCCTCTGTGCCTTTGTTCATGCTATTTTCAATCTCAGAAATTTTTGTCTTTTTCTCCCTTCTTGAATTATTATTCATATTTTATAATTCAAATACTTCCACAGGTTTCCCTCTATCTCCCTAGTCAGAAATAACCTTTGTTTGTCTTTGTGGAGCACTTGGTTTTGTCTGTCTTTCTTTATTTATCTATATATTTGTCTGTCTGTGTACCTATCTGATTCCAGGTTAATATTCCCTTTCTGAGTACAGCATAGTAACCAGTATCATGTCCCTAATCTATTGCTTCCCTTTTGGCAAAAATCAATATTTCCTTTGGAAAGGGCTGGCTAAATATATTCCAGAGATTCATGCCTCCATGCGAGCTACAGATAGACTCCATATAAGTTACAGACCTATGTAAACATATACAGAACCTACATGCACCACACACTCACACACACACACGCACACACACACACCCCTTATGAATACAATAAGGATAGTCATTCTTAATGAGAACTCTCCAATATGACTTTAAGTATCCATAATATCTAAGACAAGAGTATAAACTTCAGAATTTTAGAATTGCAAACATCATAGATTAAGTTCGAGTATCAGGGAACATAGATTTGGAAAAAATCAGAAAAGAGAGGAGCCACAGAGGTAGCGTTATAAGAAAAATGGAGTTTCCATGTATTGTTGAACAGATGTGAGCAGAGACATGAACTTGGAGATGTTTTTTTTTTCAATGATCCCAACTTTTTAAAGTGGGGCTACCGCAGAGAATAACAGTGTTTAAGCAGCTGAAAAGAGACAAGCTGTAGACTGAGGAAGGATAAAGGAGAGAGAAAGAGGAATATATAACACGTAGTTCTGGAGAAAAGATGAGAAAATTGCCCCAGAGGTAGTATAGAAATGCGGCAAGTGCCAGCATTCTGGAGACAGACAATGTAGACTAAAGAACTGCATCTGACACTGTGACCTTAGACAGGTCACAAGACTGCTTTGGGACTTTTCTCATCTAATAATGAAGAAGTTATACTAGATGTGCCCTCATGTCCCTTCCAGATCTAATTCTCAGATTCTGTTATCCTATGATCCTTCTCTCTTTTTGGTAGACAACAAAGACTGTGTGTTTGTAACACAATATGCTGACCAACTTAACAACTGAACTCCTTTTTCCTCTCTTTTATCCTAATTTTCTTATAAGAGGAATATATTTGGAAATGAAGGTATATAAAAAAAAAGACTAAAATTTAAAATAAAAAAAATACCATTTCTTTATTTGTACAAAGAGAAGATTAGAACCAGATTATGATTAAGGTTAATTTTAGTTCTAATTATTATTAAATATTATTGTTATTATTATCATATAATCTAATTTTATCTAATTAATAGGAGATACTGAAATGATTGTATTTTATTGTGCTTCCTCCCAAATAATCGTAAATTTCCCATGAAATTAAATAATACAAAACAAAAACGAAGCAAAAAGCTAATGAACAAACAAAGGATTAGATTAGTTAGAGAAGACTCAAAGGACTGGTGACCTTTGTGCTACTTTCTCCAAATAAACAAATCACAGCTTGGTCAATCTCTGTCTGACGACTACATCTCTTGAGAAGTACAGAATGCCAAATGTCAGACTGTCCATTTCTAGTGTCTCTCCCTGCCACTATTGCTCCTTTAATCTCCCACGTGGACCATCAGAGATCAAGTCTGAAAAAAATTTAAATCAGTGCAGTCTTCCTTTCCTGGAACTATGTAACCTCATCCTGATTCAGTTTCCCCATCTTTTTTTTTTTCTATTCTGTGGTGGCATACATAACATTTCTTACTCCAACCTTCTAACTCTCCTGCGAACTATGATCAAGTTAATGCAATCATTACGTCCAGAAAGGTTGTGCCAAAGGACTTCTATTGTTCCATTCACCATGTTTTTGACTTCCTGACCAAAGTGAGTTCTCTGACCACTGGGATCCTTACATTAAAATGTAAGTTATTTGAAGGGAGAGGCTGCCCTGTTTTTGTACTTGTATCTCCAATAAGAAAACAGTACCCAGCACATGTCAAGTACTAAACATTCATTTAATTAATTCATTTGTTATTCAGTTTTTAAAAATTCATTTCAATCCTGTAAGGATAAGAAATTTCTTTGTTGTTTGCAATGAATACAGGCTTGGGATTCCTCAGCTTTTTTTTTGTTTTTTGTTGTTGTTGTTGTTTAGGCTGAAAAGACACATGACTGAAAGGGAAATTATCAACAGTTCCTTTGTATATATAATCTCTGCTATCCCCCAGTTCCCCACTAATTTCATTATTACTTCAAATTCTACATCCATTTGAACTATGGTGTTCCCCCATTGGAAACTAAAAGGACCCTCAATAGTTCTGCCCTCCTATCCCTTGATTCTCTCTTTCCCTTGCCTATCTCTGGGAGTGACTGTAATTGCTGATGTTCTGATGGGGAAATGTCACCACCTTACTTTGTGCAAGCTCTAAAATATTCACATAACGCTGTAATCTAGCAGAATTTTTTCCTACCTTAAATATTCAGAGTTTTGCTCTTATTTTACAGATGCTTACTTTCTCAATTATCTTTTTTTTTTGCAACTTTTATTCTGTTTACTTGGAGCCTCAGTTTCTTCCAATCTTCTTTGTTCTACCTTTTCTTTTGTTCCTGTTGTTGTTAGCATTTGGTGAAGTACCTTTGCTTCTCTTCTGTATCAAATCCTATGAACCTTATTCTGCTGTCACAATAGCTTAATTCTTTTCAGCCTGGAGTTATTATTTCTTCATTAAGAAAACTGGAAAAAAAGACAGTGTTGGCAGGGCTGTGGAGAATGAGGCATATTAATATACCAATGGTAGAATTGTAAATTGGTATTGTTCTTTTTGGAAAGCAATATGCCTATGTGTAATAAGAGCAACAAAAGTCTTTGGACCAATTATCCTACTATAAAGACAGTATATCCTATGCATGTTATTAAGGAGGAAAAAAAGAGAACTATTTGTACAGAAGTATTCCTAGCAGCATTATTTGCAATAGCAAAACATAGGTAACAATTCATGTGAACAATGATTGGGAATGACTAAACAGACTAGTATGTATGAATGTAACAGGGTATTATTGTCATGAGAAATGATAAACAAGAAGAATGCAAAGAAATATGGAATGACTTATGAGGTGACTCATTGTATAAGTAGAATCAGAAGAATTATGTGCACACTATCAAAATAGTATTAACAATCGCAACAGAATAAGGGGTGACATGGAAAAAAATAGTTGAAACGGGATATAGAAGTAAACAGCATATTTTTGTTATCTTGTTAAATGTATTATATGAACTCTGCAGTGATTGTAAAACTTGGAGTTTTTTCATTTTATGTGTACTCATTTTTCATGTTTTTGTTTGTATACTTGGATGTCTTTTTAATGATACTTACTATTTAGAATAAATAAAACATTTAAGAGGAAAAAGAATTACATTCACGGCCGGAGACCTTTGACAACAGGACCATATAAGTAAAGGGAAATAAGTGTTATGCATGTTATTTAAATGACTAAAGCAAAACAGGAATGAAAACAAATATTGAATTTCTATAACATAATATTTATAGCAACTCAGTACTTATAGAGCCTCCTGAGAGATTTATTAAACAACTGTTATTTCTTCAAAATAAGTACAGGGATAATCTTCCAAGCTAAAGCAAAACCAATATTTACATCCACTCTCACCTGATGTCTTTTAATATGGTTTGTATGTGAGGTTCTTGTTCTTTTTCTTTTTCTCTATATAACCTATTGGTGACAGTGTTGGGCCTCCTATCTAGGAGATTTAAAAGGTGCATATGTGTGTGTGTCTGTGTGTGCGTGTGCATGTGTATGTAGGTCAAGAACAGAAAAACATACACACATACACACACATAGTATATGCAGTCTTTTTTTCAGTCATTTTTCAGTTGAATCTTACTCTTCATCACTCTGTTTGGAGTTTTCTTGGCAAAGATACTGGAGCACCTTGACGTTTTGTTCTCCAGTTTATTTTACAGATGAGGAAACTGAGATAAATGAGGTTCAATGATTTCTTATGGTCAAATAGCTAGTAAGTGTCTGAGGCCAGATTTGAACTCAGAAAGGTGAATTTTCCTGATTCTAAGCCTACCACTCTACCCACTGTGCTTCCTAATTGCTCATATATAATCTTTACACTGACTTTCCTTGAGAAGCTACAGGTATCTAATTTTCTCAGATTTATAAGTCTAGGTATTCACAGAACTCGTACTCCTCAATGAAGCCATCTTCTAAATAATATTTTGCTGACAGAATTTAACAAGTTTTTAGAAAGATTGAAAATAGTTTAAACAATCTAATCTCTACTAAAATCTTTCTCTCACACTTTCATTGCTGTGTAGTGGTAACTCTGCATTTTCACAGTCTGTCAAATGAGTTTAACTCTGATAGGTCCTATCAATCAGGAAAAACTCGGAATATAGGGTATACTTTAGTTCATGACCAGCCAAGCTAAATTCAAAATCATTTATTAAAAGTGAGGGCATGAGGAAATATTCAATCACAATAGGTGTTATAGAACTTCTGCCAAAGATAACTACATTCTTTATCAAGGCACCTATACCACTAAAAATCTGAAAGCATTTAAGTATTAAAGAAGTCTAGATTCTTATCACTAAGACAAACATTTGTGCTTATTGCCTTTGTTTTATATCCCTAGAGCTTAACCTATTCCATATTTTGCCTCATTTCTGATCTACCCTTAAATCACTTGAATGGGTGTTGCCTCAAATAAATTGAGACCTGAGAAAGACCTTAGCTTAAAAAGGTCAAGGCTTCCCAGTATATCTGTGGTCATGTCTAATCATCCTGATATATATCTTTCCACTGAACTGAAATGACTCTGGAAGAGTAAGACTTTTGATTCTGAAGAGCCCTGCCTCATTAAATCCATTTCACTTTCGATTCAAGACATCAGCCTCCTGATGTGACTGGTCCTCTTCAAAAATAAAGGACAAACAATTTAAAGTTTAATTCATTACCTGGCACACAGAAAATACTCAACAATTGTTTGTTAACTAACTGTAGTCAGAATAAACTTCAGGAAGAAATGTCTATTAATTAGCTTGAACATATGGGTTTTTTTTGAGTATTCACCATGTATACATCTCTAGTAGCAATAGGTGGCATATGGACAATCGAGGGGATGTTTTTGATGTAGAATAAGTAAAGCATAAATGAGAATTCATTTTAAATTCTACATATTCCAACTTCAACTCATTAAGATAGAAAAGTTAGTAAAATCTTGATTTTTTTTGGTCCATGTAACATATCTTGAACACAGCCATGCATTATAATGATTACAATATCATCTGCATGTGACTAAGGAAAAAATTGAAGCAGGCTATTTAAGAAATTTCGGGAAGATGGATGTGTAGAAACAGGAGAAATCTGTCAGCTTCCCCCATAACCACCTAAAATATATACCACCTATAAAATATGTCTCTAAATAAAATTTAGAGCTCCAGAACCCACAAAGTGACAGAGAAACAAATCTCCTGCTGAAGGCAGTCTGGCAGGTGGACAGGAAGTGTTCATTGCAGCACGCTGGGAGCCGAGACCAGCCCCACAGTGGTTTTAGGCCCAGGGCAGCCAGGTCACAACATGGCTGGAGCATTTGGGAGAGTAGATCACTAGCAGCTGTGGTGGTTTCCAGAATTATCAACCCATAAATGCCAAAGACAAAGTAAAAGGTCGGTGGAACTCGGCTGAAGTTGGGGGTCAGGGGAATGGAGGAGCAGGTCCGGTCCTCTGGCCACAGAGCCAGAAGTGAAAGAAGCAGCAGCCTGCAGCCACCTCCATGTGGCTGCTTCGGATTTCTCACACTGCAGATTTCACAGGGGCCAAGCAACCATTCAGAGCCTAAGTACTCTTGCCTTAACCTGCCTGGATTGGGATCATTTTCTTGGGTGGTGGTCCTGAGGTGCATGACCAGTGAGTCAAAGCTGGTAGGGGCTGTAGAGACAGCAGCCTCCTAATAGCTCCAGCAGCTGAGAAAACCCCAGCAACATGGAACAATGGTCTCCCCTCTGGAAACAGAGTACTACTGTGGCAAAGAACTTAAAAATCAAGTTAATTGACAGGCAACATGAGCGGCAAAGGAAGCAGAGCAAGCACAGCAATACAACTTTAAATTCATATTTGGGGACAAAACGATTCAAAGCATGGAATAGGAGGAAGACAATACAGTAAGAACTCCTGCACCAAGAACTTCCAAGAAAAATATAAACTGGTTATAGGCCACAGAGGAGCTTAAGAAGGATTTTGAAAACCACATAAGAGAAGTAGAGGAAAAATTGGGAAAAGAAATGGAGAATGATGCAAGAAAATCATGAAAAGAGAGTCAACAACCTGACTGAAGAAAATAAAACCTCAAAAAATAGACTAACTCAAGTGGCAAAAGAAACCCAAAAAGCCAATGATGAGGAGAATGCTTTAAAAAGCTGAATTTGCCAGATGAAAAAAAGAATGTGAAAAGCTTGCTGAAGAGAATAATTCCTACAGAATTAGATTGGAGCAAATGGAAGCAAATGACTTTACAAGAAAGCAAGATACTATTAAACATATCCAAACAAATAAAAAAATAAAAAGCAATGTGAAATACCTCTTTGAAAAAATACACTGACCTGGAAAATAGATCTAGAAGAGGCAATTTTAAAATTATGGGACTACCTGAAAGCCATGATCAAAAAAAGAACCTAGAAATCATCCTTCAAAAAAATCTAAAGGAAAATTGCCCCGATATTTTAGA
>CM053583.1:160657874-160675737 GCA_028627135.1 Pseudochirops cupreus
GCTGCAATGCGAAGGCCCGTGAAAAACCTCTGCCTTTTGCTTTCCTGCCCTGGATGTGTTTTGGCCGGACTGCTTTTCTCCCACGACCTCGGAAGCTCCACTGACCTAGTTCTAAACACATTCGCAGCTGCCGCCAATCCGCTCCTTTAATCCTCTCATCCAGCCACCCCTGGGGCTCAGCCAGGGCTTCAGGCCAGGCTAGTTTTGGTTCGCAGTGCTGATATGGTTCCTCGTAGCCGAGCTGACTTTAGTGGAAAGTATATTTGTGTGCATTTTGGAATTCTAGGATTAGTTTAGAGTCATATTTTATGGGTGTTTTGGGGTGGCTATATGAGAGCTGCGATATGTTGCTGCTCCTACACTGCCATCTTGGCTCCACCCCAACTTCCTGATTTCTGTCTAGGTCATCACAATTATTCTAGATGCTCAGGTTCAAAACCTAAAAATCATCCTTGACCTTTTGTTCTCACTCATCCTTCATATCCATTTAGTTAACAAGTACCATAGATTCATCCTCTTCAACAACTTTAACTTCTATTGCTGTTTCTTGGCCCAAACCATACACAATCACCCTATTTCAGGTGTTCATTGTCTCTCAAATAGACTATTGCAGTAGTTTCCTATTTAGTTTCCCTGCAATTAGTGTGTCTAATCCCATTTTCCACTCGTATCCCCAAGCGTCCTTAATAAGGAAGCTTCCCTAACTCCCTATTCTCTCTAGAATGAAATGAAAAAAAATATACCATATACTCTCCATTAAAAACCTATTAAAGGGAAGCTAGGTGGCACAGTGAATAGAACACCAGCTTTGGAGTCAGGAGGACCTGAGTTCAAATCCAGCCTCAGACACTTAACACTTAGTAGCTGTGTGACCTTGGGCAAGTCACTTAACTCCAACTGCCTTGCCTTCCCCTCTCCAAAAATAAACCCAAACAAACCCTATTAAAGTCTATCTCAGGGATGGGGAACCTATGGCCTTGGGACTACATGTGACCTTCTAGGTCTTTCAGTGTGTTCTTTTGACTCAGTCCAAGTTTTATAGAACAATCCTTTTATTAAGGGGATTTGTTCTATGAAGTTTGGATTCAGTCAAAAGGCCACACTTGAGGATTTAGAGGGCCACATGTAGCTTGAAAACCACAGGGTCCTCACCCCTGGGACTATTTCTTATCTTTTCAGACTGAATATATATCATTCACCCTTACTCAACCAAACTGGACTAAATTTCCCCTTCATGTATCATTCTATCTCTTACATCTCTGCTTTTGATCTATATCTCATTCCTAGAATTACCCCCTCATTCTCACTTCTGCCTCATAGCGCTTGTGATCAGTAGGTTATAAGGGAACAGGATATCTGGTTATAATTCTAGGACAAAGAGGAGCACTAGTGCTTTTTGTTTTAGGGAATCAGGGACCCTTCCTGAATAAAGATGAGAGCACAGATCTTTTCTGGAGCACTCCTTTTTCCCCAGATCATACCACCTGAAAAGTGCCAAAAATTCATAGACTGAAAATTAACTCTGAAAGCAGAAGCACAAGAAAGTTTAAAACTTGGGACAGTGACTTCCTATACAATGGCGAGCAGAGCTCAACTTTAACATAAAACTGAAAGTCAAGACATAGGCTAGAAAAATGAGCAAGCTACAACAGCAACAACAAAAATGTCTTGGAAAAAAATGCTACTACAGTGGCAGGGAAGACAAAGACATAAATTTGAAAGAAGACAAATATGTGAAAATAGCTTCAACCAAAGCCTCAAAGAAAAATGCAAATTGGACCCAAGCCCAACAAGAATATTTAGAAGAGTTAAAAAAAAAAGATATAAAGCAGAGAAAAAATTGGAAAAAGAAGTAAAATTGGTGCAAGAAAATGTAACGCAAAGGCAACTTCCAAGGTTTGGATTACCAGCATAGTAAACCACAAGGAAAGGTGCTTCTTTCATCTTCACTCAAGGCAAGCCCTCAGCAATCTCAGTTCCTGGGGAGACAAGGCTCAACAAAGCCAGTGTCCTCATCAAGCCACTATCTGCCTGAAAACATCAGCAAGGCCCTCTTCCAAGATTTCTGTGCAGGTATCACAAGAAAATCCTCCTTCAGGGCTTTTGAACCAACAGCCAGGTTCCAGGACCTCTACGACAGCAGCACTGTGCTTCACCATTAGGTGAATCTGGCAGAACAACATCAAAACAGACAGACAAAACACCGGCATCACTTCCATGCCTCCTCAGTCCTTGGCAGTTGTGGGTGGCAGTTCTCAAAAGTGCTGGGCAGTTCTAACAGGCTCTTAGTAATCTTTCTCTCAGCAACTTAGGCTCCACAATACTAGATACTGCTCTTCCAAAGTCTTTCTGGCCTTCCTGGGCTTGGGCCTCTCTCCCAATTCACGGCTCCTCCCAGTTCAGCTCTCTCTCTTCACGTCAACAAGTCCTTCCCACAAGTGGGATTCACAAGCTCTGGGTTTTAACACTCAACCCAAAAACCAAGCCAATAGAGGGGTGTCTCCAAATTCCATTACCAATACAGAAAATTATGAAAAAAAAAGGATTAACAGTTTAGTGAAAGAGGCACAAAAAACACTGAAGAAAAAAAAATCTTATAAATAGAGTTGATTTAAAGGTAAAAGAGGCAGAAAAAATTCACTAAAGAGAATAAATTCTTAAAAAGCAGGAGTGACCAAATGGAAAAAAAAGTACAAAATCTCTCTGAAGAAGATAATTCCTTAAAAATTAGGCAAGTGAAAACTAATGGCTCCATGAGATATCAAAAAATAAAAATAAAAAAAGAATAAAATATAAAATAACTAATCAGGAAAAAAAAACAAGCCACTTCTAACCTGGAATAGATTGAGAAGAGATAATTTAAGAATTATTGGACTACCTGAAAGCCATAATCAAAAAATAGCATCATATATCCCATCATACAATACATCACATGTCAAGAAATTATCAGTGAAAAAATGCCCTGATTTCTTAGATCTACAGAATAAAATAGAAATTAAAAATATCCTAGTATAACAAAAAAAAATACTGAAGAAATTAAAAAAAAAAAATTAAAACAAAATAGAACTTCCATGTCAATTAGAAGATATTGCAAGCAGCCAGAAAGAATTCTACTGCCATAGAACCACAGTCAGTATCACAAAAGATTTAGCAGGTTCTACAGGAAGGAAAGCAGAGCTTTGCATATAATATTCTTCAAGGCAAAGGAGCTAGAATTACAATTACAAATGACTTACCCATCAAAATTGAGTATAATCCTTCAGGCAGAAAAATGAGGATTTGGAAACACTCCTGATGAAAAGACCAGAGCTGAATAGCAAATTTGACATTCAAATATAAAGCTCAAGATAAGCACAATAAAAGTAAATATGAAAGAGAAATCGTAAGAGACTCAACAAAGTTAAATTGTTTACATTCTTATATTGGAAGATAGTGCATATAATCCCTAACAACTTTATAATTATTAGGGCAGTTAGAAGGAGTTTTCGTAGACACCTGAATGTCAACTGATTATGTTGGATGATCTAAAAAAATGATGGTATGAGAAAGAGGGATGCCCTGTGAGTAGGAGGAAGGGAGAAGTAGAATGGAGAAAATTATCTCGTGTAAAAGAGGCATACAAAGAAGAGCTTTTACAGTGAAAGGGTAAATGGCAGTGTTGTGGACAATGCTTGAAATTGGTTCAAAGAGGGAAGTGAAAAAAACATATATTCATTTTGTTGGGTATAGAAATTTGTCTTATCTTGCCAAACAGGAAAATGGGAGGGGAAGGGGATAATAGGAAGGGGGAGATAACACAAAGGTGGGCAGATTAAGGGAATCAGTGGTCATAAGCCAAACAGAATTTTGAGGAAGGATAGGATGAAAAGAGAAAGAAGGATAAACTGATGAAAGTAGGATGGAGCGAAATGCAGCTGCTAATTGTAACTATGAATGTGAATGAGATGAGTACACCCATAAAATAGAAATGAATAGCAAAATATATTGGAGACCAGAATCCAGTAATTCATTGCTTAAAAGAGACACACTTAAAACAAGAAGACAAACTAAGGGATGAAGCAGAATCTATTATGCTTCAGCTAAAGTAACAACAAACAAACAAACAAACAAAAACTCAGGGAGAGCAATCATGATCTCAGACAAAGAAAAAGGAAAAATAGACTCATTTAGAAGAGATAATCATAGAAATTAGGTTTTGCTAAAATGCAGTATAGGCAATGAAATAATATGAAAAAAATATTTATAGCAAGTTTCTCAGATAAAGGATTCATTTCTAAATATCTTATATTCTCATTGACCTACACTGACAGGACCAAATTCATAAAAATAAACACCATTCCCCCACTGATAAGTGATCAAAAGATAAGCAGACAGAAATGATGAAGGTAATGGTTTCAGAATTTTTTTTTTAAACCATGGGAAGACTGATATAGAGTGAAGTGAGCAGAACCAAGAGATCAGTAACAGCAACATAATAATATTGTTTGCTTGTTATCCTTCATGCTTGAAGAGGATCAAAATTACATCACTATATTGGGGTCAAGGATTGTGGTTGTTGAAACCAATGCAAGCTCAGAATGGTCTACCACATGTCAGGCACAAATACTCCTTTTGAGCATTTTGATTAGAGATGTCTCTAAATTTACATATTTCACATTTCTTTTGAGCTACTACAATTCTGCTTTGCTCATAGAGAAAAGCACCTTTTCTGATGCAGGCACTCCATGCTGGGAAGTCCTTTACCAGTGTTTCACCATTAGTTCCAAAGTGTCTATTGCTTCTTTTGACTTCTATGTTAGTGTTTCTTTTGTTTGAATTATCTGTAAAATAGTCTTTTAGGCAAAGATACATCTGGCATTTGAACAACATGGGCAGCCCATTAGAGCTGTGATCTATGAAGTAGATTTCAAATGCTAGGCAGTTCAGTTCAGGAAAGGATCTCTGTGTCTGGTACCTTATCTTTTCAGGTGATCTTCAGAATCTTTCTAATACAATTCAAATGGAAGTGATTCAGTTTCCTGGCATGATACTGGCATACTGTATAGATTTCACAGGCATACAACAATGAGGTCAGTACGATATCTGTGTAGACCTTCCGTTTGGTAGGCAGTCTAATACCTCTTCTCTTCCCTACTTTTCTTTGGGGCCTCCCAAACTCTAAGCTACCTCTGTCAGTGCGTGTATCAATCTCATCATCTATGTGTACATCTCTGGAAAGCATACTGCCAAGATAAGTGAAATCATCCATAGAATACAAAATTTTTCTCCACATGTAGGACTGATGGTTCTACATATAGATGATGCAGTGCTGGATTTTGGAGAACCGTTGTTTTCTTGATGTTAACTGTCAAGTCAGAAGTTAGCACAAGCAGCAGAAAACTGATCCATACTTTGTTACACCTCAGCTTCAGAAGTTGCACTGAGTGCATACTCATATACAAACAAAATTCACACATCAACTCTCCTTCCACTTTAGTCTTGGCTTATAACCAATGATAATTAACTGTGAAAGACTCAGCTACTCTGATCAATATAATGATACAAGAAAATTCCAAAGGATTCATGATGAAAATGCTGTCTACCTCCAGAGAAAGAAGTGATGAAATCTGAGTGCAAATTGGAGTGGTTTTCTCACTTTTTAAAAATGTTTCTTGTTTTTTTTTTTTTGCATGATAAGGCTAATATGAAACAGGTTTTACACAACTTCACGTGTATAATTGATATCGTATCCTTTCCTAATAAGTGGGGAAGGGCAGGATGGAGGGAGATAATTTGGAAGACAAAATAAAAAAAACAAACAACTGAAACAAATAACAAATATTTAAATTTAAAAACAAAATTGCTTTGTGATTGGCTGGTTGAATGGAAAATAGTTTGGAAAAGGAAGATCTTGGAAGCAAAGATATTATGTAGGAGGCCATTTTAATAGTTGAGATAAAATTTGATTTGTTGAATTAGTGTCATGACCACATCAGTGTCAAAAAGTTAATGAATGGCAGAAATATTTTATAGGTAGAAATGACAAGACTCCTAATCATCCATGGGACATGAGGCTGAGTGAACAATGAAGAAAGCTTTGGAAATTTTAAATCTGGTTCATTAAAATGATGGTGGTGTTCTTAATACCAATTGGGAATTTAGGAGGAGAGGAGGATTTAAGAAGAAAGATAAAGGTATATGCTGGGCACTATGCATTTGAGAAGTTTTTAAGACACTAGGTAGAGATTATATCAGGTAGTTGGTGATGCATGATAAGATTTTAGGAGATTGAGGAGAGTTGTACAAATTGATTTAGGGCAAATTGCAAAGATAATATGACTGAATGCAGGTGAGGTAAGAGGATTACTGAAAAAGAGAGAAGACATGATTGCCCAGGATACATCTTTGAGATACACTGGTCTTTTTTACAAAAACCCATGTATCTCGGGAGGTAAAATGAAGATGGCAGAGAGAAGACAGGAACTTTCTTGAGCTCTCCCCAGTTTCCCTCCAAAACAGCATTTAATCAAGTCTCTAAATGGATTCTGGAGTGTCAGAACCCACAAAGAGATGGAGTGAAAGAATCCTCTAGCTTAAGATAACTTAGAAGGATTTCAAGAAAGGTCTGCCTCACTTGGGTAAAAAGGGAACAGGAGGCTGGCGCAGACAATGTGTGGGCAAGCCAGTGCTCTTAGCCACAGCACTGATCAACAACACAGGCCCCTTGGTCCTGGCTCAGCAGACCAGCAGTGAGTCTTCCAACTTCAGTTCTGAAGGCAAATCGTGAGCCCTGGAACCCCAGCACAATAGATGCTACTAGGCTGGTCACCCCTCATACAGTAGGCAGATGCTACAAGCATCTGAGGAGCTGGACCCCAGCATAAGAAGCTTGGAATAGTGCCCTCTGTGGCCCTGGAGAGGAACTCAACTTTGAAAGTCAAGAAATAGCCTGCAGAATGAGAAGGAAACAGAATGGATCCATAACCATAGAAAACTACAATGAAAACAGGGAAGATCAAAACACAAACTTAGAACAGGACAACATTGTCAATATGTGTACATCCAGAACCTCAAATGGGACTATTAACTGAAAAAACCAATTTATTCTAAAAACAGAATTGATCAAATGGAAAAAATATCACTGAAGAAAACAACCTCTTTAAGAGTAGAATTGGACAAATGGAAAAGGAGGTACAAAACTCTAACTGAAGAAAATGATTCCTTAAAAATTAGAATTACGTAACAGAAAGCTAATGATCCTGTGAGACATGAAGAATTAGTTTTAAAAAAATCAAAATAGTGGAAAAAAATAGAAGAAAATGTAAAATACTTCATTTGAAAAACAATTGACCTGGAAAATAGATCCAGGAGAGATAATTTAAGAATTACTAGATTGCATGAAGATCAGATTAAAAAAGGAACATGGACGCATCTTTGAAGAAACTATCAAGGAAAACTGTCCTGAGATCCTAGAACCAGAGTACAAAATAGTCATTGAAAAAATCCACCAATCACCTCTTGAAAGAGATCCAAAAATGAAAACTCCAAGGAATATTGAAGCTAAATTCCAGATTTATTAGGTCAAGGAAATATATTGCATGCTGCCAAAAAGAAACAATTTATATATTAAGGAACCACAGTCAGAATTATACAGAAATTAACAGGTTCTACATTAAATGATTGGAGGACTTGAAATATGGTACTCTGAAAGTCAAAGGTGCTTGGATTATAACCAACAATCAACTGCCCAACAAAACTGAGCAGAATCTTTCAGGAGAGGAGATGGACATTCAATGAAATAGAGGACTTTCAAACTTTCCTGATGAAAGGACCAGAGCTGAACAGAAAATTCTGTCTTCATATATAAGACTCAAGAGAAGCATAAAAAGATACAGTAAGGAAAAAAAACCAAACATGTTATTCAATAAGATTTAAACTGTTTTCCCTTCATGGGAAGATGATATATAACTCTTAAGAACTGTATCTCCATTATTGCAGTTAGAAGGGGTAAACATAAAAAAAAGGGTATGAATATAAGTTGTCTTTGATACGATAATTTAAATAAATTAATGGGTTAAAAATGATTGTGCTGGGAGAAGATGAAAGCAGTAGACAAAAATAGGGCAAATTATATTATATGAAGGGGCACAAAAGAACTGTTACAGTAGAGGGAAAGAACAGAGGAGATAAGGATTGTTTGACCCTTATTCCCATTGGATTTAGCTCAAAGAGGGAATTAAAAAAATCACTCAAATGAGCATAGAAATTTATCTTACTGTATAGGAAAGTAGGAGGAGAAAGGGAAAAGAAAAGGGAAAGAGGGGGACTAATGGAAGGGTAAAAGGGAGGGCATAAGTAGGAGGGAGAAAAAGAAAGAATGAAAGAGGCTTATAGAAGGGCATGCAGATTGAGGGAGGATGGGGTCAGAAACAAAGTTCTGATGATGGGCAGGGTGAAAGTAGAGAGAAAAGTATAAACATGAAGAAAAATAGGATGGAGGGAAATACACAATTAGTAATCATAACTGTAAATGTGAATGAGATGAACTCTTCCACATAAATGAAGCAGAGAGCAGAATGGATTAAAATCCACAATCCTACAAAGTATTGTTTACAAGAAACATATCTGATGTGAGAGATATACACCAAGTAAAGGTAAAAGACTTGAGAAGAATATATTATGCTTTAGCTGAAGTAAAAAAGAAAAAAAAAAATCATGAGTAGCAGTCCTGATTTCAGACAAAGTAAAAGTAAAAAATAGATCTAATCAAAAGAAGGAAACTACATCTTGCTGAAAGGTACCATAAACAATGAAGTAATATCAATACTAAACATAATATGCACCAAGTGGTATAACATCCAGATTCTTAGAGAAGTTGAGTGAGTTACATGAATAGAAAGCAAAATTATACCAGTGGGGGACCTCAGCCTCCCCACTTCAAAAGTAGATAAGTCTAACCACAAAATAAAGAAGAAAGACGTTAAGGAGGTTAATAGAATTTTAGAAAAGTTAAATATGATAGACCTTTGGAGAAAATTGAATTTGGATGGAAAACAATACACATTTTTCTCAGCACAACATTGCATCTGCAAAAGAATTGATCATGTATTGGCCATAAAAGCCTCACAATCAAATGCAGAAAGGCAGAAATATTAAATTAATGCTTTTCAGATAATGATGCAAAAATGCATAATAAAGGGCTATGGAAAGATAGGCTAAAAACTAATTGGAAAGTAAATAATCTAATCCGAAAGACTGAGTGGGCCAAACAACAAATCATGGAAACAATCAGTAGCTTCATCAAAGAGAAGGATAGTAATGAGACAACATCCTAAAACTCAGGGAGTGCAGTAAAGTAATTCTTAGTGGAAATTTTATATCTCTAAATACATAAATAAAATAGGGAAAGAGGAGATCAATGAAGTGAGCAAGCTAAAAAAAAGAAATAAATTAACAATCCCCAATTAAATCCAAATCAGAAATTCTGAAAATCAAAGGAATTATTAAAAGAACTGAAATCAAGAAACCATTGAACTAATAAATAGAACTAGGAGCTGATTTTATGAAAGAACCAATAAAATAGATAAGCATTTCATTAATTCATTAGAAATAGAAAAAAGAAAACCATTTTTACCTGTATTAAGAACAAAAAGAGAGAATTCACCACCAATGAAGGGGAAATTAAAGCAATAATTAGGAGCTATTTTGCCCAACTGTATGCCAAATAAGTGACAATCTAAGTGAAATGAGTGAATATTTACAACAATTTAAATAGCTGAGATTAATAGAAGAGGAAATAAAATACTTAAATAACCCCATTTTAGAGAAAAAAGAAAAGAAATTGAACAGAGCATCAATGAACTCCCTAAGAAAAATAATCTCTAGGGCCAGATAGATTTATAAGTTAATTTTAACAAACATTTAAAGAACAATTAATTCCATAATTATATAAAATATTTTGAAAAACCTGCAGAGTTCTAGAAAATTCCTTTTATGACAGTAACGCCTGATACCTAAACCACAAAGAGCCAAAACCAAAAGAAAGAAAATTATACATCAACTTCCTTAATGAATATAGATGCAATTAAAAAAAATTTTTTTAGCAAAATAGATTACAGCAATTTATGACCAGGATAATACACTATGACCAAGGGGGATTTTTACCAGTAATACAGGGGCTGGTTCAATATTAGGAAAACTATTAGCAAAATTGACCATATCAGTAACAAAACTAAAAAATCTTATGATTAAGTCAATAGGTGCAAAAAATCTTTTGAAACAGTACAGCACCCATTTCTATTAAAAATGCTAGAGAGTATAGCAATAAATGAAGTTTTCCTTAAAATAAGCAATATCTATCTAAAATCATCAGTAAGCATTATGTATAGTGAGGGGCAATAGCTAGAAGCGTCTTCAATAAGATCTGGGGTGAAACAAAGATACCCATTATCAAAACAATCATTCACTATTGTACTAGAAGTGTTAGCATTAAAAATAAGAGAAGAAAAAGACATTGAAAGAATTAGAATAAGAATGAGGAAACAAAACTATCACTCCTTGTAGATGATATGATGGTAAACTTAGTGAATTCTAGAAAATCAACTAAAAACTATTCTGAAATAATTAACCATTTAGCAAAGTTGCAGGATGTAAAATAAACCCACATAAATCATTCACAATTCTACATATTACCAACAAAGCCCAGCAGCAAGAGATAGAAAGAGAAAATTCTGTGCAAAGTAACTGTCGACTGTATGTAATATTTGAGAGTCTACTTGTTAGACAACCCCAGAAAGTATATGAATGCAATTACCAAATGCTTTTCACACAAATAAAGTAAGATATAAATAATTGGAAAAATATAGGTTGCTAATGGATAGGCTGAGTTAATAGAATAAAAACAACAATTCTACCTAAATCAATTTACTTATGTAATGTCATACCAATCAAATTACCAAAAAAATATTTTACAGAGCTAGAAAAAATAATAACAAGAATCATCTAGAAGAGAAAAGACCAAGAATATTGAGGGAATTAATGAAAAAAAAATCAAAGGAAGGTGGCATAGCTGTACCAGATCTAAAACTATATTATAAAGTGGAAATCATCAAAACTATTTGGTGTTGGCTAAGAAGCAGAGTAGTGGATCACTGGAAAGGTTAGGTAAATAAGATACTGTAGGATGACTTTAGTAATCTACTGTTTGATAAACCCAAAGACTCCAGCTTCTGGGATAAGAACTCACTATTTGACAAAACCTGCTGGGAAAACTGAAAAACAGTATGATTGAAACTAGGTATAAACCAACATCTCATACCATATACAAAAATATGGTTGCAATGGGCACATGATTTAGACATAAGGGATGATACCATAAGCTTATTAGGAGAGCAAGGGATAGTTTGCCTATCAAATCTACAGAGAAGGGAAGAATTCATGACCAAAAAAAGAGAAAGAGAATATTATGAAATGCAAAATAGATACTTTTGATTACATTAAATTGAAAAGGTTTTGCATAAACAAAACCAATGCAACCAAGATAAGAAGGGAAGCAGAAAGCTGGGAAACAATTTTTATAGCAAATGTTTCAATAAAGCCTTCATTTCTAAAATGTATAGATAATTGAATCAAATTTATAAGAATACAAGTCATTCCCTAATTGGTAAATGGTCACAGGATACAAACAGGCAATTTTCAGATTAAGGAATTAAAACTATCTCAAGTTATTTGAAAAATGTTTTAAATCACTCTTGATTAGAGAAATGCAAATTAAAACAACTCTGAGGTACCACCTCACATTCACCAGACTGGCTTATATGACAGACAAGAAAAATGATCAAAGTTGGAGAAGATGTGGGAAAATTGGAACACTAATCCACTATTGATGTAGTTGTGAACTGATCCAACCATTCTGAAGAGTAATTTGGAACTACACCAGAAGGACAATAAAACTGTGCATACCCTTTGATGCAATAATATCACTACTAGATCTGTATCCCAAAATGGACATAAAAAGGAAAAAGAGCCAGAATGCGGAAAAATATTGTGATCAAGAGTTGGAAATTCAGAGGATGCCCACCAATTGGGTTATGATTGATTGAGTTGTGGTATATGAATGTAATGGGATACTATTGTTCCACAAGAGATGATAAGCAGGCAGAATTCAGGTCAACCTGTAAAGACTTACATCATCCGATATGAGTAAAGTGAGGAGAACTAGGAGAACATTTTACACAGCAACAGCAGCATTGTGCGATGATTGCCTATGGTAGAATATGATATGCTCTTCTCAAGCAAAACAATGATTCAAGACAATTCCAAAAGACTCATGATGGAAAATGTGAACATTCAGAGAAGGAACTATGGCATCTGTATGCAGATAGAAGCATACTATCATCTTTAAATTTTTTATTTCTCATGCTTTTTCTCTTTTTTTTTTCCTGATTCTTCTTTCACACCTCTCTTGGGGAGCGTAGAGATGAGGGAAGGAGAAAAATTTGGGACTCAACATTTTCCAAAAATAAACGTTGAAAAATATCCTTACATATAATTGGGAAAAAATAAGTACTATTATGGGAAAAATACATGTATCTCACTTTTCTAAACATTGCCTAATTCTTTCCGATTAAACATACACATAAGCTTCAACAAAATACATTATTAACATTATGGAGTATAACCTAGGTAATTGGGAAATAAACTTCTTATTCCAATGGTAACTATTCAGAGAACTCCTAGGTGAGGAAGCTTAACTTTGTCAATACATTCTCTGCAACTTATAACATTAGAGATCTGGCTAAAACATTGAGAAGTCAAGTGATTTCTCCATGGTCACACAGCTAATGTGTCTTGGAGATGGTACTGGAACTCAGATCTTCTTGGCTCTTGAAGGCAGCTTTCTATCCACTATGCTAAACTGTGACTCACCAAACATTAGCTCAATATGCATCTTAAACATTAGATTTAAACATAATATAGTTCCCCTAAGCATGCCCCCCATTTACTAAGCTAATAGTCATATGAAAGCAAATGCTCATTAAGCTTTAGACTCCCAGAATCCTTTCCAGAAAACATAAACATTATTTTGACACACCATGGACATGCCTTAACATTCTTAATTCATTTCCTAAGTGATTTCAAAATTAAAATACCTCTGGCTGATTTTTTTTTTTAGGAGATGGTTCAGGCCTACCTACTAATTTTGAATTCATCTTATCAAGTGATAAGATAGTTTAAATAGTCTCTGCATACCTTGTGAATACTAGTGCAAGTCAGACTATCTTTTTTTCTTTTTTTTGGAGGGGGGGAAGATAGGGCAATTGGGGTTAAGTAACTTGCCCAAGGTCACACAGCTAGATTTTGGGTTAAGTGTCTGAGGTCAGATTTGAACTCAGGTCCTCCTGTCTCCAGGACAAGTGCTCCATCCACTGTGCCACCTAGCCACCCCCAAGTCAGATTATCTGAATGTTCTCCCTCAATCTATTTTAAAAATATATTTTATTGATCTTTTTTTTTTTTTACATTATTTAGCTTTTCCCCCTTTATCTTGCACTTTCTTCTTTCCAAAGAGCTATTTCTTTTCTCCAAGCCTCTGAGTCTCCAGGGTTTCACTCTTATTCTATGACTGGTATATGCTGTCTTATGTGTCCTTCATGATATGTTTTATGTCACTTCTCATTTGTAAGCAATCATTGGTAAGATGTTGTAGTCCAGTTACATACACCATGTTTCTTTCCATTCTTCCTTAGGTTACTTGTGGTGGTGATTGTCCTGAAATGAATCTGTTCTGTGATTCACAGCCATATAATATCACTGAAAGAACACTGATGCACAGAGTAGAGTGGGAACATTAAAAACATTGTGTGATGCCTCAGACGTGATTCATCTTTCTCCTATTCAATTTTAGGACTACTTAATTAAAAAAAAAATCTTTTATTTATTTATTTTTAGTTTGCCACAAGATTTTGAGTTACACATTTTCTCCCTATCTTTCTCCTGCCCCCACCCCAAGATAGCAAGCCTATTGAATAACACCTTCCCTCAATCTGTTCTCTTATATCCTCCCCCATACTCCCTAACTTTTTAGTAGGGCAAGATGGATTTCTATACCAGTGCCTGTATGTCTTATTTCACAGTGGCATGTAAAAAGCATTTTTTTAATATTTGTTTTTAAAGCTTTGATTTCCAGCTTCTTTTCCTTCTTCCCTCCTCACCCACCCTCACTGAAGAGACACACAGTTCAATATATATTGTACACATAAAACGTTTCTATAGTAGTATATTGTGAAAGACTAACTGTATTTCCCTCCATCCTATCCCACCCCCACCGACTTATTCTGTCTTCTGCTTTGATCCTTTCTCTTTTCAAAAGTGTTTGCTTCTAACTAACCTCTCCCTCTATCTGCACTCTCTTCTATAATCCTCCCTGTTATGGCCTTCTGCCCCTCCCCCCCACTTTCCTGTAGGGTAAGATACCCAAATTCAATGAGAGTAAGGTTGACCTATTCCTTGTCACCTTCCTGATCTTTCCCTCCATTGTAATAGTTTTCTCTTGCTTCTTTGATATGAGATAATGTTCCCTATTCTATCTCTCCCTTTCTCCTCCCATTATATTCCTCTCTCACTTCTTAACTTTAAAAAAAATATCCTCCTTTCCTACTCAACTGATCCTGTGCCCTTTGTCTATGTATACAGGTACACCCACATACATACACTCACATATGCATTTATACACACGTACATCTTCCTATACATATACATTCCCTTCAGCAATTCTGATACTGAGAAAATTCTCATGAGTTACAATTATCATTTTTCCATGTAAGAATGTAAATAATTGAACTTTAATAGGTGCCTTATGATTTTGTTTTCCTGTTTACCTTCTCATGCTTCTCTTGCTTCTTGTATTTCAAAGTCATATTTTTCTGTTCAGCTCTGGCTTTTTTCAAAATACTTGAAAGTCCTCTATTTCATTGAAAGACTTTATTTTTCCCTGAAGCATTATACTCAGTTTTGCTGGGTAGGTGATTCTTGGTTTTAATCCTAACTCCTTTGACCTCTGGAATATCATATTCCAAGCCCTTCAATCCCTTAATGTTGAAGCTGCTAGATCTTGTGTTATCCAGACTGTGTTTCCACAATACTCATATTGCTTCTTCCTGACAGCTTGTAATATTTTCTCCTTGACCTAGGAACTCTGGAATTTGGCTATGATATTCCTAGGAGTTTCCTTTTGAGATCTTTTTCAAGAGGTGATCAGTGAATTCTTTCTATTACTATTTTGCCTTCTGGAATATCAGGGCAATTTTTGTTGAAAATTTTTGAAGGATGTTTATAGGCCCCTTTTTTTTTGATCATGGCTTTCAGGTAGTCTAATAATTTTTAAATTCTCTCTCCTGGTTCTATTTTCCAGGTCAGTAGTTTTTCAGAGATATTTCATGTTGCCTTCTATTTTTTTCATTTGTTGGATTTGTTTTATAGTGTCTTGATTTCTCATAAAGTCATTAGCTTCCATTTGCTCCACTCTAATTTGGAGGGCATTATTCTCTTCAGTGAGTTTTTGAAATTTCTTTTCCATCTGGCCAATTTGACTTTCTTCTCATTGGCTTTTTGGACTTCTTTTGCCATTTGAGTTAGTCTAATTTCAAGGTATTCTTTTCTTCGGTATTTTTTGGGTCTCTTTTAGCCGGCTGTTGATACATTTTTCATGATTTTCTTGCATTATTCTCATTTCTCTTCCCAATTTTTCCTCTTCTTCTCTTACTTAATTTTCAAAATCCTTCTTGAGCTCCTCCATGGTCTGTAACAAGTTCATATTTTTTTGTGGAAACTTTTGATGCAGGGGTTTTGACTTTGTTGTCTTCTTCTGGTTCCATGTTTTGATCCTTTTTATCCCCAAAAAAGCATTCTGTGGTTTGATTGTGCTTCCTCTTTTTGCTCATCTTGTCAACCAGTTACTTGACTTTTGAACTCTTTGCCATGGTAGAACTCTGCTTCTAGAGTGGAGAGAGATGTGTCCCAAATTGCTGGGTTTCTTGCAGTTGCCAGAGCTATGAGGAGGGTGCCCTCTCTACAGCCACCACAAGTTTTGGCTAGTTTTCTTCACCCCAGTACTACTACCCAAGACTGCAACCCAGATCCAACCATGTCAAAGAAAGAGTGATTACCCTCTGAATGGTGGCTTGGTCCCCCTACAGTCTATAGGCCTGGAGCTCTGGGTACAGTTGTGTGGTAGCAGCTGTAGCTGCCACACCTCTGGGCACTTCTCACCCCAGGGGCAGAGGCCAGACCATGTTCTTCTCCATCCATTTCCAACAGAATTCCTTACTAACCTTTTACTTTCTGTTTGGTGTTTATGCAGTTGTTGGTGATCCACTCTCCTGAAGTCTGCTTCAGCCTGTCTGTGCCCTGGTTGGGCTACCCTGGCTCTGGGCCCTTGTGGCTCACATGGGACTGCTCAGCCCCCAGCCCAGTGCAATAGACCCTTCCTGTCGGCCTGTCAGACTGCGTTCAGCAGGAGATTTGTTTTTCTCTGTCACTTTGTGGGTTCTGTAGCTCTAAAATTTGTTTAGAGCCATATTTTATGGTATTAGAGGTGGTTGGTACAGGACCTCACTCAAGTTTCTGCTTTTACTCAGCCATCTTGATTCCATCCTTACCCCCCTTTTTTTTTATATGTAGTACCTGTTGTATGCATTCTATATAAAACTGATCATTCATAGGAAAAAACATGTAGAGGTAAAAGAAATTTTGTAGGACATTTTGTTGTATCAGAATTATATTGGTATTGAGTGTCTGAGGCCTAATTTGGACTTCAATCCTCCTGATTCCAAATCCATTGTACCATATAGCTAAGCTGATTTCTTTTGACTTACTGCATCTTAATTAAAGAGTCTTTGTGTCTGATATTATCAATAGAAAGTATTTGTACCCAAGTACATTCTAGAAAACCACATTCCCTAGAGTGGATGTATCTTTTATTTGGAATTTATTTAGTATAGCTTCTCTGACAATGATTCTCTAAATGTGAGATCCTTGTAAAATTACTAATGTTGAACATACTAGTGGAAGAACTAAATTACAGAAACCTTAATGTTGTCATTATAAATAAAACTAGAAGACAAAGAAGCTGTAGCTAAATAGAAGGATATGCATAGGTTCCTCTAAGAAAGGCAAATAAAGGGATTAGAGGAGTTGATTTTATTGTGTACCCAAAGGCAACACGAAGTATCATTTCCAGGGACATTTAGTCATGTTATATTTGGGTAATCATGATAATTATTTGTAAAAAAAAAATATTCCCTTGAGAATATTTGCAGGCACACGCATCAACATCTGTTATAGAGAATAAAAACACAGAAAATCTATGAAGAATGTATAACAAAGTCTAAAGTAGATTAACACATATTTTAATACACTGCAAAGGTTGGAACTGGTTTACATGGCAAGAGACAAATCAAAAATATAAATGAGAAGGTAGAGGGGAAGATAAGAGACCAAAGAATTGTGGTATACAGAAGACATACATCAAAACACCATGGATAATTTTTCTGAGAAGATAATCAATGGTTACTGGTCATTAAAACCACCATGTAACATTGTAAAAATTGCATCACATGCATTTTAATAGGTAATATGTCTTTTATTCCTTATATAGGATATCTTCGAAGATCCTCAACCTGTTAGAAGAAAGAAAAAATTTAACATAAAACTTGGCTAAAGAATAAATGGAGAAAAAAGATATTTCATGTGAGTGAAGCAACTTGATCTTGACCTATTCAAACTGATTGATTTTATAATAAATATAATCAGTAGTGGATGGAATAGAGGACATAGACACACATGAAAATAATCTCATACAAAAGTTTGACTCATGTGAATTAAT
>CM053583.1:160675837-160691615 GCA_028627135.1 Pseudochirops cupreus
ATATATGCATATATATAAGGGATATCATACATAATATAAATATCACAAGTGCACTAATGCACTTACAATATGAAAAAGTAAAATCCAACTGAAGAAAATGATGGAAGATTATGGGTGGTAGCATTTCACAAAGTGGAAGCTGTTTAATTAAATCTAATGAAAAACAATTGAATGACAGTTTGGAAAAAGATAAATCTATAGGCACATATGCACATATGTGTGTATATACACACATGTATAGCTGAAAATGGAAAAGAAATAAATAGAAGAAAAACAGAAAAATATATAAAAAAACTTTTTTATCTCAAATATTATTTTTCAAAATCAAAGACCATAAATCTATCACACTTGGACTCTCATATGATGGTCCCCAGATGTTCTTATAGAGAAGATAGAAAGGTTAACAAAAAGGAATCCAACAAAATTAGTAAAAGTATCTGAAAGAATAGAAAAGTACATAAAGAAGAGAAGCAGCTAGATAGCTTAGTGGATTCATCTTCCTGATTTCGAATCTGGCCTCAGACACTTACTAGTTATGTGACCTGAGCAAGTCACTTAACATAGTTCGCCTCAGTTTCCTTATGTGTAAAATGAGCCAGAGAAGGAAATGACAAACCGCTCCAGTACCTTTGCCAAGAAAACCCCAAATGGAGTCATAAAGAGTCATAAACATGATTGAAAAATGCCTTAACAACAACAACATATAGAGAAGATCTATTCTAGAAGTGACAATTGTTAAGGCATTAAGGCAGTGGTTCTCAACCTTCCTAATGCCACGACCCTTTAATACAGTTTCTCATGTTGTGGTGACCCCCAACCATAAAATTATTTTCGTTTCTACTTCATAACTAATTTTGCTACTGTTATGATTGGTAATGTAAATATGTAATATGCAGGATGTATTTTCATTGTTACAAGTTGAACATAACCCACAGGTTGAGAACTGCTGCATTAAGGGACAGACTCATACAATATATGAAGGTGAAGATGAAACCAAAGGCCTAGAAAAAAAATTTTAAGTCTTAGTAATACCAAAATAAGGAGACTGGGAGAACATTATCATCTTCTAATATAGCTAGCTAGCTAGATTGATATAAATATATATCTATAGATAGGCATAAATAAACATATACGTATGTAGATAGATAGATAGATAGATAGATAGATAGGTAATGTACATACACATGCACTTTTATACTCTTTTAGAAATGTAAATTTTTTTACACATTCCTCAAGGACATCCCTGATGAGGGATAGGGAATAGACAGGTTTTTGCAAATATTTTTCCACAGTACACAATATGATTCACTGAAAGGTGATTCCACTCTAGTGATTCCAATAAGATTCCACTCTATTTAATATTTGCTGATTAAAAAAATGATTCCATAGTGCAAAAATGCTGCCTTAAGTTCCCTGCTTAAACAAAATGTCTCCCATTCATATATCAAAATGATGCAAGAAATCTTTCAAATTATTGCAACCAAAACTTATTTAGGGATTATTTGAACCTAAGTAAGTGATAAAGCATAAAACAAAGAGATGTATGTTCACCCAAGATATCTGCTTCTATAATGGAAAACATTCAGTCTAGAGTTCAAAAGGAACAGGTATTTCTTGTGAGTAGTGAGATCTTCCAAATGCTCCTCTTTGTAGATGGCATCATGTTGGTTGAATCAAGTCCTAGAATTGTGTAAAATCTCCTGAAGAGATTTAGGAAAACTCAAATGGAGTTGACTTATGTATCCTCATGGGAAAAGCCAAGTGGATGCAGAATCCCTAGATTATGACATAGATCGAATTTGTCCCATCAGTATGTAAATTTGAGATTGGCAGTACAAATGATCAATATGCCAGACTCAGAATTAAGTAGGAGAATGGATTAGATTAATTTTGGTAAATTGCAAAGCTATTTTAAATACCTCACACTTCTCTGGAAAACAAAGGCTTCTAAATTACAATATTATACATGTGATGTTTTTTTAACTGTGAGATATGATATCTTGTAGTCTCCAAAGAAATAAAACGTATTACCCCAGGGCACAATAGAAAGGTACACAATGTGTGTTAATAGAATAAAACACTTAACAAATAAATAACTTTGATCAAAACTTGAATAAAACAGGTTTTCATGGGAATATATGACCGAAACCAAATTTAGAGTGGCGGCCAAGCTGAATGATCCATTGGTAACCTCAGTGTCTGGAGAAAGGGAGGGACATGCACAATGGGGCCTTTCTTTGACAAATATATTGAAAAAAAAATAGGTAAGATTCACACAGAGTTGGCCTTTCATGGATGGGTAGTGAACTGTATTACTAGAAAAAAATACCCAAATTGATGAAATCACAAATCAATTTGACTATTTGAGTCTCTACCTTTCTATTTCCTTCTAATTTAGAGTTTAACCTTTACTTTAGTCAATTGGTAACCTTTTTGCATTTACACAGTGATTTCCTCATTTGAGCGTAAGTTCCTTGATAGTTTTTGCCAATCTTTTTATTAAGTATTTATTAAGTAACACAATTTTTAGCAATGACTGGAAGATAGTTAACTCCTAATAAATGTTTGTTGACTTGATTTCATTCCCCATACTATTATTGAGTTGCTTGATATTTTAAAAAATGTTATTCAATGCTGACCATTATTGTCTTTGTCCTGAGTTACACCAGTAACAATTGCTTTCTAACTGTATGCAAAGATTTTTAGTTTGATCTTGTTAAATTCTTTATAAAAGTTCTGTCATCATTAATGATAGTTAATTATAACAGACATCATTTATATGACACTTTCACATTTGTAAGATGCTCTACAGATGTTATTTTATTTGAAATTGGGAGGTAGGTACTATAGCCAGCCAGTATCTGAGGCAGGATTTGAAATCAGGTCTTTGTGACTCACCTCTATGCACTATGCTACCTAGTTGTCATTATCCTGTAGAACAAATGGTGGACCTAAATTCAAATTAACTTATGGATATGCCTGCTTATATTCATTATGATCATAAGAAACCGAAGTTATCAAATGCTTTATGAATCAATATTCCTTATGACCTTTTAGGCACATTATGGAATTAACTCACCAACTTCATTTGCCTTTCCAATAAGAACCTGGGATTTGACTTTCTTTTAGACTGCAACACCCTTATGAATTATGGTTTCATTTATATTGAGAATTTCATTAGTGTTTAAGTTCAGTTCTTCTACGAGAATATCAATGCATTGGCTATTGAAAAATATATCTCTCATTGAGAACAGCAAGAGTCTGGACAATGTCATAACTGGTATAAGATCTTTATGCTTCTTAGTTCCCTCTGTTGTTTCATAACCACTGTACCAACATCAGTGTTGCATAAAGTACTCAGGGCCTTAACAAAACAAAAACACACTATTTTCTGAGTTATCATGATTAAAAGATTCAGCAGTCTCCTACTGAGGATTCCTCTGGATTAGGTAGTCTGATATTAGGTGCAGGTGCCATCTATCACTAGGATCACGTTAGAGTCTTTACATTTTAGGAGAACCTGATGGAGCTTGTATCTCTGGCCAGACTTCAAGAATTGGGTGTCCTTTCCAAATGACAGTAAATCAGGAATATCTAAAAAAAATATAGCTATACTTCCTCAGTATCTTGGGTAGAATTTTATATCGGTTAGCTCAAGTGGATGCTCAAGTTCAGATAGCTAGTATGTATTTTGGCTTTTAAGGGAAGGAGCCTTTTAAGGGAAGGTGTATTTAAAGGGAAAGAGGCAATCATCTGCATACTCTGATCACGCTAGTAGGACATTTTCTAATGTTGAATGAGATTTTTGAGCGAGATTCAAGAAAGGTCAGATCACAAGGGAGCTTGGTGTGATTGCATGGTACCCTTGTCAGGGAAAAGTCCAACTATAAGGAAGAGAGTAATAGACAAGCTGGGTGTGTGAACGCTGACATCTTGTACTTTTGCCTATTATAAGAGAGGGAATGGAATGAAATAGGGAGCACAAAGCTGACCCCATGTGTATCTAGCTTCATACTTATTTAAATTGACCTGCTGTATATCTATGAATATTGCTATCTAGAGAACAGGAGGAAAGTGGGATTACAGAATGGGTTGAGCCCTGGCATGACCTTTTTCTTCTTGAGTGATAGCTCTGGAGTGAAGATAAAGGTCATAATGGAAGTGAGGCATCAAGATTTTCATTAGACCGTAATCAGAATTTTATTTCAACTGAACTCTTCATGCTAGCACCCTAGAGTGTAGTAAAACGGAGATCTAATGAAAACAAAATGATGAAATATAATCTTAGAGAAAAAAATGGAATGGTTTGGAGGTTAACTTTCAAAAGAGAGAGGTGTTTTGTTATTTTTAAGGAATAAAATTGTCTTCTTTTGCAATTGAATCAGATCTGCAGAATAAATTTCTCCAAAAACATCTTTGAAGAGGGTACTTGTAAAACATATAAAGGTCACACAAATAGAATGAAAAAATTGGGGCATTTAAAATCTTGTAAGTCAGAAGTAATGTCAGAAAAGCACGCAATCATTTCTCTAGTGACTGATATAAATTTCTTTTACATGTAGGTGAGGTAATTAATCCAATGATTAAATGGCAAACTCTATGTAAGGGTAGGAAACCTGTGGCTTTAAGGCCACATGTGGACCTCTAGATCCTCAAGTGTGGCCCTTTAACTGAATCCAAACTTCCTAGAATGAATCACCTTCATAAAAGTATTTGTTCTGTAAAACCTGGACACAGTCAAAAGGCTGCACCCAAGGACATAGAAGGCCGCATGAGGCCTTGAGGCCATGGGCTCTCCACCCTTAAAGTGTGTAATCCTTTTTAGGCATCATAGCTAGAATAGAAATTGAAAAACTAATTATTAGAATGCTAATTGAAAGAAGAAAAAGAAGTCCTCTGTTGGACACCTCTGCCGAAGCTTTCTGTTTCTGTCTTCTGTACCGTTGCAAGACTTCTAAGAAGAACAGTTTTACCAGCACTTTACTTTATAGGCCTAAGGTTATATTTAGCTCTTTTGTGATGTAGATGTCATACAGCTGCATCCAGGAAGCTCTTTGGAATTTTGAAATGTCTCTTGATCTCATTTACTCCTGCTGGTGTTGCTGTTCAGGGTTCCTTGGGCTAAACTTTTATCTGAATTATGGTAGGAAATTCCTTTTAAATCACATCATATTCTTGGATCACAAGTCAGAGTCCACTTCAAACCACCCTAAGCTCATCAGTTAACAAAACTGCAAAGAAACTGAGTAACACTGGGATGAGGAGATGCTTTAAAGCCTTTATAATGTCCTCTGATTGTCATACAATTCAATTTGGAAACAAGACTGAAACATGGCCATGTGGGTCTAGCTGGTTTTTTTTTTTCCCCCCTTTCTTCCCACCAACGAGAAAAAACTTATATGTTTACGTAATTATCATCCTTAGTAATAAAAGAGTACTGCTAATTGTTACTTATTATGTTAGTGATTATTCCAGGGTGGGCATAATGGGTAAATATAATTAAAATGGTGGTGGCTCTCAGTGGAAACCAAAAGGAGATGGAAGCTGAGGGACAGCTTCAACTGGGGGAGTATACATGCCACATTTTTTTTTTTTAGTATATTGGACTGTGTCTATGTTCATGCTTCTCAGTGTACCAGCTGCAAGTGACACTATTGGGTATTGTCATTGCAATGACTTTAGGCTCTGTGGTTCAGTCCTTTGTGGTTATCCTCTTACCTATATTTACTCCTTCTCATTTTCCTTTCCTGGTCTTTCTGGCCCTGGCTTATTTGTACTCCCAAAGTATCTGTTCTTGTCATCTTACAAACATTCTGTCAAAACCATTCACTTAATGAGATCACCTGCTCCCGTGGTTTCAGTTATCATGTGTAAAAGCCTTCTTAGTCCTCTTGCCTAGGTCTCCATCTGTACTGAATATCCAGGCTTTAGGAAAGTCTGGAGTTCCATTTTTTTTTCCATCTAGTTGTCCTGCTCAACTTCTTATCACTGCTTTCTTGCAGGCTTAGATATCGGGTTTACATTTATTGTCAAGTCAATTCATTTTTGATTTTTGCCAAAGTGATTGTTTTAGGGGGTGAGAACCTGCGGCCTTGAGGTCACATGTGGCCCTCTAGGTCCTCAAGTGTGGCCCTTTGACTGAATCCAAACTTCACAGAACAAATTGCCTTAATAAAAGGATTCATTCTGTAAAACTTGGACTCAGTCAAAAGGCTACACAAAAGGAACTAACTAGAAGACCACAAGTGGTCTCAAGGTTGCAGGTTTCTCACCTTTGTAGAATGATTAAATGATCAGAAGATTGTTTCATCTCTCTTTCCAAGTTACCTCGTTCACTCACATCTTGTCTTCTATGTTTTTTACTGTTAAAACCGGATAATGTGACTGAAAATGCCGGTGTTGTTACTCTCTGATCGATTCTAGTTCCGGCCCAGCCATTGCTCCTCAGAGATCAAGACTGGAGGTTTCTTTATTACCTAACCTTCTGTCATTGCCACATGAAGATAGTGTACCTACTTTGTTCTCCATCATCACATTTCTTTGGCATTATCATCTTCAAAATCAGCATTTACTCAGCCCTTTGTGACCTCATCATCAGTGGTACTCAGCAACTGAGGAAGGTGGAGTTATCATTGTCTCTGTTGCTAAAGCCTTTACCCTGCTATCAGATTTAATTATAGCTTTCTCTTTATGGAAATTGTAGAGAGGAGGTCTCCATATTCCATGGAGCTCCCACTTTTCTTTGTTATCTATATATTAAGTCCATACTTTCCTCTCCATTCTCACATATTTACTGTCATTAACACCTTTGAAATCAGTGCCTGCTTAGCTTTCCATTACCTCATGGCCCAAGAAGTTGGGCTTTGCTACTAATGATGAGAACAGAGGTGATTTTGTCACTGTTGTCAATCCCGGTCCTGAACCTATAACTAACTATGGCTCTGACCCTTTCACAGGGATATAAATAGAAGGCCTTCTTATTGCCGCATGACCTGCTCAGTTGCCATGACCATCTATGAAGGTAGTATCTATTTCACTATTGACATGTAGGCTGACATCATTACTGTCTGGGAGAGCATTTCTACTCATTCCTTCACGAATGTGTGACCCAGGTGAATGGTCACCAGTGCCACTGAGTAAAGAAATGGCTTTGATTTTGCTCATGTTTCCATCAGCCCAACCCAACCTAGAGAACTCAGTTGAATTGTGATTGGTTGCATCATCATTATATCAATCAATCATCAATCAATGAATTAATCACTTAGCAATTACTAAGAACCTATTACAGGTCATTTATAATGATAGGCTCTGGGGAAACAAATACAAAAGTAAAACAATCCCCTTCCTCAGGGAGCTTATGTTTTAATGGGTTTAGACAGGATTTGCAGATAAAAAAGCCACATATGCATGCATCCTTGCAAAATGCTTTCATAGGTACACACCAAACAGACAAAAGTTAAATTTGAGGAGAAGGCACTCACGGCTGAAGTTCCAGGAAAGGTCCCATGTAGAAGGTGGTGCTTGAGTTAAGTCTCAAACAAATCCAGCAAGTCAGAAGTGAGGATTGAGAAAATTCCTGACAGGACAGATAGCTAATGGTCAAAAGATATGAAGACTGGGGAAGGAGAAATGAGTGCGAGGAGCAGGAAAAAGGTCAGTCTAGCTAGATTTTTGAGTATATAGAAGATAATACTGTATACTGAGACTTGAAAATAGGACAGGTCCAGGTTATGAAGAAATTTTAATACTAAACAAAGGAGTTAAGATTTGATCATATGGGGAACAGGGAACAATTAGAGTTTCTTG
The DNA here is from genome assembly GCA_028627135.1 of Pseudochirops cupreus. Classification (NCBI taxonomy): domain Eukaryota; kingdom Metazoa; phylum Chordata; class Mammalia; order Diprotodontia; family Pseudocheiridae; genus Pseudochirops; species Pseudochirops cupreus. Next base: position 160,683,644 of record CM053583.1, read on the forward strand.
AGTAGCAGAGCAGAGAATAATGAGACCTAATATTTAGGAAAATCTCTTTGGAAGCTGAGTGGAAGATGGATTAGAATAGGGAGAGCAATTCCAAAGCGGGAGTTGCCTGGATCAAAATATTACCTACAGTACTACCATAACTGCTCCAGAGCCCAAGTTTGATTATGGTAGAGAAGGAGTGCTAAATATAGTGACTACACACTATGTGAAACTAAATCACATGATCACTCTGACTTCCATTACTCCAAATACTATTGTTATCATCCCTCTACCCAGCAAATGTTCCTTACCAAAATTGTTATAGAATAGGGATGAAAGAGGGGGATTGCTATCTTTGCTGCACTCTAGCCAGGCTTAAGTGTCTGAACTACCATTTCCCTTCCTGACTGCTATGACCTGTGGGTATTACAGCCAACTGAACTGCCTGATAAGTTGGTACTTCTTTCCTATGGTTAGTGAACTTCATTCGTTTATTCAACTAATCTCTTTAATGCCATAGAAATCAAAGATTTACATCTGTAAGTTTCCTTAAAGACAATCTAGTCCAATGATCTCATTTCTTGAATGAGGAAAATGAGAACCACTTAAAGATGTTATCTCAATATTTGTTCTCCTTGATCTTTCTACAGCTCTCAATACTATCAATTTTTCCCTTTTTGTAGACTTTCTCTCTGCTCCTCACTTCTGTGACTAATGACTCATAGTTCTTACACACACACACACACACACACACACACACACACACACACACATATTTATGTATATCTCCAACTGCTTCTTTGTTCTCCTTATTGGTTTAGAATCCAACTCTGACACCTTGAGTTTAATGTACTACAAAGATTCTTTGAAGGACCCTTTTGTGACCTGTACCCTTTGGGGATGTCAATTGTTTTTGTGGTATTTGTCATCTCTATGTAACTAAGTCCTAAATATACGTATTTAACCCTAATCTTTCTCCTAAACTTCAAAGTCCATTCCATCTACCCACTGGAAATGACTTTTTGATGCTTCATTCACATCTAAAACCCAACATGGTTCAAATGGAGTTCCTCTCTTTCTTTCTAAACTCACTCTAAAGTGTTCATCTTTTTTGAGGGCTCCACAATCCTTCCAGTTACCCAGGCTTATACCCTAGGAATGATCTTTTAATCTCCTCTCTCTTGTTGTAGCCAATCAGTTGCTGAATCTGATTGAATTTACCTCAACAGCAATCACATCAGTTTCCTTTTATTCCTTGCATGGTTACTACCCTAGTTTGGTTTTTTGTCACCTCTTTCCTGAGCTACTGGTACAGCTTTCTAATTGGCTGCAGTCTCTTTTCTTTCCAATTCATCTCTCACATAGTTGGCAAACTAATATTCTTAAGGCACAGAGCTGACTGCCCTGTGTAAAAATGTTCAATGTCTTTCTATTACTGCTGGGTTAAAACACAAACTTCTAAGTCTGCTATATAAGCACCTCTATAAGTCAGAATCCAACTTAAATTCTGAGTCTTTTTTCACACAACTGACCTTTATTCTCTCTATTTTTCAGACTAGTCTACCTAATCTAGTTTTCCTGAGATCTTAATTTAATTTTCCAACTCTCCATTTATATTTCTTCCTTAACTCTGACTTTGAGTGGAGCCTTTTTTTTTAAAATCTCATCCTATGATAATTTATTAGGTAGGGTGATAAAATTCATTCTTTTAAAAAAAATTATTTATTTTTAGTTTTTAGCATTCATTTCCACAAGTTTTACATTTTCTCTCCCTCCTTGCCACCTCCCTCCCAAAGACAACGTGCAATATGATATGGCTCTACATGTACATTCCTATTAAAGACATTTTCACATTAGTCATGTTGCATAGAAGAAGTATAATGGGAGAGACCATGAGAAAGGAAAAAAAAAACCAAAGCAAAACAAAACAAAAAAGAAAACAGCCTGCTTTGCTCTGCATTCCAACTCCATAGCTCTTTCTCTGGATGTGGATGGCATTTACAATCATGAGTCCATTGGAATTGTTTTAGGTCCTTGCATTGGTGAAAAGGGCTGTCTATCAAAGTCACACTGTGACTATTACTGTGAACAGTCTTCTCCTGGTTCTGCTCACTTCACTCAGCATCAGTTCATATAAGTATTTCTAGGATTTTCTGAAGTTTGACTGTTCATCATTTCTTATAGCACAATAGTATTCCATTACATTCATATCCCACGACTTGTTCAGTCATTCCCCAACTGATGGGCATCTCAATTTCCAGTTCTTGGCCAAAAGACCTGCTCTAAATATTTTTGTACACATGGATCCTTTTCCCATTTTTATGATCTCTTTGGGATACAGCCCTAGAAATGTTATTGCCTAGTCAAAGGGGATAAAACTCTTTCTATCAATGTAGTAACTCCTCTATAATTTATAGTCTTAGAGAGTTGTTTGAGCCTTTGAGATGATAAGTGACTTGCTAGGGTCACACAGCTAACTTGAATGAAGTACAGATTGTTTCACTTGAGGGGCTGTTCAATGTTTCCATTACATCATTTCATAGAGTACACTATTTTATTTATTAAACTGCAAGCCAATTATTTTATGCATATGTATTGAGCCTTTCTTTATTAATAACTTCAATTATGCCATATTTTCATTAAAAATAATCTTCCCTTGACTTGTTCTCTCTTCACGGACTCTTACTTGAGAAACATTTTACCTATTTTGCCTAGTGAGAGCTTTATTATGTAACATTTGGTACACAAGGTGTGTTCCTTGATCTTTCTATCTGCTTTCCATCTATTATCTTTGAAACAAATATGTTGCAATCTGTTTCTAAGCACACAGTACCAAAAAAGAGCCTTCTATACTGGAGAATATATGAGGTAGAGATGTACAATTCCCTCTTTATAATGAGATGCAGATTTCTCATTAAAAGGCAGATTATCCATTTTAAAAGGTTGAATAAGATGGTACTTCAAAAAAGAATTCCAGCTGGTCAATTTAGAACACTGAAAAAAAATGTCTAATAGAAGAATTCACCCTGGCTATGGGCCCATAGCATTTTCATCTGATTGTGAATTGCATAGATTTTCATCACTTTAAGCTCTTGCCTTTTACTATTTTATGCATGTGAGCTAGGCAGATGAGTGTTGATAGCCAGGCTGGCTTCAATCATACGGCTTCCCTTAGAGACACGATCGATTTCTGTTGTGTGATTACCACATTTGGCCACATGCTTGCTGACATGTTTTAAGTGAATGATTGGCTAATCATCCACAGAGACTCTCCACAGATTCTTCTCCATTAAGGGGAAGTACCCCTGGGTCCTCAGAGGCTAGACCAGGGCAGCAAAACCTCTGACACAGTTTAATGAAATAGATGGGCTTTGGCTAGTCGTTTGGCTAGTTGAATGTGTTCCTTGATGGCCATTCTATTGTTTAGAAAGACTGATGATGAGAAATTGATCTTCCAGATCATGGATTTCTTTTTTGTCCACAGAAAATCAGGAAGACTGAAAGTATGATAGGGTTGCCATTTGCATGGATAGAAGGAACACACCCATTGATTAAATTTTGGATTTGGGGGCATATTGAGGTTTAAAAAAATGTGTTAATTCAAGTCAACAAACATTTATTAAGCACTTAGTATTTTATAGGCATTATGCCAAGCATTGGGGACAGAAAGAAAGGCAAAAGCAGCCCTACCTCTTAAGAAACTTTCATTTTAATGGGAGAGACAACATGGAAATAAATCAGTACGTGAAAGGTATAGAGAAAGTAGATGGAAAGGTAAACAGAGAGGAAGGCATGGACAAATAAGAAATGATAGATATAAAAAGTGTAGTCTCAAGTGATTTTATAAAACTGCTTGGAAAGTTAAGAAGGAGAGGTGAAGCAAAGCATTCCAGGGGCAAGGCACCAAGATGGGAGACAGAATTGTATATTTTCCAATAAGCAAGCTAGAGGTTCTAGATCCTAGAGTCCATGGAGGGCAAGAAAGTATAAGAAGCTACGAAAGGGAAGAGGGAGAAGCATTCTAATTGAATCTTTTGTTATTACATTTTTCTTCTTAGAATCACACCTCTGTATTTTTCCCCTTTTTGGTATTCAACAAGCACATTCTGAATGTTTAAAAAGAAAATTCTAGTGAAAGGACTCGAAACTGTCATTAACCTTCTATGTATATCCCTACATATTTCTTAATTCTTGTTTGCTTTAGTTGCTCCAAATGACCCTACTAGCTTTCCCGGAACACAAAGATCAAATATTTAGGCATTTATTGACTATCTGTCATGAGCTTAAAATTGGGTAATGGGTTATGGAGATAGAGAAGCATAATATGAAAGCATTTCCACGAGAGAAGTTCCAATTCAGTTTTGTAAACTTGGCTGGAATGGGGGAGAATATTGTGTTCTAGGGAAAAAGAACAATGGAAACAGACTCAAGAGACCTGCATTCACTGAATCACAGACTCTGTCTTAAGGGAAATTATCTAATCAACTGGAGTCCTACTATGACATTTCTGACCAGCATTCACTTACTAATCTATTTGAAGTCCTCAAACAGGCCAACAAGGCATCTCATTCCCCTTATCGAAAATTCTAAATATTAGGAAAGTTTTCCTTATGCTGATACGGAATCTGCCTTCCTGTAATTTCTACTTTCTTAGGAAAAGCAGATAAAATCTTTCCTTTCTCCCAGATGAAAGGCCCTTAAATTTTTGAAAGTATTTAACAAGTATTCCTGAAATCAGAGATAGAACACTTGTGTCCTGAAAGAGGCCTGCCTAACTCTAGAGTTCTGTCTTAACCAGATGAAAATGTAATTGGGCAATGACTAACAAAGTAAACAAAAATACGATATAGCACAGACAGTGACAACGTATGGTTTTTATGTCAATATATAGGCTGCTAAGTTGCCATTTCTATTTGAACTTGACACTCCTATGGGTCTTCTTCTAAGAAGGTGATAACTCTGTTTAAAACAAACAAACTGATGCTTATATAGTATATTTTCTCCTCTTTTCACCATCATGACTTTTTCATGGGTCCTTTTCAGTTTGCTAACACCCTACCAAAAGTCACTGCCCAGAGCTAAAACTCATATTCCATGTTAGACCCAACTGTCATTACCTAACTTGACCTCAGTTCTTTGCCTCCTTTGAGTCTCAGTTCTTCAAATATTAAAGTGATCAAGTCAGTCTCTGTGGAGAAAAGTAGAGTGGGAAAAACACTGGCTCTGGAATTAGAGGTCCTGGGTTCAAATCTCACCTTTGATATGTACTGCCCATGTGATACGGGGGAAAACATCTCGCTTTTCTGTTTCTCCGTTTCTATATCTGTGGAATTAGAGGATTTGTTTTTGATGTATTCTTTCTGTCTCTAGCACTGTGATACATGCCTGTCTCTGCCTTTGTCTCTCCACCTCTGTTTCTATGCACTTATGTTAATATTAATCTACACATATCAACATATAAATAAATGTGGATATACAGACACATATGTCTACATTTATGTATGTACATATGTAGATAGACATGTGTTTGTTATTATCCAATTAACATCAACAAATGTGCATTTCCAGATACAAAGATGAACAGGAACAAATTGTACATGAAATATGTATGTCTATACAATCTTCAATCCTATCATTTCTGAAGTATCTTATAGCACTAACATTCTGCAATAAGATCTATTCTTTGATATATGCCTCACAAAATGACAATGAATAATATATAATCAGTTACCTGTATAATAGATCAAAGTAGCTCTTGGAGTTCAGAGAAGAGGCATGGCAATAAGGGCTAGATTAGTCAGGGCAGCTTCCTAAAGTGCCAGTTTAGTTGCATCTTAAATAATGATTGGTTTCATAGTTATGAGAGAGAAGGATGATTATGAACAATCTCTTTGTGGCAATGTGGTGACTTTGAAAGATTGAAGGTTATTCCAGTGGTGCTAAAGATTTGATAAGTTCTATCAAGCCAAAAAAAGATACAGGTATGGACCAGCAGTGGAATATGTGCTCATCTTCCTTCTGGTAAGTAGGCAGAGGTACGTTATCTTCAGAAATCTGGCTACCAGGTGAAAAATAGTAAGTCATGGAAGTTTCAAAATCTGTGTTGATGGAAGGAGCATCAACACTGAAGAAATCATGAGCCAGTCAGTAGAGGAGTAAAAAAGACATTCTAGGCAAAGGGGCTTAGAGAAGAGGTTCTTAAACTTTTTGGAGGGTCATAGAGTCTTTAGACAGTTAGGTGAAGTCTCAAAAGCTTTTATCATAATAATGCTTGCTGCTTACATTCATGATTGGAGGAAATTCTAAATTTCACTTAAAGATTATTTTAAAATATTTTTTCCTACCTTATCCAAGTTCAAAGACCCCTGGATATCATTCTATTAGGGGACCTCTTGGAGATCTGTGGATTTTAGGTTAAGAAACCCTGGCTTATAGGAAGAAACAAGTAGACCATGAGACAGTCAAGAGTTTAGCCTTATTCCAACAGAGTTGTAGAGAGAGCAAATGACTTCAAATCAGAAGGTCCAGTAGCAAGTCCCAGCTTTTCCACTTGTGAGCTTTGTTGCCTTGGGTCTCTTGACTTCTATAGATCTGTTTCCTTTTCTACAAAATGAAGGGTTTGGATCTAATGACTTCTGAGGATCCTTCCAACTCTAAATTTATGGTCCTATAAAAAGTGCACAATAAAAATGAATCCCTCATTCAGGTGGCTAAAAGCCTTTAAGGATCCTTGAAAACCAAGTGAGAGTTTACATTTTCCACAGAGGGAATAGGAAGCTGTTGGAGATTTTTGAGCAGATAAATTAATATTTGCACACAGAATCATGGGGATTTTTTTAAGCAAGGAAGGATACTAAAGATCAAATATGCCAAGTGCTTCCATGTCTGCCATGGTTAGCATGGAATAGTTTCAGATCAACAGGACAACCAAACTTCCTATTATAAGTCTTGCAAGTGAGACTTCACCTTAATCAGATCACTTGGCTTTGACAAAATCAGTACTACTGAAGACCAAATGTTGGAAGTACCACATAAAACATTAGCTTTGTATATGTGACTATGTCAGAAAGATTTGCTTTTTCTTCTTCCCAACAGGAACATATTAGCTGATTAACCAGTGTTTATAAAGGGCCTTCTAGAGTCTTTTATAGTCTGCTAGGTGATGTGGAGAGAGAGTGCTAGACCTGGAGTTAGCAAGATCTTCACTTAAATCTGAACTCAGATATGTACCAATTGTGTGACCTTGGGCAGGTCACTTAACCTTTGCCTGCCTCAGTTTCTCCATCTGTAAAATGAGGATAATAATAGTACTTACTTCTCAGTTTTGTTGTGAGGATAAAATGGGTCAATATTTGTAAAGTACTTTACCAACTATAAGTTGCCATATAGTTGGAAACTCTTCTTTTTAATAATTGCTATTGTTATATGCAAAAAAAAAACTATGGAAGGTACTAAGCATATGAAGAAAAAAAGGCAATAGTCTCTGTCTTAAGGGGCTATTAAGATAAAGAACTTGTACACATAATAAATTTTTAAAAAACTTTTATTTAGAGGAAGGTAGTAGCAGCTGGTAGGGGGAAGAATCAGGTAAGACTTCATGTAAGGAGTGCTTGAAGTGATCTTTTAAGTACTGAAGAACTAGGGCATTCTAACAGTTAGCATAGTCAATAACCATGGCAAAGGTATAGGCATGGATATGGAATTTTTATCTAGAAAACTCAGTGGGAATGAGACAAATCAAGAAATCTTAAATATTATTGATCTCCCTCTGCCCTTAATGAACTTTCATTCTAGTTGGGGAATACATTTCAAGGATCTAACTATCAGTTCATTTTTTTATTGAACTTATGTTTCAATAGAAATTCTGAAAATTGAAGAGATAAAGAAATTGACAGTTAAAACAAAAGCTACCAGAATTGAAAAATTAAAAGGAGAATTCACAACAAATGAAGAAGAGATTATTAGGGATTATTTTCCCAGAGTACTGATGAAG
>CM053583.1:160692115-160720971 GCA_028627135.1 Pseudochirops cupreus
CATTTCCTTTATCTCACTCAGACTGATGTAAATACTTTAATTTTCAGGCTCAATCTCAATGTTTATTAATAAGCCTAAATATAGTACAGTCCACTACAGTTTCTCAATATTCTTAAATAAGAATAGTAATCCTTTGGATTAAAGTGTTTTGTTATACTGGTAAGAACACATAAAAAGCGATCAAAGATAAAAAAAAAAAGAAATAGATTATATACAACCAAATTTCACAGAATTATTTTTTGTAGCAACAAGAAAGTAGAAAGGAAGTAAATATGATTAATTGGAGTTTGGCTAAAGCTAAACAGATTATGGTAAATGAATGTAATGGGATATCACTACGCTTTAGCAAATAGAGAATATGAAGACAGAGAAGAATCTCGGTAGACTTATAAATGCTTCTGCAAAAGTGAAATAAGCAGAACCAGGAAGACAATATACACCCAATATCTACAGCAATGTAAATCAAATCAAAACAAAACAACACTGAGTGCTACGTAATTATGTTAATGAAAATGAAGAAGAGAGACAAAAATGCACCTGTTCTCTTTTTTTTTTAGAAGTTGCTAACTGGGTTATTGCATATATCATCACATTATATTGATTTGTTTGTTAGTTTTACTGGACTGTCTTTTCTCTCTCCTTTATATATTTTGTTATAATGGATGACTCTGAGGAGGAGAAAGGAAGGACATATTCAGAAATAAAAAAAAATAATAAAAGTAGCATACCTTCACACACACTATTTAAATTCATCCCTTACCTCCAGCAACCCTGATAAGGATCTTTCATTATTCCCATTTTATTGATGAGGAAGCTAAAGTGAAAACATTATCTAAATTGCTCCAGGTCACATATTTACTTAATAATAAATCTGGCGCAAGAATCCCGGGCTCCTCACAAACCCAAAATCTAAAATTGCTTGCTGCCAAATCAGTTCTTTGAGGATCCAGGGAAGGCAATCTAAGCAATAAAATAAACATACCCACAACCTGTGAGCATCCTCTCTTTATTTATTTCATGATATACAGACTATTATAGGCAAAGTACACAGAGGAAGAAAAAAAAAACATCTTGGGGCAGATAACCAAGCACAGCTGAATACATTGACCTCATAAAGATACAGGTTGTGTTGTGACCAAAGAATCCATCAGTAAATTATTTGTCATTTCAATTAAAAAGACTGTCATTTCCACTTAAAAAGAAAAAAAAAATCCCTATAATATGTATAAGAAGCCACACTACAAGTAAAAAAAAATTGTTATTGCAAGGTATTCATTTTAATTAGGAGCCTATGGAATTACAAAATGTCTTAGTAAAAGCAAGAGAGACTCTAATGCCCACTTCTTAATGAGGCAACAAGACAATTTGGTAATAAGATTTAATGACAGAGCCTTCCAATTAATTGGTGGGAGATTGTGTAAAATCAGAGGAAGACCACTGGATTATAAATTAGAATTCAGGGAATTGAGACCCCATTTATCCATGTAATGGGAATGTCAATGGATATTCCTGAATCTCCATTTCCTAAATTGTAAAATGAGGGGGTGAGTAAAACTCAGGATCACAGTGGTGGGATTTTGAAGTGACTTCAATAGCCATTGAGTACAATCTATACCCCAACTGGTATTTATGGTGACAACATATCTCTCAAGTGATTACATAGACTTCACATAAAGACTTCCATTGAGAGGGGATGCTAAACCTCCCACATCACGTCATCCCACTATTACTACATAGCTAAAATTTTTAGGAAATGTTTCTGTCTCTCTCTCCACCCATTCCTCCTAGCTCTATCCTGAGGAAGCAAATCATCACAGATATGCTCCATCAATATGCTCCCTAGAAATGGTAGGGAGAGGAAGTCCTTGATGGAGACTTTAGGTCATTCTGTTCTCAAACAGCCTACCAGGGCTACAGTATGCAGAGAATGTACTTTTGATTGGGACTGTGAAGAGAGGAGACAGAGATTGGGCCAGAACTTGAGACGGAATACCAAGAGAATTAGATGGAATCAAGGATAAAGGCTGAGGGTGGGAACACTCAAATGGGAACCTCTACACACACACACACACACACACACACACACACACACACACACACGCACGCACACACACACACACACACACACACACTTTTCAATTCCATTTTATGTGTTGTCTTCCCTCATTAGAACGTGAGCTTCCTGGGGGTAAGAATTGTTTTTCCTTTTGTTTGAATCTGTATTCCCAGCACTTATCACAGTGATAAGCACTTAATAAATAGACAAATAACTTCAATGGATATGGTGCAAAAATTTTGAATGAAATATTCACAAGATTTTAAAAACATATTATGGAAGATTATATCCTATGATGAGGCTGATATCACAGGAATGAAGGGTAGGAAGGGTATGGAAAACTATAAACAGAATAGATAATGTGATTTGTGAAAAGATTAAAATCAGGTTTATTTCAATAAATGTAGATTTTTGTACCATCTATATATACATATAAACTTTTTGGAAAATGGACTTTTATTTAATGCGGTAAATATTATTTATTAAAATCCAAGAGTAAACATTATGTATAACAGAAAGATACTGGAGGATGCTAGAGAGATGATTCCAATAAGATAAGAAATAAAGTGAGTATATCCAATTTTCATTATTAATTGGCATAGGTCCACAAATGCTGTCCATAGCAATAAGATTAAAAAGAAAAAAGAAAAAGAAATTGATTGAATAAACACTGATAGAAAGAAACAAAATTGTTCTTTTTTTGAAATTATATCATGGTTGACATGGAATCCTAGAGTTTTAATTTTTTTAAATGACAAAAAATTACATTTAGCAAAGTAGCAGAAGATTAAAAATATACATACAAATAATTTGCTGTTCTATATTATAACGAATTATTACTTGTTGAAAATTCTTGATAAACTCCTCATTGAAAGACAGAAAAATAAATTCCATTCAAAATAATAACACTTCTCCACAAATCATAATTAATATAACTAACAAGAAATTGATGGGGTATAGACACTCTATAGGGCAGCTACATGGTGCAGTATATAGAGCAGTGGGCTTGGAATCAGGAATACATCTTCATGAGTTCCAATCTGGTCACAGACACTTACTTGCTGTCTGACCCTGAGCAAGTCACCTGTTTGCCTCAGTTTCTCATGTGTAAAGTGACCTGAAGAAGACAATGACAAACTACTCCAGGATATTTGCCCAAGAAAAATCCAGATGGTCTTACAAAGAGTTAGACTCCACTGAAGAGACTGAACAACAAAGATACTACATTCTCTAATACCTTTATCAGGTGAGAATATCTCTTTGATTCAACTACAGATTCAAGTCAATGTAATATATTAACTAGTATAAAAATGTATACAATGACTACAACATAATAAAAACCACTATGAAAGACATAAGTACTAGGATTAATGCCAAGACCATCAACAACTCTAGAAGACTATTGGTGAATCATACTTAAATCACTTTCTGGCAGAAAGACAGGCTAAGGACAGCCTAGAAATGCAGAGGCACACGTTTTAAGACTTGTCCAAAGTGGGGGTTTGTTTTCCTTGTTTCTATTTATTTGTTACAAGGGACAAATTTATTTGGGGAATGGGAGAGTAACGGAACAGAAAGAGTGAGTGATACCTCACAAAAAGAGGAAAACATAAAAAGAAACAAAATTGGACTGAGAGATGTGAAAGCTGTGTTTGAGCACTGGATCTGTCACTTAGTAACTATAGTATATTACATTGGGCCATTCATTCCACTTCTCTGGGATTCATTTTATTTTCTTGTAAAATGAGGCAGACAGTTAGCTTAGATTATCCCATAGGTCCATTCCAGCTCAGATATTATGTACTTTTATAGTCTGAATCCAAATACATAGAAGTATTCTTGCCAGAGAGGATGGGATAGTGAATTTTAAATCAGATTGCTTGGTTTAAATCAACCCTCTGCTATGCTTTTTCACAGATCACAGGATGGATGGTTAGTAAAGTTATGTGGTTGATGTTATATTGATTTCAGCAGGGAAAAAAAAGAAATCTAAGAAATAAAAGATGCTGAACATCAAAGAACCAAATAAAATGAAGTCTTAATATAGGAAACATTGTTAAATAAAATAGAGACATGGTCTGAGTTTACAGATCATTCACAACTACTTTTCCTTTCTATTCTACATTAACGTTTTTTGGTGTATATTGTAACATCCTTGAATATTATCAGTATTACTCTATTGCTACCCAGTGACAAAATAACATGAGGGAAAGAGAGGCAAAGCTGAGACTCATCATCACTCAAAGAAATGAATAGAGACAGGAATCTGGCACTCAGATGTTTCCAAAATTGTAAATACTATCAGAAGATGTAGTTCTTTATTTCATTTATTTTGCAAGGTTTCATTAACGTTTTCCTACTACAGCCACATGTAACTTTTTTTTCTTTCCCATAAATGCTGATTTGGTTGAGTTTTATGGGTTTATTTGTCACCTTAAAATATTATCCAGTGAGGAAGCATATTTGGGGGACATTCTAGTATATTATTCTCAGCTCCAGATAGCTTTTGTTATCTTCTGTCTAAAGTGTAAGTGGTTCTTTTCCTTCTCTCTCTTGCTTTCTGTTCTCTTCTCTTTCCTCCTCTCCCTCTTCCCTCTCTCTTTCCTTCTCCTTTCTGTCCCTCCCTTTCCTTTTACCCTTCTTTCTTCCTTCTCTAATCCCTCCCTTCTATGTTTCCATCCCTTCCCCCTTCTTAAGAAGTCTTGTATTTCCCTTTCCTATCTCCTTCTTCCCCTTTTGCCTCTCTCTCTCCCTCCTCTTATTTCTCCCTCTCCTCCTCCCTCCCACCTCTTTCCACTTTCTATATTTTGCCCTTCCCTCTTGCTATCCCCATCCTTCTCTCTTTCCTTCCTTCTCCCTATACATATCCACATCCACAAGTACCAGCTAGATTTAACAGAGACATCTTTCTCTAGACAGAAGTTCAGGTTCCCATGTAGTCTAAATAGCTTCCTGCCATATAAAAAGTCACCCTCTTTTGATCCAGGGCAAGATATAGTACAGAACCTACTACCCAGCTTACTGTGTTATTGTGTTTGAACAGCAAATGATCAATGAAAGAGACAGAGACAGATAGATAAATAAGACTGTAATGCAATGCCAAGGTCAGAGAACTCAACACAAATCATCAACATAGAAATCAACACTGACCCGCAAACAAGGTCAAAGAGGTCAGCACAAATCATCAGTAGTCCCAGGACCTCCCAAACCCCGCTCCTGGACTTCTGTAAACATACACCCAGAAAATCCTCTTTCAGGGCTTCCAGTAAGGTCCCAGGGCTCCTGTACAAAGTATCACAAACAAACATCAACACAGAACAGACAACATAGAGTGCCTGGATACTACAAGTATTCCCCTTGACTCTGCCACCACAAGAGTCCTCTTTTTCAGCTTCTGCTGTCTCCAGCCCTGGGGCTCTCCTTTATATAGTCATTAGCTCCTCCCCAGGAGTTCACAAGTTGTGGAGTTCACACATTCTGTTTCTGAACAGACTAAAACAAGGTGTTAATTCAATAGCTGGAACAAGGTGTGAACTACTCCTATGCTTGCCATTACAAAGATACAGAGAGAGAGATGGAGATGGGAAAGAGAGGGTGAGTGAGAGAGAGAGAGAGAGAGAGAGAAAGAGAGAGATGGAAAGAGGGAGAGACTGACACCTTTTTAACTTTCTCTAACTTTGCTTCTTTTCATACCCTCCTCAGTTGAGTCAGACAACACTATTAGCCTTTCCCTAATCTCATATTGCCCCCTCCCACCTCCATGTCCTTTGCTCATGCTGTCTCCCATACCATAAGATATCTTCACACAGATAGACACACACATGTATTTCCTATATAATGTAGAATAGAATAGCATGAAAAAGCCAGTCATGCTTTTTAAAAATATGTTTACTTTTTGTCCACAACCTGAGAACTTAACAAATAACTATTCATTCATTTGGAAAGTAGAATTTAGACCAGAGGTGTCAAACAGTGGCCATACAGCCTGGCAACATTCCTAAATACTGCCCAAACTAGGTTAAAATGTTATTGGGGAACATTTAAGAAAATCAATAAAAACACAAAAGAACATAGATAATGGTAAATATGTGATTTTCTAAGTCAATAAGCAATTTGTATGGATCATATATACTTAGTGGCCCATTTCTATTTAATGTCAGTGGTTTGTAAAGTTTGAGGAGGAAAAACAAATCTCTGATAGCAAACGCATTGAAATAAATAAGTTCATTTCAGTGCAAAACAAACATTTAGTGAGGGCATTGTCTATGAAAATGAATGTGCTAACTACTGGAGGAGATTTAAATTTTACGTAAGATCTATTTTCATGGAATATAGAGTACACAAATACCAACAGCCATAATATGAAATAGTTCATGATGAATGTTGATTAGTAAAGGACAAACAATGCGTTATATAAAGTAAGATAGAGATTGTGAATGTCAGGAAAGACAGGCTGAAGGGCATGTTATTGAGGACTGAACTTTAAAGAAAGAGTAGGAATGCAATAGAGAAGGGGCAGAAAAGGAGATGTAGGCATAGGATGCAAACCAAGCTTTGGATGTTGCAAGAATGTGGGTTGCATATGTGGTTGTTAAGAAGTTCAGGCGCCTTCATTGTTTTCCTTGGTACTAGAAGAGAACCAGAATGACATCACAATGCTAGAATCAACGTACAGTGTATATGTGACTGCGGCTGATCACACCAATATGAGTTCAGAAAGCTCTATCACAGGTCAGGCACAAACAGTCTATTCAAACAAGCTATAGTGGAAAGTGTGTCAAGGATTGTAATACGAAATCAGACTGGAAATGTAAGGTCATAATAGATTGTGAACGACCTTGACTGGCCACAGAAACACAGTTTGAACTTTACTCCTTAGATGTAGGTACCCAGATGTCAGCAGGAGGCAGCAAACCCAATAAGGAGACTTAAGAAAGATTTAAAGTGGCTTATGTTTTCACAGTTGATAACCTCCATTCTTCCGTAATTTTTGGAATATTCCCTTGCCTTTGAACTGTCACTGACAACTAACCTACCCATTCCCCTCATTTCTATGGATATCAGTGTTTTGAAGTCAGTCTGAGACTGACTTCTAGTCTGCAGACATTCAGAGATTTTGAAAATGAGGAAAGACTTGGCAATGGATCGGGGCAGATGACATGCTGCACCTATACTCTAGAGAAAACATTTTAGCAGCTGAGTAGGAGAAGGATCTGAGAGGAAATAAACTTGAGTTAAAGAGCCTAATTAGAATATTATTACCATGGCATAGTTGAGAAGGGATTATGGAGGGCCTGACCTAGGGTGATAGCTACATGAGTAGATAGAAGGAGATGCCTATGAAAAAGACATTGTGAAAGTAGAAATGGTAAGATTTGACAAAGTACTGAATAGGTAGGATGAAAGGGAGTGAAGCATCAAACATGATACAAAGGTTGTTATCCTGGATGATTGGGAGAAGGATAGTGTTTTTTAAATAATAAGGAAGTTCAAAGATAAGATACTGGAATTGGGAAGATAACATATTCTGTTATGATCATGCTGAGTTTCAGATACCTGTAGGATATTCATTTCCACATGCCCAATGTATAGTTCAGGACTGAGGCTCAGGAGAGAGACTAGGGCTAAATATATAAATTTGGAAATTATCTATATGTAGATGACAATTAAATCCATGGAAGCTGATGAGATCAAAAAGTGAGATAGTAAGAAAAGAAAATAGGACCTAGGACAGAACTGTGGGCAATATTCATAGCTAATCTAATGATTGGACAGCTAGGTAGCATAGCAGATAGAGAACTGGGCCTGAAATCAGAAAAACCTTAATTCAAATCCAGCCTCAGACACATAATAACTGTGTGACCCTGGACAAGTCACTTTACCCTGTTTGCCTCAGTTTCCTCATCTGTAAAATGAGTTGGAGAAAGAAATGGCTAAGCACTCCAGTATCTTTGGCAAGAAAACCCTAAATGAGGTTATGAAGAATTGGACATGACTAAGCAACAACATGATCACGAGGCTAGAAAGCCAAGAAACTGAGATCTGAACCTGAGTTCTCTGACTTTTACATCCCTAGGAAGTTAAAACACAACCATATAATCAGTTTGCGAGGGAGAAGGGACAATTTCATTTCATTTTCCAGAAAGTGTTCCCCACACCCAAACTAACTGATCTTTCTCTCCACAGCCTGGAGCATTGACCTAGAATTGCTATGGACAAATACAGTTCTCCCCACCAGCCCTCAAGATGTATAATTATGTAGAATCCTCACATACCTCTGAGGCATTTGGTCTGTGTGGGCAGTCGTCCCTAATTATACACTCCTGGGGCTTACGCCACACTTTCAAACTTATTATGTTATTAGAGGAAATAGGACAGCTGCTTCTGGGAAAGACAAGCTGGTAAGGCCCCACTTTGTGAACTATATTTCATGGCAGTGTATCTGTCTATAAGCAGCTGGAGAGATGTCTCAGCCAGCAGAAGCAGATGAAGCAGCAAGTAGTCACTGAGGTCCCTAGCCCTGAAATTTGTCTTAAAGGCCTCTGAATGCCTGAGGATCTGAGAGGGAACTGCAGAATATTCATGCCCACCAACAGTCACAACAGATGCCAACTCAGTTAGATTAGGGGTCATCACTTGGCACCCCTCATGCCATCCCACCAGTTATACTTGGCACCTGACCACCTTACAAGCCTAAGCCTTTAAGAAGATTCTGAATGATACCGTACTGGATTATAGCCTCTTGGGTTTTCTTTTCTTCTTTTTTTTTTTTCCTCAAGGCTGTGAAAATAATTTCCTGGGGCTCTGGAATCTGTTTTCCAAGAGCACTCCCATCTGCCAAACTAATTAACAAGCAGCACCCCCCTGGGCAGGCATGGACTTGCTTTGTTTGCATTCAATTCCCAAGAAGTGTTTTGAAAGGATGTACTTTCTCCTAATGCTTAAGTAGGAGAATAGAAAAATAACTAGGTGGATAACCAATGAAAAATCTTTCTGTACCTTAGGAGTAACCAATGTTTTATCTCACTCTTGCCCCAGAATCTACTGACTAAACACAATCTTCCAGCTGGAGAGTCAATAGAGCCCTGGGCCAGGAACAAGGAAGACCTGAGTTCAAATACCACTTCAAACTTACTAGCTGTGTGACCTGGACAAGTCACCTGATTTCTGTTTGCCTTAGTTCCCTCCACCGAAAAATGAGAATAACATGATAAGACCTGAAATGGAGCATTAGATTATTGAATTTACTTGTTCCACGAATCTGTTGAGGTCCAAGTACTTAAGATATTGTAGGGACTGGCTCATAGAGCACCTGGAAGCTGAATCTTAGAGATAATAAAACCTCAAAAAAGACTCTTGTCTTGCAGGTCCCAACTACTTCTCCTGCTTAAGTTAGGTCCTATCTTCTTATTGATGCTTTTTCTTGCTAAAATCCAAGGTTGTTCCTCAACTCTTCTCCCAATTCCACGGGAGAAGAAAATTTGGTCACCTACACTCTACGAGGACAAAGAAAAAGTTCATTTTGAATAGAAGGGGGTCTTACTCAATTAAAGAACAAAAAGTCACCCTCCTTCCTAAGCCACATTTCTTGCTGGGGACCAGACTTCTGGAAGTCCTGCCCTTTTCTTAGATAGAAAGTCACTGTTTTGATCCAAGATCTGACAGGACCATTCCTTCCTGAGTTTTCTTGTACCAAGAAGTTTAAAGAATCGTAGAATCATGCTTATGGAACAGGATATGACTTTAGAAGCCATCAAAATCCAGCCTCCTCATTTTATAGATGAAGAAATTGAGGCCTGATGTTGTGACCAAGATAGGATTCAAACCCATGTTCTCTACCTCCAAATGTAGCATTACCTCTATTGTGCCATGTTGCCTCCAAACCCAAAGTAACTTGATGTCACTTGCTGACTAGAAGGATGATTGAACTGGCACTCACTCGAGTGCTTCCCCTTCTGAACGGTGTGTTAATACTCATCATCATGTTGACCATACACAAGGGATGCTGATAATCACTTAACAATAACTTAGGAAAGAAAAAAAAAAGTACTCAAGACACACACTTAAGTTTAATTTGCATTATCAATGCTTTATTAAGTCTAGACCAGAGATGGGTAGCCTGCGGCCTCAAGGCCAACAAGAAGTTTGGATTCAATCAAAGGGCCACACCTGAGGACCTAGAGGGCCATGTGGACTCCAGGCCACAGGTTCGCCACCCCTGGTCTAGACAATCAATAAAACAGTAAATCAAGCTCTGACTTGTAGTATTTTGTGCCTTTCAAGGTAAAATGATCACACTGAAAATTTAGTAACTAGTTCTCTGTAGCCATTTGGAGCTGGCTGCAGCACACCCTTGAGTACATATTAAACTAAGCAAATTCTTCACATAATAGCACAAAGGGCAGGAACATCTAGGTTTACTAGTTAGTAGCTAAATAACCTTGATTTGTTAAGTCTCTTTGTGTCAATTTCCCTATCTGTAAAATCAACATAAATGTTAATACTTGTACTAGGTAGAAATAAGGAAAAGATGTGCCAAACCTTAAAGGGCTATATTTAACCTAGAATACTAATTTCTGACTGTTTCTAAAGGAATTTTCTGGCAAAGTACGGTATAAAAGAATAAATGCTAGATTTGGAATCAGGAGAGATGTGGATTAAAATCCAATATTTTGAACCTACTTACATATGGGTGGACAGGTCACTTAACCTTTCTGATCCTCTGTTTCTCCATCCATAAAGTAGAGATAATGATACCTGCACTATGTATCTCACTGGGTTATTGTGAGGCTCGAATGATATCTTGAATGTGTAATTGTGTTGTTGTTCAGCAGTTCATTTGTGTCTAACTCTTTGTGACCCCATGGATCACAAAGGCACACCAGGCTTTCTACCCTCCCCTATCTAAGTTCATGTTCATTGTTTCTATGACACAAATAGATCCATCTCATCCCCTGTCATCCCCTTTTCCTTTTGCCTTTCATCTGTCCCAACATCAGGGTCTTCTTGAATGAGTCTGGTGTTCTCATTATGTGGCCAAATGCTAGACTCAAATCCATCTGCATAAAACTCTTCTTATAGCTGGAAACTGATTCCTCAATGCAAGAATCTCAGTTTACAAATAGAAAAAACTTTATAAATGTCAACTTTTATTATTATCCATTTATATGCTTGGCAAATTACAGTTCTAGAAAGAAAAAAAAGTGTGGCATAATGTAAAGAGTTATGAGAATCAGAAGAGTGGATGTTGAGTTCCAGCTCTGTCACTTAATAGTTTAACCAGATTCATATAACTGTGAAAATGGGATAATAATTTGACTGACCTCAGAAGACTGAGGGAAGGATTCAATGCAAGGCAATGTCAAAAGTCTTTATAGCTTTAAGGTACTATATAAATGAAGGCTGTTTGAAAAGAGAAGAGAAAGACAGTATTGTAAAAAACCTCAAATGCCAATGTGGAGGCATGCCTTTTAGGACTGCCAAAACAAAGAAACACTAACTTGGGAATGCTGTGACACATTCTATGGGAACCAGTTTAATGACAGAAATTCTAGGGCATGCATAAACCACTAACATTTAAATGACTGCGTATCTAGCAATTCTTTAGAATCTGCATCTGTTGACTTAACAGAGGCAATATTATTTCCAACTACATTTTAGTGCCTGAAAAAATAATACTCCATATTTCAAGACATGCATAGCCAAACAGTGAAAGTTTGCTCCATCAATTAACTGGAAATTAGTTGTCTTATTCTGAGGTAGATCTGATCTGGCACAAATGAAGCACTTGGGTGTCATAGAATTTGAAACAGGCAATTGCTTTTATTGAGGTACAGAAAGACACATGGATCAGGGTGCCCCCAGAGCCTTTCATTATCTTCAAAGGCTCAGCAACCTCAGGTGGAAGCAGTCTGCACAGCTGCTAGCTGAGGCTTCTTTTTTTCTGTCATCAAAGTTCCACACCTTGGCTCCAGATAATCAATCTAGCCACAATCAGCTGTGGCCAGTTACAGAGTGTTCAAGTCCATTTTGCCTTCTATTCCACCCAGCGCCCTCAATGAACCGAGCAGTGAGATTTCAAGAGCTGCCCTCCTTCTTCCCCTCCAAACCATCTAGGGCAGAAAAGTCCCACCCCAAAATAATTCCTGCTCCCTTCTTCCACAGTTTCATCAAGACAGGTACTAGCTTAGAATCTCTCTTCCACCATCTCATTCTTGGGGCCCTCATAACAATTTCATTTTTGGGCTAGGGGGCAATTTGAAGGTTAAACACAGATACTGTGTAAGTAAGCCAATGGAGGAAGCCTTATCAATTCCAAAAAGCCACAGTATTCTTGTTACCTATGATGGGCCCTACTGCTGCCTACAGTTTAAGAAGAAATTATACCAGATTCTGCTACCTTAGAGTCAACTTTGAATGTGATATAATTTAGTCAACTAAAAAACATATGTCTTCTAAATCATGGAGACTTTTTAGAAAGTCTCTGTTCTCAAGGAATTTGAATGTAATAGGAGATTCAGCATGCAAACAGCTATGCACAAACAAGTGATATACAGAATAAATTGGAGAAAACCCAGGGATATATTAGAACCAACTGCTGGAGCTGGTTGTTAAATTTTCAGTATCAGCATTTATACCTTGGAAATCAGCAAATACACAAATCAGGTTTTGATTTATAGTTCTGTGCATTGTTTAGCATTAAAAAAGTAAAGAGCATGTAAATGATGTAGGTTAAAGTTAAAAGACTGCCAAAGTACATTTGTTGCTGTTGCTTTTAAGAGAGATAGCTGTTAAATATTTACCAGGATATACCTGAGATATAATACAATAAACATTTATTAAGGACCTACTAGGTATCTGGTACTGTGCTATACAGGGTAAACAAATAAGAAAAAAGAAAAACAGGCCATGCCCTTAAGAAGCTTGCAGTCTGATAGAAACAATACACAAAGAGGGGAGCCAGAGAATATTCAACATGATGATGGTGGAGTCAAAACTAAGCAGAGCAAATGGTGGGAAACAATGAAGTGGGTGGGATTCTAAGAGGTTTGGGGAGGTGTTTTTGCTGCATTCTTTGTTCTCCAAACAGAGGTGCAGAAGAAACTGAGGCATTGATGAGGTATGAGAACCAGAGCTGATGCAATTTTTGTACTGATGAATTTCATTGTGACTGTGATATCCTAAGGGCATATGATGATAGCAAAATTGAAACCAACCAAAGCAGCTAGCAGAAAAAGAAGAGATGTATGAGATGCTCTCAGAGGATGTAAATCTGATACGAGGGAGGGAGCTCAGTGGCAACGTGGATAGAGTACAGAGTCTGGAGCCACAAATGCCCAAGTTCCAATTCAGGCTCAGACAGTTACTAGCTGTGAGCCTGGGAAAACCACCTAACCTTTGTTTCCTTCAGTTCCTTCAACTAAAATGGGAATAATAATAGAATCTACCTTGTTGAGAGGATGAAATGAGAAAATATTTGTGAGGCATTTAGCACAGTGCCAGATACATAGTTGGCAATGCATACATACATACACACAAACATATATGTATATATACACATGTATGCAAAAATACACACCTATATACATGTGTGTATGCCTGTTCCCTTCCCTTCCTTTCCAGCAAATGAAATACTCTGTGCCAAAGAATTTGAATCAGGTGTTTGTTCTTACCAAGGAACAAAAATATTCCTTCAGTCTCCCTTCATCTGTAAAGACATTCTTGGTAGCTCCAGGAGGAAGTAATCTGTATAGTTTTCTTTCAGGTTTGAGGTTCCCTTGGACATCTGGGGTCCCCCACATACTCCTCTTGGAGATACTGTCTTTCCAGATATCCATGCATCAGAGAGTTTGAACCCATATCCCCATCCACCGAAAGGCATTTAGCTGTTGCCAGCTATAGAGTTCTCAAGGCAATTGTTATCTGTCATAATAATCCTGGGCTAGCCACAAAAGAAGTCTTAAGCTATTACAGTATGGTAGAGAAAAGAGGGCCTAGCAGTGAACAATTCAGCTATGCCACCTTGTAATAGGAATCTGAAGATATTCCTTGCCTCTTGGCCACTTAATAGGCTTAAGTGAATCTGAAAACCTTCCCTGATTTGAAAAAAAATACTCTGCTCCCTAATAGGCTGAATGTGGTCACATGGAGCCTGTTGGGAAGCTTGTTCTTCAGGAATGCCCACGCCTTATTATTTTGTGATTGGGCAATGGGTGAAGAGGGCTGTGACATTCTCTGATACAGGGGAAGGGTATGTATACCCTGATGTGAGTTTTTGCTTTGGGGCGCACTTTGGGAAGAGTTGTGTGATATGGCCCAGTGAGACTCTGGGCAGCCGTTGAGCCCCCTGGTTTTGAAAACCCAGATGTTGGTGGTTCCCTCTCTGGTAACTGACTAGGTATGGATGTAAAGGTCAGATGACTGGACGCCTGTCTGTTGATCTGTTTCTCTGTCTGCATTTTTTGTCTGCTTATAATCTGTTTGTATTCTCTGAAGTTCGGGGTGCTAACCTTTTTCCCCTGAACTAGGTAAATGACATGTTTGCGGTAGTGGTTCTCAACCTTCCTAGTGCCGTGACCCTTTAATACAGTTCCTCATGTTGTGATGACCCCCAACCATAAAATTATTTTTGTTGCTACTTCATAACTGTAATTTTGCTACTGTTATGAATCATAATGTAAATATCTGATATGCAGCTTGTATTTAAATTAAACATAACCCACAGGTTGAGAACCGCTGGATTAAAGCAAGATTGTGAACCCATTTTGAATTGCTTTCCTTTAGAAAAGCAGATCTAGGAACCTGTGCTAGCAGCCATCCTGGATATACTTGCTGCTACACACCTCCCATTAGTTTATATGAGACACATGAGCCTAGGATCCAAAAATGCTGTTTTTAACTGAACCACAATATCAAAATGGCTCAACTATCCATTCTGTCAATATTTATGAAACAGGCCCAATTTTCACAAAGAAGCAGAGTGGGTAACATGTGGGGTCATCAGGAAGGTTTCTGGGCTGAAAGGATATGTGGTATAATGAAAGTATGTATAGTGGTTAAGACAAAGTTGATTCTGTACAACAGAGACCAGGAAGGAGCCAATGGAAGGTATACCCCCTACCCAGGACTATAACCTGCCATTGGCTTCTTCCTAGTCTCTGTTGTACAGAATCAACTTTGTCTTAACCACTATACATATATGGGTTTGTTTGGCCCTTGGGATTTGTGTCCTTTCCACCACAGGGGCATGGGCCCTGTGTTTTCCCAAGACAAAGGTTATTACCCATGGCTTTATTCTTCTTAGCCCAATTTAAGTAACTAAGCTCCAGAAATGTTGTTTTTCAATCTTGTCAGATTCTTTGTGTCCCTGAGGACTTTACATTCCAGGAGTTTTTCTTGTCAAAGATACTGGAACAGTTTGCATTTCCTTCTCCATGGGATTAAGGCAAGCAGAGATCAAGTGATTCACCCAGAGCAACACAGCTGGTGAGGGTCTAAGGCCATATTTGAACTCAGGTCTTCCTGACACGAGGCCCATCAAGTGCTCCAATAACCAGATACCCCCAAATAAATTATATGGACTCTCCCTACTCCCCTTCTTAGTGCTGCATCCCACCTCCATTGGCTTCCCAGGGAGGGACGTCATTGCAGAAACCCATTTTCCAGAGGTTTCCATTCCTGTATGCCCCACTAATGGAATGTTGGACAATAGTCATTCTGGCTGTGACAATCTTGATGTACTATTTAACTACCAATAGCAATCGTCATCATCATCACCATCATCATCATTATTCCAACTCTTCTTGTTCCTGGCTCCTCGAAGGTTATGCCAGATGAGAACAAACTAGAACTCTGCCCAACTCCACTGAGACAGAATGACTTTAGGTAGAGTCCTAGAAATAGGCATGTCTTGTGTATGAGAAAGAGCTTCGCTGAATACAGAGCACTCCTTCACTCTCATATAGGCTACTAGGTAATCCATTTTTTTAAATCATAACAATCCTTTCCCAATTTGGCTATTATCAGAGGTCTTCTATGATAATTATTCATGTTTAATTAATAATAATTAAGTAATAATTAATTATTAATGTTAAAATTTAAAGACCTGCGTAGGAGTGGTAAGAAAGAGTTATACAATTTACAAGTCACATTTCAGTAATAATTTACATTTTCCAAAGCATTTTCCTCACAATAATCTTGTGAGGTAAGTACTGTAAAGTATTTTATTTTTCATCCCCTGGACCACAGGTGATGCCAGGAAAGACCTGATCTGTGTGCTTCCTTGGAACAAATGTTGAGATTCCAGGGTCTCCCCTCCCCCCATCACCACTACCACCACCACAATGAGTGGGAAGTTAGCAGAGGAAATCTGTTTAATATAGAGAAAAACACTTCCTATCAAATATATTTGTAGAGTTTGGGGTGCCACATAGTAAGCACAAGGCATATATAGATAGGTTATGTTCTATATGATTCTAATAGATTCAAATTCCAGTAAGACGTTTACATCCTTGAGGTCAAGAACCATTTTGCATGTTGTTTCTCTAAATCCAGTAACCTAGCATTGTGTTTTTCACATGGTATAAACTCAATAAGTACTTATTGCACCAGACAGCTAAAGAAAACATTTCATGAGACCAACAGATCAAGTCAATAAATGTGAGTTTGCATTGATGAACAAAATGTTTATATTTTCTATTTATATTTCTTCACTTGCAGTTACAGATTCAGCCCCTCCCCCCCTTTAATTGATCATTTGTGAACCAATCTAAAAGAGGTCTTTGAGACAGATATTTTCTTGGTAATCAGGGAAAAGAAATTGGGGGGAAATGCTCTTGATTTCTACAAGGGTGTTTTTGTCATTCAGCCATGTCCAACTCTTCATGACCAAATTTAAGGTTTTCTTGGCAAAGATACTAGAGTGATTTGCCTTTTCCTTCTCCAGAAAATTATACAGATGAGGAACTGAGGCAAACGGGATTAAGTGACTCATTCAGGGTCACACAGCTAGTAGTGGTGGTCTGCGGCTGGATTTGAACTCAGGAAAATGATTCTTCCTGATTCTAGGCCTAGCACTCTATTTACTGAACCACCTAGCTGCCCCTACAAGGTTAAAGGAGCTGTTTGGATTTTTTTGTTTGTTTTTTTTTGGTGAGGCAATTGGAGTTAAATGACTTGCCCAGGGTCACACAGCTAGTGTCAAATGTCTGAGGTCACATTTGAACTCAGGTCTTCCTGTTTCCAAGACCAGTGCCACCAAACTGCCCCTAATTCTTTTCTCAAATAAGATATTCATCAGTAATGTATTCTGTAAATGACTCCTCAAAATTTCAAGAATAAACATTGCTATGAATGGATATCTATAATTGTAATCATTTGGTGAAGATTTAAATCATTATTATTTCTATAGGCATCATATCCTGTAATCTCCATGAAGGCAGAAACTATGTCTTAACTAATTTTCTATCTTCCCAGCCCCCAGAACAAGAAGCTACACTGGGCAGGTGTTTGATGACATTCTGAGCAACACCCCGACAACTCTCCAAGTTTTAGGAAACTGATGTTCAATGCAAAATCCTATAGTCTGACCAATAACAGTAAAATCATACAAACCAATGTTTTGACTACATAAAAGAAAACATGAAATAGTAAATTGTTCACAAGAAGTTCATAGTTCATTTCTACTGTGGTTAAAACACTTTGCAAATTTGGAAATTCATTTTTTAAACTATCATCATTTACTATTTAATTCTGTGCTTTACATTATGTGTTAAGACATAAGAAAATAAAACAGGGGAATGGAGTTAAAGAGTCTGCAGTTGTATTTTGCATGCAATTACATTTTGTTTTTCACCAGCTCATTTTTAACCTCTTTCTTCTTTTCTAACATTTTGTTTCATCACCTTTAATCAATTCTTGGCAATTTACTAAACAAATGTTGCCCAATGCCTTCAATTTCTTTTTAAAGATTTCAGTCTAGTTGAACCAAGACCATGTAATCAATGCAAGTAACACCCTTTATCCACTCCTAGATTTGCGCTCATAAATCACACTATGACAGGACCTCCATCCCAAGGATACATCATTATCACACACTCCCCTTGTTCAGTATCACATCACAAAATCTTCATCAATCATGTTCCTTTTACTTTTTATTTCCTTTTCTTTCCTTCGCTTCTTAGCATAGACACATTCATTTCTCAAACTCTTCCTTTCCAGCAATGTTCATTTTCAGCTTTAATTTCCTGGCCAATCTATTCACTCAGCTCCTCTTTTTTCTGCTTTGAAGCCCTCTTCTGAATACACTGTATTACAGCAAGAAATTTTCTCAGAATTATTTTCATGTGCTGCATAGAACCTCTCTGAAAAAGTTAATCTATACTTAGGTAGTACTCAATTCTGAGTCTATTTCATTCCTCTAAATTTAAAATAAAATCAGGGAAATTTGAAATCACATGAACTCTTGATATACGAAGTCTATCTGATCTACCTATTTTCATTGGTCTTAATAGCTCATTTCTCAGCCTGTTTCTCATGTATGAAATGAGGGGCTTGTACTGGCTGGCCTCATAAGGACACTTTCAAGCTTGAAACCTAGGATAAGAAAAAGAAAACACCAAATGTTCTGTCAAGAATGTCTCCTTGAAACACAGGCACCAATAGCCAGCTACTTCCCCAAGACTTTAGGTAGTTTGCTACATACACAGCCTGATGCTTAAGACTTTTCCTAGGGACATGCACAGAGCAGGAGAATGTGAAGTCAGCCAAACAGGGAAGAGTGAATTGATTCTGTCAGGGAAAAGAAAAAATAAATTATCTGATTCTATTTTTCTCCCTTCCTTCCAAACAATAAATTTAGATTTAAGCATGAGGGTCAGTTTGAAATTCAGCCCAAAATCTGGGCTCTCCCCATTTTTGCATAAGGCCCCCTTCAAACCACTGAAAGGCAAGAGATGTTGCCTTCCTGCTCCCATAACTCAAATGCCCTGCCTCACTAAAAATAACAATATATATACATGTATGTGTGTATATTTGTGTATGTATATCTATATATGCATGCCTGTGTGTGTATGTATATATGCATTCATATATACACATATATGCATATTTACATACACACATATATATTTATGTGATATATATATATATGTATGTTTACATCCACTTTTACATTTATACATATTTTCTGTCCCTAAGTCAAGGGTCTGAGTTTGAAATTCCTTATATTCTGTAGTAATAGCAACAATCATGAGTGATATTTATATGGTATCCAGACATATGTATAATACATTTAACATAAATACAAAACATTTTATATAAGCTGTCCCTTTTAAGACTTGCAACCTGCCTATAAAGAAGGTTCTAGAATATGATTATTTTCATTTTATAGATGAAGATACTGAAGACCAAGAAGGTAGGTTTACTTACCCATGGTCACTCCTCTGGAAAGTAAGTGAATCAGAATTTGAACTCAGATCTTCATGACTGCAACTAGCCCCACAGCACCATACACATAAAGGTATGTTTAAGAACTGAAAAAAAGCTCCTTGAGAACAGGGGCTGTTTCATTGTCTTTGTATCCGCAGTACTTATGATGGTACCTGACACATAGCTTAATGAATTCTTACAGTTTGAATGATTGATGATGCCTCTCCATAAGTACAAAAAGGAGCTGGAACATCTTACAGTCCGTAGTTCTGGGAAGTAAGACTACTCTTTCCATGGTAGCAATATTCATGCTTGATATTTTTCATGAATGCTAAATTTAACAACTATATTATTACAATGATCATCTTGACTCATTGATATTTCAACAATGATATAAAAAGTTAAATAATAGGTTTGGGGCTTGCGGGAGGTTTTTTGTTGTTTCTTTCGGGTTACTTGCTATCCAATTACAGAACTAGATTGCATTATGAGATACTTTGTTATATATATAATACACACACACACACATATAAGGTCGAATTCAATAAACTTAAAGGTTCCACATAATATGATTTAAACTCTATTTAGGCAATCTTTATAAATACATAAATATTTCCAATAGTAGTATACACAGATGTCTTCACTTATCAAAAGGAAATAGAGCTGTAGGCTTGCTCCAATTGTATTGCTCTAAATATTTCTAAGCTAAAGAAAAATGTTTAAAAACAACATCAACATTTGGTATAATTATTATGTTCAACAGGAAAAAATGGTGTAACTATCGTGAACATTGTTGGGGTAGGGGGTGACAACAATGCTGAAACTTTGTCTATTATTCTAACAATAAGCATACTGGTATCAACTGACACTCCTCCATGCCTCCCATAGTAAGAGGTTTTGTGAATTCCAATGGTTAGATGCAAAAAAAAAAAAAAGCAAAACAAAAACATAGTTTGGTACCCAACTTAACTAGTTATTAATATCTCTGGATTTATTATAATTTCTCTATGGATGACAAACTCAAAAGCTATATTTAGGTTCTTACCTAAAATAATTTTCATCTTAGGGGCTTCTAGCACAGCCAGTGGTGCATGGGTATAGCTTTCTAGAACCATGGGTTACTTTCAGAAGTCTGCAGTATTGGTGAAGGGATATTTCTGGAAGTTTGGAGATAAATGACCTCTCCAGTACCAAAGAAACAGTAACAGTTCTCAGCTAACAGCTTTTATATTAGATGTCTATCTTCTCTACACTACTACATAGCTGTGTGTGCTATTAAAATCTATAACCTGAAGCAAATGTGACTCCTTGTATCACGTTAGTAACTGCATATTAAAGACCTTGGGTGCATATATAGAATTTACTGCCTTTTACAAGGTAGATGCTGATTTACGAAGAAATTCACATGTGGCTTTTTGCTTCTCAAAGGCAACTGAAGGCACATTTGGATATTATTAAATTGAAAGAGATAACATATTGCTCAGGTCTGAAGAACTAATTTTAAAATGTTTCTGTAAGATAAATAATGTATAAACTCAATCTTAAATGTCATCACTTTTGAGAACCTACTAAGTAAATTTGCAGACAAATGCATGGTTGGAAAGGAATATCTGGGTATACCTGTCACAAGTGATTACATCCAAGGATGGTGATACTATCTATATTACCCACCAAAAAAAAAAATCCAATAGATCTATGAGAAACAGAATACATTTGATTAAAAGTATGGTATTCCACCTTAAGATATGTTTGCTTTTTCCATTTTATTGCATATTACATCATGCATAATTCTCCAGAGACTATATTCACTTAAGAAAGGCTGACAAATGATCTGTAAAAGAGGGGGGAGGGGAATGCCTCCAGCTACAGCCAAAGGAGGAGATACCAGCATCTGATCTCTCATACTGGAACCCTGAAACCTAGAGCAACAGTACCTCTTGCGTGCAGGTCTTATCTGAAATCTGGTTTCTTAGCTATTCATTAAACATTGTGACATCACCATATGCTTTGGATTTCCTATAATGAAATAAGAAATCTAAAAAGATAATATTTGGTAGGTGTTTTCAACTTTCTTAACTACATTTATGACAAATCTTAAAAAAAAAAAACAAACACAAACCTAAGTTTATACATGAATTGACATTGATAAGTATTCAATTGTACCCTTTCCATTGTAGGGCACATTAGTTCACAGATTATAGAATTATGGATTTAGAGCTAGAAAGGACTTTAGATGTCACATAATGCAACTCCTCATACTCA
Organism: Pseudochirops cupreus; assembly: GCA_028627135.1. Lineage (NCBI taxonomy): Eukaryota > Metazoa > Chordata > Mammalia > Diprotodontia > Pseudocheiridae > Pseudochirops > Pseudochirops cupreus. Next base: position 160,713,861 of record CM053583.1, read on the forward strand.
TGAGAAACCCAGCACCAGAGTCAAGTGACTTGCCCATGATCACCCAAGTTGTAAGTGATAGCTAGGATTGGCATACAGTTCTCCTGACCCCAGATTTAGAACTTCTTTTCCATTATCCCATGTAGCCACTTTACCTCCTCAAAAGACAGAACACCAAAACAGTAATGACTCGTAATTTTCCCTTCTTCACAGAATAATTAACCATATTGTTCTTAAATGAGAGAATTGTATCTATCCAGAGGCAAACCACCTTCCCAAAGAGTGCTTACTCTCAAAGTTATCTAGATTGACCATGACTGACATGAGAGTTGACTGCCCATTCTGGGAATGGACAATCTCTCTCCCATAGTCAGGGAAGAGAGAGTCATCAAATATAGCCTTACAGCAGAATATTCCCTAGAGAAGAGGGAAGAATAGAGTCAGTTTTCCAGATTCCTCAATGCATTGTATGGACATGAAACTATTTGTGGTGGTGGTGGTAGTAGTGGTGGTGGTGGTTCTTGTCATAAAAAATAGCACTAATACAGCATTTTAAGTTTGCAAAGGATTGAACATATTCTAACTCATTTGATCCTCACAGAAACCCTCTGAGGGAAGTGCTATTATTATCCCCATTTAACAAATGAGGCAAATAAGGCAGAGAAAGGTTAAATAACTGAGGTGGGATTTGAATTCAGGTCTTGAATTCAAGTTCAGTTTTCCTGCCCACTGAGCCACCTAAGTTATAAAAATTTAAAGAAAGTTCATCTGAGGAGGTTCACATGACTTGGATATCAATACCCCCAAATCATCATTATCAGGAAGAAAGACATAAGGACTTTTTTCTTTTTCTTGTGTAGTACCAGAGGTTACATCATTATTCTTTGTTCAAGGGGCAACTTAAAGAGAATCAATTTGTTAATGCCAAAATAATGGTTTTGCGATATATTTCAATTTCATGACTGCATCAGATAGAATTATTTGTTCTGTCTCCTGAACTGAATTCCCTTAGCCTCAGGAAGCATATAGTTCTTGATGGTACTCACTTCAAAACTTAAAATACTCTGCTGTTCTGTCAGCACAAGAACACTCTTCAGTGGTTCTCAACCTGTGGGTTATGTTCAATTTGTAACAATGAAAATCCATCCTTCATATCAAATATTTACATTATGATTCATAACAGCAGACTTACAGTTATGACGTAGCAATGAAAATAATTTTACGGTTGGGGGTCACCACAACATGAGGAACTATATTAAAGGGTCGTGGCTTTAAGAAGGTTGAGAACCACTGCTCTAGATGGTGATGGCCTTCTTAGAGAATTTCTCACATCCTACACCGTGCATCTCAAGTATTATTTTCTTCATGAACCTTTCTGGATCCCCATCAACTGGGGGGCCCTCTCTAATTTGTGTTTATTGTGTATCTAACTTGTGTATAGTCAACACAGGGAATGAAGTTAAAGGGGCAAAGAATAACAACTATTAGCTCTCCTTAATAAATGCATATTGATTTAAGCAGATTGCAAAATTTGACTGTGTGCACAAATGTGTGTGACTATACACACACACACACACACACACACACACATTCCCTGACCTTCTACTGTCAAAATAATTAATCTCTTTGACACTTATATTCTGGTGAGGAAACTAAATTTAGCTGAGATGGCCCTCAGGCAATATTAAAGCATTTTTGGTTTTGTTTTTAGTTACTTGCCCCTGCCAGATATTTTGTCCTGCTAGCATTACCTTTTGGAATACATCACATTCTATATGCAACCTTTCCTGATTCTCCCATCTACCTCTCCCTTCCCTCTCCCAACTAACTTCTCTTTGTTATTTTACATAATTCTGTATAAAATCATGCATGCATATATTGTCTCTCCTGATAAAATATAAGTTTTTTTGAGAAAAAGGGTAGTTTCTTTTATTTTCCTTGTATCCCAAGTGCCTAATAGAGTATCTGGTATGTGTGAACTAAACACAACTTATAATAGGAAAAATTAGTGAAAATAATAATAATAATAATAATAATAATAATAATAGCAGCAATAACAATTGTTGACACTCATATAGTGCTTTAATGTTTACAAAGCATTTTAGATTTGGGATCTAATTTAATCTTCACAACAATCCTGGAGGTAGGTGTTTTTATATTTCCCAATTTTTTGTGTGTTTAGCTGTCTTTCAGTCATATCGGATTCTTCCTGATCCCTTTCGGGGTTTTCTGGGGGAAAATAATGGGGTGATTTGCCATTTCCTTCTCCAGCTCATTTTACAGATGAGAAAACTGGGGCAAACAGGGTTAACTGACTTGTCTGGGTTCACACAGCTAGTGTCTTAGGCCAGATTTGAACTCGGGTCTTCCTTACTTCAGGCCCAGGACTTTGAATGAAGTTGCATGACTCAGTCAGTCATACAGCTTGTAGGCATCTGAAACTGAATTTGAACTTAGGTCTTCCTGACTCAAAGTATAGCAATTGCTGATTAAATGGTTCCTGGATAAACTTCATGCTATAAGGAATCTGAGAAGGAAAGTAGTGAAAATGCATTCTTCATTGACTTCAGTATTTTTTCATGATTTTAAGCAAACATAATTTCCTCAGAATCAGCACCAATTTGTACTGAAGCAGATCACAAACAACAACCATTCATTCTTTGGCAGATGATCTTCATGGATAGCTATGGTAAAAAAAAAACCCATTGCCTTGTGACCATGAAGACTGTTTTAGGTGATGAGACTCTCCCTGGAACCAGTGATCAAGAATCTGATATTGTTTTATACTTAATCACTCACTTTAAATAGCAATTACCTCATTTTCTTTACTTCATCCAGTTGTGTCCCACATGCTTGCAAGGTGAGCATTCTATTAGTAAGAGACAGCAAAAGTAATCTGGAAAGTCATTATTAGGAAGACTTTAAATCATGCTTCACCTCCTGGCATATGGGAACCTAGGAATCTCTGAAATAGCTGGGAGGAGAATGGATAATGTCTCTCAGAACCATGAATCTGTCAGAAACTGCAGATAAAAGTGCAACATTGGACCTCATCTTTCAACAGTTTCTAATTATTTGTAAAAGAATAATGTTTTCATTATAATGTAAAGAACTAGTTTCTTATCCACCATCCCTGATTCTAACTTGAAATCTGAGGAGAGACAGTGTTTACAAAGGACCAGGTGGAGAAAGAGGTATTGGATTTTAGAAGTTTCCATTGAATTAATCAGTCAACAAATGTTTTTTTTAAAAACCTACTATGCGCCAGATATTTTACTAAGTGTTGTAGATACAAACAGAATTGCCATTTTAAAAAAATCCTCCTCACAAAGAACTTTCCTAATGGAGGAGCCATCATACACTGAAGATATAGATATAGATACAGATATAGATAGATAGATATAGGTAGGTAGATAGACAGACAGACAGATGGATGGATGGATGGATGGATGGATGGATGGATGGATGGATGATGGATGGATGGATGGATGGATGGATAGGTAGGTAGATAGGTAGGTACATAGATAGATAGATAGATAGATAGATAAGAGAATAAATGGAAATAAGTGCAAAAATGCTAGATACAAGGTTGGGGAGGGATGGCTCTAATAGTTGAGGGGATCAGTGAAGGCTTCCTGCACAGTGTGGCATTTGAGTTCTTGAAAATGTGTGACAAAAATACTCTCCTTCATTAGTCATACTTTGTTGAAAGATTAAGACAACAAAAAGACAGACTCTTGAATGTTCAAAAAAAATACAGGAGAAGAAAGGATACAGAGAAGATAATATATCTTGAAATTGAGATAATCAATAAATGAATTAATAAGTATTTTTGAAGTATCCGCTATGAGCCAGATATTGCACTACACACTGCAGGTACAAATAAATAACTGAGATAATCCCTGGTTTCAAGGATCTTACATTCTTTTAAGAACATACAATATTTTCTCCCATAAATAATGAGAGGATCTATAACTTGTGGAAAGAAAAATACTGTTTAGAATTTAGAATACAAACCAGTAAAAGTCTTTATACTTAGCAGTAAGTTTTGTTCTAATAAAACAATAAATAAATACATTAGGCACAAACTTGGGGAGCAGCTGAACAAATTGTCGTATCTGAATTGTTGGAATTTGAGTTTATCGTAAGAAAAAATGAAAATGAAGAATTCAAAGAAATATGGGAGAAATATGGAAGTGATGCAGACAAGTAAACAGATCCCAGAAAGCAATATACAGAGTAATTACAATAATATCAGAACAAGAAAGTCATTTAAAAAGATTACAAAATAAAAATTAAAAAGAAATTATTTAATATGCATTTAGAATGATAAATCTTGGCCCAGGATAAAAGATGAGAAACAGCACCACTCCTTTTCACTTGAGAGGTAGGAGACAATGGATTCAATTTTTGAGATCTTGGATTGAGGAGGTAATGAGAAGGACCAAAAGTTCTCAAGTTCTTTATTTCTCATGCCCATGCAAGTGTGTGACTCATCCTACATTCCTACAGGCACAAACCAATAATGATGATGACAATGAGAATGATGATATTGATGGTGATGATGATGATGATGACAGGGGCTCATGCCCCTGATTAACAGCTCACATCTTTTGGGTCTCTGCCCATATATTTAATTGTTGTTGGGCAGATTGACAGGGAATGAGGAAGAGGGAGATTTTAGAGATAATCAGTGGATAGTCTGGACCACAGCTTCCCCCTTTCCTACCACAAGGACATTGTGATATCAGGCTCATCATTTCTTATAGCACGGTAGTATTCCATCACAATCAAATACAACTTGTTTAGCCATTCCTCTATTAACAGACATCCCCACAATTTCCAGTTCTTTAGGAAAGTTTGCTAATTACACGTCTGAATTAAACAAATTTGCTAATCTTTCTTTCCTAACTCTGAATGTAATTGACAAAACTGGTTAGACAAATAGGAACTTCCTGATATATAGACACATCACTAACTTTATATTTATTTCATATATACTTTATACATACTTGCCCCTCCCACCAGAATGTAATCTCACTGTAAATAGGGTTATTTCATTCTTTGTACTTACATCCTCAGAGTCGAGTATGATTCCTAGCCTAAGTCTATTCCTTAACATGCTTTGTTTTATATTTTAGTCATATATCTAAACATCTTAATCCTCACCCCATTAGATTATAAACTTCTTGAGCACAAATAATTCGTCTAATTAATCTGTAATTCCATTTTGCCTGAGGTACAGTGCTTTGCAACGAATATTCTTAATGAGGGTTTGTTGAAGTGTCTTCTCTGTTGAAGTGATTCTAAATCTAAAAAGTTAAATCCAAGCTCTTCATACTAATACACAACAGATGGCTAAGTATTTGCTGAGAATAGCTGAGTGCCCAGTGGGTGGACCACACTTTCTGAAGATTTGAACCTTTGCATTCTCTACTAATGATATCTTTTAAATCTTAAGAGAACAGAACGGCAATTAGGTAGAGCCAACCTTCACATCTGGACTCCAACCAGCCTAACTCTTAATAGTGTTCAGGTTGATCTTTAACAAGGCTGTGGAAATCACTACACTTTGATCACCACCCTATAAGGGTGGCTCTTATAATTCACACTGGAGACACACAATTCTTTATTAAAACCTGATTTTCTAACCAAGTAGTCTAATCTTGCTACAATTCTTCTGTCCTAGCCTTCAGGAATAATTCTAAGTGCATTTATCTCAGGATTTCATGGCTACATTAGAAATATATCTTCTTTCTAATCTGTTCAGTAAAATCTTTTTTTAAGTTGAGGCCTCCTGGGTGCCTGGCATTGTACTAGAAAGACAGAGCAATCTTATTCTAATAATTATTCTTTTTAACCAAAAATCCTATTATGTTTATGCATATTTACATTCCAGTTACATTATTATAATTCTATGTCATAGCAGCAATAATGAAAGAGACACTGCAGTATCAAGGGCACAAGGTTTGGGAGTCAAAAGACAAAGTTTTGAGTCCAGTCCAGCTACTGTGTGACCTTGGGCAAGTTATTTCAGTTTAAGTTAACATTTGCTAAGTGGCTCAGTGTATAGAGTCTTGGTCTGCAGGCAGGAAGACTCATCTTCCTGAATTTAAATATGGTCTCAGACAAATACTAGCTGTGTGGCCCTGGGCCACTCACTCAATCCTGTTTGCCTCAGTTTCCTCCTCTGCCAAATGAGCTGGAGAAAGAAATAGTAAACATGTACAGTATCTTCACCAAGAAAACCTCAAATGGGGTCATGAAGAGTTGGACATGATGAAAAGCAACTGAAGGATGAGTAAGATTCCTTCCACCTCTCACAGCTCTAAGGATATGTGATTTTATTGATGTGGGAGCTCCTACATCATTCTCAGTTTTGTTAGTATGAGACCTTCCATCCACAATATAATTTAAGGTCTTAGAGAATTTCTAGAGATATAGAAAGGTTAAGAGATTTGTGCATGCTCATATCAATATCATGTGTCAGAGGCAGGATTTGAACTCAAGATTTAAGTCCAAGTTCAGCCTTCTGTCTACTCTGCCACATTGCTTCTCCTACTTCTAGTGACAATATTAAAATATTCTGTTCTCTTCAATTTTCTTTTGCTTCTGCTCTAACTACCAGATACACCCATCATCACCAAGTCACAAAGCCTGATTATGCCATTAGTAAAGTGGTTTTCCTTGTCACTGGAATCACTCTTGCATGTTCTGCTTGATCTCTGTTGCTCAGTAGTGGTGATGGCCATCAGAACTGGTATAAATGAAGCACATATCCACTGTCCATTGCTCTGCAGTGCAGGGAAACTAGACTATATCTTACTGTCATTTGTAACTCTTTCTCGATTGTCTTCTTCAGTGTATGGAAGCACAACCGTAAGAGGAGAATCATTTTCATACATCATGCAAGCAAATGAGCACATACTCACTTGAATTTGAATGTCCAGTAGGCAGGGCTTCACCTAGCAAGTACTTAATAAATAAATGTACCATCTATCTGTCTACATACTTCATCTGTCACACTAAGTGAATCTAATTAAGTGATTTTGGTGAAATTAATAGTCATTTGAAAAAGGAAAGTATCCTAAAATTTGACAGCAAAAAACAAAACAGAACCAACAAAAATAAA
>CM053583.1:160730792-160760597 GCA_028627135.1 Pseudochirops cupreus
GACTGAAAAGGTTAAATAGAATTATGGAATCTCAGAAATGGAAAGACTTCAGAAGCCAAATATCACAGGCAACAAATAAATTTGGCAGAGAAGGAGAAATTGACCAGTGCATAACTGTACTTACTGGCACTTTCAATTGATAAAAGATCTAGGGAAATGGAAGATTATTTCTCAGCAACCTGGGTGGTGTTCGGTTTTTTGGTGTCTTTGGTTTTTTGTTTTGTTTGTTTGTTTGTTTGTTTTTAATTTCCCTTCAATTCCCTTCACCTATCTGAATGGAATAGGTTGGAATACCTAAAAATACTTTTTTTTTCCCCTACCAGACCCCTCTATTTTTTCTGGAAACTCCCCAGGGCCCTGTCCAAACAGATAACCTGCCTTCCTACTTGTATCAGCAATGCAGTATTCACAATGCCTACAGTAACTATAAGTATGCTGGTATGGTTATTAATCACAAAATGTAGCAGGTTCTCTACGTGAGAAATATAGCTAGAGTATTTATTTAAATACCAGAAACCTAAGTCCCCAAACCAGAAAGTCAAAGCTAACACAGTAGTTATGAAGTTGGCACATGTAGTCAAAGTAGTAAACACCCACATTCTCAAGCCTTCAAAATAGGACAGGCTACCTCAAGCAAAGATCCTCCTCTCCTGACTCACGGCAACCACTCAGCGTCCTGACAGCTTGCTCCCAGCAGGTGCTCTCCCCTCCGCCCTAGCAATTCCCATCCCTGGCAGTCCTCAGCAGGTGTCCTTAGCAAAGATTCTGGCAGGCCAAAGAAAAAGGAGTTCATGCTGTGCCGAGTGCTGCTGCCACTGCCGCTGCTTCCAGTCACCACCACACGCCACTAGCTTGGTTCCGGTGTTCTCTTGCTTCATCCCTTCCTGCTACATTAGCAAGTTCAAGGGGCATGGAAGATCTTCAAATCTCAGTATCATTACACTACTTCACTGAGAAGATTGAAGCCCTCTCTCTCAGCCCATGATGACATTTACTCCAAGATTGCAGAAATTATCCCCACTCTCTCCTTTACTTCAATTTATACCTCCCTACTAGTTCCTTGACTTCAGCCGGCAAATGAAATCAGGTATTCCTCTCCTAAAAACGCCCTCTTCCCTTGACTTTCCCATGACCTCAAAATATAATCTTGTATTTACTATAAGCTTCAAGAGGAGATGCTCTGTACCCAACGTATTAAACAGGGGGCTCCAAGGGCTGGAATGTGTAAACCTTCAGAGTGCTTCTAGAAGCAGATTAAAATGTTAATGGAAAATATTTCACAAAATAAAAATACAATAAAAACCATAAATACTGTCTGGTTTCCTAAGTCAATATGTGGCCCATAGGGATCCTTACATAAATTTCATCGGCCCCAATGTTCTGCACTGCTTCCACTTGCTTATTACTGATTCCCTACTACCTACTTTCAAAAAAACATCCAATTTACCTACAATCTCCATAATTCTGCTGAGACTCCTCTCCCCAAGCTCATCAATGATTTCCTAACTGCCAAATCTATTTTCTCAATCCTCACCTTCCTTGATACCTCTTAAGCTATTAACCACCCTCTCCTCATGAAGAATATGGCCATGTTCTCTCCTAATCTTGTGATCTCCCTGAATGGCCCTCCATCTCATTTACCACTTCACCCCACTCCTTCCTTACAACCATTTGAAAATGTGTGTGTACTTGAATGGTTCTATCCTTAACCTTTTACTTTCGTCTTAGTTCTCTTACTTTCAAGTGCCTTTTACAATATCTTGCACAGTTTGGGGTGGGGGGGCATTATCCTATGACTTTATTGGTAAGAGGGAATTCCCAATAAAGAGATTCCCTCAACCCATGCAAATAAGTATGTGCTCTGAAACTTATAGCTTGGTGGTACTGAGCAGTTAATTTACTCAGTCTCACAGAGCCAGTAAATGCCAGGTATCTATTCTTCTAATATCTATGTTAGATGGCACCCTTCCTTACATTCATTGGACTTTTTTAATAACGTTTGATGAATTAAACACAACAGCTTGTGTTGATGTGTTCTAGAAAGAATACTAGACACAGAATCAGAAGTACTGGATTACTATATCTCAGTTTCACAATTGGCTGAGGAACCTTAGGTAAGTCAGCTAATCTCTTTGAGTCTCAGTTTCTCCACTATAAAATAGTGTCACATCTACATATACTACCTAACTCGGGAAATTGATGTGAACATAAAATGAGATAAATCATATATGGTCCTTTATAACTGTTTTATAATTGAACATGTCAGCTGTTAGAATTCTCTTCCAGTTTGCAAACCTTTATCTTTTAAAAAAAGTTTTCTACTATTAATTATTTTGAAACTTTATTTTTTAACACTAGGTCTTATTTCATTCAGATTGGCAGTGTAGGCTCTATTCCACAGCAAGTTTGGCCTCTTTCATTTCTGACCTGGGACATTTTGTCCTTCCACAGGCAACCTGCTATCCACCTCTTCCAATAGACTCACTCTTATTGGTGCAGATTCAGTATGGACACCCAATTGACTCAGTCCTGCTTTGGTTCAAAACTCCTGGACTCAAGAGATTTGCCAGCTTCAGCCTCTCCAGTAGCTGGGATTGCAATTACTTGTGTATATCACTATACTAGGTTTATCACCCCCTTTTTTAAAGAAAGCTTATAAAATTTTACATTACACATAACTGTGATAAATATGGCTTTTAAAAAAATTTTTTTTTCTACCTTGCAACAGCTGTAAATTGTGTCTTCTATTACTTCTAAATAGCATTACACCTGCAGCAAGCTATTCTCTCAAAAGGACTATTCATCAGCTCTATTATTAAACAAACAAGAAGCAGCTGTAGCACTAGAGGAATGAGGAGCATTCAACTTTCAAATCATGGCTCTGCCAACAATTTTACTTCCTTGATTAACTCCAACAGGTTTTTTCCAGTTAATAGAATACGTTAGCATCTACAAAATCCTCAACTGCTTAGCATTAGAGGAATGAAACAAATTCATCAAATAAAGAACAAAGTGTGACACTTTAAACATGTTTTAGGAGTGATAAATAACTTCACATTGTCTAATTTCTGGGATTAACTTTGCCTCATGGACTCTAACTGTGGTTTTTTTCTCAATTGAATACTTATGTGCCTCTGAAAAACACTAGATGACTGATATAATGGTATTCTTCATCTTCAGAGATAATTTTAGGGGAAGCTTGGCATCAGGGACAGAGAACTGGCCTTAAAATCTGCCTCTGACACATTTTAACTGTATCATCCCAGAGGATTTATTTAAATGAGTGCAATTTGGTACAATAAGATTGTAAATCAAAGGTTTACCTTGCATTGGTAAAGGGACTTTCCTCCCTGGGGGATTATTCCTTTCATCAAAGAAATCTTAATCAGGAGTGGGGAACCTGAGCTTCAAGGCCATGTCCTCAAGTGAGGCCCTTTGACTGAATCTCTTTAATATAAAAAGATTTGTTCTGTAAAACTTGGACTCAGTCAGAAGGCCTCACACAAGGACTAGAAGGCCACATGTGGCCTCAAGGCTGCAATTTCCCCACCCCTGTTTCTACTCCCTATTCTTGAAACTTCACAGAAGTTTCTAGGAACCACAAGCCAGTATACCACGTGTATATGTACGTACATGTATATACATGTATTACATGCATATATACATGTTTGTGAATATATACATATAAATTCATGTGTGTGTAAATTATATGAGTGTATATGTATGGGTGTATGTATGTAAAGAGTTTCTTAGCAAAATCCTGAACTGACTCACCGCAGAGCTAGAACCCAACAACTTCGCCAGGTTGTCACCTCAAGTGACCATACTCTCTGCTAAATGGGCTATCACCCAATGGATATATTCTGACTTTCCTTTACTTTTACTGTTTCTTTCCTGTTTGGCAGGGTCCAAACTTGACAAAGATATTTCATACACATCAATCAATATAAACCAGAAAACATAATAAAAGGTCAGCCCTAGGCAAAATTTAAAAATAGGCAGAGTGTGCCCCGGGCTGTCCTCTGTACATAATTTCAGATTCCTGCTGCTCTCTTCCTCACTCTAATCCATATCCAGGGCTTCTGGAGGAAAGCAGTTTTACAAAGCAATTCACCCTGAATAGTTGTCATTACTACGTGTAAACAGCTTGAAGTATTAGCCACACTCTAGCAATTTGGGCAAGAGTGAATTCAGTGAGGAATTATTCCTTCATTTGATCACTGATCCCCCAGAAAGTAGCATCATTTAACTACCAAGTTCCATAGGTGTTCATTAAAGTAACACAGAATAAAAAGATGAGCCTGAGGATTAAAGAGCATCGGAACATACAAAACCAGAGGGGACCTTGGAAATGACCTAATCCAGTCCCATCATTTTATACGTGCAAAAACTGTCCTACAGAGCTTAAAGTGTCTTTCTCAAAGACCCACAAGATTCAAGTTGAGCTCTTTTGACCATAATTCACTACAAGGCACAATCAAATGAGCATTGTGTCCAATTTTCTTTTTAAATATTATTTTACTTTTCACACTTTCACATCCTGATAATTTTTAGCATTCATTTTTGCAAGATTTTGAGTTCCAAATTTTTCATAACTGTGAATGTTATAAAACCTCCTAAAATGGTAAGCAATTTTAAATACATGATATATAGATATGGATATATAGATGCAATCTTGTAGAATATATGTCCATATTTGGCACAGTTGTGGAAGGAGAAACAGATCAAAAGAAAAAAAAAAGCCATGCACACAAAAAAGAATAAAGCATGTGAAAAAATAAGCTTAGATTTGCATTCAGAATCTATAAATTCTTTATCTGGATGTAGATGTGGATTCCTTCCTGAATCTTTTGTACTTGTCTTGTATCATTGTGCTGCTGAGAAGAGCTGAGTAATTCATTGCTTATCATCACATGATGTTACTGGTTTTCCTGGTTCTGCTCATTTCACTTTATATTAGTTCATACAAGTCTTTCCGTGATTTTCTGAAATCTGCCTGCTCATCATTTCTTATTGCATAATAGTATTCCATTATATTCATATACCACAGCTTGTTCACCCATTCTTCAACTGATAGGCATCCCCTCAATTCCCGATATTTTGCTACCACAAAAAATGCTATTATAAACATTTTTGTGCTTGTAGGTCCTTTTCCCTTTCTTATGATTTCTTTGGGATACAGACCTAGTAATGGAATTGTGTATCAAAGGGTAAGCACAGTTTGGTTGCCCTTTGGACATTGTTCCAAATTACTCTCCAGAATGATTGGATCAGCTCTCAAATCCACCAATAGTGTATCATTGGGGTCCCAATTTTCCCACATCCTCTCTAATATTTAGCCTTCCTTTTTTTTAGCCAATCTGGTTGGTGTGAGGTGGCATTTCAGAATTGTTTTAATTTATAGTTCTCTAATCAAAAGTGATTTAGAGTACATCATATGACTATAAATATATTTGATTTCTGTACCTGAAAACTGCCTATTCATATCCTTTGACCATTTTTTAGCTGGGGAAAAGATTGTATTGTTATGTTTTTGACTTAGTTCTCTGTATATTTGAGAAATGAGGACTTTATCAGAAACACTTGCTATAAAGATCATTTCCCGTCTTTCTGCTTTCCTTTTAATATTGGTTGCATTGTTTTTGTTTGTGCAAAAGCTTTTTAATATAATCAATATTATCTATTTCACATTTTGTAATGCTCTCTAATTCTTGTTTGTTCTTGATTTCTTCCCTTCTCCATAGACATAACAAGTAGATCATTTTAGTATTGCTATTACTTCATTGTCTATGTCAGCGGTTCTCAACCTGTGGGTCACGACCCCTTTGGAGGTCAAACAACCCTTTCACAGAGGTCGCCTAAGACTTTCAGAAAACACATATTTCCGATGGTCTTAGGAACCAAGACGCCACTCCTCTATCTGTCTCCAGGTGGGTCTGCCCACATGCAGATATGCCCACATACAAGTATTAAAGGGTCATGATATCAGGAAGGTTGAGAACCATTGGTCTATGTACTTTCCTTCCTTATCTCTTTAATTAGGTCTATTTCTGCTTTTACTTTATCTGATTGCTAGATTGCTACCCCTGCTTTTTTTTTTACTTTAGCCAAAGCATTCTGCTCCAGTCCCTTACTTTTACTCTGTGTGGCTTTGTTTCAAGTATGTTTCTTGTAAACAACATATTGTAGAATTTTGTTTTTTGATCTGCTCTGCTATCTGTTTCTATTTTATTGGAAGATTTCATCACATTCACATTCACAGCTTTGATTACTGTGTTTTTCCCTCCATCCCATTTTTTCCTTTTGTTTTTTCTCTCTCTGCTTCCACCTTTTCCCTCCTTGACAATATTTTGCTTCTGTCTATCCCCTCCCCTGGTCTGTCCTCTTTTTTGTCAGTTGCCCCCCCCCCCCACCTTTTACTTTTCCTTCACAATTCAAGCGATGCACTTATCACCCACCTTTCCATCTTGCCCTCCACTGTAATAGGTTTCTCCCACCATGTAAAATAATTTGCCCCATTTTACCTGTCCCTTCCTTCTGTACCCAGTATACTCCCCCTTCTCATCCCTTCAGCGGTTTTCAACCTGTGTATTATGTTCAATTTGTAACAATGAAAATACATCCTGCATATCAGATAGATTCATAACAGCAGCAAAATTACAGTTATGAGGTAGCAACAAAAATAATTTTATGGTTGGGGGTCACCACAACATGAGGAACTGTATTAAAGAATCGCAGCATTAGGAAGTTGAGAACCACTGCATTTAGCTATTTTATGTCATTTACTCAAATACACCTTATACCCATACCCTCTGTCTGTAAATTCCTTCTAACTGTACTATTGATGGCACAGTTTTTAAGAATTACAAGTACCTATCATCCTCCCATATAAAGATGTAAAAAGTTCAGCCCATTGAATCCCTTATGTTTTGTTTTCCCTTTTTTACCGATTTATGCTTCTCTTGGGTCTTGATATTGAAGATCAAATCCTTTGTTCAGTTCTAGTCTTCTCCTTCTGAAAACTTGAAATCCTTCTATTTCATTGAATTGCAATTTTTTCCATTGAAGTATTATGCTTCATTTCTCTGGGTAGGGAATGATTGGTTGTAGTCCTACGTCTTTTGTCTCCACAAATATCAAGTTCCATGACCCCCAATCCTTTAATGTTTCAACTGCTAAGTCCTGTGTAATCCTGATTTGATTCCCCAATGTATTTACTTGCTTCTTTTTGGTAACTTATAGTATTTTTTCCTTGACCTGATAGTTCTGAAATTTGGTTATAATGTTCTTCTGAATTTTAATGTTAGGATCTCTTTCCTGAGGGGATTGGTGGATGCTTTCAATTCTTATCTTGCCCTCTGATTCCAGGATATTAGGGCAGTTTTCTCTGATAATTTCTTAAAAGACACTCTACAGGTCCTCCCTTTGATGATGGATTTCAGGTAGTCCAATGATTCTGACATTGTCTTTCCTAGATCTATTTTCCAGGTCAGTTGTTTTTTTCAATTTTTTTTGAGTTTGTTTGATTGATTCTTGATATCTCATAGAGTCATTAGATTGCATTTGCCCAATTCCAACTCTTAAGGGGTTGTTTTGCTCAGTTAGCTTTTGTACTTACTTTTTAAGCAGCTATTTTGTTTTCCCAAGTTTTTGACTTCTCTTGTATCACTCTCAATTCTTTTCCCAATTTTTCTTCTACCTCTCTTATATGAATTTTTAGCATCTTTTTGAGTTCTTCCATGAGTTCTTTCTGGGCTTGCAATCACTTCCCATTGGGGGGGGGAGGAGAGGCAGGGAGGTTGCAATAGGTATTTTGATATTATTGTCCTCTTCTGAGTTTGTGTCTTGATCTTACCTATTAATAACTTTTACCATAATAATTTTGCATAGTCAGATTTTTGTTGTTGTTTGTTGCTCATCTTTTTTGGTCTTTTCCTTTCTTTTAAATTTTAGCTCTGTTCCCTGGGGTAGAAAGGGCACTGTCTTTTGCCAGGGGCTACAGGCCCTGGCTGTTTACCTGGTGCTTCACTGGTGTTACCCTGAGGCTCACAGGGGACCTTTCATGTCTGGTGCTGCACTGTGAGCATAAAGTGGGGGGTGGCTGGCATTGCTGGAAGCTTTAGAGTTCTGACAGCTTACCTGGTGCTGAGCCAGGGTTGTAGTGCTTGTGTCTGATGTATGCTGGGGCTGATGGGGTATTTCTCTATTTCCCTGGAACTACACTGAAGCACTTAGCAAGCTGGCAGCTGGAGGGTACCTGTTTGCCTGGGATTATTTTGAAGTACATGTCAGGGCCCTGATGATGCCTGTTTGCCTAAGCACCCATCGGTTGGCAGCTACCTGTTTGCCTGGGCTTATGCTGAAAAAACGGGCAATTCTTGAAGCTGGAGTCTGTCATTCCCCTGGCTATGCTGAGATGCATGGGCAGACCTGGTGTTGGTATTTACCCGCTCCACTCCATTGCAGCCCAGGATCCCCCCACATACAACTCTTAAAAAATATTCATATTGACACATATTATTTGAAGTGGAAGAATACAGGAATGCTGAATGCTTAAAAATTTGTAGCAGTAAGTAACTTTGGAAAAATTAGTTACAAGCTCTAATGATATTTCAGTAAGAGAGTCTTGGATAGCACTCAATTAACAAAAGATATGATATAAATTCAATCTGAGGATACCAATAATATATTTAGAACCCTCATTCTAGGTATTAAAATGCTTAAAAGATCTTTTCCATTTGATTAGCCAAAATTTTCTGAAGTTGAAATTTTAAGTTATAATTTTTTTTGGAATATTTATCTCTTGATTAGGATTTGGATCTACATGTACAAACACACACTTATACATATACATATGTATTTCAAATTAAAGTAAGGAAGCTGGGTGGTAGAGTGGAGAGAACACTGGATCTAGAATCTGAAAGACCTGAGTTCAAATCCAGCTTCAGATAATTCCTACCTATATGATCTTACACAAATCACTTAACTTCTGGCTGCTTCAGTTTCCTTATCTATAAAATGGAGATAATACTAGTGTCTACCTCTCAGTGTTGTTATAAGGATAAAATGAGAATATAGTTGTAAAAAGTTTGGTAAACCCTTCAGAGCTGTGTATACGCTAGCTACTTTAATTCCTGTATGTACTCTCTTGGTGTCACGTGAGATACATTAGTTAATCAGCTCCTAAAATCCTACTCTAATACCTTATGGTGGCATGGAGGTGACCCTATGTTCTCTAAGGCTATTGCCAAAGGGACATAAGCTCCAGCAGACCCTGCCAAGTTGGGAAGGGTTTGGGATCTGGCCAGGAATAAACTGAACATACATTAATTAAAGGCCAGCTTAGAAAAGTGTTAGCAGCTGATCACCCAGGAATTGACCCTAAGATGATGAATTTCTACAACCACAACAGCTCATAAAGATAGCTTATCTAGGCATTAATGGGCTGCAATCTTTTTTGTGGAAAGAGTGCCTACATAAATTAGTTTAGAGATCTTTTGAAGTCTATAGATATTAGATAATACTCTTCTCAAATGAGGAAACTAATTTTTATATCCCTTGGGAAAGGTTCTACATTACCTTTTTCTTGGTTGTTGTTACAGTTCAAAGGGACACTTAGATGGCAAAAACTACAGAGATCTATGGGAGTTTGTTTTTTCAACAGACTGTCTTATTATTATTATTCAAGATTGTTCTGGGGTTTTGATAAGCCCCATTCCACCTTATCTCTGTGAATTTATTTCTTTCCATGAGGGAAAACAGAAATATTAACTTATTTTAACCTAACTAGATGGTTCCCTATCATTATAGGGTCAGCCTTAATACTAACTTACAGCTACCTATATGGTAAAACTTGTTATGTATTGGGCCATCATTTCATGCTATGATCTTGAAACAATTGGTGTCAGGTACGGAGAAGCATTTTGTTTTATTTTGCACTGTAACATTTTACTGATTTTTTCTTTTAAAAAAAATCATTATCATTCCGTTCTTTCATTAATCTCTTTACGAATGACTCACTCCCCTATAATGGTAATATAAATTTTTTCCCTGCCCCTTAATAAGCCTAAGGGAATTTTAAGACCTGATTGGAAGATCTTCCTTGCCCTCAGCAAGGCTGAATGTAATCATATGTAGCCTGTAGTGGGAGGAGTTTGCTGAAGGGTGGAATAGAGCCCATAGGAAGCTGGGAGTTAGAACAGTTAGAGATGGAGGGAGGAGAGGATATACCTGAGGGAGACAGTTAGGTTTGTGAGAAAATGTTGGTTTGTGGGAAGGCTAAAGAATGGTGTGGCTCTCTGTGATATTATGGCTTATTAACTTGTATGTTGCTCTGATGGATTTGGTTTCCTGGTGTTGGGATTTGGTTTTATGGTATCTGAATGAATGTTTTGCTTCTGTCTTATATATGGAGAGTTTGTTATATTTTGCTATTAAGCACTATGCCAGCATATTTGCAGTCACTATTGGCTCTGTGAATATTGTGTTGCTACTACAGCACCCTCCAACAGATAATAGTCGCTAGCATTTATATAATGCTTTAAAACTCAAAGTAGTTTACAAATATTTTATTCTCACAACAACACTGGGAGGTAGGTACTATTAATATACCCACCTAATAGATGATTAAATTGAGACATAAAGAGATTATACAACTTGCCCAGAATAACACATCTAGGAAGTTTCTGAGAGTTCTAATTTGAACTCTGGTCTTCCTGACACCAGGCCCAGTAAGCTATTCATTATATCACCTAGTGACAAATAAGTAGTGCCAAACAAAAAGTTAACCAACAGATGTCTGAGAACGCATACCTCATTCTGCTTCTATATTTCATTGCATGTCTATGGAGAGTTGAGAGTCATTGCAGTTAATTAGATTCTGAAGTCTTTCAATGTTGTATTCCTTTATGCTTTTTTAGTCATCATGTAAATTGTTCTGCTGAAATGCTTATTTTGCTCCACATTGGTTCATATATCTACCTAAGTTCCCTTTAATTCTTCTACAGCCACAACAGCTTGTAAAGATAGCCTATCTAGGTATTAATGGGCTGCAATCTTTTTGTGGGAGGAGTACCTAAGTAAACTAATTTAGAGATCTTTTGAAGATCCTAGTTGTTGAGATGTGCATAAGGGGGCATTGTAATTCTTTCTCAGGAGGCATAGTGTTGATTGTTTGATCTCTTGAATGAGAAGTTAAAGGAGATGGACCTAAAGTGGAACTAGGCACATTTGCATAGTACTGAACTGAAGATAACTGCCATGGATTAAATGTGCTGGAATTTTTTTCCCTGATGTCCTTAAGTAGGCTTTCTGTAGTGAGAGCTCAAGGACTGGCTATCAAATTTGAGATTTGAAAGATGTTTTGCTTGGAACTCTGAGATATTCACTTCTCCCTTTTCCAATGGACACTTTTCAGACCCATAACTCTTAGATTCCTTCTCTACTGGCTTTTATTTATGGACATGGAAGTACAGACAATGCTCGGACCTTTAGAAAAAAGGATTAATTCTGGTTCTGCTCTGGGTTTGGGTCTTCTTCTTAAGCATTCTGTTAATGGATTTTCACATTACACAGAAATGTTAAGGGTAGGACTGAGAGGGTACAAACAGAAGCTGAACTGAGGAAACCTGGAGAGAGGGAAACAGCTGACCTGGAGCAACCACAAGCCCATTAACAGCAGACAGAGAGAAAGAATTGTGAACTTTTGAGATGGAAGTGACCTTGGAGGTAATTTATTTCAAAATGCCCTAATCTCCTACAGAATCTCTGATAAATGATCCTTCAGCTTCCACTGAACCACCTCAAGTGACAACAAAGTTATTTCCCAAAGCAGCCTATTCCATTTCTGGGCATCTCTAATTCTTAGAAAGTTCTTCCTAATAAGATTTTAAAAAAAACAGAAACAAAAACAAAAACTTCCTACAACTTCCATATCAGAAACATGGTGACACATAATGACTGAAATCCAAGTGGCAAGCCGTGTTTGTCTGTGTGTGTGTGTGTGTGTGTGTGTGTGTGTGTGTGTGTGTGTGTGAGTGTTTAGGTGCATGTATGTAGGGTGAGGGTGGACAAAAAAGCTAAGGAAAGCTAAGAGAGTCATAAGTAGAGGAAAAAGAATTTAAAAATGGAACATAGGTCCAGGAAGTCAAGAAACATGGGTTACAATAGCAGTTATGGTTTTACAAGGCCTAGACACATGATCACAAATTAGACACTTATCTCCCCAAGCCTCTGTTTCTACATCTATAAAATTAGGGTATTAGATGAGATGATTTCTATAATTTTGTAATTATAATTTATTGTTCTAAAATCTGCAATATGATTTCTATAATTCCTTTTAGCTCTAATATTCTATATTCTCTATAGAAAAAGAGCAATGTTTAACCAAAGCAATAAAATTCTCATGGCAGAACTTCAGACTTTGTGAAAGACTAACAAATCAGTATAGTAGTCTGTGCCAAGGATGTGCTAACCAGGTCAGTTACATCAGTTTGGTGTGAATTTAACTTAATTTGAAGCAAGGAAGAAATCTAAGAATTGTTTAGTTAAAGTCGTTTCCTAGCAAATATACTCAAAAGGAACATGTGCCATTTTCCTGTGGCCACCTCTAATTCCTGAACACAGTGGGGCAATATGATAGCACACCGTCTGCTTTTTAAAGGGAATTAGCCATCATCCATGAAGTAGAATATTTATGTGGCTAGCAGGCAGACATGGCAGCTAGGTGGTACAGGTGATCGAGTCTAGTTGAGCAACATAGCTCATCTCTCCCTCCTTTCCTTCTATCCTTCCTTCCTTCCTTTTTTCCTCCTTTCTCTTCCTCCTTTCTTTCCCTTCCTCTCTCTTCTCCCTCTGTCTACATAAGGTATCAAAACCTTACCTATGGGTGCTCTGTCCAAAGGAATCTGAATTTTGGTCACTGAAATCTGGCAAGACATCCCAAGGACCATGCCTTAAACCTAAATTGCTCTGACTCTCTTTAATTGACCAACAGTAATTCCCAGCCCAAGCCTTGATAGGTCATTGTTTGGGCTCTGATGACTCAGAGTGAATGTAAATAGCAGTTGTTTCTCTTCTGGCCAGAAACTCTGAGGGTCTTCTCCCAGATTGATTTTTTTTTTACTAGATAAAAGAGCTTATTCTTTGTCTCATTTCTTCTTACCTAGACTTACTCACCAAATGGGCCTTACCTAACAAAACTGAAACCTGGGAAAGACCTTAGTGTAAAAAGGCCAAAGTCTCTGACTGCCTCCAGGGCCATCTCCAGTCATCGTGATCTATAACTTTTCCACTGGACTCAGATGACTACAGAAGAAAGAGTAAGGTTGGCATAACAACAAGCACCCTAACACACCCAGGATGGGTGCTAGCACATGTTCTTTGATCTGCTTTTCTGAAGGAAAGCAACTCAAAAGGGGTTAACAATCTTACTTTAATCAAACATACATATATGTCATTCATTTAGTTCAGGGGAAAAAGTCAGCACCCTGAACTTCAGAAAATACAAACAGAAATTACAAGTAGACAAAAAAATACAGACAGAGAAAATAACACAGTT
The DNA here is from genome assembly GCA_028627135.1 of Pseudochirops cupreus. Lineage (NCBI taxonomy): Eukaryota > Metazoa > Chordata > Mammalia > Diprotodontia > Pseudocheiridae > Pseudochirops > Pseudochirops cupreus. Next base: position 160,744,351 of record CM053583.1, read on the forward strand.
CAACAGGCCAACAGACAGGTCTTCTAGCTGTCTGACCATTACATACATACAGTGTTAGTTATCAGAGAGAGAAGCACCAATGTCTGGGTTTTCAAAGCCAGGGGGCTTAATGGCTGCCCAGAGTCTCATCTGACCAAATCACATATCTCTTCCTTAAGTGAGCCCAAAGGCAAATTTCAAGTCAGGGTATATAAATATATATATATATATGTATACATATACATACATACATACATATATATGCGTGTGTGTGTATATATATATATATATATATATATATATATATATATATATATATATATATAGCCTTTTTCTGAGTCAGAAGACATCACTGTCTTCATGACCCACTGCCTAATTACAAAGTAACAAAAGGTGTGAAAAACAAGCCTCCCCTAAGCAAGTTTCTCTTCTTGGGCTCCAAGTGAGGCTCATTAAGGGCAGGGAAGATCTTCAAATTCCCTACGTCTATTAAGGGGCAGGGAAGATCTTGAAATTTCCTTACCATTACAGCTGGTGACTTTGCAAAGCCCTCCCTCACTTAAGTCCAACTCACAAATAATGGCATCACCTTTCTGATGTCATGGTCCTCTTCAAGAAGGAAGGACAAACAACAACAGCAACAGCAAGAATGTTTAGGTGGGAAGAAGGCAGACTTGACAGCTTGGTGCTACAATTGATGGAAGTACTAGACCTGGAATCAGGAAGATCTGAGTTCAAATATGACCTCAGACACTTAGAAGTCATATGACTTTGGGCAAGTAAATTAACCTAGCTGCCTCAGTTTTCTCAAATGTAAAAAGAGAAATAATGATAGCACCTACCTCTCAGGGTTGTTGTGAGGATGAGAAGAGGTAATATTTGTAAAGTACTTAGCAGAGTGACTAATACATAGTAGACATCATTACTTAAATGCTAATTATTATTACTTCTGCTGCTGTCCCTGCAACAAGCAGCCCAGTCTGGTCTGTCACTATATGATAAGTCTTCTCTGGCTTTGATTCCTAGAGAACCCACCACCAGTAGCCAGATGACTTGATGGGTTAGCTGAATGGGTTATTTTTATATAGAATCAAGTATTAGAAATCAATTTTTTAAAAAAGTTAAGAATTCCGAATCAATCCTTTCCGTTAGCAAGGAAAAGTAAAGAACAACATGACATAGTGATCTAATCTTGGACAAGCATCACAGAATTGTCTAATGAGGATTCTGCAAAGCAAATATAGTTATGCTGAGGCACATTACAAACAAGGCAGAGTATAAAGTCTAAGTTAATCAAGTTGTAGAATCATATTCCCTTACACTTAAAGTATGGTAGGCATTGCATTAATTAGCATTTGTCTTAAGGTAGAGGTCTTATCTGGATCATATGGAGATGCAAGATATAACATAAGTAGTTTCAGGAAGGGAAAGGACTACTAACTGTAAGTGAGTACACACTGAATCCAAGTATATTTTAGAGGGCTTAGAGCCATGTAATGGCCAGGTCTTCTTGACTGCTACAGGGAGATGGTGTCAGGAATGGGAGAAGCATAACAAAGAGGCTTCCCAGTGTTCCTCAAATCTCATCTAATTTATATAAGGTCACCCCTGACACCAATATATACAATACAGACCAATCGCTGTCTGCAGATATTTAAAACAGTGCTAATAGATCATAATTCTATTGTGCTTTAAGGTTCATAAGATACTTTCAATAACTATCACCAATTCCATTTTACAGATAAAGAAACTGAGAAACAATCCTTTGTGCCCAAACAGATGTGGTAAATTACACAGACTCTGGATAAGTAAAGCAGTTGGAACTTTACATGTTCTACAGAGCAGGTGTGGGACCCACGATGCACTCCCCTAATCTTACCAAAAAACTCCACAAGGCCCTCAGTAAATTAAGGAAAGATTTTATTAATAGTTCTCCTGCCAGAGATGGCAGGAGCCTGGATGCCTCAGAAGGAGACATATCCTTTCAGACAAATACAAAGCTTTTTATAACCCATTCTGATTTGAATTTCCCACCCTGCATCATATTGGTCAGGTCAGGATTCACAGCCTATCTGAACCTAAACTTTACCCCAGAGGGGGTCTGCACCCCTGCCTACATCTCTCGTCTCCACATTCCAATTCTCTCCCCACCCCTTTTCATCCTCAATCTTTATATTTTATTTAGTAACCCAGGATGTTGAAGCAAATAGTATTGTGGATTGAAACCTTTGGTGTTGGTAGACACAAAAGAGAGGATTCCTGGATTTTGCTCAAAGTACAAGGGAAGATGTTGCCTTTAGATATGCTGATAAGCAGGCACCCACATCCTGTTGAGTGAACCATAGATCTACATTCCCTAGACATTCCCTCTCATGAATTTGTTTTCCTGCATTTAGCAGCAAATAAAAGACTTCCTGGTGTTACATATATTCTATGTTTTCTGTGGAAACAAAAGTTCAATTCATCTCTTATAAAACTGAGTCTTAGAGGGGTCCTAATATCAAAGATGTACATAAGAAGGGACCTTAGAGGCTATCTAGCCCAATCCTCTAATTTTATAATGAGGTTAATTAAGGCCCATTGTGGTGACTTGTCCAAGGTCACACAGGTAAGTGTGACAGGGGAAATTTGAAATCAGTCCATTGACTTCAAAGCTCTTTCTGTTCTTTCCACACTGCCCTCCTCACACATTCTGACTCTGTGGCTAGCTCTTCCTAAGAGGAATATATTTGGATACATATACGTGTGTGTGTGTATACATGTATATATATGTATATATACATATATATACATATATACAGACATACATATATTTATATATATATTCATCATGTATATATATACACATATATATGAAATCAGAATGAATGGTGATAAGAGATACATACATATGAATTTTACAAACAAGTGCTGAGACTGTACTTAGTGATAGATTTGACAATAAGCTCTGGGGAAACAAAGAAAGAATAAACAGGCCCTTTCATGGAGACATTTGCATTCTAATGGGGAAGATAAAACCATCTAAAGATGTTTATACAAGATTCAGAGTAGACAGAAGGCACTTTAGAATGGAAGACATTAGCAGCTGGGGGACCCCCTGTAAGAGAGTCCTCTTGCAGAAGGTACAATTTAAAATAAGTGTGAAAGATGGTATGGATCTAAGAGGCAGAGGTGAAAGAGGTAGAAGAGCCTTCTGGGTAGGGAAGAAAGCTTAGGAAAAGATGTATAGATAGGAGAGGTTTGTGTGAGCAAGAGCAAGTAGATAAATGTTTGGATAGTAGAGTGTAGAAAGGCAAATAATGTGTTATAAGGCTGTCAAGGTAGGATGAGGCAAGATTGTGATGCTTTAAATGTCAAACAGTGGTGATCAAATTTATATTTGATTTTACAAGTAATGGAATAGGGACCTATTGGAGTTTACTGAGTAGAGAAGTGACATGGTCAGAATCATGCTTCATTAAAATCAGTTTGGCAGCCAAATGGAGGGTGAAATTGGGTGTGGAGGGATATGAAGTAGTGAGACCAACTAGAAGATTGTCAGAAGACTAACAGAAAGGAAGGGAAATATTTAACAGAAAAAGAAAAAGAAAAACTATGTAGGAGAATCACTCAGTCCAGAGAGAAAAAAAAAGACTAGATTTTGTTGTAGTCCATGCTAGGCAAGAGGTGATAAAGGACTGAAGGCATATTTTATTGATATGTGTGCGGAAAAAAGGGGGTATACAATATAAGGTGGAGGTGTATCTGAAATTTTATGGCTATTTTATAACACCACATCCCATTAGGATATAGAAACTCAACAAGGATATTTTCTTTTCTATGCCAGAATTTATTTGAATTTTTTTAGGCAGATATAAAAGAGACCATCTAACTTGAGAAGGATTTAGGGAATTTGAGTCAAATTTAAAAGCTTCAAGGGAAAGTAGTAGTTACAAAGGTATAGAGATTTTTTTAAAAAAATTTCACATTAATTATCTCATTCATTTTATAACCACCCTATAGGATAGACAGAGCAAATACGTTTACCCTCATTTTATAGATGAAGAAAAAGGGTGAAATTAGTGACAACAAACTAGTGACAGAGCTAAAACTAGCACCCTGGGCTCTTGACTTTAAGCTGAGCATTCTTTTTATTTCATTTTGCCCACATGTAAAATGAGTTACATCATATGTCCTTTAGTGAGGAAAGCGTTTGTGCATATGAGTTTTGGCTTTGTTTTTTCTTCAAAAGTGAAAATCTCTCTGGCTCTGGCTCTCTCTGTTTCTTTCTCCCTCTCTTTTTTCCACATATCTTTCTGTCTTTCTTTCTACCTCTCTATTTCTGTTTATTTCTATATGTCTTCTCTTTGTATCTTTGTTTCTATCTGCCTCTCATACACATATGTTCATGCACACACACACACACACACACACACACACACACACACACACACACACACACACTCGATTTTGTGATTTTATTGATATAGGAACTCCTAGCATAGAACCCCTTCTCCCAGTGGAGATCAGCACCTACTCAGAATCTTAGGGTCTTAGAAAGTGGCCTGGGACACTAAGAGATTAAATAAATCATCCAGACTCAAACAGTTATTTGTCAGAAGTGAGACTTGAACCCAAGTCTTTCTGACTTAAAAGATGGTCCTCCATCAATTAAGCCTCTGTGACACTTAAAAAAAAAAATCTCCTTGAAAAAGAAAAGAAAAGAAAAAAAAAACAAACAAGAAACACTTTTAACCAAATACAAACCCGAGTTTAGCACTTTAGATTTTTCCCCCCATGGAAAGCACTAGTGACAAGAAGTTGGCTTTAATTCCACCCGTTTGACAGAGCTATAAAACTTTAGGGCAATAAGTTAGATGGATGAAGACAGACAAAGGTTATGATCAAATAATGAAAGGAAAGATAGCATAATATACCAGTGCTGCTCTAATTGAGTTAAAGATTAGGAAATTAGCAATACAAAGATCCCATTCTGAGAAGCATTACAGAAAACTGGTATTGGGGCAGAGACAGGGAGGAAGAGCACAAGTGTTAGAACGTCAGATGCCGCAGGGGACATGATGAGGAAAATCAATTAGAAAAAGCTCTTAAAATACAAATGGTCTGTGAAAACTAGTGAACACCTAAAACCGAACTCCAATTGGGAAAAACAAGGAAGGAAATTATATACCACTCCTGTGGGATAGCAAACATGATTTAGGTAAAAAGCTTTTAGTTTTATGGCTGGGGAGGTAGCAATAAAGAAAATGAACTTCCTGCCAAGGATCTTTTTTCAACTCCTGCCAATTCTTGTGTCTAGGGAAACTATAAAGACTGCCCAGCATCATCCCAGCAGAGCTGGTGCAGATCTCCAGCTTGTTCTAGCCCTAGCATGCAAGTGTGCCTAGTTCCAGGGCTAAATGAATAGGAGGTGGAATGGGAGAAGGAGGGGGGAAGAAAGAACTGCCCTTATCCTTCTTGTTTGAGTTGTCCTCTCTGTCTGTCAAAAGATTCCAGAAGCATTAGTGCTACATGTTGCAGAAATTCAAAGAGAGGAAACAGTTAATGAAAAACAGAATGTTTCTCCTTTGGCGATACCAATACCATGAAGCTATTCTAATTTAAGTCTTTCCAAATAATTTTTTGAAGCAAGACAACATTATCAAGCCCATTGTTTTTGGTGTGTAACAACAAAACTAAAATAAAATTCCCCAGAATCTACAGGCTCCCACCCAATGTGTATTTTTCCCTCTTACCCTACCCCCCATCATGGGGCCCAATGTTCTCTAGCCATCACCTAAATACAAAGAACTTCCCTATGTGTTTCAAACTCCAAACCCAACCTCTCTAGTGCAACATTCCTTGATCCAGAATTTCACTATCTTTATACAAATGCACTTTGTGGTCTTAAAAATCTGTCTTGGGTTTTATTAAATAGCATGTTAGAGATGGTTGTAATCTTAGAGATCACTTATTATAACCCTCTCATTTTCCAGGTAAGATAACTGAAATCAAGAGAGATAAATAACTTGCCCAAAGTGACATAGTTAATAAATGGCAGGGACTCTGCCTCTGAGGCCAGCTATTTTCTTACATTGTAAACTAGGATTCACCTGAGTTTTTAATTGTTCCTTACAATCAAAAGCAGTCCAATTTCATTGTGGGACTAGAATGATTCATAAACATACAAACAGCTATAAGAATTTCAGTCAAATGGAGTTACTATATATTATTACAGACATATAAAATAGCATTTAACTGTATAAATATACACTGATGTAAACCCTTGCTTTGTGACTAATCTGATCCCTGTAATGCTATAAAGACCCCAGGCATCACATTTTAGAAAGTTGACTTGCATCCAAGGATGGAAACTGACTTGATAAAGGTCTTCAAAGTCTTGCATATGACAATCAGTTGAGACAACTAAGAATGTTCAGTATGGAAAGACTGGTGAAAGAAGGTCAAAGTAATTGGAACATGATAGTTGTCTCTAATATTTCAAGTGTTATCCCGTGAAAAATATATTTTAAAATATTTTACTTGGCACCAGCAGGTAAAATTAGGAGCAGTGGGTAGATAATGTAAGGAAAAAAATTTAGACTTGATGTTAGGAAAAACTTTCTGTTCATCAGAAGTAAATGAAAGTGGAAGGCACTATCTCAAGGTCCCCTTCATTAATTTTCAACTACATCACAGACTAGATGATGTCTAAGGTCCCTTTCAGCTCTAAGAGTCTATGAGAATATTAGACAGTATAAACCTTCTGACCTCTGTTTTTATCTCCTTTTCCCAATTACATCCACCAAACTTCATTGATATATTATACTTAGACTCATAAAATGTTATAAATGGAAGCACCTTATCTATCATCTCATATAAGCTCCTAATTTTTCAGAGAAAAAAGAGATACTATTATTATCCCCACTGTACATATGAGGAAACTGAGGCAGATAGTAGTTCAGTGACTTGCCAAGGATCATAAATTTAGCAAATCTTTGAAGCTAGATTTGAAGTCAGGTCTTTTTGACTCTAGGTTATTTATTCCATCTACTGCAGAAGTCTAGTTCAGAAACTCCCAAAGAAATATACTTGGAAACAGAAGTCCTCTATAAAAGACAGAACCAAATAATATAATTTCTCTTTAGATCTCTCTAGGCCTTAGCCAATTAAGTTCATTTAAATCCATCTTTCAAACCTCTCCCAAAATAATTCTTTTGTTCACAGAACACCACAATGCAATGACAGTTCCCCTTACCACATATTTGAATTAAGCCTGAGGGTCCCTAGAATGCATTTTATAGTCATTCTCCTTCCCTTAGGATTTCAACTTCCATTTATCTTTTAGCAGTAGGCATAATTTAATTATACCATTTTTCTCCTTTCTCTTTGTTTTTCTAGCCTTCCATCCCAGAGCACCAGGCATGCATTTGTCACTGTTACATTCACAACCAAGCTAGGGGAAGTAGGCGGAGAACAATTCTAATAGCCTCTATCAAGCCACAGGTGCATCATCAGACCTTATATCTTTCATATTAGAGTGGGTTCTTGTCCAGAACCATCTCTCCAACACCAACATTCTAACAAATTTGTGCCTTTGGTCACACAAAATTATCTACTCCATTCATTTCCACTAACTAGCTATATAACCTTAGGCAAATCAATGAAATTTTGTGGATCCCAAAATATGTGATGTGACAAGTTAGAATTAAATAATTTCTAAGGTCATAAATCCAGACATCTGCATGTGATGAGTTAGATTATTCTGAATTAAAGTGACTTGCTTGCATATGATATTTATATAGTCCATTTCTGTGAAATGTTATTACTTTTCCAACTTCTCTCTTCAAGGTAGAGTTGATAATTGCCTAGAGTGACATGAATATTTCCACTTAGTTACTCCACAGGAAATATTTGAGAATGAAGATTATAATTGGGAGGTTATTGGTATGTTTTTTATCAGCTTCTGAATGAGTTAGGAGTGTTCAATATGATGAAGGACATTCCTTTCCCTGGATATTTGGAGGAGAAAGGAAATGGAGATGTATTGCTGCTATATATGAACATAGTGTTAGTGACCAGAATCTTCTTGAAGACAGATTCAACATACTTCTTCTCCTTGGATAAGGTGTATGGAAGATAATAAATATAGATGAATACAAAAAGATTATCATGAAACCAGGCTGATTGTAACCACTATAAAGTTATATTGCATTATCTCAAGTGGGACAACACAGCAGTGAAGCAATCTTTTTGTTTAAGCTTAATTAATGTGTCATGTTTTTATAATATACTTTCAAATCACTCTAATTGTGTGAGGACTATTTTAACAAGTTAAAAGAATTAAGTAAAAATAATAATATAGTGACTTCATGTGAAAATGTATGTAACATTATATATCTGTTAGCAATCCCCTCTCCTCTCTATATTTTTTGTTTCATTCACTCATTCATGCTACAAGAATTTATTTTATTTTTATTTCCAATTAAAATACTTTATTTTTTTCCAATTACACGTAAAGATAGTTTTCAACATTCACTTTTGTATGATTTTAAGTGCCAGTTTTTTTCCTCTCCTCTCCTTCTCCCCAAGACAGCAAGCAATCTGATATAACTTATGGATGCACAATCATATCAAGCATATTTCTATCTTAGTTATATTGTGAAGAAAAGAATCAGAACAAAAGAGAAAAAATACGGGAAAGAAAAATAAAGGAATAGTATGATTCGATCTACATTCAGACTCCATTATTCATTCTCTAGATGTGGATAGCATTTTCCATCAAGACTCTTGGAACAGTCTTAGGTCATTGTATTCCTGAGACGAGTCAAGTCTATCATAGTTGATCATCATACAACATTGCTTTTACCGTGTACAATATTCTCCTGGTGCTACTCAGTTCATGCAAGTCTTTCCAGGTTTTTCTGAAAGCCTCTTGGTTATCATTTCTTTTAATTTTGTTAAACTTTATTTATTTATTTATTTCATTGTAATATATTTAGTATTTTATTTTCCTCAATTACATGTAAAAACAATTTTTAACATTCCTTTTTAAAATTTTAAGTTCAGAGTTCTATCCCTTCCTCCCCCCCCCACTCCCTCATTGAGAAGGCAAGCAACTTGATATCGGTTATACATATGTAGTCATGCAAAACATATGCCTAATAGTGATGTTATGAAAGAAAACGTAGACAAGACATAAAATCTCAAGAAAAATAAAGAAAAATGTATCTGTATTCAGATATCATCAGATCTTTCTCTGGGAACTTGTAGCATTTTTCATCATAAGCCCTTCAGAGTTGCCTTGGATTGTTGTATTGCGGAGAATAGCTAAGTCATTCACAGCTGATTGTCTTAGAATATTGCTGTTACTCTGTACACATTACATATCTTTGCATCAGCCCGTGCAAGTCTTTCTAGGTTTTTCTGAGACCATTTTGCTCATCATTTCTTATAGTACAATAGTATTCCATGACAATCACATAGGACAATATGTTCAGTCATTCCCCAATTGATGGGCATCCCCTCAACTTCTAATTCTTTACCCCTAAAAAAGAGCTGCTATGAATATTCTTGTACATATAGGTCTTTCTACTTTTTGTTTTTTTATATCTTTTAGGATATAGACCTAGTAGTGGTTTTGCTAGGTTGAAGGTTATGCATGGTTTTATTACCCTTTGGGAATAGTTCAAAAGTACTCTCTAGAATGGTTGAACCAATTCCCAACTCCACCAATAGCGCATTAAAGTCTCATTTTTCCCATATTCCCTCCAATGTTTGTCATTTACCTTTTCTGTCCTATTACCCAATCTAAATGTCTTAATTTGCATTTCTCCTATCAAGAGTGAGTTAGAGTATATTTTTATGTAGCTATAGACAGCTTTGAATACTTCATCTGAAAATTGATCATGTCTTTTGATCATTTATCAGTTGTGGATTTGCTCTTATTTTTATAAATTTGATTTAGTTCTCTATATGTTTAATAAATTAGGTCTTTACTAATACTGTAAGCAATCTGGGAGAGCAAGGAAATAGTTTAACTGTCAGATTTATGGAGTAGGGAAGAATTTATGTCCAAACAAGAGAGCATTAAAAAATGCAAAATGGATAACTTTGGTTACATTAAACTGAAAAGTTTTTATACAAATAAAGCCACTGTAACCAAGATTAGGGAGGATGTGGAAAACTGGGAAAGAATTTCAAAACCAGTGCCTCTGATAAAGGCCTCATTTCTAAAATATAAAGAGAACTAGGTCAAATTTATAAGGATATAAGTCATTCCCCAATTGATAAATGATCAAAGGATATGAACAGGCAGTTTTCAGAGGAAGACATTAAAGATATCTATAACTATAAACATATGGAAAATGCTCTAAATCACTATTGATTAGAGAAATGCAGATCGAAACAACTCTGAGATACCACATCTCACAGATCAGATTGGCTAAGATGACAAAACAGGAAAATGACAAATGCTGGAGAGGATGTGGAAAAATGAGAACAATAATGTATTGTTGGTGGAGTTGTGAACAGATACAACCATTCTCTTAAGCAATTTGGAACTGTGTGCAAAGGGCTATAAAAAAGTGCATATCCTTTAACCCAACAATACCACTTCTAGGGGTGGCTAGTTGGCACAGTGAATACAGCACCAGACCTGGATGCAGGAGGACCTGAGTTCTAATCTGGCCTCAGACACTTAACACAAAACTAGCCGTATGACCTCGGGCAAGTCACTTAACCCCAATTGCCCTACCTTTCCCCCTCCAAAAAGCAAAAAAAAAAAAAAAAATACCACTTCTAGAGCTATATCTCAAAAAAGATCATACAAGTGGGAGGAGGACCTGCATGTACAGAAATATTTATAGCAGCTCTTTTTGTGGTGGCAAAAAATTGGAAATCAAGAGGATGGCCATCAATCGGGGAATGGCTAAACAAGTTGTGGTATAATAATGTAATGGAATGCTGTTGTGCTATAGGAAATGAGGAGCAGACAGACTTCATAATAACCTGGAGAGGCTTACATAAACTGATGCTGAGTGAGGAGTGCAGAACCAGGAGAACTTTGTACACAATTACAGACACATTGTATGTGTGACAACTAACTTTTATAGACCCAGCTCCTCTCAGCAATGCAAGGTTATAAGATAGCTCCAAAAGACTCATGATGGCAAGGGATATCCACATCCAGAGAAAAGAAGTACTAAGACTGAATGCAAGCCGAAGCAAGCTACTTGCTCTCTCTCTTTTGTGGTTTGTTTTGTTCCTTCTTTCTCATTGTTCACTCCATTGGTTATAAATCTTCTTTACAACTTGACTAATGTTTAATGTGAAAGTAACCTATATTGGGTTTTGTGCTGTCATGGGGAAGAAGGAGGGAGAAGAGGGAACGGGTGAAAATTTGGAACTGAAGGGATTGTGGAATTGAAGGTTATAAACTAAAAATAAATAAATAAATTTTAAAAAAAGAAAATTAAACCTTTATCAGAGAAACTTGCTGCAAAATGATTTTCATAGTTACTATCGCTAACTGTATTTCCCTCCATCCTATCCCCTCATTTATTCTATTCTCTCTCTCCTTTTGCCCTATCCCTCTTTAAAAGTGTTTTGCTTCTGCCTACTCTCTCTCCATATCTGCCTTCTTTTCTATTACCCCCCCCCCCACCCTCTTGCCCTCCTATTTTATTGTAGGGTAAGATGTATTTCTATTCTCAATTGAATGTGCATGTTATTCCCTCTTTGAGTCAATCCTGATGAGAATAAGGTACTCCACCTCACCTCCCCCCTCTTCCCTCTACTGAAAAAGCTTTTTCTTGCCTCTTTTATGTGAGATAATTTTCAAATTCTGCTTCTCCCTTTCTACTTCTCCCAGTACAATTCTCTCTCATCCATTAATTTTATTTTTACATATCATCCTTTCACATTCAACTCACAAATGTGCCCTCAGTCTATATATGATCCTTATAACTACCCTGATAATGAGAAAGGTCTTATATGAATTACAAATAGCATCTTCCCAAGTAGGAATGCAAACAATTTAAAGTTACCAAGTCCCTTATGATTTCCCTTTCCTGTTTACCTTTTTATGTTCCTCTTGAATCTTCTTCTCTTTTCAACTAGGATTCTTGAAAGTCTTCTTTCTCACTGAATATCCATTTTTTTCCCAGAAGGTTTATATTCAGTTTTGCTAGGTAGGTAATCCTTGGCTGCAATCCTAGCTCCTTTTCCTTCCAGAATATCATATTCCAAATCCTCCAATCCTCTAATGTACAAGCTGATGAATCCTGTGCAATTCTGACTGTTGCTCCTTTATATTTGAATTATTTCTTTCTAGCTGCTTGCAGTATTTTCTGCTTGACTATGTGATAATTCTGAAATTTGGCTACAATATTCCTTGGAGTTTCCATTTTGGGATCTCTTTCAGGAGGAGACCATGGATTCTTTCAACTACTTTACCCTCTGGTTCTAGATTATTAGGGCAGTTTTCCTCAATAATTTCTTGAAAAATGCTATAAGGCCTTTTTTAAATTTTTATTTTATTTTTATCATGGTTTTCAAGTAGTCCAATAAATTCTTAAATGATTTCTCCTGGATCTATTGCTTTTCCAAGAGGTAAGTTGTTTTTCCAATGAGGCATTTTATGTTGTCTTCCCTTTTTTTTCATTCTTTTGATTTTATTTGACTGATTCTTGTTGTTTCTTGCAGTCGTTAGTTTCCATTTCCCCAATTCTAATTTTTAAGGAATGATTTTCTTCAGTTAGCTATTGCACCTTCTTTTCCATTTGGCCAATTCTACTTTTTAAGGAGTTGGTTTCTTCCATGGATTTTTCTCCCAGTTTGGCCAATTGTATTTTTAAAAGAAATTGTTTTTTTCAGTCAATTTTTTTCTTTCCTTTTCCAAGGTGTTAGCTTTCTCTGGCATACTTCTCATTTTTTTTTCCCCAATTTTTCTTCTACCTCTATTATTTGACTTTCAAAATCCTTTTTGAGCGCTTCCAAGAAGGCTTTTTCTACTTGTGACCAAATCATAATCCCCTTTGAGGTTTGGCATGTAAGCATTATGACAGTGTTGTCCTCTTCTGACTTTGTATTTTGATCTTCCCTATCACCATAGTAGCTTCTGTGGTCCGGGCTCTTTTTTGTTCCTTGCTCATTTTTTTCTTTTCTTTTCTTTTCTTCTCTCTCTCTCTCTCTTTTTTTTTTTTTTTGCTAATTTCATGACCTCTAAAGTTGAGCTCTGTTCCTGGGGCACTGTCTCAACCTTCTTGTGCTGGGAACCAGGACTCTGGTCACTGGTTTTATGCACTGGGAACTGCTGGTGGCTTGCTTAATGGGCTGGGGTAGCCTGGCCTAGTCATACCTTTTATTGCCTACATTCGGGGGCTGGCAATTTGCCTTCTGTACTGGGGCTGGAGATTTCACAGCTGGTCTGCTGTGCCACTGGCCTGTTGAACCAGCACTACAGCCCTCAGATGCTGTTTTATTCTTTGGTTAAGAGCCTCCTACTGGCTTGCCTGGACAACATCTGCACTGGGCTGCACTCTTCTTTTACCCAGACCTTTCCTAAAGTCCTTCTAAGTTGTCTTAGACTGGAAAAGTGTTTCACTCCATCTTTTTTGTAGGTTCTGTCACTCCAGAACCCAGTTAGAGGCTTGATTTAACATTGCTTCTGAGGGAAATTGGGGAGAGGTCAGGCAATATCCTGGTTTCTCACTGCTATCTTGGCTTCCTCTACCTCTCTATTTTAAAAAATTAACAGAAATCCATTTTCTCTCTCTCCTACCCTACATACCATTGGGGAAAAAAATAAAAAAATAATAATTTCTTATAATATATGCACCAAGCAAAAAAAAATGCTCACTACTGATATATTCTGTGTGTGCGTGTTTGTGTGTGAACTGTGTGTTTCTGTGTGTATGTCTCATTCTGTACCCATGCTGTAATGGATAGGAGGTTTCATTATATCTCCTCTGGAATCTTGAATGGACATTGTATGGATCATAATTCTTGCAGCCATCAAAGTTGTTTGTTTTTAAAGTATTTTTCTTATTTTATAAATTGTTCTGTTGGTTCTGCTCATTTCATTCTTCAACAATTTAAAAAAGTTCTCAAAATTGTTCCTTTTCGTGATATTTATGTTATCTTATAAATTCTTCTCCAGGTTCTGCTTAATTCACTCGGCATCAGTTCAGAGAAACCTTTCTGTGTTTCTTTGAAAGTTTTTGCATGTTTGCATTTCTTATTTCTCCGAGCACAATGGTAATCCAAACACACGTGTATGCATATAAGTGTATACATACATACATATGCACATACATATATATACACACATGTATACATACGTATACATACATACACCCTGTAAGTAATTCAGTCATTCCTCAATTGATGGGTATCTCCTTAGTTTCCAGAACTTTTCTGCCACTACAAAAAAAAGAGCTGCTATAAATCCTTTATCTTTTTCCCTTTAATTTATATTTAAAGAGTCATTTTTTTCTTTCTTTGGTCCCTTTTGTGTATAGAACTTGCAGTGGTATGCCTGAGCCAGCAGACACTCACATTTTACTAACTTTTTGTGTAAAATTCCAAATTGCTTTCCAGAATAGTTGTGCCCATTCATAAAGCCATCAATACTGCATCAATGTCTTTTTTTTTTCTCGACCTGTGGGTTATGTTCAATTTGTAACAATGAAAATATATCCTGCATATCAGATATTTACATTATGATTCATAACAATAGCAAAATTACAGTTATGAAGTAGCAACAAAAGTAATTTTATGGTTGGGGGTCACCACAACATGAGGAACTGTATTAAAGGGTCACAACACTAGGAAGGATGAGAACTACTTCTCTAAACAGAAGCATACTGCCCTCTACCACCTCAGTCTCTTGAAAAAGGGAATTTAAAATTAAAGCAGTAATTGCTGCAAAACCCTACCTCCCACAAGTTCAGGATATAGAGGTTCAGCCTGCAGACCAGTTCACTGCTGGACTGGATCAAGGAGGTCACTCTCTCAATGCTAGGTTCTTACTAGACTTGATTACTGCTTCTACAAGCTCCATTTTTTCTAAGGGACCATGAATTACTCTTCTGGAGCTCCCAAAGTCATGAACTGACATGTTATCAAATGAGTAAATATTTGTGAAGTGCTTAATACAGTGCTTGGCACATAGTAGGTGCTGAATAAATGTTTATTTCTCTGCCTTCTCATGTATTCATTCATTTCAGTTCAGGAAAGAATGAGTCACAGATGGAGAGGTGTAGACAAAGGTAAAGTTATGCTGATTTAGGGATGATTAAATTGATGGATTCTGACTAGTACTAGAACTATTAAGAGGAAACCTTAAAGTCCTACCCTTATAGACTCTACAGTGAGGGTTCCACCATCCTCCCAGTAACTAAGGCTCACAACCTGGGTATTGTCCTTGACTTCTTACTGTCTCTCATCTGTTGCCAAGATTCATCTTACTTTCCAAACAACTCTTGGATATTCCCTCTTTTTTCCTCAGATATTGCCTTTGCCTTGGTGCTACATCTCGTCTCAAGGCTGCACTATTGAAAAAATCTTCTGGGTAGTCTTCCAGCTACAAGTCTTTGCCCACTCCAGGCTCTCCTCATTGCAGCTTTCAAAGTGATATTCCTTTGTTTGACCATGTCTCCCTCCTACTCAATGAACTGCAGTTGTTCCCTATCACCTCTAGGAAAAAATAAAATCCTGTCTGGTGTTCAAAGGCCTTAATAACTTGTCATTCCAGTTGATTAATTTGTCCATTCATTCATTTGTTCATGTATCAATCTATTATTCCTTTGTCTATCTATCCATTCATTCATATATTTAACTACTTATTTATTTGTCATTCCTTCTTTCATTCATTCATTTATGTATTTATTTGTTTGTTTATATTGTATCTTGCAATCACCTCTGAGATCCACTAATCCCTTTCTTTTCCTTACATGAAACAATCCATCTTCCAACTCTATGCCTTTTCACTGGCTATTCCTCATTCACGGAACTCATTTCTGTCTCATCACCATAGCCTTCCTCCCTGGTGTCCTTCAAATCCTAGCTACAATCCCATCCTATATAGGGAATCTTTTCTGATCACCTTTCATTTTATTGCCTTCGCTCTGTTGATTCTTTACAATTTTTCCTATATATAACTTCTTTGTACAAAATCATTTATGTCTCCCACATGAGGCTGTGAGCTCCTTGAGAGTAGAGACTATTTTTTACCTTTCTTTATATACCTAATGGTTAGCTCAGTGCCTGGCGTATACTGGCCACTT
>CM053583.1:160770635-160795178 GCA_028627135.1 Pseudochirops cupreus
GGATTGCCTCAGCTGATTGTACTGCACATTTTTTTTTACTGGCAATATGCTTCTTTCATCCAAGTGGCTGTTTATTTGTTTGTTTGTTTTTTTCTCTGTGTATTACTAACCCCAACCTTCTGGGTAGCCCTAAAGTGTCCTGGAACATTTGATGATCAGCACAGTGCCATAGTGATGAACACAATGAGATAATGTACCCTGTATCTCACAATCAATTAATTGTGTGACATTGAAGATATAATTTACTATAGAGAATTGTCTGCAAAACCCTCCTCAATTCATTCTCAAATTTTCATCAAGGTTGCTTATTAGATACTTATAGACCCTCCTTATTTTATAGAGAAAGTATTATATATAAAATGTCATACCAAAAAGCAGTCAAATATGATTTTACTGAGTTTTAAAATGACTTAGGGAGTTTTTATTTTTTAGCAAGAAAATCTCTAATCATAATCCTCCTGTAGAACAAGCCAAATGACACACTAAATAGAATTAATAGACCATAGAATAAAATCCATCCATAAGTAAATTTCCCTAAAATAAATGAATTTTTGGAAGGTAATAGGCTTGTGTCATTATTAATGGAGAAACAGCAGCACCTTGTGGATGAACAAAAGACTAAGCTATATAAACTAATACAACAGTTTGAATGTTATCTATATGATATTTGGGTTTCTTTAGTCCTTTTTTGAATGACTGCAAAATGCTTTTGTGTGATGTTACATCATTGAATTTCATAATCAAGAAAGTTGACACATTGAGAACTTCTATGGATCATCTGTAGCTCTGTGAGCAAATAGGACTTTCAAATTTTTCACTCTGTCAATCAGTCACACAGATTATTGTAATGGATAAATGATACTAATGCATCAAGTAAATACTTTCATTAACAATCAAGCAAAGGGAAAATAATTTAAATATGCCTCTTCTTTGGGTCCCAGCACCAGCAGTATGGGAAGGCTTTGTGATATAAAGGTAGCAGCTGAACAGAGGAGTAAGCCCAGTACCCCTGAAGATACAGTATGCAAATAAAGAACATGTAGGACATACCACATATAAAGTAACTCCAGTGACTCCCTATCACCTACTTTTAATATCCCCATTTTATAATTGAGGAAACAGGCAAACAGAGGTTAAGTGACTTATATAGGATCACACAGATAGTAACTATCTGAGGCCATATTCTACAAGGCACAAGTGCAGAGGGAGTACATTCCAGGTTTAGGGCAAAGGCATGGAAATGAGTTGTTGTATATGAGAAACAGAAAGAAGGCCATTTTGATTAGATCCCAGAGAGAGGGAGGTGAAGTACTGACCAATGATGTGGTAATGTGCCTAGGTTTTGTAAGGTTTTAAGGGCTAAACATAAGAGTTTATATTTTACTCTAGAGTCAATAGGAAACCACTGGAGTTGATTGGGTATATGTATGTGTATATATGTATATATATGTATTTGTGTATATATATGTATATATGTATATATATATGTATATATATACATATATACATATATATGTACACACAAATATATGATGACAATAAATGAAAACTAAAAAGAACACACAAAAAGGAGTTGAGATATTAATTAAGAAACAAATTAAATTTAACATAGTCATAGATTTAAACTTGAAATAGTCTTTAGAGGTGAATCCAACAACCTAATTTTCCATTTTTGTAAATGAAGAAACTCTGGATGAATAAGGTTAAATGACTTGTCCATGGTCATACATCTAATAAGTGTCTGTGACAGGATTTTAATTAAGGTCTTTCGGATTTATCTGTATGTTTCTTTAGAGTCCTTTTTAAACACACAAACTACAGATGGAAAATCTTTCTTTCTGTGTAAAATCACGATTCAATTCAATGCATCAATTATTTTTACTAAATAAGTATCTATTGCGTATAAATACTACTAGTCCATAAGGATGCATGGAATTTGCTGGCATAAATTAATGCATTCACCTTCCACTCTTCAAAGGGAAGTTGGAATAATCATTTGGGTACGATGTAGAGGGAATTCTTTTAAAAGATAGCTTCTGAAAATCTGTGAGTTCGAAGTTATTATTATACAATTTAATCATAATGGTTCATAGATGAATAGATTTGGAGTGAAAAAATAAACTAAGTTGTCATCTAGTATAAATACCTTATTTCACAAAAAAAGAAATTGAAGTCCCCTAAAAGGTTAAATGACTTGTCCTAGGTCACAAAAATACGAAATGATGAATTTGAACCTTGGTCCTCTGACTCCAAATCTAATATTATCTCTATTCCCACCTCACCTCTTCCTCCTAGCAGCCCTGCACTCCAAAGGCTCATCTTCAGAACTTTTATCCCCAAATGATTTTAAGTCTATTGATGAACTGATTAAATTAATTTCATCATAAACCTTTTAAAAATGTTGATATATTGAGGAATCTAAGTGGAGTGGCTTAACTTAGTTTATGCTAATTTGGGCCTAACAATTAACACCAACAAAATGCAAGTACTCCATCAGCCACCACCACACCATCCATACATGGAACCATCAGCTACAGCAAATGGAGAAGTTTTGAATGCTGTCGATAAGTTCACTTACCTTGGTAGTGTACTTTCCAAGGTGGTATACATTGATAATGAAGTTGACAAAACACATTACCAGAGCTAGCTCAGTGTTTGATAGACATCCAAAGGAAGGTATAGGAGAGAAGAGGTATTAGACTAACTACCAGACTACTGGTCTACAGAGACATTGTGCTGACCTCACTGTTGTATGAAACCTGGACAGTATCCCAGTGCCATTCCAGAAAACTGAATCACTTATATTTGAATTGTCTTAGGAAGAGTCTGAGTATCACCTGGCAAGATAAAATACCAGACACTGAGGTCCTTACTCAAACTAAACTGCAAAGCATTGAAACTCTGTTTCAGAGGGAGCAACTCAGACGGGCTGATCATGTTGTTCAAATGCAAAACATACACTTAATAAAAAGAATATTTTATGGAGAACTCACACAAGGCAAACCTTCACATGGTGGTCAGAAGTGATACAAGGACACTCTTAATGTCTCTCCCAAGAACTTTGGAATTGATTGTGTGACATGGGAGATACTGGGAGAGGATCACTCAGCACATCCTGCCCACATCAGAGAAGGTGCTGTGTGCTCTATGAGCAAATCAGAATTGAAACATCTCAAAGCAAAAGCAGGATGTGCAAATTCAGAGTTTCCACTCCAAATGTTCACAAGGACTATTTGTGGCTGACCTTTGGTAGAGCATTCCAAGCTCATTTTGCTCTGATCAGCCACAGTTGTACACACTGAAACTTGACTTTAGCATAGTGATGCCATTTTGGTCCTCTTTGAGAATAAAGGACAACATCCATCAACCAATGAATACTGAGAAATCTATCTTCTTTAATATATGTTAGTTTTTATTGTATGTCTTATTTTAGGGCACTATAGATACAGGGGTAAGTAGAACCTTGGAATAGGCCAAATCTCCGAGGTGGCTAAATATCATGACTTTAAGTCAACAGATATTTGGGAGTAGGAAGAAACAGGTATAATGATAGAAAGAAAACAAACAGCCAGTTTCCTCTGGACAATGCCTACTAGGCCACCATTATGGGAATTTTTCCAGACTGGTTTAAACAAATAGTGATTGAGTGAATAAAATTCAGAAGATGCTCCTGCCACAGACGTAATGGTATCTCAGCAGAGTTCCACTCTTATTTTAATTGTATTATAATAGGTATATAGATTGAAAGTTAGAACATATGGCATGTTCCAGGACTAGCGTCTCTAGTGTAAAGGCTTACTGAGCCCTTTTCAGGTCTGTTCATCCTCTTTTATTTTCCACCTTTCACCCAGCTCTCACCTGTGGCTCCAACAAGCTGTAACATGCACAGTGGCCTTCTCAACAGGTTGAGAAAAACCAAACAACAGACATCAAATCCATCAGAGAGTTAGGGTGATGTCTATCCCCAGCAAGTGAAGACTTCCCCTGGCAGAATGGGTGGATGGGAAGAATTTATTCCAATTGCCATGAAGGAAGCTTAAGCAAGAAGGCTTTGAACTTGACCAGATGCTCCTCTGCATCCTGGGCCAATGCCAATTGTCTTGACTATTGTCTTGTCACTGGACTTTGATGATTCTAGAGGAGAGAGCAAAGCTGACAACTTTATGCAACTCTTCCTTATTTAAACCCAATTCACGTGAAGGTCAAACATCACTCCATGACGTTACTGGTCCTCTTAAAAAATGAAGGACAAGCAACAAACAACAATATTGGGAGCTGTGAAGACCGTCAGAGGTCATCCAATTTCACCACCTCAATTTACATATAAGGAAACTGAACCCCAAAGAGGTTAAGTGAGTTGCCTACAGTCATATAGATATTAAGTCACAGAGTTGGGACTTGAATCTATGTTCTCTAATTCCAAATCCAGCGTCCCTGCAACCATACCACACTTCCATTAAAAAAACGAAAGGAAATGGTTTCAATGAAAATATACAATATAATAAGGGAGTGTTAGTAAAGAGCCCATGTTTTCAAATGATGTTTTTAAGAGTACTTATTCTTAATTTCAGTACACTGAAATTCTGCAGTTTCTTCAGTGTGGCAACTCCTTCCACCAATGTATTAAAACCATGGATATGCTGGTAAATGCTTAACAACTGGCTCTCCCCCGTCTACCAAAGAAAAAAAACCAAAAACAACAAAAAAATTTTGTTGTTGTTTGTTGTTTCACTGAACACATTATTTAATGTTATCTACACTATTAATATTTCCCCCATCATTTCATTGTCTAAAAAATCAACAAAACATCAAGTCCTGATGTGATAATTTTAGAGGTGAAAATGCTCCACTTAAAATTTAACAATCAGTTCCTGAGTCAGTTTAAGCTAGCTCCCCCACACCCCTGAATTTATGATCTCTAAGTAACTGAGAAGATAAGGGCTTTAAAAGAAGACCTAAGGCCAAAGAATGCATCACCTTGAAGACAATATGGGTTTGTGCTTCTCCTAATTTAGTATGACTGATCCTTCTACTCCAGAAGTATTACAAGGGCTATCCAAGAAGCCTTTCCGGTCTGTCAGAATCCATTAGGATGTGTGCTTTTGTAGGTATTACCCTCCAGAACCTAGAATTCCATGCAGCAATAAAGACAATGAAATAAGATTTTCTTGGTGAGTCATAGGATCATAGATATACAACTGGCACTGGCTTCACATATTATCTGAACCAACTTTCTTATTTTATAGGTGAGGAGACCCAAAGAGGTCAAGCTATTTGCCCAAGGTCATCAAGACAGGAATTGAACTCAGGACCACCAGTTCCAATCAGTGTGCTTTCCACTATACCATGGTGCCACCCTCAAAATAATGAAAATGGCATTTTTAGTATGCTATTCAAGAACAATATATTTCCATCAAAAAAGAACATTATATTCTAACCAGTGAAAATTTGAAACATGTCACAGATCATAAAGAGGCTATGAAACACCATTTTGTCATGCTCTTAAAATTACTAGAAATTAGAACTAATTTTATTCACTGTAATTACAACTGTGTAAGATATACTACTATTTCATTCACAAACTAATACCACTTATAATAAGTTGCATTTAATAGTTCTTAAATAATAGCGCAATGAAAAGTGTTATTCACCCAGGCTAATTAGGGATCTCTTATGCACATTGGAAGCTTAGTATAGAAATCCAAATAGCTGTCAAGTAGTTCCAAGAAAGAGTGAAAAATGAAAACACAGCAAGAACCAGGTTTATATAATCCTAGAGACAGAAGGAATCTTAGAACTTCCTCATTTCACACATGAAGAAACTAAGGTTCAGAGAATGTCATGTTCAAAGTCATACAGTGTCGAAGTCAAAATAATCTAGTGCATACAGCCAAGATCATCACCAACTACATTCAAACGCAGGTAGAACTGAAATAATTAAACACAAAGGGACATTCAAGCAATGTAAAAACCAAAGGTATCAATAAAAATATTTTTAGAAAATAATTTAAATTTTAAAACAAAACTTTCAGTGTTCTCATGAAACTTTTTTTGACAGACTATATTATTGTTTGAGAGTGGCACTTTATCTTTTTTTTTTTCAGATCCTCTCTTCCCTTGCCCTATACACCCAAACTTTCCTTCTTACTGGGAAGAGTTATGTAGCAGAAGCATTGTAGAAGTCCATAATTATTCAGAGATTTCGTTATTCCTCAATACACAGAATTAAATGAGACCACATGTGTAAAGCATTTTGCAAACCATAAAATACTGTATAAATGTTGGTTATTAGCTAATCACAGGCATATAGTATGACCAGAAGATTACTGGTGTTTTTTTTTAATGGACTTTTGTTTCAAGAAGAAAGCTAGAGTCTCTAAAAGCATTGTATAATTTCCCAAATGCAAACTGATCCACTTTCTTTCACCTGTTAAGTTCTGGTCCCAGTAAACTGTCCATCTGTAGCATCTGTCAAAGATTTTCTGCTGTTGAGATGAATCAGCTCCTTAGCCTATCCATGTAACCACATATCTGAACAACAGACATTCTTCATCTAACTTTTGCTTCCTATGTGGATGATTATTTTAAATTTTCTGAGTAATTAAGTAATTAAGAGGGCCTTAAAACCCTGCTACAATCAATACAATGTCTTCTGCCAGTAAAGTTCTCCCTCTTAGCAGAGTTTCTCACAAGGCACAGAATTCATACTGAATTTCACCTCTTTACACAAAAAGCATACTCTTTCACATTCTGAGTCCAGGCAAGACGCTTTCAAGGTTTACACTCTAAATATAGCCAAAGAACACTGACCTTTCTCAGGAGAAAAGATTGTGTGACCTTAAAACATTGAGAACAAATGAAATGATTAAAAACATCTTTAAAACTCAAAGTGGTAAGTAATACTTTATTTTATTTGGCTTTTCTGTTAAACATCTAATATTGTTCCAGGGCCGGAAATGGTTTTATCAACACCTCTGTCCTTTAAGTCTGCTTTCCTCTGTTCTTGCACTCTTCTTCTAGGTCCACAGATAAGGTAATCAGGCAATGTTCTCATTCCTCCATCTATAATTCTCACTGATTTCCTATTTATTTAAAATTGCTCCTCTTGTATAATGACATTTATGAACTTTTAAAAGTTTTCCATTTAATATAGACCAAGGAAAAAAATAGAAACTCATTTTATCACATCTCCCCATCACAGATCAAATCAGAGAGCAAATCAAATGAGATGCTTTCAAAGCACTTGGCACAATGCTTAGTACATAGCAGAAACTTAATGAGTGCTTTTTCCCTTCCGTTCCCATTCATAACATAATGAAATTCATCTGTACAATGAGAAACAACGCAATGTCTACTTTGTTAAGATGAGTTTGAGGTATTCCTCACACCTCTGTGTTTTTGTGATTTGGTTCCTATGTCTAGAAAGAATGCCCCTTTCACCTCTTTATTTCTTTTTCTTTGAATCCCTTGCTTCCTTCAAGGAATGATTCAGATGCTATATCCCACATGAAATTTTTTATGAAAATTGCCCATTCCAGATTTTTGCACTTTCTTCCTCCTGAAATTAGTTTATTACTAACTACATTTTATCTTTCTATTATGAATGTAATCTACCTGAGAGCAGGAGCTGCTTTGTTTTATATGTGCATGTGTGTGTGTGTGTGTGTGTGAGTGTGCACACATATATGCATCCCCAGTCCATATCGCAATGTCTTGTACATATTAAGTCATTAATATGTGTTTATTTTTTTGAGTTGAACAGAGGGGATGGCAAGGGCTCATTATTTATTATTTTCTATCTTACTTTGTGAAAAGTATATCCGTTCATATGATCCCCCTCCAGATACATACTCTCATGTACAAGCCTCCTAACCTGTCTTAGATCTTAGGTCTTTCCTTGCCCCAATCCTCCTCTGCATAGCTGTCGGTAGGATTCTCCTTAAGCACAGATCTGACCATCCACTCAGGAAATTTTCCACTCATTCTCTAGGATAAAATACTAACTACTTTGTTTGGCTTCTGATATCTTTCACAAACTTGTTCCATCCTATGTTTCCAGCCTCATTGTTCATTACTCCCCTTACCAGAATATATTTCCAGCCAAACTGGCATCCTCTCTCTTCTCTAAGGAGGAGGTTGTGTAAGCTGTCTCTCTCTGGGCCTTTGTACGTGGTGTTCCTCATGCCTTGGAATGCACCCCCTCCTTACCTCTGCCTCAAAGAATCTCTTCCTTCAAAATGCAGCTCCAGCACCATCTAACTGGCCTTTCCTGACCCCTCAATTCCAGGTGCCCTCCCTCCTAAACTGCCTCTTTTGACTATTTTCTGTATATTTATTTGGTATATACTTACATGTGTACGTGCCATTCTTGATGGATTGTAAGCTACTTGAGAGCAGGGGTTGTGCCATTCTTTGTCTTAATATCTTCAGTTCCTAGTGTAGGGCCTAGTACATAGTGGGCACTTAATAAATGCCCAATGATCCACTGATGGCTATTCATCTGCTTCCACATTCATATGCAATCAGTTACCAAGTCATCGATTACTGCACCACAACTTACTCCCTGTTTGCACACTTCACTCTTGCTGAATTCTGCTACTTTCTGTCTTCTTCCCTACTCATACTGCACTCTCTTGCCTCTATGCCTCTGCTCATTCTATTTCCTATGCCTGGAATATACTCTATTCCACTCAGCCTACTGAATCCTTAAAGCCTACCTATCCTTTAAAGCCCATATCAAATGAAAACTTTTTGTGAAGCTTTCCTTTGATTTTCTATAGTCTCTCTCCAGGATCTTAACAATTCTCTCCCTCAGACAACACAGAATTTTGTTTTGTGCCTTATCCCTCTAATAGACTATAAAGTCCATGAAGATAAACATCATGTTTTCAATCTAAACTTTATATGTCCTATACATGCATGATATTCCAAACAAAGTAGATATTTAATAAAAGGGAAAATGGATAACTAATTCTCATCTAATTGTCCAAAAGCTAAGACTATTTCCAATCAGCTTAATAAGTTTTTAATTGGTTGGCTGAATGAGGTAACATAAATAACTTTATTTTGACACAGCCAGCATGACAAAACTTTAACTGGTGCTTCACAAAAATGCCCTATTTTCAGAGTTACCTCAAGTGTAATCCATACATGAAGCAAAAAAAAAAAAAATAGCAAATGCAAATCCTGAAATCTGAAAACAGCTATGAAAATTGTCTTTTACAAACTAATAGGTGAGGTATATAGCTGTAAATTCTTAGCACTGAATCTGCCTAAATCTCTTCCCTCAAGGTCTTCCCTTTGACATTTTCATAATTTTATAAGAAAATTATAAACATAACATGAAGGAATCACTACTTAATTGGGGGCTGGGGAATGTAGCTCAAACTTTGAAATGCTGAAACATGTTAGAGTAAATCTTTATATCTTCTAGAAATGATCTCTGAATATCATCACCTATTTTCAGGTCATGAATCCAACTCCTGATCCACTTTTCCTCTTTAATATTCTTCCAAAATCTACAGTTTATGACTATCTGTAGTTCTCTTAAGTGGCAGACTTCCCAAGGGTCTGTCTAATACTAATAAAGTCACTGAGTCATATTATGCAGTCTATGCATATTTTCAAATACTTCTTGATAACCAGCAGCATGTAGAAGTAAATCCATGACTTAGTGAAATATAGCTAAGGTAGTATTTTCCAAAGAATTTTAACATTCCATGAGAATTCAAGAAGTAGTAGAACAAATTCCATAGAATTATAATGTTCCATAAAATGGGACCGCCTCTTTCATGAGAATATTGATGCAGATTTTTTTTCCCTACGTTTTAATAGATCTTCCAGGAAAATATAAAACTTCTGGACCAAAGAGATTTTTTCCCCTTTCTATTCCCATTACCAAGCACAGTGCTTACTTAGTCCATAGTCAGTACTTAAAACTGATGATTGTTGAATTGAACTGAATTGAATTGAATCCAATAGTTTGAGAATTCCTGAGTTCTTCTTTAGGGACAAAAATATTTTTAACATTCTTTATTTTTTAAATTTTGAGTTCAAGATTATCTCCCTCCCCCAAACCCCTCTAGTATCCACTGAAAAGGCAAAAATATAATATCGGTTTTATATGTGAAATCATGCAAAACATATTTTCATATTAGCCATATAGCCAAAAAAAGGAAAAAATAATGCAAGAAAATTATACTTCGATTTGTACTCAGAGTTTATAAGTTTTCTCTCTGGAGATGGAACGCGTTTGGAATTGTCCTAGATCACTCTATTGATCAGAATAGCCAAGTCTTTTACAGTTGATCATTATAACTTTACTGTTACTGTGCACAATGACGTGCTAGTTCTTTTATTTCACTTTGTATCAGTTCATATAGATCTTGCTTTGTTTTTTTTCTATTTTTTTCTTTTTCTGGAACCACTGCCCTCATCATTTCTCATAGCATAATAGTACTCCATCACAATCATCCGATGTAAGTTGTTCAGCCACTTCCCAACCAATAAGCATTCCCTCAGTTTCCAATCCCTTATCACCACAGAAAGAGATGCTATACATATTTTGGTACATGTAATCCTTTACCTTTTTATTTGATTTCTTTGGGATGCAGACCTATTGCTAAAGGATATGCACAGTTTTATAGCCCTTAGGATATAGTTCTAGATTGTTCTCCAAAATAGTTGGACCAATTCACTAATCCACCTCATCCCCTTCAGCCTTTGTCATTGCTAAAGTGGTACCTGGGAGTTGTTTTAATTTTCCTTTCTCTAATAAAGAGTGATTTAGAATTTTTTTTTTCATATGACTGCAGCTTTCATTTTTTTCTTCTGAAAACTGCCTATTCATATCATTTGATTTTTTTCTTTATTAGGAAATAATTCTTATTTTTATAAATTTGACTAGTTCTTTGTATATTTGAGAAATGAGGCCTTTATTAGAGAAATTTGCCCTAATTATTGTTTAATTACTTCATTGTCTATGATATTGTTGTTGAGTTACTTCAGTTATATCCAACTCTTCACGACCCCATCTGGGGTTTGCCCAGTGTCACACAGCTAGTAAGCATCTGAGCCTGGATTTGAACTCAGAAAGATGTATCTTCTTGATTCCAAGCCTGGCACTCTAGCTACTATGCCACCTATCTGTCCATTGTCTATGGTACCTTTTAGCAAACAGTAGTTTCCCTGATTTTGTCTTTCAATTAGGTCCAATTTTTATTTTACTTTGTCTGAGGTCATTACTGCCACCCCCACCCTCTTCACGTTAGCTGAAGCATAATAGATTCTGCTCCAGCCCATTATTTTGACTCTTTATGTGCCCTTCTGTTCCAACTGTGTATTTTATATGCAAACTACTATTGGATTCTGGTTTCTAATCTGTTCTGCTATCTGTTTCCATTCTATGAGTTAATTCACCCTATAAACATTCACAGTTGTAATAACTAATTGCTAATTTCCTTCCATCCATTTCCACTGTGTGTCTCTCTGTCTCTCTCTCTATCTCTCTGCCTCTGTCTCTGTCTCTGTCTCTGTCTGTGTCTCTCTCACTCTCCCTCCCTCTTTCTCTTTCTCTTGCTCCTCCTCAGAAGTCTGTCTTGCTCCCAACCACTCACTCTTTTCTTCAATCTTCCCTCCCTTTTTTCTTCTCTCCCCCATATTGTTTGGCCCCTTCCCCTCCTATTTCCCTATTGAATTAGATGGATTTCTATATCCAACTGAGTGTGTGTTTCTGTCTGTGTGTATGACTGTGTGTCTTTGTGTATGAGTGTGTGTGTGTGTATGTGTGTATGCTTTCCTCTTTGAACCATTTCCTCTTTGACAAGACAGTCAAACTGCCTGTCACCCCTTATTTTCTCTTCTATTACAAAATCTTTCTTTTTGTACTTCCTTTATGTGAGAAAATTTGCCCCATTCTTTCTCCCCTTTCCCCCTTCTCTCAGGGCATCCCTTTATTTTACCCCTACATTCTTTTTTTGAGATCATCCCAAAGTAATCAACTGACATTTGTGCTTCTGTCTATGGAGACCCCTTCTAACTGCCCTAATAATGATGAAGTTCTCAGGAATTACATGTATCATTTTCTCTTCCAGGAATGTAAAAACAGTTTAAGTCCATTGACTCTACTTTGATTACTCTTTATGGGTCAGCTTTTATGTTTTTCTTGGGTCTTTGAATGTCAAATTTTTTTATTCAACTCTGATCTTTTCATCAAGAATACTTGTCAGTCCTCTATTTCACTAAATAACCATTTTCCCCCTTGAAGTGGGCTCAGTTTTGCTGGGTAGGTGATGTTTGGTTGTAATCCTAGTTCCTTTGTCCTCCAGAATAACATATTTCAAGCCTTTTGCTCCTTTAACATGGAAGCTGCTAAAATTTATTTGATCACGGTTCAATGATATTTGAGTTGTTTTTCCTCTAACTGTTTACAATACTTACTCCCTAACCAGAGAGCTCTGGAATTCTGTTATAATATTCATGGACTTGTTTATTTTGTGATCTCTCTTAAGACATAATTAGTAGATTCTTTCAATGTCTACTTTATCATCTGTATCTAAGATATTGAGGCAGTTTTCCTTTATAATTTCTTAAAATACAATGTCTAGACTCCTTTTTTGGCCATGGCTTTACAGGTAGTCCAATAATTATTAAATTATCCCTCCTCAATCTATTTAACAGGTCATTTGTATTTCCAGTGAACTACTTAACAGTTTCTATTATTTTTGCGTTGCTTTGTCTTTCTTTTATTATTTCCTGATGTCTTGTGTATCATTAGTTTCCACTTATATAATTTTAATTTTTAAGGAAGTATTTTTTTTCAGTGAACTTTTCCCCCTCTTTTTATATTTAGGCAATTCTATTTTAAAAAAAAAAAAAAATATATATATATATATATATATATATATATTTACTTATTTTTAGTTTTCTACATTCACTTAAATAAGATTTTGAGATCTGAATTTTTCCCTTCCCCCCCTTCCCCCTCCTCAAGATGATGTACAATCTGATATAGGATCTACATATATATTCATAATAAGCATATTTTAACATGTTGTAAAGAAGAATTAGAACCAATGAGAGGAACCATGAGAAAGAGGAAACAAAATGAGGAAGACAGAGAGTGCAAATAGTATGCTTTGATCTGTTTCAGACTCCATAGTTCTTTTTTTGGATGTGGATAGCATTTCTATCATGAGTCTTTTGAAATTACCTTAGATCATTGCTTTTCTGAGAAAAGTTAAATTTTTCAAAGTTAGTCATAACACAATGCTGCTGTTATTGTGCACAATGTTCTCCAGGTTTTGTTCACTTGACTCAGCATCAATTTATGTAAGTCTTTACAGGTTTTTCTAAAGTCTGTCTGCTCAACATTCTTATGGAACAATAATATTCCATTACATTCATATATCACAATTTGTTCAGTTGTTCCCCAATTGATGGTCATCCCCTCAATTTCCAATTCTTGGCCGCTACAAGAAGAGCCACTATAAACATTTTTGTACATATGTGTCCTTTTCCCATTTTTATGATTTCTTTGGGATATAGATCTAGAAGAGGTATTTTGGGGTCAAAAGGTATGCACAGTGTATAAGCCCTTTGGGAATAGTTCCAAATTGCTCTCCAAAATAGTTTGATTAGTGCACAACTCCACCAATACTGCATTACTGTTCCAATTTTCCCAAATCTTCTCCAAAATTTGTCATTTTCCTGTTCTGTCATGTTAACCAATCTGATAGATGTGAGATGGTACCCCAGAGATGCTTTGATTTGCATTTCCCTAATCACTAGTGATTTAGAGCATTTTTTCATATACTATAGATAGCATTAATTTCTTCCTCTGAAAATTGCGTGTTCATATCCTTTGACCATTTATCAACTGCAGAATGACTTGTATTCTTGTAAATTTGAGTCAGTTTTCTATATATTTTAGAAATGAGGCCTTTGTCAGAGACACTGATTATAAAAATTCTTTCCCAATTTTTTGCTTCCCTTCTAATCTTGGTAGCATTGGCTTTGTTCGTATAAAACCTTTTCAATTTAACGCAATCAAAATCATCCATTTTCCATTTTATAACGTTCTCTATCTCTTGTTTGGTCATAAATTCTTCCATTCTCCATAAATCTGACTGGTAAACTATTCCTTGCTCTCCTAGTTTGCTTATGGTATCAGCATTTATTTCTAAATTATGTACCCCTTTTGACTTTATCTTGGTGTATGGTGTAAGATGTTGGTCTATGCTGAGCAATTTATGTTTTTGTAAATATTCATCCATTTCACTAAGATTATCAAATTTACTGGTATATAGTTGGTAAAATATTTCCTAATTATTACTTTAATGTCTTCATTGGTTGTAAATTCACCCTTTTCCTTTTTGATACTGATGATTTGGTTCGCAATTCTTTTTAAGGTACTCTTTTCTTCATTGAATTTTAGTGCCTCTTTCACCAAGCTGTTAATTTTCTTTTCATATTTTTTCTTGCATCCCTCTTATTTCTTTCCTCTATCACTCTTTTATCTTTCTTTGACTCCTCCAAAAATTCTTACTAGCCTTGGGTCTAATTAACATTTTTCCTTGAGGTTTTATTTGTAGACGTTTTTACAATCAGTTTATGTTTTGGTCTTTCCCTGACAATGCAGTTGCATTTTATGGTCAACTTGTTATTTTGTTGTTTGCTCATATTCTTAGCCTATTTCTTCACTTTGAACTTTATGTTAAAATTGGATTCTGTTTACCTTAGGGTGAGGAGGCACTGTCCCAAGCTTCAGGTTTTTTAGTACTGCTGTTTTCAGTGCTAGTTCAGGGGGTTTGCAAAGTTTTAGTGCTTCAAAGGTGCAGTTATCTTAGAAGAGATCTGGTCATTGCTTTCCTGGTCTGCATTCTGGTTTTTACCCAGGAAGGGCTTCTGTTCCTTTGTACCCTCAAGTACTAATGTTCCTCTTGGCCTTGGAACTATGACCAGGTTCCCTGTTCTCCAGCAGCAGCAAATACTAACAGTTCTCTAGGCCCAGGAACTGTGACTAATGAGTGCCCCTACTCTCCTGTGACTGATCTTACGTGCCCCTCTCCAGGCAGAACTGATTTTTGGCCACAGAGTTGCCAATCAGCACCAGCTGTCCCCAGTGACAGCAAAGGGGCCCCTGTAATCTCTTTCTGTCCAGTTGTCTGACGTCTTTACCATTTTGGGGTTGAGAGCTCCAGAAGCTGCTGCTACCAAGGCTCACTGCTGGGGCTCCTATCCCTATTTTACAGACCCCCTCTTTTGGATTGGTACTGCCTTCCCTGAGTTCTAATGTTAGGAAAATTTTCTTGTTTCCAGAATGGCAATTTGAGAGAAATAGAGAAAATGACATCTTTGTGATCAGTTCTAGGATGTGAGTGAAGACTCTCCAAAGACTCTGGGCTCAGAAAAACCTAGTTTCATTTTAAGGGCTGATACCAAGTGAGTCAATTTATCTCTTTGCATCATAGCTTTGATTCAGAAACTCTGGAAAAATATAGTGAATATAGGTTAGGTCTAATTCATTTCTAGGGTTCCCCAAAAGTGAGTAAGAGGATTTCCAAATCTTACAAACCACTCAACTCAAAATACAGGATGCAAAATGAGTATTTTTTTAATCCCCACAAGAAATTCAGAAGACACAAAGAACTCACAAGAATCTAAGTTCATGAACAAATAAAGAAGATTTTTTTTTTTTTTTTGCTTTTTGGAGGGGAGAGGGCAGGGCAATTGGGGTTAAATGACTTGCCCAAGGTCACACGGCTAGTAAGTGTTAAGTGTTTGAGGCCGGATTTGAAGTCATGTCCTCCTGACTCCAGAGCTGGTGCTCTATTCACTGCACCACCTAGATGCCCCTGTAAAGAATATTTTTAGTGAAGATAGCTACCAGAAAAATTCCAGACAAAAGCTGGTCACCTGGGAACACATACAAACAATTAAAAAGAAATCCGTGTGAAACAACAGAACCGAAGTAAAACACTGCCTTTTAATTTTTTCCCCAATTCTGAAACCATAATCAAATCTATAATGCCATTACCAGTGGAAAGAGTGCAACAATTTACACACTTATGTCTATACTTTTATTCCCGTAATTTTAAAATTTTAATTTCAAGACCAAAATACCCGCTCCCTGAGAAGCACTCTTTTGCGTGTGTGGTGGATTTTGTCTCCCTGGCAGACACACCTTAAGTCTCTGGGAATCAGCAGAGGAGTTTTTTTGTTCCTTCTATATACGAAGCTGGAGAACATCTACTATATTCAAATGTTTACACCCTTGTAATTTCATCAAATATTTAGGAAAAATTCACAAAATCCAATCACCCAACCATCTACTCTCTGGTCCCATACATCTTCCTCTTGTCTACTAGCCCCCATTTAACTCTTTTTCCATTTAGAGATTCTGATTCTATTTTATTAACTTTTGCCTATGCAACCTTGGTGATACCAACATCTACACCGATGTTCTTTCAAACATTCTAATGCCACAGTTCATTTACCTTCTCAATTACAACTAATTCCAATCCTATTCTGTCTCAGTCACCCACTATGGTGACCTTACGTCAGGCCACACAGTTACACAAAAGTGCTCCACCAATGTGATCTTGTCACATTGTCATGTTTGTCACAACTTGTCCAAGATCTTTCCATCTCTCCCCCACTCCTACAACTCTGTGATTTCTAGTACCTCTTATTATCCTTTATTTTCCATCTCTCATCTGGCCTCAGATTCCTCCCTCCCCTGTCACAACACACAACTAAACGATTTGCAGTTACTTCCTAATTAGTCTCCCTGCCTCAGGTACAGTGGATGGAATATTAGGTTTGGAGTGAGGAAGACCTGAATTCAAAACCAGTGGCAGACACTGCCTAGATTTGTGACCATTGGCAAGTCACATAAACCCTCTAAGCACAAGTTTCCTCAGGAAAATTTTTTTAAAAATTATGGGATTAGATTCAGTGGCCTCAAATGACCATTCCCAGATCCAAATTCTTCCCAGATTCATGGGACATTCTTCTCCTTTCTGGTCTTCTCTCTGTCCCTTAAAAATGACACTCCATCTTCAGTCTCTGCCTAGAATACATGTCTTCCTCACCTCAGTTAATCAGTCAGCTCTCATTTTCTAACTTTACAACTAGGCAGGTAGCTAGTCACTAAAATAAACATTTTATCTAGCATTTACATGCTTTTCCACAATATCCCTAGTGTACTCCTTCATCATCTCTGACACTGAGAACCCTCATTCCCTTCAGAGCTCAGCCCAGGCATCATTTCTTTCATAGAAAGTTCTCCAATGCTTCTAGTTATTACTGTTCTTTCTCTCATCAAATTACTATGTGATCACTCTTGTTTATATGTTACATCTCTTGCCATATGCAGGATACTATAGCACCTGGAGGGCAGGGGCTTTTTCATCTTGCTCTTGGAATTATCAGTGCCTGACACTGTTCTGCACAAAACAGGTGCCTCATGAATGTTTCTGAGTTGAAGTGAATTGGCTATTTGTCTTCTCTGGAGCTAGTTTTTTTTATTGTGTCCAAATATAGTCACATATATGTACATGTGTATTTATAGATTATATACAAACACATGTATATATGTGTGTATTTATATATGTATAAGTATACATGTGTATATATGTATACATATTTCAAATATAGTCTTTTCAAAGCTAGAAACTGCATTCAAACTGACCAGCAGGATGAAGTACCCTGCTTCAACAGCTGAAGTAAGGTAACAAACTGTTCTAATTAAGAAAACATGAGAATTCAATATTGAGCCACTTCTAAATCCTCAAGATGATGTCTCTCTATGTGCTGCTTCATGCCACAGCTTATTAATTTTCATTTTTTTTAAAAAGCACTATTTTGGCTAATGTGACATGCATTTCAGCTTATTAACTTTTTCACACTTGGTAAAACTTGGAGAGTTATCATGACACCCTGCTTATAAATCACTGCTCCAACCATAAATGATATGACAGATGCTCATTCCTCAACAGATGCCCACAACAGAAGGAGCTCACAGAGGCTGATATGCAGAAGATTTGGAAAGGAAAACAGCAAATTACAGCCATTCTGGGCAAAAAAAAATCTTACTCAAATTTCTTCCAACAACTAGAAAGGCAGAAGGAAGTTTTAGAGGGTTTTCAAAAAGGGATAGTTACCCTAAAAAAGAGTAAATTGAGTCACATGTATAGTTTTTTGATGTAAATTCACTTCAGTATAAAACATGTTTATATACAATTTTTAAAAAGTTCTTTAGCATTTTAAATGTTCTTTAATGATCAGAAAGTTAGTAGATTGAATGTACACTGATCCTATTCATTCCTTATACCTTATGGTCAATTGATTTTATATTAAAATAAAGACATCCAGATTTTAAGACCAGGTGTTTTTTTTGTTTTTGTTTTTGTTTTTTTTAATGGAAAGATCTGAAGTAATACTGGTTTTAAAAATTGGATAAAAATAGAATTGCAGAGTTGGAAGGGACCTCATCTACCATTCAATCCAACCTTTAAAAGGAAAATTACCCATTCTAACATACCTTCCTTCTCTGTCCCCAAATGATTGTCCAAATTCTGCTGAAGCCTGCCAATTTGAGAGAACCCACTACTGCTGAAGTCATTCTATTTCATTTTAAGATGGCTCTAATTGTTGGGAAGATTTCCCTCATTTAAGGCAATTTGATAAATTGAACTCTTCATCATTTTAAAGAAACCATGAAATTAGAGGGAATGGAGGCAGACATGTACTTCCTGATAGGGCACTGGGGACTACTCTGATTGGTTCCCTTCAAAGTCTTTTGAGGGCCACAAGGTGATACAGTGGATACAGCACCAGGCCTGAAGTCAGGAATACTCATCTTCCTGAGTTCAAATCTGACCTCAGACATTTACTAGTTATATAAACTTGGGCATCCCTTAATCCTGTTTGCCTCAGTTTTTCCATCTGTAAAATGAGCTAGAGAGAAAAGGACAAACTAGTGTCTACCAAAAAAATCTCAAATGAGGTTACAAAGAGCCAGATAGGACTGAAAACTACTGAACAGCAACAACAGAAAAAGGCCCTTTGATAGGACCACCTCCAAGATGACTGGCTGAATTAGATAAAGAGAACACACTTTTGTCAAAAGAGCTAACCTTGTTCTATGAAGGAGCTGTGAAATAGCCCTTTTCCCTGATGATTTCTCTTCCACGGACTTCCAGATTTAACGCAACTTGAGGGAGGAGGAAGAAGGGACAGATTTTTTTCTGTGTTTCCAACTCACTGTATTTCATCTCCATGACTCATCTGCCTTCTCACTCTAGAACTTTCCTGCTCCATGCCAGCCTTGTCCTATTGATGTGTTCTTTTTTTTCTTTATTTTTCTTTTCTTTTTTTCCCCTCTATTGCTGTCTTTTTCTGTCTGTCTGTCTGTCTCTCTCTCTCTCTCTGTATCTTTCTCTCTGTCTCTGTCTCTGCCTCTTTGCAGTGGGCAAGAGGACGGATTACTAATGCTTCACTCCCCTTCCAGTTGTGCTTCTGATTAGACTAACTTCAAGGCTAGGACCAGACACAAGGACTTTTTCCCTCCTCTTTGTCTCTTCCTCCCACAGACCACTGCTTCTAAGCTCCCATTGTTTTATCTTCCTCCATTAGAATGTAAGCTCCTTTAGGGTAGTGACTATTTTACCCCACCCCCCTTTCTTTATATCCCCAGAGCTTAGCTCTGTGCCAGGAACTTAGCTGGCACAGAAAAAAAATGCTTTTTGACAACTTGAATTTGTATCTCCAGCATTTAGCCCAGTGTCACATTGTAAACATTTAATAAATGATTATTCTCTGGCCACTTCTCTCCACTTCTCGGGCAGAAAATGAAGACTTACAAGAATAAGCCTAAGTTAAGGGGGTGCTCCTGGACCCATAAATTTTGGCTGCCTTATTTACCTCAGTTGTCTTTCATTTTCTTTTTTTTATTTAAAAAATATTTAATAGTATTTAATTTTTCCCAACTTAACATTGTCAAGAAAATTTATAGCATTCATTTCTACAAGATTTTGAGTTCCAAGCCTTTCTCCCTCTCTCCTTCCTCTCCCCTCTTCTTGATATACTTTAATATACTTGGTAAACTTTTGGTATTTGATATACTTTATACATGCATTATCATGCAAAATATTTCCATATTAATCACAGTTGTGGAAAAAAACAGATTAAAAAACACAAGAAAGAATAAAGTAAGTGAAAAAATGCTTTGATCTGCATTCACAGTTCATCAGTTCTTTATCTGGATATGGATAGCATTTTTCTTCATGAGACCTTTATACTTGTCTTAGATCATTGCGTTGCTGTGAAGAGTTGAGTCATTCATGGTTGATCATCATATGATGTTGCTGACACTGGACAATATTTTCCTGTTCTGCGCATTTCACTTTGCATCAGTTAGTATAAGTCTTTTGAGGATTTTCTGAAATCTGACTATCCATCATTTCTTATTTCAAAATAGTATTCCATTACATTTATACACCATAGCTTGTTCAGTCATTCCCCAATTGATGGGCATCCCTTCAATTTCCAACATTTTGCTACCACAAAAAAAGGGCTGCATAAATAGTTCTGCACGTGTAGATCCTTTTCCCTTTTTTGTGATCTATTTGGGTTATAGACCTAATAGTGGCATTGTTGGATCAAAGGGGATGCATAATTTGATTGCCCTTTGGGTATAGTTCCAATTTGCTCTCCAGAATGGTTGGATTAATTTACAACTCCATCAACAATGCATCAGTGTCCTAATTTTCCCACATCCTCTCCAACATTTATCATTTGTCATATTAGCCAATATGATAAGTGTGAGGTGGTTATCTCAGAGTTGCTTTAATTCATGTTTCTCTAATCCAAACTAATTTTGAGCACTTTTTCATATGCTTATAGATACCTTTGGTTTCTCCATCTGAAAACTGTTCTTATCCTTCGACCATTTCTCAATTGAGGACTGACTTGCATTGTTATAAATTTGATTTAGTTCTCCATATATTTGAGAAATGAGGCCTTTATCAGAGACATTTGCTGTAGAGATTGTTTCCCAGCTTTCTGCTTTCCTTTTAATCCTGATTGCATTAGCTTTGTTTGTACAAAAGCTTTTTAATTTAATGTAATCAAAATTATCCATTTTACATTTTGTAATGCTCCCTATCTCTTGTTTGGTCATGAATTCTCCCCCTCTACACAGATCTTACAGGTAGATGATTTCTTGTTCTTCTAATTTACATGGTGTCACCCTTTTGTCTAAATCCTGTGCCCATTTTGACCTTATCTTAGTATACTGTGTGAAATGTTGACTTCATCAAATAAACTCTATGTAAATTGAATCAGGTTATGGGTTAAATTAAATTTAGAAGGTTCACAAATAGGCTAATCTAGGAAGAAGATTGATATGTCACCAAGGAGTCAGGGATAGTTGAGATTCCTCCTCTGGCTTCTTATCTAAGGAATGTTTAAGACTTTAAGTAAATTTTCACCTCCCACAGGATGGGTTTTGGTTTAGAGGAATAAAAGGAAATTAAAAAAAAATTCCCATAATAGTGTAGTCACATCTTTGGTTCTTAACCTAGATTCAGTGAATTTAAAAATATATATATATAATGTATTTCAACATAATTGTTTTCCTTTTTAATTCTATGCATTTTATGCTATGCATTTATTAGCAAAAATCCATTTTCTTCCTTTTTACCTCCCCCACCCAAATGGGGGAAAAAAAAAGAAAAAGGAAGAAGAACAAGACCCTTAGAAAAGATACATTTAGTTTAGCAAAACAAATTCCCACATTGGTCATATCCAAAACAAGTATGTCTCATTCTGAACTTTGAGGCCATCACTCATCCTTTCGGGTAAGGAGGTGAGTAGCATGTTTTATCGTCAGATCTCTGGGACTGGGATTATTCATTGCATTGATCCGAGTTCTTACATTTCTCAAAGTTATTTGTTCTTTATTATGTTGTTGTTCTTATATAAATTGTTCTCCTGGTTCCATTCACCTGAAACTATATTGGTTTATACAAATCTTCCCAAGTTTCTGTCAAACAATCCCTTGTTATTTCTCATAGCACAATTATAATCCATTGTGTTCATAAATGACGAATTGTTCAGTCACTCTTCAATTGATGAGCATTTCCTTAGTTTCTAGTTATTTGCTACCACAGAAACAAAAGCTGTTATAAATATTTTTGTACATATAAACCTTTTCTTCTTTCTTTGATCTTTTTGAAGTTGTAGAATTATTAGTGGTATTGGTGGGTCTAAGAGGTAAGGACAGTTTAATATCTTTTTGTCTTGGTTTTGGTTGTCATACTTCCAAGTTTGTCTAGTAATTGATTGCATGTCTATCATGGGATCAAAGATCTAGAGACAGAAGAAACCTAGGTATTACCTAATCTAATCCCATCATTTTTTTTAACAGATGAGGAAATTAAGCCTGAGAAGAGTAAGTAACCTACCTAAAGTCACACAGTTCGTAAATTACTTCAGGTGATAATACTTCTCTTAAGGAAAGAATTTCTTCAGATATACTTAAAAGCATTTGGCTTCCATTTGGCAAATGAATTAAAATCAATAATTTAATTCAAAAGGTTTTATTAAACAACTGCTATGTATCATGCCACAGTCCTCGTATTGGGAATGCAAATATAGCAGGGTTGGGGTGAGGGGAAGTCTAAAGGTCACAGCGAGACCTGTGTAAGAGATTTTCATGCAGGGCTGGAAGACAGAAAAAGAAAGGTGAAACTCCAGAGGGATGGGGCTGGTGCTGTCCAAGAATCCAGCAGTTAGTTCTGGTCTATTAGAGATCCACAGAACAAGGAGAGGAATTCTCCAAGTGCCCAGGTGGGGAGATGACCTGAAGCAGATTAATTTTTTAGCTTATGACATGCTAGGCAAGGTTCTGGGATAATTAAATTGTTTATGGATTCTAATGGGTTTTGTTTTTCAGTTTTTTCCACTCCTGTCACACTCTTCATGACTCCATTTTGGGTTTTCTTGGCAGGGATACTGAAGTGGTTTACTGTTTTCTTCTCCAACTAATTTTACAGATGAGAAAATTGAGGCAAACAGGGTTAAGTGATGCCTGGGGTCAGACAGTTAGTAAGTTTCTGAGGCAGATTTGAACTCAAGAAAATGAATCTTCCTAACTCCAGGCCTGACGCTCTATCTGCTATGGCACCACATAGCTGCCTTTAGCTTCCATGTCACCTAGTTCCTCATGGATTACATTAGATCGAGATCAGGCTATGATCCTTCAAAGATCATGTATGTGTGTGAAAAGTTAATCAGTC
The DNA here is from genome assembly GCA_028627135.1 of Pseudochirops cupreus. NCBI lineage: Eukaryota > Metazoa > Chordata > Mammalia > Diprotodontia > Pseudocheiridae > Pseudochirops > Pseudochirops cupreus. The sequence goes on from CM053583.1 coordinate 160,793,939, forward strand.
AACACATATTAAGTATCTACTAGGTGCTAGGCAGTATAAGGGTACAAGTAGAAAGAATCAAATTCATAGCAACTTACACTATGCTACACTGATGTTTTAAGGTGAAAACTGTTTATACCAGTAGCAGTGCAATATACCAGTGCACCAATAATTTAAGACACAAATTGCTCTAGTAATTTAAATTACATTGCTGCTTCAAGGTCTAGGCTGTAATTTAGAAACAGTGCTAACTTTGCTGGAATTGATTCAAAGATCTATTTGTTGTTATTAAAGTGATACCTTTTTTGGTGTTGTTTTGTTTTTAATGTGAAAAGTCCAACTCTGATGCCTCATTTTGGGATGGGAGCATCCCTGGTTTCTTTTTTTTTTTTCATTTTTTTTTCAATTTATTTATATATTTTTAGTTTTTAACATTCATTTATACAAGATTTTGAGTTACAAATTTTTGTCCCCGTCTTTCCCCTACCCTCACACCAAAATAGCGAGCCTACTGAATATCTCTTCCCCCAATCTATTCTCTCTTATATCCTCCCTCATTCCTCCCTCACACTTTCTATTAGGGCAAGATGGATCTCTATACCCCAGTGCCTGTATATCTTTTTTCCCAGTTGCATGTAAAAAAAAAGAAGCTTTTTTTTTTTTTTAGAGAAATGAGCACTGTTATTTCTTTGTTTCTCAAATAAACTGGCTGAAATAGTTGTTTCCTGTGGGCTAATTAAAGAGACCAAATCCCATATCTTCATCAGACTCCTTGATTCTTCCTTGGCTTCCACCTTGGCCAGAGCAGCAGCAGCAGCTGAAGCAGTGGCTGCATTGGCAGCTGCAAAAAAGCTGACGGGTCAGTCAAGAAGGCCTTCACCTTTTCAGCAAGTGGGAAGGTGTACTCAGTCTCCACAGCTACAGCCAAGACCCACTTGTATGCATTGATGATTGAGTGGCATACTGATGTAACAGTTGAGAAGCTGTATTGGTAATGGAATTTGGAGACGCCCCTGTATTGGCTTGGTTTTTGGATTGAGTGTTAAAACCCAGAGCTTGTAAATTTCACTTGTAGGATGGACTTGTTGATGTGAAGAGAGAGCGCTGAACTGGGAGGAGCTGTGATTTGTGAGAGAAGCCCAAGCCTAGAGAAGGCCAGAAGGACTTTGGGAGAGCAGTATCCAGTATCGTGGAGCCTGAGTTGCTGAGAGCCCACTGGAACTGCCCAGGACTTTTGAGAACTGCCACCTGGAACTGCCAA
>CM053583.1:160795278-160818731 GCA_028627135.1 Pseudochirops cupreus
GGCAGAAAGTGACTTGATGAGGACACTGGCTATGGCTTTGTTGAGTCTTGTCTCCCCAGGAACTGAGATTGCTGAGGGCTTGCCTTGAGTGAAGATGAAAGAAGGACCTTTCCTTAGGTATTCAATGCTGAGTTTAACTTTGTTGTAACTTAAGGGTGGATGGCCTTTTGTGTTCTCCTGCCCCTTTTGAGATTCAGGAGTGGGAAGCCTTTGAGGTGTTTTTTTTTTTTTTTGTGCTCTGTGACAGATCAAATGAACGTAATTTGTTTATGGTTAGAGAATAATCTCCATTTGAGAAGAGACTTTTGACTGACTAAAGGAATGTACTGTCTAGGGGTGAAGTAGTACCTGGCTTGAATTGAGAACTTGCTTGCTAAAGGAACAAGTTATACTGTATTTTGACTTTCTCTGTTCTGTGAATGTTTGCTGAATAAATGGGGTTTATTTGCTGGTAATCCAAACCTTGGAAGTTGCCTTTGCTTGGCATTACAGAAGCCAATCTTCAGACAGAGGCTGGCAAGGTTATGGACACCCTCTAAAAACTGAAGATGCAAAGTCTCCTCTATGATGTGCAGCACTTCAGGGCTGTACGTGCTGCTGTTGTCAAACACCTGCTGAATGGTTAGTCCAAAGGAGAATGGGGAGATGTTCAGCATGTTCAACAAGATTGTTTCCCTTGCACCCACTTTGTCTCCAGTCTTAATTAGCTATACATCACTCCAGATTTCAATGGTGAACCTGGAAATCTTGGTGGTGATACCCAGAAACTGGAAGAAGTAAGTCTTCTCGGGACCCAGATTGGTATTCTGTGCTGGCACAGTGACATTACACCACGATCCCCTGAATATGAGGCAGCAGTTTCTCCAGGGCAGGATTATTCTCCACATGCCCACAAATGGCTTTGAGCATCATGGTGTAGCAATTTTTTTAAACATTTGTTTTTAAAACTTTGAATCTCAGATTTTTTTCCCTTCTGCCCTCCTCACCCACCCCCAATGGGAAGATAAGCAGTTCAATATAGGTTGTACATGTATAGTTACACAAAGCATTTCCATAGTAGTTATATTGTGAAAGACTAACAATAATTCCCTTCATCCTATCCCACCCCCCATTTCCTCTATTTTCTTATTTGACCCTGTCCCTTTTCAAAAGTGTACTTCTACCTACCCTCTCCCCCAATCCACCCTCCCTTCTATCATTCCTCCTCTTATCCCCTTCCCCTCTATTTTCCTGTAGGGGAAGATACCCAATTGAGTGTGTATGTTATTCCCTCCTTAAGCCAAATTCAATGAGAGTAAGGTGGACCCATTCCCTTTCACCTTCCTGCTCTTCCCCCCATTGTAACAATTTTCTCTTGACTCTTTTATATACTAATCTATGTCTCCCTTTCTCCTCCCTATCCTTCTCTCTCACCTCTTAATTTTATTTTTTTAGATATAATCCCTTCCTATTAAACTCATCCTGTGCCCTCTGTCTATGTATACATATAAATACATATGCACATACTCACTATATTGGTAATGTAATTTGAATCTGAAGACTCCTTTGTGTTGCCAAAGGTAGCAGGTACTTAACACTTAGTAATTGATCAAGCCTCTGTTGGGGAAACAGAAGGTATGAATTCCTGTTTCCTTTTGCTGACATAACAGGAAGAGGTTGACTAAAACAGGAAGCTAATGCTTTATGTATATAAGGAAAAGTCCCAGAGAAGGACAGTCAGAATTTCTTGGGACCAGCATCTGGAGACAGAGCAGCTGCTGGAGAGAACTGAGAATTGAGAACTTAGGGAGATCTTCTTGGAGTAGGCTCCATGAAGGCTGGAGCAGAGCTGAGGAGAATGAAGAGGAAATCTCTGCCCCACCCCCACCCAGGTTCAAGAGTATTGTTTTGATTTTGAAAACCTGGATGGAGTGATTTTGATTCTGTGAGCCAACTGAGACTTCTTCCGGGTCTGAGGGCCAGCCTGAGTTGCCAAAGGATGGAGGAAGCATGACTGTGATGCTGAGACTTTATCTGTTTGTGGCTTTGTTGGGCCTTGACTTCCCGGGAGCAGAGAGTATGAGGGATTTGAGATGGACTGGACACTGTGAACTTCAATATGGAACAGGAACTGCCTGGAGAACTGGACAAGGACCTGGGAGCTGTCTGCCTTTGGACCCAGGTGACAGTTTGGTGAATCTATGCAGGATCAGGGACAATGGAAGGGGATTCAGGGAATCCAAGAAACCACCCTGCTTTAAGCTGAAAGAAGACTTTATTTGGATACTGTGCATTAATGAAGATGATTATAATTTACTAGTGACTTAGGGGTGGAGGGTCTGTGTAATAAAGGATTATTGATTGACTAAATGATCATGCTTAGTGATTGATGACTGAATAAGTAATTGATTTGTAACCTACTATGCCTCATGAATGGAAGTCTTTGACTATTTTACTTTGTGATTGAATTAAGGATTTTGTGAATACTTGAGTTACTAAATGTATGTCCTCTGTTCAAAACTCTGTGACCATTGTAATGGAAACTATGTAGCCATTTTCTGTGATAAGTTGTTGTAAATGCTGTATTTTGACTATCTGTGATAAGTTGTAATATTGTGAAAGCTGTACCTTCATGTCTGTGAATGTTTTGCTTTGATTTGTTATAGAATAGAGTATTTACATACTGTGTAATCAGAACCTTAAAAGCTGTTCACAGTAGCATTCTTCTGAAAATCTGCTAGTGCTTGGCTTTACACTCACACATATTTATACACACATACACCCTTCTATACATACATATGTGTGTACATATACATATATATATAATCCCTTCAATTATCTTAATACTGAGAAAAGTCTTATGAGTTACAATTATCATTTTCCCATCTAGGAATATAAATAGTTCAACTTTAATAAGTTCCTTACTATTTCTTTTGCCTGTTTACCTTCTCACACTTCTCGATTCTTGTATTTGAAAGACAAATTTTCTGTTCAGCTCTGGTTTTTTTTATCAACAATGCTTGAAAATCTTGTATTTCATGGGATGACCATATTTTTCCCTGAAGCATTATATTTAATTTTTCTGGGTAAGTGATTCTTGGTTTTAGTCCTAGCTCCTGTGGCCTCCAGAATATCATATTCTAAGCTCTTCCATCCCTTAGGGTAGAAGCTGCTAGGTCTTATGTTATCCTGATTGTGTTTCCACAATACTCAAATTGTTTCTTCCTGATTGCTTGAAGTATTTTCTCCTTGACCTGGGAACTATGGAATTTGGTTGTAATATTCCTAGGAGTTTTCTTTTGGGGATCTTTTTTAAGAGGTGATTGGTGAATTCTTTCCATTTCTATTTTGCCCTCTGGTTCTAGAATATCAGGGCAATTTTGCTTGATAATTTCTTGAAAGATGGTATCTTGGCTCTTTTTTTGATCATAGCTTTCAGGTAGTCAAATTAATTTTTAAATTATCTCTCCTGGATCCATTTTCCAGGTCAGTGTTTTTTTTTTCCCAATGAAGTATTTCACATTGCCTTCTATTTTTTTTTTTATTTGTTTGGATCTGTTTTATAGTATCTTGATTTCTCATAGTCATTAGCTTTTTTTTGCTCCAACCTAATTTTAAAGGAATTATTTGCTTCAGTGAGTTTTTGAAATTCTTTTTCCATCTGGCAAATTTGACTTTTTAAGGCATTCTTCTCCTCATGGGATGTTTGGGCCTCTTTTTGCCATTTGGGTTAGTCTATTCTTTAAGGTATTATTTTCTTTGGTATTTTTTGGGTCTCTTTTAGCAGGCTATTGACTCATTTTTCATGATTTTCTTGCATCTTTCTCATTTCTCTTCCCAATTTTTTCCTCCACTTCTCTTACTTGATTTTCAAAATCCTTCTTGAGCTCCTCCATGGCCTGTAATCAGTTCATATTTTTCTTGGAAGCTTTTGATATAGGAGTTCTGACTTCATTGTCTCCCTCACATTCCATTCTTTGATCCTTTCTGTCCCTCAAAAAGGATTCTATGGTCTGTTTGTGCTTCCTCTGCTTGCTCATATTGCCAGCCAATTACTTAACTTTTGAGCTCTTTGCAAGTATAGAACTCTGCTGATTGCTGGGGTTTTCACAGCTGCCAGACCTGTTAGGAGGGCGCCCTCTCTGCAGCCACCACAAGCTCTGCCACACTGGCCACATACCCCAGGACCACCACCCAAGACTATGATCCAGATCTAAGCAGGTTAAAGCAATTACCCTCTGAATGCTCACTTGTTCCCCCTACAATTTGCAGGCCAGGAGCTCTGGGGGCAGCCATGCTATTACTGAGAACAGGAGGAAAGGAAAGAAAGTGCTCAGAATCACGTTTTATCTAGTGGCACTCTACTAACATTCTTGTTCACTAAACCACAAGTGAAGATGCTATTGGAAACTGAATCATTTCAACCATTTATTTGACTTAAAATCAGAGAGCGTTAAATCTGATTCTGCACCAAATTTATTCCTATACTTTGATTTTACATAAGAAAAAAGTAAAAATTCTCATTCACACAAATATGCAGTAGAAAACAGTAGGAGCATTTTATAAACTCCCTTGCTAGAAATTCAATTTTTAAGATTTTTAGGTAAAAATTTATAAAGCTGTTATTTTAGAATGATGTTTGTAGTACAAAATCTATTGATATATTAATTAAATTTTGAAACTGCTTATCTAGTGCCAGTTTATGTCACAGATGTTAAAAAAAAAATCAAATAGTTTGTGAATCCAATTTAATGAAATTCCCTCTCCTTCCTTCCCCTTCCTCACTCATTGAGAAGGGAAGCAATGTAGAATATTAATTATACATTATAATTATAATTATATATTATACAAAACAAATTTCTGTATTAACCATGTTGCAAAATAAAACAAGAAAAACAATGAAATTATGTTTCAATCTGCACTCAGACTTTATTCATTCTCTCTGTGGAGATGGATGATATTTTTTATCAATAGTCCTTCAGAATTGTCTTGCATCATTGTATTGTTTAGAAAAGCTAAATCATTCAGAGTTCATCATTGTACAATATTTCTGTTACCGTGGACTGGTTCTGCTCCCTTCACATTGCATCAGGTCTTATAAGTCTCTCCAGGTTTTTCTGAAAGCATCCTATTTGTCATTTCTTGTAGCAAAAGAATATTACATTACAATCATACACCACGTCTTATTCATTCATTCATTCCCCAGTTGATGGACCTCCTCTCAAGTTCCAATACTTTGCTACCATCAAAAGAGCTGCTATAAATATTTTTGTTCTTATAGATCCCTTTTATTTCCTTTGATCTCTTTAGGATATAGACCTAATAGTGTTATCACTGTGTCAAAGGTTATGCATAGTTGTATAACCTTTGGGGCACAGCTCCAAATTGCTTTCCAGAATAGTTGAATCAATTTACAACTCCACCAACAATGCTTTAGTATGACAATTTTTCCACATCACCGTGAATCTTGATTATTTCCCTTTTCTGTCATGCTAGCCAATCTGATAGGTATAAGGTGGTGCCTTGAAGATGTTTTAATTTGCATGCCTATAATAAGTAGTGATTTAGAGGACTGTATATGACTATAGATAGCTTTGCTTTCTTCTTTTGAAAAATGCAGTTCACATTCTTTGACCATTTATCAATGATAATTTTTTTTTCTTGGATTGGGTAAGGCAGGGCAGTTGGGATTAAGTGACTTGCCCAAAGTCACATGGCTAGTAAGTGTTAAGTGTTTTAGGCCAGATTTGATTTCAGGTCATCCTGACTCCAGGTCTGGTGCTCTATTCACTGTACCACCTAGCCACCCTGATAATTCATTTTCTAAAAAAGAAATTATATAATGTCCCAAAGCACTAAGTACTGTTCTCAGTTTCATGGTTTTAAAATCTTACTCTTTTTAATCTTGCTTTTTTACCAAATTAAATATTGAAGATGTTTGCCTTTGTACCTATAATAATGTACTGTTAGTTGATTTTTTTTTAAGATATCTACTAAATAATAAAATTCTTGTGGTCATGTCATATCATTTGTACATTTAGTCAGGTGAAAAGGAAGATCATTGAAGAAGAAAAGCAACTTGTTTCTTAATTCAATATATCAATAATAACTCTGTCATGGTAAAGTCACCTAAATAACATCTATGTGTATTAAAAGTGTAACATGCTTTCTGCCTTTATTGTTGCATAAAATGATAAAAATAAAAATAATGGGTTTTGATTTTGTAAAATTATTTTGATAATTTAACATGCTTTTAAGTTTAGACATTCTCTTTAATTTTAAAACTTGTCACGTATTCTGCAATATGTACCTACTATATTTGTGTTGATTTTTAACAGGAAAGAAAAAAAAAACATTCCCCAAATTCCCAGTCACTGGTTTTGTTCCATTTGTGCAAATTCCACAAGAGGAGTAATTGATTTGTTTCTCTTCCAAATATGAATTAATTAGTTTAAAAATATTTTCCCGAGTTGTAGATACTATTAACTGATAATACAACAACATATTCTCTTCTGCTTTACTATCATGAAGATATCATATAACTACAATTAAAATTGCTACATTGCAAAGATCAGATGTATCATTTGATTTAAAAGTATAAATGTTGCTTTTTTGGAATTCTATGTACAATAAATGATTCAATTTCATCAGACATATAATGTATTCAATGAGGTACTGTATTGTCAGAAATTAATATCATCTCTAACTTAACAGAATAATCTTCCAATACATACTTGATATTTGTTATGGCGCACTGAAACCTTGTTTTTTCTGCACTAGTATAAGCTTTCCTATTTTTTTTTTTTGCAATTTAATAGCTTACTAAATATGAAGCCTCAATTCCTTTTCTACTTTCTTGTTTAATTCACAAAATTATTCAATATTACAGACATTCAAGTCTTCTTCTTTCCATTAAAAAACAACATAGCTTTCATGTTTTGATTATAAATAATGAGACAAAAGAGAAAATTTTAAGCTACTGTTTATAAAAACTTCAAAATTACATATTGCAGTCATAGGTAGTCATTGTCTCTAAGAAATCAAAAACTGAAATTAACATATTCTTCATCATACTTCTTTTCTTTTCTCTTATCCATGGTAATATTTATACTTTGAATATCTTCAAGTATTATTTTAGAATTATGATCTATGAAATGATTTTTGCTAATTTTCTGATCAGAGTACATTAAATCTGAATGACTATTTTGCAATATCTAATTTACATATTTTCCAGAATTTTTTGGTATATTCCTAGCATAAAATAAATGATCCACTGGATATACTAAAATATAACAAAAATTTTATAAAAGTATTTCTATAAAATTTCAAGTTTACATTCAATACTCAATAAATATATAACAACATTATATCAGTACAACTGATGTGAATGTGTGTTCCTCAATGTAATTTTGTTTCCAAACCACAGACAGGCTTCAGAACACTTCTGCTACAGTTACACAGTGTACTTGAACTCTGGAAGATATGACTCCTTAAGAAATTGATGAAATGAATAGCTTGTATTAAAGAAGAAATCAACCATTGAGAAAGAATAGCTCCTCACCTCTAGGGTGATTAAAAAGACCTTCTTTCTTTTCTCTCCACTTTTTGGCTATGCTGTCTTAAAATGAAGCTACTCTCTCAGCAGGAGATAGTATAGCCAGAAAACAGACAGTCACATCAGTTGAGACAGGATATGGCTCTGAGACAATACGAGAGTCAGCCTTCACAGTCATTATTTCAGTTGAGGAGTAAGTCATCTAAGCAATGTTAGCCATCTTAGCAGAAACCCACAGAAGAAGTATGAGGAATGGAAACACTATTAGGGCCTTGCAGTCCTGGAGTTGTGAGCTACATGGCCACATATATTCCCCTCAAGGTATACACATTTTGTCCCAATTACTGTACTTTATTTTTGTGTCTACTGTATATGTGCATAATATGTGCAGTTGTGGGGCAGTATGCTCCATGTTTATGAGGGGACTGTTATGTTCCTATTGTGCTAATAATGCCCTCTCAGTAAATATCTTTGCTTTAAGCTAATTACGTATACTGATTGTGAAAGGTAATCACATTAGTAAGGGCTCATGAGCTATGGTTTTAGAAGTAAGGGCCCACAGAATACTTTCAATCTGGGGTAGCCCCCTCCCCCATGTCCCAGGAAACTCAATCTGTGAGTGCATGTTTTGGAGGGATAGTGCAGAGTGGCACTAGATAATCTGATTTTATTTTTAATAAAAATATGAGTTAAAAATGAATAGCTTGTTATAACACAAAACATTTGCCTTTCCATTGACATGACATGAACTATATTAAATGATAAACATACTCAAGGTTCAATTGCCTATATTGTATAATGTTTGTATATATACTTTTGCAAGGAAAGAAACTCTTAGGATGCAACTTTCTTGTCTTCTACCACTGCCATGCTAGGTCTGCCATTCAGAGAGTCTACTAAACACATGATTAGTGCTATCAACCAGATCATTTGTAAATTCACAAGACAGAAGAATAGTAACCTAAGTAAAGGCTACTTCTAAATTAGAATACAGCCTTAATACTGTAGTGAAAAGTAACAAATAGTAAAAATTTATTTTTAGTAAAAAAATAAAATAAAATAGTAAAAAAAAACAGTAAAAATAATAAATAGTAAAAAAATAAATAGTAAAAAAATAGTAAAAAAATTTTTAAAAAAAGTAATTAAAGTAATAAAAGAACTCCTATGATGTTCTATGATAGTGTAATGATAATGGAATTTAAAGATCCCCATGTATTGGCTTGCTTTTCAAGGTGGAGTATTAAAACCCACAACTTGTCAATCCCACTTGTGGGATGGACTTATTGATGTGAAGAGAGAGGGCTGAACTGGGAGGAGCTGGTGCTGTGGATTTAGAGAAAAGCCCAAGAAGAGAGAAAGGCCAAGCAGAGAGAGGCCAGAAGAATTTTGGGGAAGCGGTATTGTGGAGGCAGAGAGAGAATTGCTGGGAACAGAGTTGCTGAGAGAGAGAGAGACTGCTGAGTGGAGCTGCCCAGGACTTTTGAGATCTGCCACCTAGAGCTGCCAAGAATTGAGGAGGCATGGATGTGTTGCTGGTATTTTGTCTGTCTGTTTTGATGTTGTTTTGCCAGATTCTTCTGCTGGTGAAGAACAATGCTGTTGTTGTAGAGGTCCTGGAACTTTGCTGTTGGTTCAGAAGCCCTGAAGAAGGATTTTCTTGTATGGGTACATAAATCCTGGAAGAGAGTCTTGCTGATGTTTTTAGGGGCTCTGGGACTGATCTGCAGGCAAAGAGTGACTTGATGAGGACACTGGCAATGCATATTGTGGCTTTCTTAAGCTTTGTCTCCCCAGGAACAGAGATTGCTGAGTACTTGCCTCCTGTCAAGATGAAGACAAGACCTCTCCTTGGGTATTCAATGCTGTGATGATATCTTAACCTTGTTGTAGCTTAAGGGTGGATGGTCTCTTGTGCTCTCCTGCTTGAGAAAGTGTTTGGTGTTAATGGATGGTATTGTAATTCAGTTGTGATCCAGGGGTGGGAAACCTTTGACTTTTTTGTGCTCTGTGATTGACCAAATGAATGCACTTTGTTTATGATTGGAAATTAATCTCCATTTGCAAAGATACTAAATGAATGTACTGCCTAGGAGTGGGCTACTTTGACTAATGTACCAGCCAGGGATGGGATACTTGGACCTGGGTACTTTGCAATTGAATTGAGGACTTACTGAATTATTGAGTTATGCTATATTTTGATTTTCTGTGAATGTTTTGCCTTAATCTGTCACTGAATAAATGGAGTTTGCTATGCTGGTATTCTGAACCTTGGAAGTTGCCTTTGCTTGGCATTACGGATAGTTTGAAGATGATTGTAATCGGCATGTCCAGAGATAATAGTTTTCAAATAACCTGAGGTGGGAAAGCTGTGGCCTCAAGACCCCATGTGGCTCTGTAATTCTTCAAGTGCAGCCCTCTGACTGAATCCAAACTTCACAAAACAAATCCCCTTAATAAAAGGATTTGTTCTATGTAATGGTAATAGGATTTGAAAATCTTCCATGACCCTTGTATGGGAAATCAAACAGGTACTTAGCCCATCGTTTTAAGTTCATGACTGAATCAAATATTAAGATCCAGAACTTGTGAATCTCACATTGGAAGGACGTTGCTGATGTAACCAGAAGGGGTGGAACAGGGAGGAGCTAATACCATATATAAGGAAAAGATGAAACTAGAGAGCCAGAACTTCTGAGGACTGCTAGGAGCTGGATTACTTCTTCTGAGAATCAAATTGAGAACTTCTGAAAGCCAGCCAGAGCTGCTGAAAACTTCTGAGAGCCAGCCAGAACTGCAGAGAATGCAAACTGCTGGGAGTAAGCAGAGTGGAGGCTGAGGAGCTACCTTGAGTAAGGAGAGGAGGATCCTTGCTTGAGGGAGCCTGTTTTGTTTTGAAGGCTTGGGAATGTGGGTGTTTGCTGCATTGGTTATGTGCATCAACGTTGTGGTTACTATAATGAATTTGACTTTCTGGCTTTGGGATTTGGTTTTTTCTGTTATTTGAATAAATGTTTTGGTTCTGTCCTCCATATGGAAAGCCTGTTACATTTTGTGATTAACTACACCAGCATATTCATAGCCGCCATGGACACTGTAAATATTGTGTTGCTGGTACATTCTATGAAATTTGGACTCAGCCAAAAGGCTCACCCAAGTCTACATGTGACCTCAAGGCTGCAGGTTTCCCACACCTGGTTTATAATATCTTGATCACAGGATTATACAGCTAATGAGGTATGATTACAGGGCAACAGAAACAAACTGGACAATTCTCCTGGTGTGTTGTATAGAATGCAAATGAGAGAATATGTGTGTTTCTGGGTATTTGTTCAGAAAAAGTTTGCACTTAAATGTTGAATCCTTGTGGTGGTTTGTAAACAATTTGATGACAAGTTGAGAAACCTCAAGAATGTGCATAGTGGGAAATGTAACAAGCACCAGAATCTTCATGTACATGATCATAATGGCTTTAAATGTCTACAGAACCAACCAATTATGTTTCAAACATAGATATGCTTGTTTTCACAAAAGAAAAGTGTATCTGTAACACAATGACCAGCTATTTACTGCTTAAGGAACCATAAATAACTTCTAGCACAGACTCTTTGGAATCATAAGAAAATCTCCAAGGAATTCACAAACCACTTCCTGGGAAATCCTAGAATAGTGGAAAAAATGCTAGTTATGGAGTCAGAATAGGAGGATTGGAATCAGAGTTCTACCTTTAACCAGTCATAAGATTCTGTACCTTTCTGCACCTATTTCCTTATCTTACTGATGTAGATAATATTTTCACTCACAGAGGTGTTTTTTTTTAATTTCATAAGTGTATATCTCTTTGGATCAAATTATCACCATTTCCAAATTTATTATCTCAAATATCAAAGAAAGAGAAAAATGACTCATATGGACAAATATATGTATAGCAGCTCTCTTCATAGTAGGCAAAAATTTGAAAATGAAAAAAAGCCACGCATGAGCAGCTTTCCAGAAGAATGCTGCTGTGAATAGCTTTCAAGGTTCTGATTACATAGTGTAGCAAACTCTCTGTTCAACAACAAATTAGAGCAAAGCATTCACAATAAATCAAGGTACAGCATTCACCATGTCACAACTCAACAACTTATCACTAAAAATGGCCACATAGTTTTCACCAAAGTGGTCACAACAGGTTTTCCACAAAGTATAATCATTTAGTAACTCAATCATTCAATCATCCTTAAAGAGTCTTGGCTCCTTAAGGGAAACAAAATACAAAAGTCAAAGTACTCCACCCTTGGGGTAATCTCAATTGGAGATTAGTTTCCAGTCATAAACAAAGTACATTCATTTAGTCAATCACAAAATTCTTAACTCAGTCACAAAGTACAAAAGTCAAAGTTCTCCACCCCTAGGTCACAATAAATCATAATCTTCTCAGTCAGTACACCCTATCCAAGTCTTTCAGCTTGACTTGAGGCTGGTTCTCAGCTCCCCTGGTTCTCCTTCTATGGTCCCAGCTCCTACCTGAATTCAGAAAACTGTTACCTGGATTCAAAGGCAGACAACTCCCAGCTCCTTGTACATCTCTCCTTGCAGTTCCTGTTGCACATTGGAGCTCAGTGTCCAGTCCACCTTAAATGCTTCACAGTCTCTATTCCTGGGAAGTCAAGGCTTAACAAAGCCACAAAGGACGGACACCATAGTCATGCCTCCTCTGGCAGCTCTGGCTGGGCCTCAGAAGTCCTCAGCAGCTCGGCTGGCCCTCAGAAGAAGCTCCACCACCACAATTTCCCAGGAAATTCTGCCTTTCCCAGTTTGGGTTCTTCCTTATATTCAGTATTGCTCCTCACTGTTAAGCCCTTTCCATTTGAAATTAGGTGCTAAGTACTTGTCAGCTTTCCAATAAAAAGTGATCTTCAAATTTCACTACCATTACACATGGTCTCCACTTATTGATGAATGGTTCAGTTGTGGTATATGAATGTAATGCAATATTAATGTGCTATAAATATGACAAAATGAATAGTTTCAGAAGAAACTGGAGAGACTTTTATTATGCATCATGAAATGAGCAAAACTAAAACAATTTACACAATGATAAGAACATTAGAGAATAAAAGAAACTCTGAAAGACACTAGAACTTTGAGTAATGAAATAATAAATCATAAGTCCAGGGACTGAAGGTGAATCATGCAACCCACCCCCTGCCAGAAAGGTAGTAAACTTAAAATCCAGAATTAGATATGAATATTTGTCCAACAACAACTTGAGGATTTGTTTTTCTCTATTATGCATATTTGTTTTGTTCTGTTTTGAGGGTGAAATAATAAATAATTGCAAAATAAATGAAAAATATAATAAAAGAAAGTTGGCAGTGATTTTACAGGTTATAATTTTTAAAGCCAAGGAAAAACTTAGAAATTAAGACAGCAGGTTCTTTTGAATATTTTGATAACTTTCTCAATAAACTGGCTTATTTTTTTTTTATTCTATGTATTTTATCTCCTCCTTTAAAACATGTGTTGCTTTGGGAATCCCTCTCGTTTTACAAATGAAGAAACTGAGGCGCCAGAGAAATTAGGTGATTATAGGTCATATCACCCAACCTCTCACAAGTAGTAAATGACAGATATAGTTTGGATCCCAGGCCTTTTGACCACAAACTCGAGTTAACCCTCACCACTTTAAAAGTCATGAGAGCTTGGAGAGCCATCCTGGTATGGCACGCCATGACAAAAATAAATTATCTATCTCTCTATCCACATATACATACATACATAGATATATGTGCATACAGATAAAGATAGCTACTGAGAGAGACACGGAGATAAAGGCAGTGTGTTTGCTGCCAGCCCCTCTCAGCACTGCTCCTCCCCCTTTCTTATAATGAGAGAATGGTTTCCACCAATCAGGGTTGAACCCAGGAAATCAGTCTGGGCCTGCGCAGAAAGCTGGCCCAGCCTCCCAAGGCTTTCTTTTTTCTAAGGGGAAGAACTCGGGGAATCCTCAGGTATATCCGCTGCCAGTTACCTTGGTTTTCTCATTCATGGGAGAAGGTAGCTTTCAATCACTATGACTTCCAGGCAGTGGACCCCTCACATTTCGGGGTAGCATCGCCCTGAGCAGAGCCACGGGAATGGCGTGGCGAGTCCCTCAGGTAAGAGGCCTTCACTTTCCCCTCGCCCTTGTCCTGCGAGAGGCTCTGCGCCTGCGCGGCCCTGAACCAGGTGCCTGCCTTGGGGAGCCACGTGACAGTCGGTGTTCCCTCTCCCTCCTCTTTGTCCCCTTGATTCCTTTGTGGAGCTAATGGGTGAGGCTGTGTTTCACCTTGTTAAGTAATCCCTTTTCTGTATTCAGACTCTAGGCTTCTTTCTGGCCTGTTTTTAGCGAGACTCTCGTTGGATTTGCTTTGGGCTCCGCTCTCCATTTTAAGCACAGTGATGAGCTGCGGGCTGAAAGTCTGTAGGACCTTAGTTTCCTTATCCATAAAATGGGTATAACAGTACCTACCTCTCGGGGTGTTATAAGGCTCAAATGAGATGCTTGTGAAGTTTTGACTCAGTCTCTGGCATATAGTAAATAATACATAAAATGTTAGCTATTATTACCATCATTATTATTAGTATATTAGCCAGATGGTGGGAGAAGTCTAGGGAAAACAACCAGGATAACTTAAGCTTTGAGTCCACGCCGTATAAAGATCCATTGAAGGAGGAGGCCTTCAGCTCCCTGGTCCCCTCAATGCCTCCCACGCTCTTTGCCCTCTTACTCAAGGCACTAGGAGCTCTTCCTTACTTCCAGCATGAAATATAAAATCATGATTGTACTTTTAAAGGTCTTAACAACTTTGCCATTTCCTACCTTTCCAGTTTCATTTATTACAGTTTATTTGCTTCCACAGATCCCATCTTTCTCTGATCACTCAAAGCATGTTGTTAGTCACAGAAGAGGAACCCTGTATGACAAGGACTTTGAAAAGCCAGATATACAGTTAACCTAAATTTGGTTTGGGGCAGTGTCAGTGTATTAAAAGCACCAGTCACAGTTAAGTCTTTAGGCTTATTGAATCCTACTTAGTATATAGAAATAGAGATGAAGAGACCTATATAGTTTGAAATTTACCAAATAAGATGGACAGAATAGAAGGAAAGTTAGTTGCATTGAAGTCATTAATTTTCTGGAGAATTGAAATGTACCTTCTCTCTTTCACAGACAGTGAACTGTGGGTGGGACTGTGAGAATATTTCATACACTGCCACATTGAAGTTGGTTTGTTTTGTTGATTTTTTTTCCCCCTTAATTATTTCAGGGACTTACTCAGCATGGGAGGGATATATTCAGAAATAAAACTGCTATCAAAATAAAAGGTATTAACAAATTTTTAAAAATACATATTATAAATTTCAAGCTTTATTTAATTCTTTCCTTTTGATTCACTGTTACAATATCTACTGTTATTTATTACTATCAATATTAACACTTCCTTTTGGGTATACTGATACTGACTGGGAGGTAAATGGAGTTTTGGTAAAGGACAGAAAGAATGATAAAACTAGTGTAGCTCTAGTCCAAGACAAGAGATTATTTATACAATGCATACATATCTACTTATACACACACGTATATGTGTATTTGTGTGGATGTATATATACACACATATTTATATACATACACCCATGTGTGTATTCATATTCCAGCTTTCAAATGAATTATTGTTAGACTTGATCCCCCAGACATTTTCTCATTTTGAAGGTCAGAGACACCTCCACTAAAGGCATCATGATGAATTGTCTGTTTCTTTCTCAGAATTCTGTGTAATTGTGTTTACAGTCACTTGGCACTGAATAAAACTAACCTATTAGAGCTACATTTGGTAGGCGAGTATCCCTACCAGACAAATACTAAATTGTCATAAAATATCCCAAAACAAATATTTAATGAAATCCCATGTGCCTTTAGTTAGTCGGTGCATTGGATAGAGAACTGGTCCTGGAGACGGGAAGACCTGGGTTTAAATGCCTCTTCACACATTGCCTTGCTGTGTGAACCTTGCAAGCCACTTAACTTTTGTTTGCTTCAGTTTCCTTAACTGTAAAAACGGGGTTCATTATGTCACTTACCTTGCGAGACAATTATAAGGGTCAAGTGAGAAGATGTAAAGTGCTTAGTACATAATAGGTGCTATATAAATGCCTATTTTCTTCCCTTTCCCCTTCCCTTTGAACTGTTGGAAATCAAGTTTTTGCTTTCAAATTATAAAAGAGAATGTAAGAAAAATGCTTCAAAGTTGTTGATTAGAAATTTCTGTTTAATGTTTGTATATATATGCATATAACATACAATTTAAAATATGTAATCAATACATTACTATGACATTATAGATTAGTGGTATTATTAATAATATGTTGATACTTACCGCACAAACGTATTTGCCCTAGAGAGTTCCAGTCACTTTTCAGGATATTCATGCTCGATAAATACGCTTGAAGAACTTGAAATGGGGACCGGGGTTTAAAAAGTAATTGCAAGGTAAATAATTTAAATTTTACAACCTTTATTTGTTCTTTCAGTAGCCTTTTCTGTCTTCGTTTTTAATTTAACTGTTGGAATATGTTGTATTCTCTGCATATATGATGAGCGAGTTTATACCTTGGAAAACATTAAGGTTCAAATGGTGCATCTTGGAGTAATATACATTACTAGGGTGTGATGCATCTTTGTCACCTTGTGTACTTTTAAAAGGACATCTCTTAAAGGTCTTTTTTTCTTAAAAAGATACCTACTAAGGAAAGAATAAGTAATGAGACAAATGTCCCTTTCTCTAGAGACTGTTAAAAAAGGAGACAGACACTTTCTTTGGTGATTGCCTTTATTTTCCTTGTTTGTTTGCAAGTCTGCTCGCTCCTTTTCGTTTTTACTGTTTTTGTGGGAAACACATGTTTTCAAAGCAAAGGTTTCCAGTGTTTCTCTTTTACTGACGGTCTCTCTTTTGTCACTGATGGTCAGGGTGAGGTTTGCAATTCGTTGTTTTTGTTTACATCTGCATCTTTTGCCTTTTAGAAGATACTAATTCGTTCCTTTATGCCATTTCTGGTAGATACAGTATAAACTTAATGCTATTCAGATGCCTGATTCTTTATATTTGAAGGTCCTTCTCCTATCTATTTACAGATTTTGTTGTTTTTATTTGGAATTTTAAAATTTAACCATCATTTATCTTGGAGTTGGAAGCATTAAGGGTTTTTAGTTTGGTTTGGGTTTTCCTAGTCCATTGGTGTTTGGTTTTCTTAATTCTCTCCTAGTATTCTGGGCACACATAGCCATTCATCCTGGGTTTTGTCTTGCCACTGGACTCTGATGACTCTGGATGAGAGAGTGAGGCTGAAGACTTTGTGTAGCTTGTCTCCCTTAAATACAGTTCACCTATGATTCAAGATATCATCCCATGATGTCATTGGCCATTTTTATAAAGGAAGGAGGAACAACAGCATTGTCTCCTAGCACTGCTCCTGACTCTGTACTTTGTGAGCAGCGCTCTCAGCTTGTAAATTCCTCTACCCCCGCTGCCTTCTCTGAAGAATGAAGGTGAAGTAAAGCTAAAAAGAGGATACTTTGTCCACACTACTTCTGGTAAGTGCCCACTGAAGTCAAATGACTATTCCTGTAAAAATGTTGTTTACATATTTTAATAATAAGGAATGTCATCAAATATCTTTGGTTTATCAGTGCCTACTGTTTTTACTAAGAAAAGTATCTAATATAACAAAAAAACATGTGCAAGTTAAGTATAAAGATTTAAGAAATATATTTAGATCTCATCTTTCTGCCAAAATTCTATTCATGGATTCAAAAATAGAGCAGTCTGGAAACTAAAGGCAGCATCTGATAGAACTTTATTAGCTATTAATACACAAGAAGTCAACTATAACACACCTCAAGCTCGACTGTATTCCTTTCTTGTGGACCTTGCAAAAATCTATATAACATGGATCACTCCCATTGAAAGCCCATGTGTAGTTAATTCCTGTTATCTTTTGCAACATATTAAGCTATGTGTAATTCATTAACTTTTAAGCATAGAGTCTCCATGACAAGTGGTTCTAAAATTAATGGTCTTATCGCCCTCTGTCTACTCTGACCTAAGAAATCTCTGGTCAGATCTGATTTCCCATAGTATGACCTTAATACCTAAAAAGACCTCCTAAAAATGTTGGGTTTCTAGTTAATCAATATACACTGCCTATATACATGAACCTAAACATAATAAATAGCTCTATAAACAGTTCTCAAAAATTTATATATCTATATGTGTCTATATCTATCTATCTGTCTATCTGCTTATTGATTTTTTAGCTTTGTTCAGCCTACATTTTTAAAGCTTTTGTATATTTTGTTTTTACATTACATTTTCAGATTATTACCTTAATGAAGTAAAACAGTTAAATAAATAATACAGTGACTTCATGTGAAATTACATTCAACATTTCATATCTGTAAAATTGTCCTCATATGTATTTCAAATTAACAAATATCTATTTTCTCTCCTCCCACCCCGTTGGGGAAAAAAAAAAGAAAAAAAACAAACAAAACAAATTTTCTTAATGGCTTTATACAAATATCTACTCATTTGTATATAGCCTGATACATATATATATATATATATATATATTTGCATATCAATCTGTGTCTGCAAAAACCTATATAGATTTATTTGTCTGTCTGTCTTGTATGCTAAATCCATTGATCTTCGTTTTTAAAGCTTTCAAAGTTGTTTGTTTTTTGCAGTGCTCTCTTATTATGTAATTTTTTTTGATTGTGTTATTTCATTCTTCACCACTTTATAAAAGTCCTTTAATCATTGAATTAATTTTTTTTCTGGTATTGTTTAGTCAAGTCTGTATCAGTTCATAGAAATCTTTCCACATCTTTTTGAAAACATGATTTCCCTCAACTCTTACAGCAGAGTAATACTCCAATCACATCCATATACCACAGCTTATTCAGCCATTTCTCAACTGATGAATGTCCCCTTTTTTCCAATTATTTGACACTACCAAATAAGCTCTGATAAAAAAAAATTGTACAAATTGCATTTTTTATTATTTTATCTTTTTAATATGGGAGGAGGGAAAGGAATGGAGCAAGCATTTATTAAGTGCCTATTATGTGTTGTGCAAAGCACTTTACAGATATTATCTCATTCGATCCTCACAACAACCCTGAGAGGTAGGTGCTCATTTAAAGTTGGGTAAATTGAAGCAAACAGAAGTTAAGTGACTTATCCAGAGTAACATAGCAAGTAAGTATTTGAGGCCAAATTTGAACCCAAGACTTCCTTTACTGTAAACGTAATGGTGGTATAAGTTGGGTCAAAGGACATAGTAACGTGTTGTGTTTAGTTTCAAATTGCTTTCCAAAATATACCTATTCATAGATCCATCAACAGAAAACAGTAAGTCTTTTTTTGTCACAGTTCCTTACACTTAAATGGATTTTTCTTTTTTTGTCATATTTGACATTGATAGATTTGACATAGAATCTCTGAATTGTTTTAATTTGCATTTCTTCTAAGTAGTGATTTGGAGCGTTTTTTGGTATGGCTATGGATAGTTTCTTTCTTAACTTTGAGAATTCTATTCATATCATTGACCATTTATTAATTAAGGAATGGCTATTTTTCTAAAAAATGTGAATAAGTTCTTTATATATTTTGTAAAGATACATTTTTTAGAGAAAATGGCTGCAAAAGATTTTTTACGAGTTAATTGTGTCCCTATTGGATTTTTTCACAATATTTAATATTATGTTATCAAAATTATGTGTTTTATTTTCTGTGATCCATTCTATTCCTTGTTTTCTCATCAACTTTTCTCCTTTACATAGATCTGATAGGTAGTTTTTTTCCCATGATTCTCTAATTGCTTATGGGATGAACTTACCCACTTAGAGCTTATCTTTGTTTAAATTAGGAAGTATAGGTCTAAGTCTGATGTCACTTTTTAAAAATCTTTTTGTTCCCAATCACATGTAAAACCAGTTTTAACATTTTTTTTCAGATTTTGAGTTCCAAATCCTCGCCCTTCTTCACTTCCTCTTCCCCCATTAGAAGGCAATTTGACAAGAGGTTATACATGTGTAGTCATGCAAAACACATTTCTGTGAAAGTCTTTTTGTGAAAGAAAATGCAGACAAAAAAAACCCTAGGAAAATAAAGAAAGTAAAGAAAAATGTATCTTTGATCCGCATTCAGGCAGTACAAGTTCTTTCTCCAGAGATGGACAGTACCTTTCACCCTAAGTCCTGCAGAATTGTCTTGGATCATTGTATTGCTGAGAATAGCTAAGTTATTAATAGTAGACCATCCTACAATATTGCTGTTACTGTGTACAGTGATCTGATGGATCTGCTCATTTAAACTTTGCATCTGTTCATTGTAAGTCTTCCCATGTTTTTTGAGAGCATCTTGCTCATCATTTCTTTTTTTTAAATTTATATTAACTTCTTTTTAGCTTTCAATATTCATTTTTGGAAGACTTTGAGTTCTAATTTCCCCACCTTCCTTCTCTCCTCCCCAAGATAGCATGCAATCTGCTATAGTCTATACATGCATGATCATATTAAATATATTTCCACATTAGTCATACTGTGAAAGAAGAGTCAGAACAAAAGAGAAAAACCATGCTGCTCATCATTTCTTAAAGCACCCTAGTATTCCATTACAATCATATACAAGAACTTGATCAGCCGTTCCCCAACTGATGGACAGTCCTCTCAATTTACAATTCTTTGCCACCACTAAAAGAGGTCCTAAGAATTACACTTAGATCCTTTTCCTTTTTTTTCCCACTCTTTTTGGGATACTGACCTAGTAGCGGTATTGCTTAGTCAAAGGGTATGCATGGTTTTATAGCCCTTTGGACATATTTTTAACTTGCTCTCCAGAATGGTTGGATCAGTATGCAACTTCATCAAAAGTACATTAGTGTTTAATTTTTCCAAATCCCCTCCAACATTTGTTATTTTCCCTTTTGGTCATATTATGGTAGGTGTGAGAGTAGTAGCTCTAAGTTGTTTTAATTTGCATATCTGTCATCAAGGTGATTTAGAGCATTTTTTTTGTATGATAAAGCTTTTATTTCTTTAAACACTGCCTGTTCATATCCTTTGACCATTTATCAGTTGAGGAATGGCTCTTATTTCTATAAATTTGACTCAGTTTTCTGTGTTTGAGAAATGGCATCTTTATCAGAAAAATTTACTGTAATTTTTTTTCCCCACAATAATGATTACCAGTTATTATTTCATTCCATCCTATTTTCTTCTTGTTTATCACTCTCTCTTTCCTTTTTACCTTATCACTCTCAAAAGTGTTTTGCCTCTGATTTTATTTCCCCCAAACTGCCCTCCTTTTGGTAAGCTTCCCATCTCCTTCTCTTATAGTAAGATAGATTTCAACACCCAACTGAGAATGTATATTATCCTCTCTCAGATAATTTCAATGAGAGTTGGGTTCATGTGACCCTCTCCCCACTTCCCCCATTTTCCCCTCCTCTGTAAAATCTCTTTCATTCCTTTTCTTATATCAGGTAATTATCCCATTCCATCTCTCTCTTTCACCTTCTCTCAGTGCATCTTTCTAATCCCTTAATTATATTTTTTTAGATAATCATACCATAACATTCAACTCAAACCTCTGCTTTCTTTCTTTTGTATACTCCTAACTGCCCTGATAATGAGAAAGTTTTTAGGAGTTATAAATACTATTTTCCTAAAGTTATAAATATTATTTTCCTGTTTTCCTGTTATATTTCCTAATATAATAAATATTATATTCCTAAGAAATATAAGCAGTTTAACCTTATTGAATCCCTTATGATTTCTCTTTCCTGTTTACTATTTCATACTTTTTTTTACTCCTTATATTTGAAAGTCAGGTTTCCTATATAGCTCTGGTCTTTTCATCAGAAATACTTGAAAGCCAAATATTTTCACTGAATGTCCATTTTTTCCCTTGAAAGATTCTATACAGTTTTGCTGGGTAGTGATTCTTCGTTGTAATCCTAGCTCTTTTGCTCTCTGAAATATCGTATTCAGAGCCATTCTTATCCTTTTATGTAGAAGCTGCTTAATCTTGTGTTACTCTTCCTGTGGCTCTGTGATATTTGAATTGTTTATTTTTGGCTGTTTGCAGTATTTTCTTCTTGATTTGGGAGGTCTAGAATTTGGCTATAATATTCCTGGGAATTTTCATCATAGGATCTCTTTTGGGAGGTGATTGGTAGATTCTATTTCTGTTTTAACTTATGGTTCTTGAATATCACAGCCGTTTTCAATGATAATTTCTTTTGTTTTTAATTAATTTTTATTTATTTTTACTTTACATCATTCCTTTCCATGAGATTTTGAGTTACAAATTTTATCCCAGTCCTTCCCCTACCCACCATCCCAAAACAGCAATCCCACTGCATACCCCCTCCCCCAATCTGCTGTCTCCCACATCCTCCCCCTCACTCCTCCAACTTTCCAGTAGGGCAAGATGGATCTCCTTATCCCTGTGCCTGTATATCTTATTTCCCAGTTGCATGTAAATAATAATAATAATAATTATTATTATATATATGTATGTATATATGTGTATATGTATATATATATATATATACATATACATATACATATATATATATATATACATATTTTTAACCTTTGATTCTAGAACTTTAAACTCCAGATTCTTTCCCTTCCTCCCCTGTCATCCACAGCCACTGGAAAGACAAGCAACTCACTGCAAGCCGTATATGTGCAGTTATGCAGAAAATCTCCACAATAGACATATTGTGAAAGACTGACTATATTTCCATCCTTCCTATCCCGGCCTCCACACTCTCCATTCTCTACTTTGTCTCTGTCCCCCTACAGAAGGGTGTGCTTCCAACAACCCTCCCCCCAACCTGCCCTCTCCTCCATCATCGCCCCTTTAATCCCCCTCCCCCCTACTCTTCTTTAGGGCAAGATAACCAATTTACAGTGTATGTCATTCCTTCCCTAAGCCAAATTCAGTTGCCTTCCTGTTCTTCCTCTCCTTTGTAACAGTTATCCCTTGCCTCTTCTATGAGATGCTTAACCCCATTCTGTCTCTTCCTGTCTCCTCTCATTCTATTCCTCTCCCACCTCTCAATTTCACTTTTAAAATATCATCCCTTCCTATATTCAGTTGATCCTCTGCCCTCTATGTATACCTGTACACATATATACACACACTTCTATATGTATTCATATGCATATATACCCTCCTATATAGACATATGTCTATGTATACATATATATATATATACACATTTATACTCCCTTCAACTGTCCTCATACTGAGAAAAGTTTCATAAGTTCCAATTACCGTTTTTCTGTGTAGGCATATAAGTAGTTCAACTTTGATAAGTTCCTTATGATTTCTCTTCCCTGTTTGCCTTCTCATGTTTCTTATATTTGAATATCAAACTTTTTATTCAGCTCTGCATTTTTCCTCAAGAATGCTTGAAAGTCCTCCACCTCATTGAATGACCATATTTTCCCCTGAAACATTATACTCAGTTTTGCTGGGTAGGTGATTCTTGGTTTTTTAATCCTAGTTCCCTTGATCTCTGGAATATCATATTCAAGGCCCATTGATCCCTTAATGTAGAAGCTGCTAGATCCTGGGTTAT
This sequence comes from Pseudochirops cupreus, assembly GCA_028627135.1. NCBI lineage: Eukaryota > Metazoa > Chordata > Mammalia > Diprotodontia > Pseudocheiridae > Pseudochirops > Pseudochirops cupreus. Next base: position 160,818,494 of record CM053583.1, read on the forward strand.
CCTGATTGTATTTCCACAGTATTCAAATTGTTTCTTCTTGGCAGCTTGTAATATTTGCTCCTTGATCTGGGAACTCTGGAACCCGGCTGTAACATTCCTAGAAGTTTTCTTTTTGGGATCTTTTTCAAGAGGTGATTGATGAATTCTTTCAAGTTCCATTTTGCCCTCTGGTTCTAAAATATCTGGGCAATTTTCCTTGAAAATTTCTTGAAGGATGCTTTCTAGGTTCTTTTTTTTA
>CM053583.1:160819231-160839052 GCA_028627135.1 Pseudochirops cupreus
GCTGGTGTTTTTGCAGCTGCCAGAGCTATTAGGAGGCTGCGATCTCCGCAGCCCCCACCAGCTTTGGCTCACTGTTCACTTGCCACAGGGTCACCACCCAATACCATGATCCTGATCCTGGCAGGTCAAGGGAAGAGCACTTAGCCTCTGAATGATTTCTTGGCCCCCCTGCAATCTGCAGGCCGCAACTTCTGAAGCAGCCATGTGGAGGCGGCTGCAGGGTGCCGCTTCAGACCACTTCTAGCTCTGGAGGAAGTCAGCTGGATCCTCTCCCCCAAATTTAGCCAAGTTCCACTGACCTTTTCCCTTTGTCCTTGGCTCTTATGGGTTGATAGTTCTGGAAACTGCCACAGCTGCCAGTTATCTGCTCTCCTGAGAGCTCCAGCTGCAGTTTCTCCTGGATGACCTGAGGCTAAAACCGCATGAGGTTTTGCTGTGCTCTCAGCGTGCTGCGATAAACCCTTTCCATCCGCCTACTGGGCTGCCTTCAGGGAGAGCTTTTTTACTCTATCATTTTGTAGGTTCTGGAGCTCTAAAATTTATTTAGAGTCATATTTTATAGGTATTTGAGGTGGTTATGTGGGGAGCCACAGAGTTCTCCTGCTTTTAAGCTGCCATCTGGACTCCGCTCCCTCATTGATAATTTCCTGAAAGATGTCTAGGCTCTTTTTTTAATCTTAACTTTCAGATAATCCATTAATTTTTAAATTATATCTCCTGGACCTGTTTTCCAGGTCAGTTGTTTTCCCAGTGAGATATTTCACATTTTCTTCTATTTTTTCATTCTTTTAATTTTGTTTGATTGCTTTTTGATGTCTCATAAAGTCGTTATCTTTCCATAGTTCTAATTTTGAAGAAATTATTTTCTTCAGTGAGCTTTTGTACCTTTTTTTACATTTGGCCAATTCTACTTTTAAGGAATTTTTCTTTTTGTTGAATTTTTGTATATCCCTTTCCAGTTGGCCAAATTTGCTTTTCAGGGTATTTTCCTCTTCATAGGGTTTTTATGCCTCTTTAGCCATTGGGCTTATTTTGTTTTTTAAGGTGTTATTTTCTTCAGTGTGTGTGTGTGTGTGTGTGTGTGCGCGCGTGTGTGCGTGCGCGTGCGTGCATACCTTCATGCCTCCTTTACCTTCACTTTTTCCATGATGTTCTTTGCATCACTCTCATTTTTCTTCCCAATTTTTCCTATACCTCTCTTACTTGATTCATAAAACCCTTTTTAAGCTCTTCTATGACATGAGACCAATTCATATTTTTCTTTGAAGCTTTGCATGTGATAGTTTTGACTTTGTTGTCTTAAATGGCCTTTTCTCTTTTTATATCTTCATGTTGGTTTTATTATGATTTCAAATATTCCTGATGGGGAGCAGTGGGGGAGGGGAGGGAAACATGGAACTAAGTAGCAACTTTGAAACATAAAGACAGAAATCAGAAGAAAAAAAAGATAATTACAAATGAACAATGAAAATGAACTTTATAAAGATGAGCTTTTTATAGTTTATTCATAAGCAAAATAGTATAAGCTTGTAGAGCGGATAGCAAAGAGAAAGTTTTATTTTAAAAGAGTAATATATTTTTAATATTTTTCGAGGGGGAGGGCAGTGCAGTTGGGGTTAAGTGACTTGCCCAAAGTAACACAGCTAGTAAGTGTCAAGTGTCTGAGGCCAGGTTTGAACTCAGATCCTCCTGACTCCATGGCTGGTGCTCTTCACTGTGCCATCTAGTTGCCCTTTAAAAGGGGGCAATATTTTGATAATAAAAGGGTAAATAAAAGGAGTGATATCTTGAAATACATTGTGAGAGAGGATTACAGAGAAGAAAAAATAGAAGAGAATAACATTGAAAAATATAAATAATTAACTCATACTTGTGAATATGAATGGGTGGGATGGACTTATTCATAAAAATGGAGAGTTTAGCAGAATTAGATTAGAAAGCAAAATCCAACAAAATATTTATAGAAAACATACCTGAAACATAGACACTCACACAGAATTATAATATGGGGTATGACAATCGTAGGAACAAATTCCTCAGCCCAACAGAAAAAAGCCAGAATAGCAGTTTTGTTTTCAAACAACTTAAGAGCAAAAATAGACTTAATTTTAAAAAGATAATGTGGGAAACTATATTTTTTTGACAGGTAACATAGATCATAACTTGTATATACCTAATGACAAAGCTTCTGATTAAGGAAAAATTAAACGAATTGCAGAGAGGCAGTAAAATGTGAATAGTGGGAAACTTCAGTTTATTCCAAATAAATTTATTCTAGATAAAGATAACCAAAAATAAATAAGGAAGAAGGTAAGAGCTTGAATAGAAATTTAGGAAAAAATACATATGATAGGCTTGTCTACTAACAAAAATAGAAATGAGTATTTATTTTTCATCTGTGCATGGAATCTTTACAAAAATTAATCATGCTTTAAGACACAAAATCATCACAAATGCAGAAAAGCAGAAATATTATATGCATCCTTTGCTGATCATACTTCAATAAAAATATAGTAAAGGTCCTCTGGAAAAAAAATTAAAAAATAAATTGTAGTCTAAATAACTTAATCCTTAAAGAATAGTTAGTCAATGAACAAAATCATAAAACAGTACATAATTTCACTAAAGTAATGATAACAATGAGACAACATTACAAAATTTGGGGGTTATAGTCAAAGTAGTTCTTAACGTATTTTTTTTTTAATCTCTAAATACTTTTGTTAACAAGAAAGAAGGAATCAGTGATTTGGGAATAAAAATAAAAATACTAGAAAAACAACTTATTTTAAGACATTAATCACCAAAATAGAAATCATGAACGTTAAAGAAAAAAATTTGTTAATTCAGTCTTGTTAGATTCAAAACAAAAACAACTATTAATTAAAAGTGGAGGTGGGTTAAAAAATAGATAAGCCACCAGCTAATTTAATTAAATAGAAGAAAAGAAAACCAAATTACCAATATAAAAAATGTAAAAGGTGTATTCATAACAAATGAAGAAACAAACATTATTAGAAACTATTTTACTCAACTGTAATCCAACAAAACCAACAACTTAAGAAAATAAATACAAAATATATTCAAATTAGCAGCAAAAAATAGCAACTGTATAAGTAACTCACTTCAGGGGATGAAATTGAACAAGGCATAAATGAACTTCCAAAAAAAAAATTCCAGAGCCAATATGGAATCACAACTGAATTCTATCAGACAACCAAAGAACAATTACTTTCAGTAGTACATAAATTATTTGGGAAAATAGTAGAAGAAGATATCTTACTGTGACACAGATATGGTCTTGGTAAGTAGGCCAGAAACAATCAAAACAGAAAAAGAAATCTATAGATCAATATGACTAATGAACATGAATATAAGTAAATAAGTCAAGGCTAAAACAACATAGTCGAGATTATAAATTCTGACCAGGTTAGATCTGTATCATGAATGAAAGGCTGGTTTTACATTTGGAAAACTATAATCAATAATAGTAATATAAACCTACTTCACAGTGAAAAGCCACTTGCCCATTGTACTTAGATTTACGATTTTAATAAAACTCTTAGTAGTGAAATCATTAGTGTGCCTAAGGGCTCTGTGTTATCTAAAGGAATCCTTTCTTAACAATAGTGCATTATATAAGTAGTATGCCATTAACAGTAACATTATTGGGTTCCTTAACCAGCCGATTGCTTTCCGGAAACTGGATTGAAATTTGCTGGAACTTAAGATTCTGGGGGGTTTAAGTTGATTATCTGGAAATAAGATCCTAGGTGAGAAATTAAATGCTTAATTATTGGGGCTGTTTGACTTAAATTTATGATTATCTTTTTACTTACCTTGGCAGGAGGAAATCATGCAACTCTCATTCCACGGAGTTTCAGTTGACTTCTTACAAGCCATTTAATAACATGTACTAACTTTCACAACGTGATTGGAATTTTAATTTCATATTCAACATCCCCAGCCTATGGATGTTGTGAGTATTTGGAACTTGGCTGAAAATTTGTTTGCCCAAGAGCACTTATGTAAGAGACAGTTGGCAAGGATAGACATTTCAGAAGAGAAGTTAGGGAGAAAGAGTGGTAGTGGTCAGGGGTAAACCATCCTATCCTATTCATCCTCCTTATGTCATTTGCTTTTGGAAGGACTTTACTATCTGTCAACACTATTTCCTTTTGAAGACATCCAACAGACTGTTCAAGTACTAAAAGGATCACTGAATGGATCAATTCCTAGACTTGATTTTAAGTGAGGGAGAAGACTGTTAGAGAGCCAGATCACCTTGTGACTCCTGCATTCATCAGCACAGTCTGTATGGTTAAACTTTTGGGGAGTAAATTCCCTTTGCGCAGCTTCCAGCTAGGAGCCACTAAGAACTGAACTTGCAGGTTTTTGCTCTCAGAGTTCCTGGGGAGATTGAAATGTTGTGTAGAGAATAAGAGTGAGACCTGGGTTCAAGCTAAATTTAGGTGTGGATTTATTGATTAAGCAGGCGCAGCTATCCCAGAGTGTAAACTCAAATCGGGGACTTGATTGAAGGTACAGGCATTATTTAAAAAGGTTAAAACCACAATCAGGTAGGGGAGCTAGCAGAAGCAATGATATACAGAAGTCAAGAACAGCCGTTGGTTATATGTATAGCTCAGGGCTAATTTGGGAGTATGGTGCAGTTGTACAAGGGTGCAACCTTCCTGTGACATGAAGGTCCCTCCTAGAACAGGGTGGAGGTCACAGGGTGGAGGGTCATGGTCAGCTTCCCAGAATAGGGTAGAGGGTCATTGGGTAAAGGGGACTGGAATTCCCCAGAACAGGCCGGGATCATGTTCTGGGCAAAGGATGTGCGGATCCTGCTTGGTCAGTGGAACAGGAGAGGGTGGTCTTTACATAAGATAGTCTTGCACCATAACCCTAGACTGATCCTTATACATTATGCTGAGTCAGGGAGAATATACAGTAATACTGATTCAGGAAGGAGGGGGTTAGGGGACTATGCCTTGGGCAGTAACCAGGACCATGTCTTAAGCTGTTTCAGGCTATTACAGGGTGTAGGATAGAGACAAAGACAAAAATATAAAGGGGCTTAATGGTGGGCCACAAATCAGGTGGTATGTAGTGACCTGGGATTTGGGTTTGGCTACAACAGATACATGGACCAAAGCAGGTTATTTGCTGGGGAGTGTGTGGTGGGTGCCTTGATATTAATATGTTTTGTTTTTATTTACTGTTTTGGTTAAGTACTTTATAAAGTAGTTACATTGATAATAGCAATTCAGTGAGTCACAGGCTCAGAGAAATGAATGTGAAATGGCTCAATAGTTGGGGGACAGTATGAATCAGGTTGTTTTACTAATGGTGCCATAAACCTTTAGAATAGTTAGAATGTAAACTCCAAAGGCAGAAATTGTTTCATTTTGTCTTTGTATTTCTAGGGATTAATAAAGTTCCTGACACAAAGTAAACACGTAATACAAGCTAGTTTATTTATTCATGGATGTCAGAATCTGGCACCAGTCACGTAATTGCCATCCTAGATTAAGCCTTTATCTTCATCTTTCTTGGAATAATTTAATCTTAATTTTTCTTATATTTTTAGTCTTTCTTCTTTCCAATTTATCATCCATATAGCTGCTAAAATCATCTCCATATGGCACAGTTCTAATCATATTGGGGATCAAGGCATTTCCAGAGTGCACAACAGAAAAGGAGAGCCACAGAGGAGAGAAGAATCATCCTAATGTAGGTTTAATCTAGGTGGGGGACTATAGTATATTCTAAGGTAGCAGGGGGAGGAAGTTTTTGGTTTGGTAGGGGGAAAACTCCACCAGGATTAAGGAGCAGAAGTAACTAAGGGCTAAGTACCTCTTGAAAGAAAGAGAGTATGAACTCTGTCTTCTGTGAAAGAGACAGAGGGTATAAACTCTTGTCTTCTGTTGCTGACATGGTAGGAGGGGATTGCCTGAGACAGGAGGGCAGTGTATGTATTTAAGAAGAGCTCCAGAGGACAGACAGACAGAATCAGGAATTTTCTTCCTGGTGGCTCCTGGTGGAGGGAGCATAATTGTCCCAGCATCTGGGAGGTGGGCTGCTGGACTGAGAGCTGAGTTGGAGTTTTCTGTGAGAACAGAATCTGGTGAAAGCCTCCTGGAAGGCTGAGAGGGCTGCCTGGAAGGCCTCCTGGAAGGTTGTCTGGAAGGCCGAGATTTCTACTGGGTCCTATGGCCAGCTGAACTGCTGGAGGACTGAAGTAGCATGACTGGGATAAGGCTTTGTCTGTTTGTGGCTTGGTGGATCCTTGAATTCCCGGCAACAGAAGTGGCGAAGGGTTTGAGATATGCTGGACCCTGTGAACTTTGGTGTGTGCCAAGGACTGCCCGGAGGACTGGACAAGCATGTGAGAGCTGTCTGCCTCTGAATCCAGGTGACTGTTCGGTGGATTCAAGTAGGAGCTGGGACCATGGAAGGGGATCCAGGGAATCAGAGAGACCACCCCGAGTCAAGATGAAGAAAAGGCCTCTCTTTGGATATTGAACCATGTGATGAAATTGAAGTTTACTGGACACTGAGGGGTGGAGGGTTTGTGTGATTTTTCTAATGATTGTATTTAATGACTGATTGCTAGATAAGTAACTGATTAAGTTAATCTATGATTGCCTCATGAGTGGAAGATTGATTATTGTATTGTGAATTGATTGAATGATTAAGTAAGGAGGGTGTCCCCCCTTAGGGAAACCAGATGATTATTTTTTTGTCTTTGTTCTATATATCGTGGCCACTGTAGTGAAAATTGTTAATGTTAAGCTGTTGTGAACACTATATTGTGATTTTGTGTAATGTTGTGACTATTATATAGTAATTTGTTGTAAATGTTTGCCTTGATTTGTAATGGAATAAATGGAGTGTTCACTATACTGTATAATCTGAACCTTAAAAGCTGTTCACATTCTTTTGGGAATCCGCTAGTGCATGGCGCTACAAAGGTGTGTACCTGTAATTGTGTTAGGCTTAGGGAAATGCTGATTGAGAATCCTGGTGCTGGTTGTGATATTGGTGTTGTTATTCTCCAAGCACTGGGGAAGTGGGGGAGAGGATGTTAGAGATGGAAAAGTTTGGACCTGAATTGACATCAGTAAAGAGCCTGGAGAATATTTCCACAACTAGGCAAGAATCCCATTGCTTTTCAAGTTTTGGCCCAAGCTAGCAGAAGGTTTTAAATATCCAGAGCTTTCTCACCTGTGGAGCATACACTTTGCTTTGTGCTGAACTTGATGTCTGAAACCATGAACTTTTCGAAATTCATTACGTTGTCAGAGTTTTGAGGTTCCAGTTGAATCTACATTAGTCTGGGGCACCTGCTAAAATTGGATATCATGAATATTGGTAATGATTTGCCCTTTCTCATTCTCCTGTTTTCTTTTATTGAATACAATAGACTGCCAAGAATTGATTTGTCAATAACTTCACCAGCTAAAGGGGTGTTGTATGCTGTGTGATTCTAGGTGGCACTCTAGCCATCTATGAGTAGTCTCTATCCCTCATTCACTACTGTATTCTCTGCCTATCCTGGTAAGTAGCCCTGTGTTTTGTAAAAGTCTAATACTGTGATCTACAACGGAGATGTCAGATGCAGAATCAGTCTGAACCAGATTAAAACGTAATTGTGAAGTATTTAACAAAATAAATGAATGTAACAGTGAAACATGATTTTAATTTGTGTTTTTCTAAGTCAAAATGCAGCACACGGGATCTTTTTATGTGGGATAGTGGCCCCTATTTCTATTTGAGTTGTATACCACTGATACAGAATATACACCAAAATTACAAAACAGGAAAAAAACTCATAAAGTTCATTTATCTCCGTAGTTTTGCTTGTCTCTGAAATAGATTTTAACATTTTACTCTCAGTGGCTGTGTGATCTATTAATGCATTCAAATTAGCATAGGAACCCCAAACTATTAAGCAAAATGCTTTCAAATACCAAGATTCAGTTACGTGCTTAACAAAAGGCATGTGAAAGTGCCAGCCTAGCTCACGTTTCCCAACAACTACTGGGCAAAGGTTTAAAAGAGCTCTCAGTGAAAGAATTGATAAGACATGAAAGAAATTATTATACTAATATTAATAATATGATTAATTTGCATTTAACCTTTTTCTTCAATATTTGTCTGAAATCCCAGCTCCTGAACATGTCAGTCACAGAATGGCGTGAGTGAGCGATGACATTGCTCTTTGTCCCCAAGGTGCATGCTCCTTAATTAGGTTGGGCAGGACCCAGCCCAACTGAGAGACCTAATTTCTGTTTAAAGTATAAGCAGAATCCAGTCTGGCGAGCCTTTGCCTGGAGTAGGGATCCACTGTCCAGATATTCTCATTGGAGTTTAGGGCAACACAGATTATGAAGGAGAAAACTAGCCATAGAAGTCCTGATGGAAGTGGCTTCCCCTACCCACATGCCTTGAGGCTGCTCAGTGTCACTCAATCAAAGGAAGTTCTCAGCAGGAGGAGCTGAAGACTTTTAGTCCACCTCCTCATGATATGTCCACCAATCAGGGTTGTTTTACTTTCCAGTGGAGTTCTCTTTCAGAAGGTATTTAAGATGATTTAGAGTTTCTCTACATTTTTGGTTACAGAGAGAAATCACTGACCATCTGTTCATTGACTACCTTCTAGCCTAATTCATTTATTGATTATTAATTACCTAGACTTTATCTCCAGGAAAACTCCTTCTTCTAGGCCAGAACTGAAAAAAAGAAAAAAAATGTCCAGAAGCTTACACATTCTACAGATGCTCGGAGGCAGAATATGTTAAGGAACCCAGATTAATGTTTAGTAAGTGGGAGCTGGAGTCAATGGGCTCTCTTCTGTTGTCTGTGTAAGTCACTGTAAGGAGCAAATAAATGAATTGCATACATGCAACCAAAATACTAGAAGGTCTACAAAAAACAAATTCTGAAAAAGGAAAGGAAAAACATTAACCATTAGAAATAAAACTATAGACTTTAACAATAATTAGTAGCATTATATAGCATTACATAGCACTTTAAGATATTTTCTCATGTGATCCTTTCAGCTCTGAGAAGCAGAACTCTGAATATTCTCACTTTAGAGATGATGAAGTTAAGGAAAATCTTAAGTGACAAGAATTATCTGAGACTGGTTTTGAACTTGTCTTTATTATTCTAGTTTCAGTGCTATATCTGTGAATTACATCACCTAGCAACTGCTGTGACTAGTTCAAATTTATACTAGCATAACTCATAGTGGCAGCTAGGTGTTACAATACATACTACCAGACTTGGAGTCAGGAAAACCTGAGTTCAAATCCTGTCTTGGGCACTAGCTGTGTGGCCTTTGCCAAGTCACTTGATGGTTTTGTGTCCCAGTTTCTTCACCTTTAAATTGGAGATATTATTAATACCTACCTTCCAGGATGATTGTTAGGATGAAATGAGAACATGTATATTGATTTGCGAACCTAAAAGCTCTAGAAAAATGCTAGTTAACTACACTAGTGATACAAAATTAGGACAATATTAGAAATATTATAAACATTAATAGGTACAGAAAAAGCTTTTTGACAAAATACAACATCCATTTATAATATAAATCATTTTTTAAAATTATAGGAGTAAATGGAGCTTCCTTAACATGTTAAACAGTTGCTGTCTAAAACCAAGAGCCAGCTGGTATTATGTATAATAGGCTACCAGTTGTTAACACTTTTATTAAATATTGTCTAGAAATGTGAGCTATTGCAATAAGTCAAGAGAATAAGTGTATATTTTTGTCGATCACATAATTTACTGAACCCTAAAAATTTAAAACTAATTGAATTGATAACCACTAATATAATAGGATACAAAATAACACACAAAACCCTCAACCTTTTTGTATATTACCAACAGAACCCAGCAGAAAGTTAGAAAAATAAAGTACTTTCAAAATATATACTCAATGTCCACAAAACTGTAAACACACAATAATTGTGTAAATGACATTACAAAAACTCTTTACTGATAAAAGAATACTTGAGTCGTTTAGTAGAAATTAATTGCTTATTGTTGGGCCTTTGAATATAATAAAAAATGACAATTACTTCCCACCTTAATACACAGGCTTAGTGGCATAAAAATCAAATTACCGAAAGGTTGCTTTTTAGTGATACATACATACATACATGTAAATGTGCATATCTTAAATCATCCAAAAAACAAAAAGACAAAGAATCAGAAGAGAAATTTTAAAGAAAAAAGTGGGGAGGAGGTCTAGTAGTACCACATCTGCACAAAGTAGTAATCATCAAAACTATTTGGTACTATTAAAAATGGAAAAGTTGTTAAATGGGACAGATTAGCTAATCAAAACCCAGAATCAATTATACATAATAGTATAGTGTTTGATAAACCCAAAGATAGTAACTGCTGGGATGCAAAATCTTTATTCAATAAAAATTGCTGAAGAAAAGCAGATTGTTATATGGCAGAATCACTAGCACTGCATACAATAAACTACAAAACAACATATGTTTTTGATATAAAAAAGAATCCTTGCTGTCACACTCTGTTTCTCAGTTCTGTGGTTTTCGTTAACCATCACCCATGCCTGGAATCATACTCCAGGGACTAGCTATTAACTTATTGCAGTAGCTTTCTAATTGATCTCCCTGCCTCAAGTCTCTTCCTGCCCCAATGTATCTTCTAATAAACTGCCAAAGTGATTTTTTCCAATCACAGACCTGACCATGCCATGTTCCTTCCTTCCCTCTTGCCTTCTGCCCCCACTCAGTACACTTGATTTGCTCCTCTTACCTCCAGGATCAAATATAACAGTTTGATATTTAAAATCTTTTTTCTTTCCCCACTCTTTTCTACCTTTACATTCTGTTTTACACTGGAGTCCCCATCGTGTACTCTACAACACAGCTGTGCTAGATCAAACTCCCTGCTCTTTGGCCATCCCTCATGTTCTCTTTCCTCACCTCTGGTTTCTCTGGCTTACCTCAAGGCCCAGTTAGTATCTCACATTTTGCAAGAAGCATTTCCTGGTTCACCCTCCTTCCCTCCTCTACCCTCACCACCCCAATGCCCCCGTCTGTTCTCTGAGATTACCTTATATTTACACTCTATGTATTTTCCATGTATATTTTGCTTGTTTCCTCTTTGATTCGAATGTGAGGTGTTTTGTTGCGTATCCCCAGAGACACAATGTACCTGGCACATAGAAGGATGTTTGTTTATTTGACTCAGCAATTTCAGAGGCACGATTTTTTGTTTATGTTTTTACTCTATTATGTATATTATTTATTAATGTTTTCTTTTTCCAAAATGCTGTAGAGGTTTCATTTCAAATATTGACTAAACATATTTGCTACAGCATCATTAATATATGTCAAAATATTCAGGCGGTGAAGAAAATGGATATACACTTTTATGTAAATATTAGCATAAAATATTCAGCTTTTAACCTTGCTAATTGCTGCTTTCTAATCCTCTCAGAATAGTATGTCTGAATCCTATTGGCTTTTTAGCTGACTTAACTAACAATAACAACTTACATTTATATACAATAGTACTTTAAGGTTTATAAATGGCACTTTCATCATAGCAACCCTGTAAAGTAGGTAGCACTAGTATTATTATACCCATTTTACCAATGAAAAATTCGGGCTCATACAGCAGAGACACTGGTGTCAAATCATGGTTCTTCTATGCTATCAAGAACTTAGTAGAGCCGTTTGGCCTCTCTGGGCATGAATTCTTTCATATAAGAACTGAGGAGATTAAATCATAGCTTTCCAAGGTCTTTTGTAATACAGTATAAGGTTGATTGCATGGTCATGCTGCTAGTAAGCCAGAGTTTGAATTCAAATCTGTTCTTTTTCATTCTTCATTCCACTATAACATGCTGCTTCTCAAGGTGATTAAGTTTCCTTATTCATATTTGGCCAAGGTCAATTTCCTGGGGAAGCGTTCTCTGAAACCTCAATGTAATTAATCACCAGATTAATACTGTGTGAGTATTGTCCTGTGTGAGCCACTAGCTCTGGAAGCTCCAGTTGCCTCTAGCATGGAGTTCAAACTCTTTGAATCTGGTTCTTAAAACTTTCCCTACCTAGAGGAGGCGGAGCCAAGACCTAATTGTAGTCTGTCCATCAAGGTTTCTTGCACCTTACTATTGCCCAGGGCACTCTATATTTTCAGCATGAAAATCTATCCTTCATTTACAATATTCTGTTTGTCCTCTTTGTACCTTTGCATACTCTGATAGGTTTATTGTCTCCAAGATCATTGATGACTGAGAAGAAAAGGATTTTTTTTAAATGGTATTTTAATTTTTCTCCTATTTACTTTTAACATGTGAGTTTTTTTTTTTAATGTTTTGATTTCTAAATTCTATCCTTCTCTTCTTCCCCTCCCTTCTTTCTGAGATGGTAAGCAATCTATATCAGATTATACATGTACAGTTATACATACAATACAATTATACATGTACAATCATGTAAAATGTTTTTCCTTATTAGTCACTTTGTGGAAAATAATGCATCAAAAAACAAAAAAGAAAAGAAGGAAACAAAGTGAAATTCTTCTGTCTGCATTCAGACTCCATCAGTTCTTTATCTGGGGGCAGATAATATTTTTCATCATGAGTCCTCTGGAATTGTCTTGAATCATTGTAGTGCTAAATATAACTAAGACATTCATAGGTTATGATCATACAGGATTTCTGTTAGTGTGTACAGTATTCTCCTGGTTCTGGTCACTTCACTCGGCATTAGTTCGTGGTAAGTCTCTCCAGGTTTTTTCCAAAATCATATTGCTCGTTATTTCTTATAGCACAATTACATTCCATCACAATCATATACCACAACTTGTTCAACCAGTTCTCAATTGATGGACATCCCCACAATTTCCGATTCTTGGCTACTGCAAAAAGAACTACTTATAAATATTTTCTGTACAAATAGATCCCTTTAAAAAAATCTATTTGGGATGCAGTCCTAGTAGTGTTATTGCTGGAGCAAAGGGTATGCACAGTTTTATACCCTTTTGGACAGAATTACAAATTGCTCTCCAGAATGGATGAATCAGTTCACAGCTCCTCCAACAGTGCTTTATTGTGCCCATTTTTCCACATCTCCTCCAACATTTGTCATTTTCCTTTTCTATTATGTTAGCCAATCTGATAGGTATGAAGATATACCTCAGATATGTTTTAATTTGCATGTCTGTAATCAATAGTGATTTAGACAGGGATTCTCAACCTGTGGGTCACGACCCCTTTGGGGGTCAAATGACCCTTTCACAGGGGTCACAAGGTTTGCCTAAGACCATTGGAAAACACATTTTTCCTATGGTCTTAGGAATCGAAACACCGCTCCTCTATCTGTCTCCTGGCAGGTCCACCCACATGCAGATACACCCACATACAAGTATCAAAGGGTCCTGGTGTTAAGAAGGTTGATAACTACTGATTTAGAGGTTTATTGTTTTTAATAAGAGTATAGATAGCTTTGATTTCTTTGGCTGAAAATTGCCAGTTCATATCTTTGACCATTTGTCAATCGAGGAATGACTTGTATTTTTATAAATTTGCCTCATTTTTCTATATATTTGAGAGATGAGTCCTTTATCAGAGATACTTGCTGTAAAATTTTGGAAAAAAGGTTCTCGCTAGAAGAACTATCCCCCTTCCCAAGTCAATAAAAGTAAATACATCATTCTCTTTTTCTCTCCCATCTTCTTTTCCCCCAAATCCTTGACTCTTAGACTGCAAACTACAAAGAGAACTTCTCATTAATGCATTACTCATAGATTTGTTTACACTGATATGCATCATGATATGTTTTAATAATTTTCTCAGTCTTGTAGATCTTAGTGAAATGGAACTGAATTTGTGGAAAGCTGAGTCATAACTCAGCCTATATAAATTAAATTGATCCTCTTTTATATTGAATTCAGCTCCCTCTGCTTCCTCATCTCTAGAAAAATAGCTATACAGATATAGACACAAATGGTGTTTTTTCAGAGAGGGGAGAAATTGGTCAGGATCTGTAATTTCCCAAGTATAGGAATCTGCCAGGGTGAAAATTTGTCTCTCAATGTAAACTACAGCTGTGTAACTTGGGGTCTTAAAGTTGCCTGGGGCACTGAGATGTTCAGTGGTTTGCCCAGAGTTTTAGCTAATATATGTCACAATTAGAACTTGAACACAGGCTTCTTAATTCTAAACTTGTTTCTCTGTCCATTATACTATTTTTGCTACCTGCTGTCAGCTATTAGAACGATCTGCCTTTGACCTGACAATGTTAGACTAAAAGGGAATATAATAAGTAGAAGTGATCTGCTCTCCCTGCAAGAATAGTCTCTAGTTTTGTTTGTTACATTGTTGCCAACTGATTTGGAAAACTGTTCTTTGTGAGTGCTTTATAATGTAGAAAGCTTTCGCTTTGAATCCTTCTTGGTGTCAGACACATTGTTTTGCAATAAATATGCTCAATGCATGGTTATTAATGTGTTTGTTACATTAAGGTGTGTTCTGACTACAATTCGTTCACCTTATGTAAGTCAATTTTCTGGCAATCTGAACCAGTTCTCTAGCAACTTTTAGAGAATTTCCCATAAGGCTTGATCCTCAAAGAGCATTTGGGAAAGGAACTCACTTTTCTAACTAATTATACATTGATCCCATTGGAGGAAGGAGGGACAACCTTTCTATTCCTAATTGAAAAGTGTTGTTCGAAAAAAAGAAAAAAAAATACAAGTATAAATGATGGGATTTGAAACTGTCTCTAAACTGTGTATTGTAGTAAGCCTAGACTTTAAAAAATTAAGCAGGCATGTGCTCTTTAATTAGGTCAAAAATTAGTAATAAGATGGCTAGAGTGTAAGACTTTCAGGATATAATTGTATTTTCTTTATCAGTACTTGATGCTATTGATAAGTATTATCACTGAATAAATGATTGACTAAAACTCCCAAATTACTGTTCATTGATCTCTGTGTTTGTGTCTGTGCATCTGTGTGTACACATAACTCACTTACTTGAGTGACAATTTTCTATCCTCCCTTGCTAATCCTTTAATTTGGTTGATACTAGCACCACCATAAAGGGAATGGAAAGTATGAGGAAAAGGGAATTAAAAAAAAAATTAGGCTTATTCATTGTTACTTGCTCTGGAAAAAAAAATGAAGTTTTGGTGGGGAATAGTATAAAACTCATATCTGTCTTTTTCATTACCCAGGATTTAAAATTAAATTACCTGTATAATAATTATGTGAATATTATGATAATCATATTATCACCTGCTTGTTTTGAGCTATAACTAGATGAGTTAAAAGAGTACATTTTTGGACCACTTTAAAAAAAATCTGAAGGGGGAAATCTTTTTTTTTTTTTAACAATTTAATCCTTAAATCTTTCTTTAACAGCTATGTTTCTGCATTTTTATGTGATATCCATTATGATACATTTTTTGTTTTGTGGGACACATGTTTTGATCCTCTAACAAAGTTCAGGTATATATCAGTTATCATTTGCCAGAAAAATTTGATTTGGACACGTTTGAGCAAACCACTGTAAGTTTTTTTTGTCTGTGAGCTGATGGTGCCACCTGGAGGCTGTTGTGAGAAAAGCAAAACCTTTTTTCAACACACTCCTGAAGTCAAATATGATCTGAGATGTAGCGTAAGCTGTACATTGATAACTGGGTGCTTCCCTCTTGTTTGTTGTTCTTTTGTTTTTCAACATCATTAACTTTAATTTTTGGTACATTTCATCAGTTTGCGATGTTTAAATTGTAAATCCTAACCGAACCTCCCAAAACCAATGTGGCAAAAGTAAATGAATAAGCAAATAAACACAACTTGCCAGGCGCTTGTTAAATACTTTTCTTCTCATAGTGTCTCTTCTGGGTCTTACCACATAAAAACTTTACTTGACATTTTTAAATGATCATTGAGGGGGAGGGAACAAGCATTTTGTAAGTCTACTATATTTCATGAACTGTGCTAAGAACTTTATAAATATCTCATTTAATCCTTGCAACAACCTATTGAGAGACATCTCTTTTGCCCATAATAGTTTTTAAAAAGTAAAAAAAAAAAAATCAAGCCATTAGGAGAAAATTGTATAGAAATGCAATAAGTCAATAATCCTTGCAATTAAAATGTAATAATATTTTACAAAATTCATGTTCAAATACTCAGACATAATTCTAATTAAGACTGTTAATTTATTGGAATAATCTTACAAAAGGAAGATAATTTGGCAGGTGAGTAAAAACTGTAATTTTCCAAAATAATTATGATACTCATATTGAGTACTAGATGGAAGGCAAGACTTAGAGTCAGGATGGCCTTCCTGAGTACCAGTTGCTTTTCAGACATGTATCAGATATATAACCATAACAAAGTCACATAAGTTCACCATGCTATTAGGCAGCTTCCTAAGATTGTAAATTGCAGAAAACTTTCTGATCTTCATGGCTAATGGGAGAGTTTTCATATCAAGGATTTCCCACACTGATGAAATTACAGGTTTGGTTAAGGAAAGTAAAACAAACCAAAAAAAATATTAGTCATAAGTGTGCTAAAAAAAGAAAGAGAAAGCATTAAAACAAAAGTCTTTTTCTCCCTAATTTAGTATTTTCATTATGAGCTTAATTATAAATATTTCAATATATAATGAAGAATAAGAAAAAAGTACACATGGGAAATAGTGAAATCCTGTGGTTGGTTTTTAAAGAAATATGTACATACACAGATACACATATATATTAGATAAAATTTAAAAACATTTAGCTCAGATAAAAACAGTGTAGCTAAGATTAGAAGGAGAACAGTAAACAGCTGGGGAGATTTTTTTTTCCAGCAAGTTTATTTGGTAAAGGTCACATTTCTAAGATGTATTAGGAACAGATTCAAATTTATAAGACTAAGAGCTATTACTCAATTGACATGTAGCCACAGGATACGAATAGGCAGCTCTCAAGGGAAGAAATCAAAGCAATCTATAGCCATATAAGAAAAAAAAATGTTCTCAAAATCACTAATAATTTGAGAAATGTCGATTAAAGCAACACTGAGGCTCCAATTCACATTCATCAGAGTGGCAAAGTTGACAAAAAGAAGAAAATGATAAATGTTAGAAGGGCCATGGGAAAACAAATACATTAGTAGCTTTCTGGTAGGAACTTGTTACATATGAGTTCTTTGTCCAAAGTATATTTCAGTGTTCTATGCATTTTCAGGAACCCAATGAAGAGATTCTCAGTTAAAGACTCTCCTTGGAAGCCAGCCCTAGTATTAACCTAGCTCTACTGGAGGGGACAGGGATAAGATGATTTTGACTGCATACTTTTATTTTAGAATCTGACAGTGTTATGGTATAACCATAAGTTAGACCACTTTCTTTAAGATAACTTTTGTGTGGTTGAAAAGCTAAGTACTGTAATCTGTTGTGTTACTATATTTATCATGATGTAGAATCTGATATCAGTATCCCTAGAATATTGGTGCCTACGTGATTTACCTAGAGTACACTGTGGAAACATTTATATTAATGTTTAAAATATTAATTTGAAGCAGATCTAGACTGCTTGCATTATTGAATCATGAGTCTGGACAGCTTGTCTAAGATGCTAGTGAACTGCAGGTCAAAAAAATAAGGTGTACATGATAGCTATAAACCCTAAAAAATCAACATTGATTTCTTAATGTATTTTTGGAAACCCCACTCCCAACTCTGTGTTTGAGATGTTTTTAAACTTTTTTTTTTATTATTGATTTTAAATTAGCCTGTTGTACCAGTGAAGGGGAAGTTCTGCAGGGGTCAACAGTTGAGGAAATTTAGGGGGCCCTATGTGTTGCAATTATCCAGAGGAATTTTCATTCACACCTATTTGATTTTTCACTTGAGGATGAGAGAGTGACTTCCAGTCCACCTTAGAATTCCTATCATTGTTGGAAGCCCAATTTGGGCACACTCTCTCTAAGGAGGGAAATTGATCTTAGTTTTCTCTTTTCTTTTTTGTTTTTAGGTTGGAAAAATCATTTATAGCCACCAAGAGAAGGAATCACTTATAAGAAATTTGTAAAATGCTGTCTAATTTTAAAATTAGGTAACCATAGGGGTTTGGGGGAAGGACATTTCTAAGCCAAAAAGAATGTTTGCTTCCACATGCTAAGACTCTTTAGTATATTTCTTCTCTCAGCAACTTGCCTATCAACTACCAGTGGTATTTCTCCTTTGACTCCACAGTGGGATGTCTAGCCTGCCTTTAGGGGTCATACTTCCTGACCTCTCTGTGTCTGCCTATCTGTTTTCAGTCTACCTGATAATCTGTATCTGACTGTGCAAGTATTTTGACTATGTAAGATGCCTTGGCTGATGGTGGAGCAAGTAGAGAAAATTCCCTGTCCCTTCTCATTGCCCTATGGTAGAAATGAAAGCGCCATTCTCCACAAAACTGCTCCCTGCCTTGCATGGCCTCTTGGATAGGCATCTTTAGCTTTTTAAAGGTCACCAGTGCTATGGCCAATGCTCCAACACTATCAGGAAAAACTTTTTCATACTTCATAAAAGGATAACAGGTATGATCTTCTCCTTATTAAAACAAGCATATTATATTCACCAGAAGTCCATAAGTCCTCAGAGATCATTGTACGTCAAGATTAATATGCATATGGCATTACTAGGAGAACATTTATGTTAAAAGCCAAACAAAAATAATTACTTTTTGCGCTGAGGAGCAGTTTGAGATCATTAAAATGATAGCAGTTCTCAACCTGTGGGTCGTGACCCCTTTGGGGGTTGAACAACCCTTTAACAGGGATTGCCTAAAATCATCAGAAAACACATATTTCTGATGGTCTTAGGAAACAAGATATTGCTCTTCTATCCATCTCCAGGCGGGTCCACCCACATGTGTGACATTAGGAAGGTTGGCCTAGAGCAAGGATTTCCCCATGGGTATGTGCAAATTATCAGTCAATTATTAAGTTTTTGTTATGTTCCAGGCACTGTGCTAAGTGATGGGGATACAAAAATAGATGAAAAACAGTCCCTGCCCTCAAAAAGCTCAAAATGTAATCAAACAAGATGATTTCATATATTTAACCATTGAGATAACTTCAGCGAATTTCTGATTAGTAACTTCACATTGGGCATGAAACAGAGAGATGTATGCTTGCCAAAAGCATTCACCACTCTCATGGAGGATATCTAAATGGAAAAATATGTTTCTTAATGATTATGAGGGTCTTTAAATGTTCCTAATTGAAGATGATGTGATGCTGATTGCATTAAACTCCAGAAAATTATCCTCAGTGAAATCTGTTATTACTCAAAAGAGATCGATCTGAAAATCCATACAAGAAAAATTAAGTGGATGAAAATTAGCTACTGTCTATGCATAGACATGCAGTTTGGGACAGATACTGCAGGTGGACCATGAATTGGAACCATCATTGAGAAGGACCAGAGCCTGATGCTGTGATGCATTCCATTCGGGAAACTGTTCAAGATCCCAAGTTTTCCATGACGAAAAGATGCATCTTAAACTAAATTATTTAAAACAACTAAAAACACAAAACATAGCAGAACAACATGATTAAAAGTAATAGTAGTAGTAAATAAAATCATAATCTGAACATTCCTATCTTTCAAAGATTCTGGGATTAATGTTGAGAGCAACTGGGTCTCGTCTAGACCCACTGAATAGATAAAGTCCCTGCTCATCTTCATCTATATTCATGAAGGAGTTTGATGTATAGTCAAGCACTGAGACATAACAACCTAGAGGTACATGACATGTTTACAAGAAC
>CM053583.1:160839552-160863763 GCA_028627135.1 Pseudochirops cupreus
TCATTATAATCCAAATAAAAATACATTAAATATCAACAAAAGCAGCAAATATTCCTAAATAAAAACGTTTGACCTCCTCAATCCACTCCCCCTCCCCATTCCCTTAATTCAATTGGCAACCATAATAAAGCTACCCCCTACATGTCTTAGATCTCCTATTTCCTAGCTGTCCGTTTGTGTTTCCTACTTTGGGCTTTCAGTAAGGAATCACCAGTCACAGCTAACATTATTAAATGTGCACTTCTAGATGCGCATTATGTTTTGGAGTAAAATAAGCTGCTACCCTGAAAGGATATGTTCCCTCCCTTCAGAAACACACGCACACACACACACACACACACACACACACACACACACACACACACACACTTCTATAAGAAGGTAGTCTCCATTCCTTAATTCTGGGGGTGCTGGCATGTATTTATCTTTCTTCATTGTCTCTCATTCTCTTACCCCCATGTCTTAGGATTCCCCTAAGCCTCTTTAGATCATTTTCTGTTATGTTTTGTTATTTGCCAGGCCTTGAAGTATTGGGAAGTGGGGAAAGCAGATATTAACGGCAATGAGGTGCCACAGTGAATAGAATGGTGGACGAGGAATCAGAAAGACCTGAGACTTTGTCAGGGTCACAAAGCTACTAAATGTGAGAAAGTATTTGAACTCAAATCCATTGCCCTCCAAGTCCAGTCCTCTCTCCACTGTGCTAGCTGGCTGTTATTATTACTTCCCTGGTTAATAATAAAGTTACCACATTTTAGTCAGTCAGTCAATAACGTCCATGAAGTTTCTACCATGTGCCAGGTGCTGCTCTAAGTGCTGAGGGCACAGATATGAAAAAGAAAGACAGTTCTTGCCCTCAAGGAACTTACACTGAAGCTCCTTGATTGGGGAAAGACAACACATGACGTTAAAAAGGGTGAAGGAGCTACCTCACAAAGGGGCATGATGAAGTCCAAAAGAGGACAACTAGGCGGGAAATCTTTCTTAACAGGACTTGTGATTATGGAGATACCTTGGCTAATGGCTGGAAAATCTGAAATGTGCTTTGAACTACACACTATGTGAACAGTTGCTGTATGAATACAATATGTGAATGTAATATCTGATGTTCCCAAGACTGTTATCAGTACAGCCATAGTTTCTTTCTAAAATCATCACTGTGCCTACCTGTTGCTAATTTTTTCAGGGAGATGTTTCAAAAAAAAGAGACAAGATGTACCTGGTGCCAATTTTTGGAAAGAGTATTGGAAGAGCCCTAATGAATTATTCCCTCTATTAAAGCAGGTAATCCTGCCCTGCAGTTGTTTTAAGAGAGTTGCCAAGGGCACTGAAAAGTTGATGACTCAACCACAGTCACACAGTCAATATACACAGAGGGGACACTTAAACTTAAGTCTTCTGAGCTTTGAGACTGATTCTCTAATCACTATGCAATAACTGCTCTGTCTTATTAGTTTATTATTGATATCATTTACAAATGATGGAGGTTGGTGAGGAAAGCACACTAGTTAGTATAAGAAAGAACTGGAAGGGGGAAATGCTGTTGCAATTGAAAACAGAAGATGAATCAGTTCAGTAATGACATTGGCAAAGTCCCCATGGTGTGTAGAGAACTGTCTTCAGCAATGAACTGGGTGAAAAATTGTAGGGATAAAATTAAGAGTGTGGAAATGGGGTGGAAAATTTGGGGGAAAATGTTTTTAGGTATAATAAGTCACATTCAAGAAGACTGACTGGTAAAAAAAAGCAAGGACTTGAGATCTCCCCCAAACCCCTCCAAATATCTGTAAGAAAAAAAAAATTACTCTAAACAAACTCTAGAGCAGAAAAACACACAAAATGACAGTGAAACAAATTTCCAGTCCAAGACAACTTGGAAGGTTGACAGGAAAGGTCTGTTGCACTATTTTGAAAGAAGAACACAGTCCAGCATGGATGTGTGCACACAGATGGGGCTAGAGGAGACCTCAGGGGACTGAATCACTGGCAACTGTGAAGGTTTCTAGTTTCCAGACTTCTCAGTCCACAAATGCCGAAGACAACTTAGAAGGTCAGTGGGAAAGGTCTGTCTGTCAATCCTGGGAAAGAGAGGAGCCCCACAGTGGGGACAGAGGTAGCAGCTGTGGTGGCTACTTCTGGAACTCTTAGCCCATAGATGGTGGGGGATCCAGCTGCCACTCAGTGGTGGATTGTAGGGATTTCTTTGATGGCATTGAGGCAGGATTCTCTTGCTTTGCCCAGGCTTGGATCTGGGTTACAGTCCTGGGTGGTGGTCCTGGGGTGTGGAGGAGTGCTGGCATGGTAGAGTTTGTGGTGGCAGAGCTTGTGGTGGTGGTGGAGAGGGAATCCTCCTCACAGTTCCAAGGCAGAAAAGAGTGCTTGTGGTCACTCATAGACCAGAGAACAGACTAGGAGAGGAGTAAAAACCTCTCCTTTCATCATACAACCTTGGAAGAACTGAAGATTTACAGATCCCTAAAAATATTTCTGAAAACACCTGCACAAAACTCTTCAAGTTTTGGACAGTATGCCATCCACACTGAAAGCCCAGTCTTAGCTTAACAAACAACTGAAAAGACAAGTAAATGCCTGGGAAAATGAGGAAAACAGAAAAAAAATCAGACTATAGAATCTTACTTTGGTGACAAGGAAAATCAAAATACAGAACCAAAAGAAGGCGACAAAGTCAAAGCTCCTACATACAAAACCTCCAAGAAAAATGTGAATTGGTCACAGGCCATGGAAGATCTCAAAAAAGATTTTGAAAATCAAGTAAGAGAAGTAGAGGAAAAAATCAGAAGAGAAATGAGAGGAATGTGGGAAAATCATGAAAAACAAATTATCAGCTTGCTAAAGGAGATACCAAAAAATACTGAAGAAAATAACACCTTAAAAAATAGACTAGACCAAAGGGCAAAAGAGATCCAAAAAGTAAATGAGGAGAAGAATACCTTAAAAAGAAGAATTTACCAAACGGAAAAGGAGGTCCAAAAGGTCACTGAACAAAATACTTCCTTAAAAATCAGAATGGAGCAAATGGAAGCTAATAACTCTATGAGAAATCAAGAAATGATAAAACACAACCAAAAGAACGAAAAAAAATAGAAGGCAATGTGAAATATCTCTTTGGAAAAACCACTGACCTGGAAAACAGATCAAGGAGAGATAATTTTAAAATTATTGGACTGCCTGAAAGCCATGATTAAAAAAAAATAGCCTAGACATCACTTTTGAGAAATTATCAAGGAAAACTGCATTGATATTCTAGAACCAGAAGGCAAAATAGATATTGGAAGAATCCACTTATCACCTCCTGAAAGAGATCCCAAAAGGAAAACTCCCAGGAATATTGTAGCCAACTTCCAGAGTTCCCAGGTCAAAGAAAAAATATTGCAAGCAACCAGAAAGAAACAATTCAAGTATTGTGGAAACATAATCAGGATAACATAAGATTTAGTGGCTTCTACATCAAGGGAGTGGAGGGCTTGAAATATGATATTTTGGAGGTCAAAGGAGTTAGGAATCAAACCAAGAATCATCTGTCCAGCAAAACTGAGTATAATACTTCAGGGAAAATAATGGATATTTTTCACTGAATTTTCCATTTCATTAAAGAGGACTTTCAAGCATTTTTTTTTCCTTTTTCTTTTTGGAGGGGAGAAGGCAAAGCAATTGGGGTTAAGTGACTTGTACATGGTCACGCAGCTAGTAAGTGTTACATGTCTGGGGCTGCATTTGAACTCAGGTCCTACTGACTCTAAGGCCAGTGCTCTATTCACTGTTCTACCTAGCCACTCCACTCTCAAGCATTCTTGATGAAAAGACCAGAGCTGAAAGGAAAATTTGACTTTCAAATATCAGACTCGAGAGAAGCATGAAAAGGTAAATGGGAAAGAGAAATCATAAGGGACTTATTAAAGTTGAATTGTTTACATTCCTACATGGAAAGATATTTGTAACCTCATGAGACTTTCTTAGTATTAGGGTAGTAGAAGGGAATACACACACACACACACACACACACACACACGCACACACACACACACACACACACGCGCACACACACACACACAGAGAAAGAGAAAGAGAGAGAGAGAGAGGGCACAGAGTGAGTTGAATGTGAAGGGTTAATATCTAAAAAATAAAGTTAAGGGGTGAGAGAGGAATGTACTGAGAGAAGGAGAAAGAGAAAGGTAGAATGGAATAGATTATCTCACATAAAAGAGGCAAGAAAAAGCTTTTATAGGGGAGGGAAAGAGGCAGGAGGTGAGAAGGAAGGAGTTAACCTTAATCTGATCAGATTTTGCTTCAGGAAGGAATAAAATATACACTCAGTTGGGTATAGAAATCTATGTTACCCTACAGGAAAATAGGGGGAAAGGGGATAAAAGAGGGTGTGTTGATAGAAAGGAGGATAAATGGGAGGAGGATATAATCATAAGCAAGTATTTTTGAAGTGTTTTGCATGACTACATGTGTATAACCTTCATCTAATTGCTTGCTTTCTCAGTGAGGGTTGAGGCCAGGGAGGGAGGAAGGGAAAGAATGGGAAACTCCAAGTTTTAAAAACAAATGTTAAAATTTGTTTTACATGCAACTGGTAAATAAGATACATAGGCAATGTTGTATAGACATCTACTTTGCCCTACAGAAAAAATAGAAGGGAAGGGGATAAGAGGGGGGGGGGGCAGTGACAGAAGGGAGGGCAGATTAGGAGAAGGGGTAATCAGAATGCATACTCTCTTGAGATGGGAGGAGGGGAGAGATGGCGAGAAAATTTGGAACTCAAAATCTTATGGAAGTGAATGTTGAAAGCTAAAAATATATTGATTAATTAAAAAAAAAGATTGACCCAAATGTTATTTTTTTTCATGGTGGAGGTGGCTTTTAGTTATTTGCTCAGACCTTGATGTTTACCTCCTCAAAGTTCATATAATCACACTGATTTTACAGTTCTTGATGACCTTGAAGATCTCTTCTGCATCTAGCAATTCAGGAAGTAAACAATCTGTGAGGAAACAGGTACTATAAAAGACTAGACTTGAAAGAGAATCAGTAGTACTGATTTTCTATAATGACCTATTTATGAATCACTTGCATTTTAAATTATGCTAATATGGTTCAAGTTAAAAAAAACAATAGAAAAGATAATTTATTAATATAAATCCAGGAGACCAGAGTAAGAAATTTTATTATCAGAGTTTATTGTTGTACATAGCAGATATCATGCCACTATCATAATAATATCCAGGTTTTTTATTAAAAAAAAAACTTAGAGAAAAAATGTTTCCAGTGATTTTCATTCAATGTGAATGACAAGAATATTACAGCTATAAACATTGAAATAACTATTTCATTTCTTCCTGAGGAAGTTTCATATTTTAAGCAATGAATAAGGGGATTCTGTACAAAGCTAGTTTGCAGATCACTTCATCTCATCCTTTTCTCACGTGTATTTATTTCAGAATGATATATCCAGCTTCTATATGTAATGTTTAAAGTATAACTGTTCTTCTGGGACTCTGTACTTTTGTCTAAGCTATACTGAGCAGTCAGTAAGCCTTTCTTAATTTTTTCTGTTGTTTTATTTAATAACATATTTCATGTGCATTTAAATGGATTCATTCTGATTTGTTGTTGATTATGAGCTTCCCTATTATGTTCATGAGACAGTCATAAAGTATCAAGAAAGGGCAGTCAGTTGAGTAAATTCATCTACCTAGTCAGGATTAGAAAACTCTAAGCTATTTTTTAAAATCTCCTCATATTGCCCAGGCTAGAAGTGCAAAGGCTGCTCACAGAACCAGTCCTGCTTTAATTTGCATGCGAGTTTCCTTTTCAGACCTGGGCAAGTTCACCCTCATGGTTATAACCTGCTCCAAGGGCCTTATCACATTGGAGCAGGACTTACTGTGGACTACCAAATGGTGCTACCTGTACTGTTACTCTGAAGTCTCAACTCAAGATATCAACCAGTTTTTGCCTCTTCAATAATTAGGATTATCAGTGTGTGCTACCATATTTGGTGGCATGCTAACATGTAACACTTTTTAAAGTTGTAAGCCTAGAGAGGCGAGTTTGAATGTTGTACAAATCAATTACTTTTGATTATTCTATTGGAAATCTAGATGGTAAACTGAGATCAGAATTCACTAAGTAGCCCGAGAGCATATTCCTATGTATGTATGCATATAAATGTGTATGTATATTATGTATTCCTTTTTAGTCAACCTCATCTACAAGGTAGTTTCAAACTCATCACTGGTAATGTCTTACATTCAAGGGAAAACAAGACAATAGTTGCCTGGAATATATGAGGCCACAGCTACTTCAAAGAAAATAACACTTAGAATTTCAGTCAAAATCATGGCCTCTCTGAAATTTTGAACAAAATGAGTGACAAGTATTTTTCTAGTAAGGTTTTTTATAATGGTAATTGTATGTTAGTTTTTGTTTTCTGTCCAATTTTTTGCATTAATACTTTCAGTATGATAGATTGCGGCAAGCGTCACAGTATGTGAATATTTGATGCTGTCCAAAGTATATTATCTTAATAATATCTTTGAGGCAGAAGACATTTACTATTAGGACATTATAAATACAAAAATCCCACAATCTACTTACTAATTAGGGAATAACTATCTAGATCTATAATCAAATATTATATTGATGATGAAATCTTCAGGTACTTTCTCTGAACTGCCTCACTTATCAATGCTTTTGATTCAATTATGTTACAAGCTAATAAGATGGACAAATAATGAATGAATTCTTAGTCAACATTCTTATTTAATAAGCAACATTTCCTCAATCACTTTTTCGGGGTACTTTCATTGGTGTAGGGGGCTCCCAGAGTGGGAACTCCCCAAAGCAAAACAGATCAGTAATTTCTTTACAATTTTGTCTTACAGAATTCCCTGGGGACACTGAGATTTTGTGCATGTGTGCGTTTGTGCGTGTGTGTGTGTGTGTGTGCGTGTGCATGTGTGTGTGCGTGTGTGTGTGTGTGTGTGTGTGTGTTTGTGTGTGTGTGTGTGTTTGTGGTCTTACAGCTAGTATGAACTGGGGGGAGGAAGTAAGAGCCCAGCTCTTAACTGACTCCATGACTAATGTACTAAGCAACACTGCCTCTCCTTTTGATTTCTGAAATTTACAAACAGCTGGTATGATGTGATTAAATCAGTTTGTATTGCTTGATATATGCTTGTTATTATTGGCCTAAAATTATTTCCTTAAATATTATTCATATAATTTGAATGTTACCTACCCTTCTCTATTTGTCTTTGCCATATATGTGTAACTACATATGATGCAACAAAATGATTAACACTAGGTAACAGAGATGACATTTTGTTGATTTCTTGTTTTATATTTAATTGATCATCTGTACAATTAAAAAATATAGTTTAACTCCATTGGATTGGATTGTCTTCTATGGAACTTTCAAAAGAATAAGCCATGATATTGGCAAATGTTTCTTTTTTCCTTTGCCTTGTATTAAAAATATGATTGCACATTTCACATTTTTCATGTGCATTTACTGTCTGGATTTACTTATGAACCATGAAATCACAAGGTTTCACACTGAAATCTCCAAAAGTTTTTTCAGATTATAATTTTTCTTTAAATAGTTAAAAGTTATTTCTTTGTAGGGAAATATCCCTATCTTTGGCTCTAATAGGTTTGGTAGTGGAGAATATAAACAAATATGAAAGTATTTATTAGTTTGGTGCTGGAGACAACATATATTATAGATGTGATATATGAGATGAGAAGTGTTGAACAAACGAAGACCATCTGAGTAAGATTCACAGTTCACAGCACTCTGGGGATATGAATATTGCTGTGATACAGTATATAGTTACAGAAGTTTAGCCCTCTTTAGAAGAATCATTCAACTTTGAATAACCACTTACTGGGCTGGTTACAATCAAATATTCATTGATACTATTCTACTTTCTTTCAGTGCAAAAATTACAAATGTATAAAACAGGTGAGTTGGGACTGACCAGATTAAACCAAGATTCAATCAAGTATATAGCACTTTCCTTCTTTCCTTCTTTCCTTCCTTCCTTCCCTCCTTCCTTCCTTCCTCCCTCCTTATACTCTTTCTTTCTTTCTTCATTTATTTCTCCCTTCTTTCCTTCCTTCTTGTTTTACCTCTTTCTCTCTCTTTCATTTTCTTCTCTTTGTGGTAGCATTTAGCTGTTCCTTTGTGATACAGATAAGACAACATGGTTAATACTTCCATTCCCAGATACAGCACAAATCAACATTCTCAATTCTTTCAAAACATATCACTCGGTTCAAAATTTGGCCAACATTTACCGAAGGTGGTAGTCACTTGCCATTTTTGTTGTATAAGGTGAACTTTCTTTCTCTTTTGTTTTATAAGACACTTTATCATCAAATAGTAAAAAAAAAGAGTGAGCAGGCAAACAATGGGCTAAAAAAATCTACAAGACAATACTTTTAGTTGATATATAAAAAAGTGTACATAGTTAATATGAAATTGGACCACTCTGCAGCTTTGCTTTGGATGTTTATATCAGTTGTCATTGACTTCCACATGATCGTAAAGTAGTCTACAACTATTCCATAGGCCCAGAAAGGGTGTAAAAGAAAGGCCATAGGCCTCAAGTGTTGGAGAAGACATATACATTTTTATAGTCCACATGCCAGCACATGGAAAGAAAAATTTCATTCTTTCTCCTCTTCTGAAGAAGTGTATGTTACAACAGCCTTTTGGTAGCTTCTGGAGGCTTCAGCAAAGGTGAATGATGCATGGGAGAAATATTCTTGGGGGAGGGGAAGGGCAGGGTTTCTCTTGATGCTATCTCACTTTCTGTAGCTCCTGTCTTAGCCAGGCTGGCAGCGGCTGCCCCAGTTTATGTAATAACTTGGATAGTTCCACATTGTGATCACGATAGTAGCTTGACAGAAATGTTCTACACTGGGGTAAAGGGAGGAGAGAGAGAGAGATAAAAAATGCATATTAAAGAAAATACATTTAACGTATTTTATAATTTATTTATAAATTTATAAAGAAAACACATATAATTCCCACTAAGACCACAGATGCCTCATCAGGCTGAGGCAAAGTCTGTTTCATTTATTTTTTTCTTATTTTCCCAGAAGCTAGTACTCAGAGTAGGTACTTATTAAATGGATATTGACTGATTAATACAAGTAGCATGTTTGCCCTGAGTCTTGAAAGTAACAATGACAACAGCAGTAATGACCATTTTATACTACGGTTAATGCCCATCACGTGCCAGAAACTGCGGTTAAGTGCTTTGTATAAATGTTACATTATATGATCCTACAACAGCCCTGAGAATTAGGTGCCATTATTATCCCCATTTTACAGATGAGGAACCCAAGGGAAACAAGTTAAGTGATCTATTTTGATAAACAGTCTGTCAAATATTTGTCTTTATTGACCAGGCCCATGTATTTCCTATGTCAAGTGAACTTTTTACTTTGGTAAGGTCATACTTGTGGCCTTTGTCAATGTCTAGCATGTAAACTATTGATGTTAATACTGAATATAAAATATATTTAATTGAAATGTAAACTATTATTAAGTGCAATAGAAATTCATATTTTTATATTTAGCATGGCTGTAATTACCTAATTACTCTCTTCTTATCTGTGTTTTTTCAATGCTGATTCAATTAAATATTTAATAAAGGCCTACTATGTGTTAAACATCATGGCTATAGAAGCTCAGAGATTCCAAATATTAGATACTATCTGGGCAGAATTTCCATGTGGTCAGCCAATTTATTCTTTCAAGTAATCCCAGTTTACATTCTCAAGTATTCCTTTTCTTTTGTTGTGGGAGAACTGATGTCTCTGAAGGTTATGTCAGAGTTAAGGCTAAGAAGAGGGTGCTGGGGTTTTTCTGAACTGATAGCACCTTTATATTATATGCAAATGTTCTTCTGTTAGACAGGAAGGGCAAGAAGCATATCTTGTAGTATATTGCAAGTATTTTTAGTTTCCATAAAAATGGAGAAAAGTGTTTTTTTAATTAATGATATTTATATATTCTGTAAACAATGGAGAAATTTATTTTTATATTTAAATTTATTTAAGATATATTTATATGTTACAATATATATGTTATATACGTATGTGGAACAAACACACATGCATATATATATATATATATACATATATATATATATATATATATATATCTCCATATGTATTTCATTGGTTTAAAGATGTAATGATTTCTTAGTGGGAAGGGCCCCTCCAGGAAAGGATATGTAACTGCTCTTCAACTTAATCATATTGGACAGCTGCTTGGGGCACCAAGAGGTTAAGTGACTTGTCCACGGTTATAAAGCTAGGATATGATCATAAATAGAATTAAACGAGTCATCATTTTTAAAAATCATAACATGGTCAAATTTTTGTATATGAACTTTGCTGATTACATTTTACTGATTTTCTTAGCAAGTCCTAAAAGAGTTAGGCAATAAAATAAACGCAGATCTTAATATTTGTTTTTGCTGAATCGGCCAACTTGCAGATATACAATGATTATGTCTCATTATTGGGGGATTAACCTTTTTTGTTTTTGCAGGCACATTGCTATGGGTTGGACAACTTCACCAAACATAATGATTTCCTTCCATTCTCCTCAGTCCCTAAATTACTACATGATAAATTTGTTATATGGGATATAAATGGGCTCTTTCAGCTCATTTCACCCTGACCTGAGGATACTTTCAAGTATTCTAACAGTAATCTCTTTGATTTTCTACCAGGCAGCAAAAAGAACCGGGAAAAAAAAATTGGTTCTCATTGTGATGGTATTTCTCTTCAAACAATATACTTCCTCTTTTGATTTGCAGTTAATTGTTTTAAGCATGAAAATTTCAGGTGAAGACAGTTTTCCTTCAGGAAAGGAATTCTGAGTTGTCTCAAAATCAGTATCTTCTGCTGACCCAATAGGGCAAGTTGTCTCGTTTCCTTAACTTTTCTCAATGATGTGTAACAGAAGAAAACCAAAATCAAACAAACAGAGGGGGCTGCCATCCAAGCACCAGTCAAGAGAAATCATTTTCACTTTGACAAAGGCAGAAGGTTATTTTAAGCCTTTATTCTGTTGTATGTTAAAAGCTATATGGCTAAGGTAGAGGAAGCAGGGAAGAGGTAAAAGGCCATTATAATTCCCCATGATGGTTCAGAGGCACCTTACCTCAGAATCCATTGGGGGGTACTTTCTTCCTTTGCTCTTCCCAAGGCATTTGGTTTTACCTTCTTCCAATAACTGACACCAGAAACCTTTGTGTGAATCAAATCTGAAACACAGAAGAACTTCATCATCAGTTTGCAGCCTGGGTAAAAGAGTATGTACCTGTTTCACTGGTTACTGAGTTTGGAAAGAAAGGGAAAGTATGCTTTGATCACAAAAGCGCTGGTATGGTTCCAGTTATAACTATTCCTAATAGTTGTTCAAGTGTGCAATCAAATCACTTGACCCAGTTGAGTCTAAGCTTCCTTATCTGAAAAATGTGGGAAAAAAATGCTTGTAATCATTTATCTCATGGGACTGCAATGAAGGAAATGTTTTGTAAGCCCTGGATAGAGCCCTGGATTTGGAATTCATGAAAACCTTGTTCTGCCTCAGACACTCATGGTGTGGCTCTGGGCAAGTCATGGAACTTCTTTCAGTCTCCATTTCCTCATGCATGAACATGCAAATATAATAAGCCCTACCCTGGAGGACTGTGGTGAAGAACAAATGAAGTAATATTGGCAAAATCCGTAACAAACCTTAGAGCACTATGTAAAATGTCACTGTTATTAATGTAATTGCTTGGTCGGATACAGATTCATCAAGTTCAAGAGCTTGTTATGTTGCGTTTGCCCTTTGTTCTCCAAGAGGAACATGGCAGTGGGGAAATGATGACGTGACTTGCAGTTGACTTTAATTTGAGTGAGGGAGGGTTGTGCACGGTCATCAGCCTCAGTTTCTCCTCCAGAGACATCTGGGTGCAGTGGCCATATATTCATCTGGATGACTGGAGATGGCCCAGGATATAATGGGAGACCCTGCTCATTTTAGGCTAACGCCTTTTTAGATTCTCACTTTGAGTGAGGTAATGCCCATTCAGTGAATTGGCCTCTTTAAGAAGTGAGTCAAGGGATGGCCCCTTTAACTTAAAAAGAAAGAAGAAGAAGAATCAAACTGGAAGGGGTAGACCCTCAGGGTTGCTGGTCAAAAGAGAAACAATTACTATTAGCAATCACTCTGAGCCAGTTGGGCCCAAAATGTAGCCTAGGAACAAAAGGAAGGAAAAATACTTCTGCCTTGTGGAAAATGGGGTGAGCTTCTAAGGGATGGCAAAATACTTTTAGCAGTTACTGTCACTGTCCTAATTTTAGTGTAATATGTTTTTTCCTTCCCCTGAAAGTGTCCTCTCTGTCTCTGTCCCTCTCTCTGTCTGTCTGTCTTTCTCTTCTCTCTCTTTCTCTCTCTCCCCCTCTCTTTTTCTCTTTCTCTCTCCTTCCCTCAACAAAGTTTCTATGACTTTGAGAAGACCATCAGTAAGAAAGCAATCATGTCCAAAGACAACCCTGTTTTATTTCAAATAATTCTATTAAAATAAATATTAGTGGAATGCCTAATATATTCAAGACATTCTATTAAATTCTAAAATAACAGAAAAATTAAGTAGCAAAATTTGCTTTCCGAAAGTAATCATAAGGGAAAAAATAACACCTACATTTTCATCTCTGTGCTGCATGAGATATGAGGTAGCATCAAAATTAATGTATTTTATTCAACCCTCCCTTACTCTTGAGCATCAAAAGGTCAGCATGCTTTCTTCTTGTTTATGACTTTATTCAATGAAATGAAGCAAACACATTTATTTCATGTAGGTCTGGTGGTAGATACGTGATGGAAGTACTGTTAATTCAGAAAAAGTTTCTAAAATAAAATGAACCAATACCCAAGGCACAAGGTTGAATGCTGACAGCAGCTAATAAAATGCTGTTTTTGGAAGCGTGCTATTGATTTAATAATTGTCTTTATAACTTTGTTAGCTAACTTCCAAATTGAATACTGACATATGTCAGATATACACATGATAAAAAACTTAGAGTTGAGCTCAGTCAGTTGATTCCATAATAAACATTACTGAACAATCCCCCTTAGAAATACACACGGGAAGCCAGGAAGGAATGACGACTATAGAATATGACAGTTTCCCTGTACTCTGACATCTTAGAAATATCTGGAGTATTGTGAAAAGTTCCAGGAAGCATAGTTTAAAATACATTGAACAGCTGGAGAGTGTGCAGAGGAGGCCAAAAACGACAGTGAAAAGCTTTCCATGTCATGTGCATATCAGCTGAAGGAACTCTGGGCATTTAGCACGCAGAAAAGATTCTATGTGATATGATTTCTAGAGTCAAAAATTTGATGGAATGTCATCTGAATGAGGGATTAGACTAGTGTGAGGAACCTGTGACCTTAGGCCAAATGTGGCCTTCTAGGTCATTGGGTGCAGCCTTTTGACTGAGTCCAACTTTTACAGAACAAATAATTTTATTAAGGGGGTTTGTTTTGTGAAGTTTGGATTCAGTCAAAGGACCACATTTGAGGACCCAGAGGGCTACATGTGGTCTCAGGGTCTCAGATTCCCCACCCCTGGATTAGATTGTTGTCTCTGACTCCATAGGGTGAAGTAGGAAAAATGGGACCAGATGCCAGGAAAAGCTTTCTAACCGTTGGAGTTCTCCACAAGTGGAATGGGCTGTCATACGAGGTCTTGGGGTCCCACTCCTTGGAGAACTCATGTTGAGCATAAACTATCACTAGTTGGGTATTTTAGAGTGTGGATGTCTTTTGTGGATGGTTTAAACAAGATGGTCACTGATGGCATTTTGGTTCTAAATTTTCTAGTTCTTTGATTTCATAGATATGTGCCTCTAAGTTCATTGAACTCCACATCAAAACGAAAACGAAAAAGTAGTCAAATGTTTCTCTTCATACAAGTCACATGGATAAAACTGGTGAGATTATTTGCAGCTTAGATAGCATTTCAATGGAAATATTACATCTTGCTCATAGTGTCTTATGACTGAAATTCAATAATGATGAAGTGCAAATGGCATATACACTTATCACCAGCAACAAGAAGAAAAATGTAAAACGAAACACTTGAATATTACTCAGAGAAGGCACAAAATGACTTAGATATCTTTTTTTCTTTAGAAGCAGCTTGGGATTATTAAGTCCTAGGTTCAAATTGTCCTATCATAGACATTTGCTTGTTCGCTGACAGACCTTAAATGCAAGATTAAATGCAGAGCATTTAACCTCCTATGTACTTCAAAACATTCCCTACAATTTGTTTACTGTTTTGGTCTAGGGAGTCCCCATATTGATAAAACTACAACTCCAGTTTTTGTGTTTATCTTCGTAAACATGCTTTCATGATTTGGAATACTGATATGTTGCTCATGCATTTACTATGCACTCAAAAAAAGAATAAAAAGAAGCTATCTGACTGTCATTTTTAGTTTGGGGAAAAATTCTGACAGAAAAATCTGTTATCTTTGCCAAGAAAACCCCAAAATGGTTCACAAACATTTGGACGTGACTTAAACTACTCAGTAACAACAATGCTTACTCTCTGTGTAACCCTGGGAAAATGATAAAACTTCCGCATCAGTAAAAACAGGTGACTTCAGTCATTGAGTCACATCAGACTCTTCATGACCCAGTGGACCATAGCATGCCAGGCCCTTCCAGTCTGAGGGGCTGATCTTCTGATGTAATACCTGTTAAGGTATTTTTAATAAAATATTTTTCATTTATCATTCCCACTAAACTTTCGTTCCTTCTACAACATTACATCTAATTCCTTTTTTTCTCTTAGTTTTATTTTTAGTTTACAACATTCAGTTCCACAAGTTTTTGAATTTTAAAGCGTTTTAATATTGGAGTTTTCTTGGCAAAGACTGGAATGGTTTGCCATTTCCTTCTCCTGTGGATCACTTATTATCAGAATTCTCCTCTATGACCTGTCCATCTTGGGTAACTCTGTATGGCATAGCTCATAGTTTCACTGAGCTACACAAGCCCCTCTGCCATGACAAGGCAGTGATCCAGGAAGGGACCAAAATCAGGTGGGTCGGACTAAATGCCTTTGACTTCCCTGCCAGCTTTTGATCTATGATTCTGTGAAATAACCCCTGACAAGCATCAAGCACTTGATAAATGTCCCAGAAATGAAAGTGCCATAGATTCAGGGCTAATATGGGGCTTAGAAGTCATCTAGTCCAAAGTCCTCATTTATTCAATGGAACTGATTCCTAAAGACAGGTCTTTAAAAATTCATGACATCCATGCCCCTCCTAACATATGATATAAAACAATACAGCAAAATTGGTTTTAGTTTAATTCTTTGTAAGTATTTTCCTAGCCGACTTTTATCTTGAGCTATAAAAAACAACAACAACAACAGTTAGTATTTATAGTGTTTTAAGGTTTGCAAAACACCTTATAAATATTATCTCATTTTGTCATAACATAACTACCCTGGTAGTTAGATGACAAAATCATCCCCATTGTACAGATAAGAACACTGAAGCACAATTTCTCAGAAGAAGGAATATATTATGGGCCAAAACATGGGAACTTGCATGACAACTCCCCCATTTCCATACCATCAGTTTCCCTCAATTAAGTGACTTGCTCGGGGTCACATAGCTAGAAAGTATCTGAGGGTGGATTTGAATTTAGGTCTTCCTGACTCCAGGTGCAGTATCCTATTCACTGTACTACCTAGATGCTTCTAGGTAAAAAAAAAAAAAAAGTTGAAAATCTAAGCACTAAAATACATTTTACGCATTAAGGATACTATCTAACAATCATTTAATCTGTCAGGCAATTAATTTTAAGACTATGTCTCCCTATCTTGCCACAGGGCCTATCCACAGTCATACTTTGCTTGATGTGGGAGCCTTGATCTACTCCATTCTGACCTGGGACAATTCACTCCTGTTAGCCTCTAGATCCTGGGGCCTTACCATGTTAGGGTTGACCCCCCCTGATCAGCATAGCCCATCGCAGCTCAGAAATCCTGAACTCAAGAGATCTGTCAGCCTCTGCCTTCCTAGTTGGCCAATCTTTCAAGCAGGGAGGTGTAGAAGGTAGTTCTTAAGGTGTAAGTGAGCAACATAATGAATGCCAGGCATAGATGAAGGCCGGAGCAATGCGATGGAGCTCTGTATTATGCATACGAAAAAGCAAGGTCAGTTTGGCTGGACTGTAGAGTGCAGGAAGGGGAGTAATATAGATTGAGGCTGGAAAAATAGATCAACACAGGGAGCCAGTACTAAGGTTTCTAGAATCATATGATTTCACACCAGAATGGGTCTTGTAGAGACAACTTCTTTGCTTTGGTTTTACTAAAGAAATATTACTAGAGAACAAATTCTGGTGAAAAATCTGGCTTGGGCTAACTCTGAATATTGAATGTTATTGTTCGGTCATTTCAGTTATGCCTGACTCTGTGACCCCTTTTGGAGTTTTCTTGGCAAAGACACTCTAGTGGCTTGCCCTTCCCTCCTCTAACTTGTTTTACAGATGAGGAAACTGAGGCAAACAGGGTTATCAGCTAGTACATGAGGTCCGGTTTGAATTCAGAAAGATCAATCTTCCTGACTCCAGGCCTGGCACTGTATCCATTATGCCACCCATTTGCCTGAATATTGAATATACTGCAGTAAGGATTGTTTCTGGCAGTATGATTACAAAAGGTGACCTTCTGAGTCTCATCCCCTGGCAGAGCAAACGGCTGAACTACTGAATTGATCTCCACGATTAGGAAGAAGGCATATACATTATGGGGGCCAATACATTAATGGAACTGGGATGCCTTGAGTAACCTTTCCCATACCACCAATCATTGCTGTTGTAAACCAAGACCAAGGAACCTGGGGAAGTTTGAATTAACTTTACTCCCAGGGAACTGATCTAGGGTCCTCCTATAGCTTCTTTGGGAAAGAGGAGTATACAAACAGTTTTAGGAAGGGACTTTCTGAGACTCCAGGGAACAACAAAGCTTTTATTTGTTTTTACCTTCCTGTGGACTGCTTCATACCATCTGGTAGATTGCTTTTGATTGGAGTATCTGAATGTTTTTATTGAAAGAATTATTATCTGAACCCTCAAGTTCTGAGAGATCCATTTACCAGATATGGAACCAAGACTTGGGTAGGACAGAAGGGTACATACCTAAACACTACTTCCCCACTTGTACTATGGAGATCTTTGTCTCATAAGTTATAGTTTATAGCTTAAAGTTGCGGTAATAACTTATTTTTTTTAAAGTGTACATGGTTTCTTTCCCCTTCTTTATACTGCCTTACTTGCTTTTTCATGTTCCTGTTTTAGGTACAGATGGAAGTTTCATCAATTGTTCTGAACTCTACAGAAGAAGCACGGAATTTGAGCAGCATCCACTGACTCTGGGTCAATATCAAAGCCATAATGTTAGCAGAAAGCCTTTAATTCATGGTAGCAGAGAACTGTAATACCTAGAAGCCTGGCAATTCTACCTCAAAAGTCAGAAGGAGACTAGATTTTCATCAAAGAAATAATAATTCAAAGGCACTTTGAGCTCAATTTTCAAGGTGAGCAAAACTCCCAAACAACGGAGAAAAAATTTCACAAATGAAATTATTATCTGCCCCTCACCAAGGGCAAATGAGATAGCATTGGAAGCTACTGACCAATTTACTAAATTTCTCTGAAAAATCCTTAATCTTTTACTTCTGACAATAAGACAAATAACTAATGTTGAATCTATACATTAGGTCTTTAATCATCTTGGGTATACAGCATTATCGTACGTATAGATTCCTTTACTAACAGCCACTCTAAACATCTCCAAAGACAATACACTATTACCAAATCAGAATTGTATAACCAAGTGCAGCTACCTATCAAAGGAGAGAGCAAGAGTCAGGCAAACTGGCAAGCGGCACACTGAGATGAAGGGAGAACAATTCTGACCAAAGACAATAATGTGAACCTCCTAGACAGCCTACAAGATATGACCCACTCACCATTTCTAAGGTACCTTGGGCAGAGCTATGATTGACAAAGGAATATATAAAAGGGAACCAAATGGAGTTGTATTTGTCTGTACCAGCAGGGTGGACATTTCAGATACACCTACTGAAGGGGAAGCTGTGCTTTCTGTCTATACAAGTAATTCCAATACTGTTCAACCTACTGAATGCCAGGAAGTGTGAAAAATCATATAATGGGCATTTTCAGCTGGGCATTACCCAACTTCAGAGGGACTTACAGTTTCTTGTATAGAGCAAGTAGCTTTGATTTTTATTCACTTAACTTTATATTGCCTTTTCTTGGCAAAGGAGATGAATGAAAAATAGGCTTGAGGCAGGTAGAGAGGAGACAAATGCATAGTGTAAAAAGTCAAGGATCGTGCTCTAAAAATAGCTTATCTTTATAGAATCCTCAACTCCAACTTACCGCTTTGTTCCAGGGCATCTAAAAAAACCCTAAAATCTAAGACCAAACAATAGCCAACTTGAAAGCATTAAATGGAGATTTTTCCTTTACCCTTTAAAAAAAAATGAAAGTAAAAGCTTTCTTAAGAGTCTTGGAAAGTCAAAATAAAGACTTGAATTTCCAATTTAAAACTAAAACCACTTAGTTCTTTTTTTTTTTTTTAGGTCATGTGAATGTTAAATCAGTACCAATGTTAAAAACTCTGGCAGAGATCTACAAGCTTATAGAAATAAGAGGTCAAAGGGAACCAAATCAAAAGGAGGTCACAAATAAGAACTTAACTATCCAGTCTTAGGCTTTTTTTATCCACTGAACTACAATGCATCTCTTACATGCTCCTACATGTATGAATCACACAAAGAGGAAGGTGAGAAGATCTCTTCAAACACAGCATTGAATTAGGGAAAGTTTCATACTGAAAAATAAGATAGGAATATCCAATAATCCACTTTTTAAAAAATTTACTTTA
The DNA here is from genome assembly GCA_028627135.1 of Pseudochirops cupreus. Classification (NCBI taxonomy): domain Eukaryota; kingdom Metazoa; phylum Chordata; class Mammalia; order Diprotodontia; family Pseudocheiridae; genus Pseudochirops; species Pseudochirops cupreus. The sequence continues at coordinate 160,858,599 of CM053583.1, forward strand.
AATCTTTGTTCATAATTTTTCAGAAAACAACAAATTCCCTTCTAAGTCAGATCCATGGATTATGGAGCTGGACACTTGCCTTTTGGTTCAAGAACAAGAAACTCAGAAATGAGGGCAAATTCACCTCACACATCTATTTATAATACTCCAATACCCTTTCATCTGATCACTAAGGAGATACAATGTTGGAGGCATGTGGATATGTGCTTAAGGTTTTATTTTTTTTTTGTTTGTTTGTTTTGGAGGTGGGAAGGCAGGGCAATTTGGCTTAAGAGACTTGCCCAAGATTACACAGCCAGTAAGTGTGTCAAGTGTGTGAGGCTGAATTTAAACTCAGGTCCTCCTGACTCCAGGGCCAGTACTCTATTCACTGCACCACCTAACTGCCTCTTTTCGGCTATCTTTGTAAAATGAACAACATGTGGACACAGTAAAGGAGGAACTGAGCTATACCACTACCGACATTCTAAGCCCCAGAGATTCCCTATCACCACTAGGATCAAATAGAAAATCATCTTCTAGCATTTATTCCCTCCACAACGTGACTCCTTCCTACCTGTCCAGCTTTCCCATGCTTTACTCCTCTCTATATACTCATCATCCTGCAATATTGACTTAGTTGGTATTCCTCACACATGGCTCGCCATCATCCTGCACTATGAATTTCTGTTGTCTGTCTGCCAGGCCTGGAATGTTCTCCCTTACGTTACAGAGGGTAGGGGAAGTGAGAACTTTGGGATTTCCCTGACTCCCTTCATAGATCACTTAAATCCCAACCTCTGTAAGAGGTCATTCCTTTACCCCAACATAGTTCCTTCCCTCTGAGATTACCTTCCAGTTCCATTACATGTCAGCTCCTTGAGGGAAGGTATTGTGTTGTTTTATTTTTTTAACCTTTCTTTGTATTCACAGAACTGAGCACAGTGACTGGAACTTAATAATACTTGTTGACTGACAAATGAAACCTGGAAACACAAAGAACTTGGTGTAAAAAGGAAGGAAGGATGTCCCTCACAGGCTGTCCTTGGGAAAGCAAGTAAAGGAGTTGACAGAACTGTTTTCAGCTAATGCACAAGGAAAACAAGGAACCTGATGCTGTGTCACAGTTGACCTTCTGGGCCCACATTACTTTGGGTGAGAGAAAACAAAGTATACCAGGAAGATAACTGCATTGGTATCTGTTGTAAATAGAGTACAGAGAGTCTACAGAGAACACAATCCTTATTAGCTGTGACCCTGGGCAATTCACTTAACCTCTGTATGCCTGAGGGAAAGAATGGGCCAGTGTTTCTCACAAGAATTCCAAAATTCCACCTGCTTTTTTTTTTTATCACCAATGCATTAGAAAGCATTTTGTATTCTTTTTAGATATTAGTACAAAGGCGATAGGGGAAAGATACTGTATTTTTTTACATTTCCCTAGTGATCTTAAGATGCACTATCTTCAATTTTTTTGTGGAAATTTTTTGTTCTTTTTTCCTGAAAAGTATTCAATTGTTAGTTGCAATAAATTTCATTGTATTCACTTAATTGTATATAATTCAACTAAAAATGAAATGGTCGTTGAATAGGTTTGGAAATATACCTCACTGTTTGAAGATTTTCAATGTAATGGAATTCATTGTAACAGACTGACATGTAATAAAAGAACTTAGTGTACTCAAAATATTTATGTATATATACATATATATGGAGAGAGAGAAGGAAAGGGAGAGGGAGAGATCAAGTAAGAAATTTTTAAAAATTGCATCAAATAACTTCAACAGACGTGAAAATTGGCAAAATCTGGGGGATTTTTCCCTTGGTTTGAAAAAGGAAGACATTGGGGTAGCTAGGTGGCGTGATGAGTAGAGCACCAGTCTTGGAGTCAGGAGGACCTGAGTTCAAATTCAGCCTCAGACATTTAACACTTACTAGCCATGTGACCTTGGGCAAGTCACTTAACCCCAATTGTCCTGCCTTCCCCCCTCCAAAAAGCAGAAAAAAGAAAAAGGAAGCTATTTTAATATGCCTATATTATATATTACTGATTCTGTATAAAAATAAAATTCAAATCGCAAATAAAAAGAGAGAGAAACAGAGAAGGATTTTGCAAATGACATTAGCAAATAAATTCCTGAATTAATAATGAAAGGTAGAATTTATATAGCTCTTTCAGGTTTGTAGCACACTTTATCAATACAATGCTTGCCATCATTATTACAATAACCCCAGGAGAATGATAATTATTATTATTTTATCATGATATTATAATTACTATAATTACAACACTTACCAATATTGTAAGTGTTATAATTATTTCCATTTTTCAGATATGAAAATTGAGACAGAGAGAGGTTAAGTGACTTGCCTAGTTGGGCACACAGTTGGTAATATCTGAGGATGGATTTGAGTGCTGGTTGTCCTGACTCCTGATCCACTGTTCTAACCACTGATCTATTTAGTTGTGTCTGAATGAAGTCAGTGGTTGCTTTTATATAACATACAGTCAACATGTATTTATTTTCTCTTCACTGAAAGGTTTTTGAGAACAACTGTATCTCGTCTCAAATTTGACAATGTCATTTGCTCTCAAAAATCTTCAGTGACTCTGCATTGCCTCTAAGATAAATATAAACCTAATATTTTTCTGGATTTGTTTTTAATTACTCCCCTTCACACACTGTGCCTTCCCAACAAATTGCTCTACTAAATTTTACATAAGAACAACCTTTCATATCCTGTGTCTCTGTTTTTATACTGCTAACCCTTATCTCTCGAAATTTAGCTCCACCTCTTAGAGTTTTTAGATCAATGTAAGAGACATCTACACAAAACCCTTTTCTTATTCTGCAAGTTTTTAGGGCTTTCTCCTTCCTAAAATTACTGGGCTATATTTATGTGTATGGTTGTGTGTGTGTGTGTGTGTATAAACATGTTTTTTTAATCCTCACAATTGATTAGTAGATCCCTGAAGGGAAGACCTATTCCATTTTTGTCTTTCTACCCCTACTACCTAGTATGGTCCTTTGCATAATAAATGTTTACTCAAGAAAAATCAGATAGGATCCCCATTTTGGAGACAAATATTGTTGTAAAATTTCTTATTGATCACTTATGATGGTCAGTTATGGGAAAATGAGACATATTTTTTAATATCTCCAAGAGGCGTGCATTCTACCTTTATTGAACACAGATACATCATAACCGTTAAGAATTAATTATTATTTTCTTTCAAAGTGCCCATTATGTATTCATACAAATATAAGGTATCTTACTCAGGATTCATAGTTACTCATTTTTATTTCCCTTCCTGTATTTGCCCTCCCTTGACAATGATTGTTTCCCCAATCTATATCTGGAACGGAATGGGATGGAAAATCATTTATTTAGCATTTACTACACTTAAATCACTATGTTGCTTGGGGGACACAAATAGAAAATTGAGCTTCAAGGAGTTCACATTCTAATTGGAGCAGACAACACATTAAAAAGGGCCTATGTGCCTGTTCAGGTTGTAGCAGATGGAAAAGGCAGGTAGTATGTAGGCAGGGAAAGGATCAGGGTAAGTATAAAGGCCCCAGGAACCTTGGGGATTAAGGGCAGGGCAAACAGTCTCTGATGAAGAGGGAAAGTGGGAAGAAGAGATAGTTCAAAATAATTACAGGGACAGTTAGGGCTTCTGAAGCCCAATTTAATATTAAAACATATGTCCCATTTTTACCTAAAAGATTATTGACGTACACAAAATAATATAAATACTAGCATTTCTATAGCATCTACTGTGAGCTGATCGTGTTCCAGGCACTATGCTAAGCACTTTACACAAATCCCACTTGATCCTCAACAATCTTAGGAGGCAGGCACTTTGTTATTCCCATTTTATTGTTGAGGAAACTGAGGCTGAATGACTTGTCCAAGGTCACACAGACGATATTTAAGGAGAGATCTGAATTTCGTTGTCCTGATTCCACATCTAGTGTATTATCCATTGTCCTACCTAATCTACTGGTCCCAGCTACCCAGTCATTAGCATGGAAAGAAATGACCAACTGTTTACCAGTAGCACCACATTATAATTACTTCCAAATCAGTTCATGGCTAAAAAATGAAGCAAGTTAATTAACAAATATACTTACGTTAAAGCTTCAGAATAGTTGTAATGAGAAGAGACTCCCAGGAACTTCTGCACATCATCCATCACAGTAGCAGGGTCAGTCCTTAACTGCTGCCCATCAATAATTAGTAACTGAATGGGGGGAGGGAGGAAGTGAGAGAACAAAAGAAAAGAAAACATATAAAATGTTTTAAAAAATCAGCTACTTGAGCTTAAAAATGAAAACTGTGTACACGGTATATTCATTTCTATTAAGTGAAGCGACATAATCCAATGAAGGTCTATGTATATTGCTGCAAGATCAGCCTTGCTTCCCATCTTTATTAATGATCAGTTTTAACATCAGAATCATGGGAAGTCATTGTTGGAAGGAACCTAAGAGATCATTGAATCTAGTGGTTGGAAATACTTTTTTTCTAGAATGTCTCTGACAAATGGCCACCCTGACCTTGCTGGATGGTTACCAATGACAGAGAACGCCCCATTTTCTTGAAGCAGAACCCATTTTATTTTGGTAAAGTCTCACTTTGAGAAAGTAACTTCTTCTGTGGAGCCTAAATCTGCTTCGCTTCACCTTCCATTATAGTTTGTATTTCTCTCCTCTGGGAATAAGCCGATTTATTTTCTGTTTCACTCGTCAGGACTTCCAACGCTTTAAGACAAAGGTGATGTCTCCTCCATCTCCAAAGATTATCTTTTCTACGCTAAACACCCCCAATCTCTTAAAATGTTTCAAATGTCATTGTCCCTTTTGTTCAAGAGTTTTTCAGTCCATTTTTCAGTCTGACTACTCATGACTCCATTTGGGTTTTCTTGGCAAAGATCCTGGATTAGTTTGCCATATCCTTCTCTAGCTCTTTTTACAGATGAAGAAACTTAGGCAAACAGGGTTAAGTGACTTGTCCAGGATCACACATTTAGCAAGTGTCTGAGTTCAGATTTGAACTCAGGAAGATGAAACTTTTTTTTTTCTGTTTGTTTCAGATTCTTTTTTTTTTTTAACTTTTTTATTTACTTTTAATTTACAAGATTCAGTTCCACAATCACTTGAGTTTCAGATTTTCTCCCC
>CM053583.1:160864263-160915440 GCA_028627135.1 Pseudochirops cupreus
TACTATATTTCTTGGAGTTTTCAATTTGGGGTCTCTTTCAGGAGGGGATAGGTGAATTCTTTCAATAATTATTTCCCCTTCTGATTTTAAGACCTCAGGACAGTTTTCTTTGACAATCTCTTGAAGAATGCTGTCCAGGCTACTTTTTTCATCATGGCTTTCTGGTAGACCGATAATTCTTAGATTATCTCTCCTGGATCTATTTTCCAGGTCAATTGTTTTTCCAGTGAGATATTTTGCACTTTCTTCTAATTTTTCAATCTTCGTGTTTTGTTTGACTGACTCTTGTGGCATCATAGAGTCCTTGGCTTCAATTTGACTGATGCTAATTTTTAGTGAATTATGTTCCTCAATTAGCTTTTGGTGCTCCATTTTTACGGAGGTATTTTCTCTGGTTAGATTTTGGACCTCCTGTCCTAGTTCACCAATTTTATTTTTTGAAGCTTTGTTTTCTTCTGTGAGATTTTTTTCCAAGTTGGTCACTCTAGATTTAAATTTATCTTCTGCCTCTCTAATTTCATTTTTAAAATCCCTCTTGAGATTCTCTAAGAAATTCTCCAAGAATGCTTTTTTGGCTGGAGACCAGTTCACATTTCCTTCTGTGGTCTCCAGTGTGTGTGTAGAGTCTGTGTTGCCTTCTGAGTTTGGTGGTTCTTGCTCACTATAGAATGATTTGATGGTTCTAGCCTTTGCAGTTTCCTTCTTCCCCATTGTGGTTGCCTATATCCTGTATTTTTATAGTGGATATCTGCTTCCAAAGTGAGTTTCTCAGCCTGGGAGGTAGGAGTTTGGTTGTTGACTTAATGAACTGTGGCCTCTGAGTATGTGGACTGAGGCCAGGGCCAGGATTCTTGGTATTTCCTCTGAGTTACCTGAGGCCGGGGTATTCTGTTTCAGGTTTCCACCTGTTTCTCTGGGCTGCTTCTCAGGCAGGCTCATTGTAGTAGAAGGGTGGGGCTGTGGTTTGCTGATTGGCCAGGTGGTTCTAAAGCACACCTGGGCTTTTGTTGTTAGCCCTTGCTGGCTCCACCCACCCGGGTTTAGGCTCCGTACAGTACAATCTCCCTTCCCCCTTCTTCAGTGATTTCTAAGCCTGGGGCTGTTTACACTAATGCAAGAATATACTCTAGGTGGGGCTTTTGCCTCTTGATTTTTTTTGTGTGTCAGGGAGGGGAATGAGAGCCCCTGGATTTCATTCCTCCATCCCAACTTCTGAAAGTCTGGGCATGTAGCTTCAAAAATCCAGGCCGCGGGTTGCTAGCCCCAGGAAAAACCGCTGACCATGCTATAGCCCTGCATTCCCTCCTACCCAGTTCCGTTGGTCCTCACCTCGGCTGTGAGAGGGCTGCAGAAGCTTCCAGCTGGGTGAGTCTGCTGGGTGGGGCTTCCCAGTCTGCTGCACTCTGCTCTCAGGTCCCTGCTGGTGCCACTCCTCTGTGCTTTGTTCTCCCTGCCCCGACCTGATTAGGCACTTCTCTGGTCTGGGCATCTGTCACTCTCTCTCTCCCAATGAGTTCTGTCACTCTTAAATCCGCTCAAATTTACTTTTTAGTTCCCAAGGACGAAATTCTTGGGGAGCTTAGAGAAGTTACTGCTTACTTTCCGCCATCTTAGCTCCGCCTCCTTCAAATTAGGAAGATGAATCTTTCCAACTTCAATCTTCTAACTCTATCCACTGTGCCACATCAAACAAAACCCTAGTTCCCTAAAAATCCTGTTCATCTTTCAATGGGCTAACTCTGATTTGCCAATTTATTTACTTATTTTTTTTGGAGGGGTAATTGGGATTAATTGACTTGCCCAAGGTCACAGGGCTAGTAAGTGGTAAGTGTCTGAGGCTGGATTTGAACTCAGGTCCTCCTGACTCCAGGGCCTGTGCTGTATTCACTGTGCCACCTAGCTGCCCCTTGACAATTTATTTTACAAATGTAGCATTCAGAGTTGAACTCCAGAAGTGTTCTCCTCAGGGGAAAATAAAACAGGCAAATGACCTCTCTCAATTCTGGACACTCTGCAGCCTAAATTCATCTTAGGTTTTAGGGCTGAAATGTTTTCCCCTCCATCTACTTTTTAGATTCATCTTTAATTTTTAGTACACTATCAGCAGGGAAAATAAAAATGAAAACCTAAAATTAACCATGTGATTATAACATAGGTTTATATGGGATTTCTATTTATGATATATACATAACAGGAATTTAAGAGGGAGAAAATGTTAAACAAACCTAGCAACATATCATCTGAATCTGACAGTCTATGCAATATTCTGTGTCCACAGTCTCCCTTTTCCTCAGAGAAAAGAGGGAAGTGCATTGCCTCTGTTCTTTTCTGGGGTCAAGCTTGATCATTAAACTTACACAGCATTCAGTTTCTAAACTGCCAAAACCCAAATGCAGTTTAAGTATGCATTATAATATTTAATTGTCATTTCAGAAGCATTTTATGATCCAGAAAGTACTATCAACACTAAACAGAAAGAGAAAAATTAGAGGACTAAGAATTTAGAAATGTGGAGAAAACAGTACATATGAAAATCAGTGTATAAGTATGTGTGTATAAATATTTATATATAAATATAGTGGTGTGCAATGTTTTTGGAACATGCAATAATTTTTATTTGGCTTTATTTTATGACAGTAATGAAAGTATGTGTGCTTGTATGTGTGTGTGTATATGTGTGTGTGTGTATAAGTGTGCTTCTATTTATACTAGATTGCCTTAAAATGCCAGACCTTGTGTTAAGGAATATTCATTAAATTGGTTTCCATAATTTTAGTTAGTTCTCTGTTAGTTCAGTACTCAATTTCATGCCACACACATTTCATTGCTGTCATTTTTTGTGTCTTTAATTCTATGCTTTTGAAGAATGGATATTACCCCCAAGGAAACATGTAAAAGCTGTAGTTCTTAAAGATCACACTTCAAAGACTGATAGCGATGTTGTAGTGGCTGGTGGGGTGTCCTCAAGTATTTCAAGGATCATTCAAGCCCACAGTGAAAGAGAATCAATGTTACAGAAGCACAAATTGGAATTGAAAATGAAAAAGAAAAAAAGAAGAAAGGAAATGCTAACAAAATATTACACAAAATGGCTTAATTAATCCTCAGAAAACAAGTAAATACATTCAGAGAGACCTGGCATCTGGAGGTGTTCTAGTTTACCCTACAGTCTGACACAGGTTTAGTGTAGCTAGAGAACAGTATAAAGTCCAGTAAAAATGAAAACAAAAGTCAAACAAAACAAAACAAACAAGCAGACAAAAACCATCTACTAACCATCGAAATGAAGGAAAAACAATAAATCTTGTTATGGACGTGAAAACACAAAATCTGGAGTAGTGATGATTGGGGAAAGGCAATTTTTATTGATAAAACTCACTCTTCATTCAAGGCTATACCAAAAACATTGTCACAGAGAGTCCTGATTAGCCTACAAAATCTGATGATTTCCATCAGATGGTAAACCAAAATGTTTGGGACATTTCTTTTTCTTCCTGGGGGCCTTGAACATTTATCTTCATTGAGAGAATAATGAACTTTAATTAATACTGTTCCAGAATTACAGAAATTTCCAAATGAAGAGGGAACACTACAATAAGACCATGCCATGCAAAACAAAAAGTTAAGAAATTTATCCATTAGACTGAGATAAACTTGCCTAATTTAAACCTCATTGAAAACTTATGGAGTATAATCAAGGCTAGACTTGGACAAATTGACTATTTGTGAGAGGCATACTTAAAATATCTGATATGATAAGTGTCGTTTCATAAGGAAGGATTAAAAAAAACATGTTAAAATCTTGTGCATTTGATGCCAAATTTTGTAAAATAAGTGGTTAGAGTAAAAGAAGACCCATTGCACATTCAAAGCTTTAAAAAGATCAAAACTGGAAAGTTTAATATATATAAATGAATTTAATTATTTTACTTTGCCCCAATTAATTTGTACAATACTGTGTATATGTATGCATGCATGTGTGCATATGTATGTATATACATATATGCAGAATTCTAACATGTACATTTGTGTGACTATACATGCACGCATATATGCATATATATGTATATGAACATTCACATGTCGTGTCAAGTATGTTGTGTCGAAAAGAACACCATGGAAAAGAGTAATGTGTTTAATAAGAAGTTTTCAATCTTTCTGCATAACACGGCCTGCTTTGGCAGTTGGTAAACCTACTGTGTTGTTAATGTGTTTTTGCTTAATGGGAAGATCTTTTCCATCCATTAATAGGCCCATGCTACCTGCTTGAGTCACATGGAAGCCTGAGTTACATGAGTCTGTGGGGGGAGGAAGGCACTAGCAGGGTGAAGGCTTGGGGATGTCACTGTCCTCTCTCTGCACTGCTACTGTGTATAGATTTCTTTGTTATTATGATGGACTTGGCTTTCTGCTGTTGGAATTTGACTTTCTGGTGTGTGAATAAATGTTTTGGTTCTGTCTTCCACTTGGAGAATCTGATATATTTTGTGATTCAGAATTATGTTGGGCTATTTATAGCTGCTGTGAAAATTGCATTGGCATTGCACCTATGGACTCCTTCTCAGAATAGTGTTTTTAAATGCATAAAATAAAATATCTAATATTACAAAGGAGATTAATTATATTGAAATAATTATTTGAGACTAATGGTAATCATTGGGAGGGTAAAAAACAAGCATAAACATCTCCCCATCTCCACCTTCCTTATTACTCCTTCTTTGGACCAAGAACCAAAGCTATCAACTAAATTATATTTTATATGCTCTAAAATGATTTGTCCACATACCTGAAATGGAGGAAAATAAGTTAACCATCTTTCTATATGGGTAGAATACCAGCCAGGTACCAGGCATCTCTTCTGTAGCACTTTCAGCTCTGAAGGAGCTCGGGGACCAGCTGTGATTACCTGGTAAAAGCTGAATTTCAGAGCTGTGGGATCTTCATGTGATCGCTGATGCTATAGTAGAAAAATGGGACATGAAAGCCATCTCAATCCCAGTCATAGGCAAGGACAAGCAAATCTTTGGGAGAAGATCAAAAGTTGAAACCAAAGACCTTTGCTTTAGAAAAGACTTATTTGTTTTGCAATTAACAAAGCCTGAGAGTGGCCTTTTGTATATATTTCCTTGGAAAAGTGGCTTCAAAGCCATGCCACAGGCATGTAGAGACTTGTCTATAAATATGTTGAATTTCTGTTGATAGGATTCTTTAAGCAATGTGATTTGAGAATGTTTTATAAAAGAAAAATATATTTCCCCAGGAAATGAATTCAGAAAGATATATTGCTTTTTAAGTTCCTAAGTTTCCTTTGTGGTAGACTTGGATCATTTGCATTATATAGAAAGCATGAGAGGCAGCATGATAGAGTTGATAGAAGGCTGGCTTCAAAACTAAGAAAATCTAGGTTCAAATCCTCAATGTGATGCATACACATTGATGGTGTGACCCTGGACAAGTCCCTTAACCTCTCAATGCTATAGTCTAAGCAACTCTGTAAGATTATAATACCCCTAAGACTTTTGGATCCCCAGCATTTAGCACAGTGTCTGGCACATAATCGGTATTTAATAAATCTTTACTGAATTGAATTGAAGTTACTGACAAGCACTGGTAGAGGGAGTTTCCTCACTTGGAATTTCCCTATGCAAATGCAATCATGGGACCCACCCTTATTGTATATACTGGCACATGTGTAGTACTGTCTATAGTACACACTATATAGTACTGTCACATGTTTTCTATCTACATTGTGATACATTTAAGTTACAGTAGAAGGCACTTTGTCATTATGTCTAAATATTAAAATCTAAATATTTGAAAACACTAAATCTACCCTCTCAGAAATCTCCAGATTTTTTTTCCTCATCTATCCTATGAGATTTAAAAATTAAATGTCTCTCATAGTAAGGCATTCTGTGAGTTTGACACTTTAATGCATGGGTAATCTCACCAATGTGACTACTCCCTTAAGGGAACCCCACCCAGCCTTGCCTCTCCTGCTGGGCACTTACTAATTATTTGACCATGAGCACACCTGTTTGCTTTGCTGGTCTTTAGTTTCTTTATCTGTAAAGTGGGCATAATAATACTTCCTCTACTGCACAGATACCGCAAGATTGTTGGTTCAGATTGAATGAATTTATATTTGTGAGTCTACACTCCAGGGCATACAGTGCTTTGCAAACGTAAGCTGTTCCTCTTCCTTTGGCCCGCCCTGTACCACTGTGGAGTGGTTTGGTTATTTATAATATTTAAAATGGTTTATCATTTTCAAATTCTGATGGCTCATTTTTCAGTCAACCCTTCATTATTCAAAACTTAATGATTTAGAAGCTTATATTTTCTTCTCCTCTCTCATTATTTGCCTTGTGGTCATCTGTATGCTCATTACTACTTTCATCAGAAATTCAGAGTGTTGGAGAGAGGGCTGAGACTCCAATCAGTCAGCTTTGCTATTTGTCAATTTTTCTAGTTTGTTTTTTTTTTTAATGATGTGGAGTTAGACCTTAACTAATGAAAAATATGAAGTCTTGCATTTTTCTATGATTTTCCAATGTTCTGATTTCCCCATCTCCTATTACCCTTGATAGTGAAGAGCTGCCTGGAGGTTTTCTCCGAAGATTACAGAATGCTGATTACATCTGGGGTGCCTAGCAAAGGCTGGGAATGATAGTGATATATCAAATACATTTTTTTATCATAAGGTAAAGATGTCTCATTACAAAAATGAGGACTTCAGAGATGCTGACCTCACAAAATGGGTTCATATTTAATTTAAGTTGCTTTTCAATTTACCTTTTCATTTAGCTATTAAAATATCACAGGGTTGTTCTTTAACTTGTTTACTAACCAAGTGCTATGTATTCATGGAGTGTCCATTAAGTTGTTACAGAGGAGAGCAACATCTCCTGCTGTCTGTTTCTCTGATAAGCATTACCTACACAAAGTGTTAGCTCCCTGGGGCTTAAGAAGAGCATGCTGTGTGAGAGAGATGCTGTGATTCAGCAAGCTCAAAAGGTTAAACTCCCAGGGATGAAGAACTGTTATCTCAGATTTTGTTCTACCTTTGAGCTCTGGGAGTCTCTTAAACTTTTGGAATATGCTTTCTCTTCTCTTTTAAGTTACATAGCTACTCATTACACATGGAATTGATAGAGAATAATAAAGGCAAAGGATTATAAGGTCTTTTATTTTTTAAAATGCAGAAATTCAAAGATCCATGCAGGAAGCAGGCTACTCTGATGGAAAAAAGCAACATCTCTAGGGATGGAGAAACTGGGTTTAATTTGTGTATCTGATAGTTAATAACTGTGTGACTTTATACAAGTTAAACTCCCTGGGCCTCATTTGCCACAATGGTTGTATCCAGATCTACTATACTTTTAAGATTTCATGGATAACCAGCTTCATGGAAAATCAGTCCTGTTTGGAAATAACTCGGCAGAATGCTTCATATACATACTAGGAGTGACCCTGGGAAAGTCACTTAACCTCTCTCAGCCTCAGTTTCCTATCTATAAAGTGAAGGTAATGATAGCATCTCTTTTGTAGGGTTGTTATAAGGATCAAATGAAATAATAAATATAAAATGCTTTGCAAACCTTTAAGTGACAAATAGATGTTCTCTATTATATTGCTTTCAAGCAAACTTATTCACTAAGAGGGAAAAAATGAAGTTTTTGCAAAACGTGTGCCTATTTTTGTGAAATCATTTGAATAGGTACCAAAAACCTTGCACAGTTTTTCTTTTTTTCAACCACTACAGACCTGCCATAGTGACTGAATGATAAAATTTTCTCCTGCAAAGACTGCTTAAAAGATGTCACAGATCTAGAGGATGTCTCTTACCATTTTGTGGGTGTGTCATTGGAGTCATTTTGCAAAAGGGTAAAGCCTATATACCCTTGCTCAGGATAATGTTTTTAAATTCACAAAACAAAATGTGGAGGGTTACAAAGGAAACCAATGAAATTTAGTTATCAAAATATTACAAAAAGTATTCATAGACCCAAGTTAAGAATTCTGACCTAGAGTAGGAAATAGTCTTACAGGCTATTACCTACTCTAAATTTGGAGGTGAGAAAGTTCACACACAGGGATATGAAGCCACTTGTCTAAAGTCATACAAGTGAATATCGGAATTTGATTCTGACCCCGTTTCTTCCCAGTATAGGGCCAGTGCTCCATATTGTCACATTAGAATAATTTCCACAAGGAAATCCAGGGAAGGATTGTATTGCCTTCTAAAATGTAAAGCACTCTACAAACATTGGCTTTCATTTTCATTCATACCTGGTACCAGGAATATGCTCGGTCTGAGGGGTCAATGAGTATAGTGATGATCTTGGCCTTGGGGACCAGGGATGCTGCTCGCTTGGGAGCTTCCTCTGAATGGAAGTAATTGGCACTTTTCTCAAATAGAAAGTCAGTAGTGACATTAGAGGGCACAGGGAAGAAATCCATGTACCTAGAAAAGGAACATAATTCTCAAAACAAATCAGCAGTTTATCTCCTGTTGGCTGAAGCTGTTAAAGGTGTCAAGGAAATTTTTTTTGTTTTGTAAACAAAATCCAACTTCTTTAGGGCAATCTACAGAATGGTCCAAATAATAATCTTGAGAGGGATAACTCAAATTCTAACAATGAACCCTGAAAAATCTCTTTATTTTGCTCTTCTGACATTAACACCAATCTCTGTGTTTTGTCAGCTGGCAAGAATAGGGTCAGTACATAAACAATGAAAAGGAATATATTTCTTGGCTCTATATTACATAGAGAACTGCATTTGGAATCAGATGATATGAGTCTGAATACTGCCTCTGATACATAATGACTGTGACTATTACTCATATAGTGTAATGTCTTTAGGCCTCATTTTCCTCATATACAAAATTAGGAGTTCAAACTCTAAATATATGAGCAACTTTAAATATGTGACCCTTCAACTCATTAGCTGAAAAAAAAATCTAACAGTTAAATATTCCCAATTAAATCTTACTCATTTGCTCCCATGTATCATGTTGATGTTGTTATACTTGAATTTGAAATATCATAGACCAGAGGTAATTTTCTTACCCATTATTCAGATTGGCCCCCAGATGTTAGATAGCTTTTGGGGTTCATAAATATGTGCCAGTTTTGCATTCTGAGATGCTCATTTTTTAGGTTAGTTTAGTGATAGTCAAAGTGTATCAAACATGGACAAATATGCAAAACATGATAAGATGTCAAAACTTATGGACTTCCCCAGGGCTATCCCCAATGTTTTGCAGGATTTTAGGTTGCTAAGACATTGAGGCATCAGCAGAATGTGTATAGGGGCTCCTCTTAGCTCAAGGGTAAATACTGAACCTGAAAAAATTGAATGATGTCCTGAACACTCCAAGAAAATGGCAATCCTTAGATACATAAGAAAGATAGCTTGAAACAGTGGGAACATCAATTGCTTTGTAATCAGAGGGTCTGAATTAAAATCTCTGCCTGGTTTCAAAATCACCTTATGACGTGGAGTAAATTACTTAATCTCTTTAGACTTTGCTTCTTCTAAGGTCTCTTCCAGTTCTAAATCTTTTATTTTATAAGCTCCAGGGTTCTAAACTCTCTCTCTCTCTCTCTCTCTCTCTCTCTCATCGTCTTCACTGGAAGTCTAATGAAGCCTGTGGAAACCTCAGAATAATGTTTTAAAATACATAAAATACATAAGTACAAAGAAAACCAATTATATTGAAATAGTTTTCAACATCTCTCTCTCTGTCTCTGTCTCTGTCTCTCTGTCTCTCTCTCTCTCCCTACATTTGAATTTCACTAACTTCAGATTAAGAACCCTTGTTATACTAAGTCAACATATAACTATTTCTGGAGATAATGTTTGCAGTTCATAATCTGGAAATACTCCAAATATAATGAACAAAATCACAATTTCTCTGTCTTATACAACCTAAAAAGTCATTTTGAGTTCATGATTGGCATCATATTGCAGGGAAAATCTATCTGTTTTTTGTCTTTTATGACTTCTGATCTGCTATTTTAGTATTGGTATACTTTTTACTTCCCCTAAGCACCCAGGCCTTCATTACTTTGGATTAACCAAAATTAAAATAAAGCAACTTCACAATTACTGAAAAAAGTAATTTTTTCAAAATTTTTCAAAATTTGAGCAACTCCTTTTGACAGATGAGTGTATGTTTATTTTCCCCTTTTGTTGGTCTCATGTGATGAAGCCTTCCATACATATGTGTGTATATATATATATATATATGTATATATATACATATATATATATATACATATATATATATATATACATATATACATACATATATATGTGTGTATGTATGCCACTGGACACAGATAGCTTCAGAGGAGACAGTAAGGCTGGTGTCTTTGCACAGCCCTCCCTCACTCAAACCTAATTCACTTGCTAGTCATGGCATCACCTTCCTGATGTCATAGTTCTCTTTGAGAAAATGAAGGACAAACAACAACAATCATTTTGAGAGGGCTGTATATGGAGTCAGGAAGATGAGTTCAAATCCTACCACAGATACTTATTGTGTGACCCTGAGCAAGTCACCTAAACTCATATCAAATGAAATAGCATATATATAAGGAACTTTGCCATCCTTAAAGCCTGTCTGATGCTAGCTATTGTCATTTTATATTTAATAATTGTGGAATGCTACTTAACTATCATGTTATCATTTGACTTTTCAACTTCTGATATTTTGTAAGCTCCTTGAGAGTAAATCTCTGGTCTTTTGCATCTCTACATTCCTAGATGTCCCAACACAATGCTCTCGACTGATTGTTTGCCTTTATACTCAAATATATCAATGGATCTATGATCTTGCCAACGTAAATATTTCCTCTAGCCACAGAGATTGTAGCTCCTCCATGTATGCCATAACTGTGTCTTTTGTCCATGTCCTTTGGCATATCCAGTAGAAGGAATCCACTATCTTGTTCTCTTGACTTCATGGATCCCTGTGAAGCACACTGACCAAGAGTTATCTCTGACTCTTGCTTTGTGACAAACCCCTTTCACCTTTCTTTTTAACTAGTCATACATTTCTCAGATGAAATCTTTTATGCCTTCTCCTGCATAATTCTTCATTTGTCATTTATTGCAGTCTATGAGGGTGTGCCATCTGCCTCTCCATTACACCTTTCATGCCTATGAATCCTAAGTAACCAAGTAACCAAGTCTTTTCAAACAAATCCTCCCTTCTATTGTTCCTTCTGGGAAAGAGATTCTTCCTAGACACCACTGTCAGGTAGAAGGAAAGGAGGAGGAGAAAGTAATTTATTTTGATTTCATATTGTCCTTGAGCTAGCATCAAGCCTTCTTTTTTCACTATGGCATTCAAACTGGAGTAAACAGTTATTAAAAGGTTTTTGCAGTGATCAATAGATAATTTCTGAGTTCTTACTGCTTATAAATCAGCTGAGAGTCTCATGCTCAATCAATATGGAAAACTAACCATAAGACTGAAAGTAATATGCTCAAGACATTCTGCTCGCTCTCAATCCAGAACATACCAAAGCAACTATCAAGGAAGGGGTCCATTGTTTTTCTAAAACAGAGATAATGTAGTTTAAAGAAAGAGCTCAATTATAATCAGAGCTTCTTAGGGGCAAATCATTCCATAAAAACAATGCAAAGATGCTTGTGATCCTACTGTTTTCCAAAAATCATAAGATCACATGCATATATATATGACTACACTTGGGATATGTATAGAGTTGGGAAGATTTTGAAGCAACAGAAAAGAACATGTATATTTCTAAACAAACTCTGGGTTGGCAGTGGTAGTAAGCATTTTAAAAAGACAGCGAATTATATAACATGTGAGGGAGTTTATGTTTTAATTACTTTATACCACCTTCCCACCCTGGTTTCTACATTTCCATATTTTCATTTGAAAACCTGATGTTAAGTAGGTTAAGGCCTTAATTATTGATAGTTGTGACTTTTTATATTCTACAACTTATACAACTTGCTAATCTTACTATTTGTTGCCCTCAAAGTCTAAGCTGAAAACATGCACATCTGTAATAATAATGTCAAGTACACAAGAAGAGAGACGTGATATTCTCAAAACTTGAGAGGTGTGAAAAGGCAATTTGCTCCACTAATTTTAGCAAAGGCATCAATTACTGGATGTTGTTTCTCTTTGCCTCTATGATTTCCATCATAATTAATAAAATTGGAAGCTGTGCATCTGTGTGTATCTCTTAGAAAGACTATGCGCCTTCACAAGTGCAGAAAAGTAAGTTATAATTTTTGTGTTTCCTAAAGTTTATTCAATTATCAAGGCACAGAAGCCCTTCGGAATGTCTACAAACTTACATTATGAGCAGAAATGCTATGTTTTGTACTGTGCACAGTATATATACTTTTTTTAGATTTATACTAATAACCCATCTTACCAATCAATCCCCCTGTGGTAGTTATTTCTATTAAAGAACTGTACCTCCTCAAAGGTTTTTGGGCTGGGGGAGTTACTAATGATGGAAGGATGCATAACCAGGAACAAAAACAAAGCTGTGG
Source organism: Pseudochirops cupreus (assembly GCA_028627135.1). Lineage (NCBI taxonomy): Eukaryota > Metazoa > Chordata > Mammalia > Diprotodontia > Pseudocheiridae > Pseudochirops > Pseudochirops cupreus. Next base: position 160,876,813 of record CM053583.1, read on the forward strand.
TACCTGGAAAGAGGAAAGAAGGTCAAAGGTCAACAAGGTGAAGGCAAGATTTCCCAATGAACAGTATCATTTCATGTCAGTGGGAAAGTTAAGAAGATAAGTGTCTATACAGTTATATCATGAACATTTTTTGAATTTCATTTCTTGGAATTCTGACACTCTAAAGAAAACAGATTAACAACAAGGGAGATATGTCCATAAATCAGGGAATGGCTAAACAAATTGTGGTACATTGTAAGACACGATGAATGTTTGAATATAGAGGAGCATGAGGAGAACTACATGAACTGATGCAGAGTCAAGAAAACAATATATACAATGACTACAACAATGTAAATGAAAGGAATTACAAGAAAAGAAAAAATAATAATAAGAAATTATGGCTTTAAAAATGACACACCCACTCCTCTCCTTTGCAGAGGTACAAGGTCCACAAGCGTTATATGTTTCACATGTTTTCGGACTTTTTTGATGTATTGATCAGTTATGCTGAATTTTTTCCCTCTTCTTTTGTCTTAAAAAAACACTACCTATTATATAGAATGTCACTCTGCAAGGGAGAGGGAAAAGTGATACTGGGGAAACTATGGTTATATAGAAAGAAACAAAGGTTTCAACAAAAATTTATTTCTTTTTTAAATGATGACAGTTTGATATGGTGTGAAGGGCAATGAACTAGGTATCAGGAGGTCTGGATTCTTGTCCTACTTCACCATTTATTTTCCACATAATCCTGGTGGTTTGGGAATAAGAGGACTTGTGTTCAAATTCCAGGCCTACTACTTATTGGCATGTCAACCTCTGTTGCCTCAAGCTTCTCAAACTACAGAATGAGGGGGTTGGATTAGGTGACCTCTAAGGGCCCTTCCAGCTCTATTATCGTGTGATCCATTGGTACCCTCTTTGTGTTTCACTTTTTTCATCTGAAAATACCTATTTTACCCACATTGTAGTCTTTGAGTGAAGGTGAAAAGAGATTATGTATATCAAAGCACCCTGCCAAGCAAAAACCTGTTGAAAAAATGTATTTTGATCTACTAAAGCCAAATCTGCCCCTAGGTTCTCATGTAAAGTTCCTTCTAATGTCTCTGAGTCTTGGATAAACTGGAGGCAAAATGAAATGACCAGATCTCAGCATAGTAGTTCAGAAGACTGGATGTGGCTTGGAATATGTTTCTGTATTTACCATGCTTCCTACAGCAAGGTGTTAAATATGTCAATTTTACAGAAAAAAGGTTTAAATTCCTTCAGGAGCAGCAATTTTAAATGTACTTTCTAATGGAGCCACATAGCTCAAAAAGAACTTCAGATTTGTGGGAAAGCAGATTCAAAGGGGTAGGGGGTGGAGGGTAACAGTTTCTGAAAACCAAATTAACAGCATGATCAGATGCATGATCAGAGTTACCCCTGCCTCCTATAGAGCCCCCTCCCCGCCCCCAACCTCATCACAATTAGTCAAGTTTTGACGATGTTATCAGAGAGATTTAAGTTAGATGGACTAATATAAAATATAACTGTGTGTAGATGAATCCTAGAAATCAGGTTTTCAAATACCACAACAAACAGAGTAATAAAGTAGAGACAATACTTTTCTAGGAGTCAGGAAAAAAACAACCCAGATACTTAGCTGTGTAACAACAGCCAGTAAGTCACATAACATGTCTGTGCCTCTCAGTTCCCTGACTTAAAGAATGAGGGGGTTGGACTTAATAAGATCCATTCTATCTCAAGATCTTTGATATTATGATTCTAGTTAAAGGGATTATAACACATACACATTTTAATCCATGAATTTACTGTGCTTTGGCCAGAAATAGCTCTAATAGCATCTACTTCCATATGTTTTAACATTACTTGAACAATCATGTAATCTATTGAGAGTACATCAATTTAATTTAAGTTTTTTTTCCAGGTCAAGGTCTAGAAATGATCATCAGGTTTGGTCATGTATGTCTCTTATAGAGTTGACTACTTGTTCCAGTTCTACTTGGTTTTTATATCGCATGTTATTTAATATGTAAAATGGTTTTTTTCTAAGGAACTTTTATTTTTAGTGCTTTCATTATATCTGTGATATCTCTTTATCTAATCTCAAAATGAGTCATTTTATCAAAGAAAATTCTGCTGATCAAGTGAATAGAGAAAGATAGGGTCTAAAAAAACATGTTTTTCCAAAATATATACCACCCAACTTTTATAATATATAATGTTTTATAAATGTTGATGCCACAGGCATGTGTGTCTGTGTCTTTGCGGGATGAGGAAGGTTCAAGGCATATGACTACCTTGGGATATGTATGGAACTGGGGAGATTTTGAAGCAAAATAGAACAATATGTATATTTTTATAGCAAATATAATATGTATTTTATGGAAAAGAAGTATGACACAATGGAAAAACCATTGGCTTTCGAGTCTTGTGTTAGTAAGGTTTAAATCTCACCTCTTACACTTATTTCTTGGGAAGCTTGAGAAAAAAAAAAACTACTTCACTTTTTTGGGCCTCAGTTTCCTCATCTAGAAAATGAGGAGATGTTACACTAAATGACCCCTAAATTCCCCTCCTGTTCAAAATCTATGAGGGATACAAAATTTTATATCTAATACTATAGGGGAAAATATCTTTGTTATAACACATTTCCACACAGAACTCCTATTCATTTCCTATTTAATTCAATTAAACAAGCTCTCATTACTTAAGATGAAGAACACAAAGGTTCCTTGGAATACTGGGTAATTTTGACAGAGATTATCCCTGAATCCAATCATATGTTCTTTTTGTGACTGTGGATAAATGGACAGACTGAAACTTGTTTACTTATAATATGACAAGAAAACATTTTCTTTACAAATTTTATGTATAATGACTGTGAAACAGTCCAAGATGTTCTCAGAAAATTAAGTGCTCTATTCCCTGAAACTCATTTCCCTTTATCTAAAAAAGAAAGGAGACACAGATGATCCTTGTGTATTTGGTGGAAAAACTAAACAAATGGAGATACATTCTGCTTACTAAAGTGTTCAGAAACTGGAATAAATCAGTCATGAATGTTGTAGAGGTGGGATTAGAAGGTGACCTGAACTCTAAGGTTCCTTCCTAGTTTAAGTCACCATAAAACTATGGTTCTCTACCTCAAACTGAAACCACGCACCACTGACTTTCACCTTACTTTTAAGTAGTGTTAGAATATGTTCAAGCAGGACAGCTAGGTGACACAGTGAATATAGCACTGGCCCTGAAATCAGAAGGACACGAGTTCAAACCCAGCCTCAGACACTTGACACTTAACTAGCTGTGCAATTTTGGCCAAGTTACATAACCCCAATTGCCTTGCTTTCTCCCCTCAAAAAAAAGTTAAAAAAAAGAATATGTTCAGGTTTTCATGTATTGGGCAATTTATGGAAATGGGTACATGGGAAAAACAGGCTCATAATGCCAAATGATGCTGAACATCATGCCATGTTCTCTAGGGGCACTAGACTTACTGACAGTACTAAAGCACATATCTGACCATGTCACACCACTGCTCAAGAATATTATGGGATAATGTGATAATATGTTTAATATGAATGTATAAGTAGAGCCTATATCAGATTGCATGCCATCTTGGGAAGGGAGGAGAAGAGGATGGGGGAGAAAATTCAAAATTCAAAATCTTATGGAAGTGAATGTTGAAAACTAAAAGTAAATAAATCAAGTTTATATGAAAAAAAAATTATCACAGGAACCTAGATCTTGACTTGGAAAAACATAACAGGCTATCTAATCGAAACCCCTCATTTTATAGATACAGAAAGAGCTTTTAAATAACTTGTCTGGAATCACCGACGTAGTAAGCGGCAGTGTTAGGATTCAAACTCAGGTCAAATAATTTGAAGTACAGTGTTCTTTGTACTATACCATACTGCCTCCCCATTTATGGATCCTTTTTCCCTCCAAGATAAAATACAAACTCTTCTGTCTGACATTTTAGATCTTTCATGATCTGGTTTCAACCGACATTTCCAAAGGATTTCATATTACTACAGTTCAGGTATTCTGAACTCCAGCTGAATTGCCTTACTAACACCCATTTCCTGTTCTCCATGTATTTGAACAGCCTGTCCACCCATTCCTGCAATATTCTCCATCCTGACCTTCATTCTGAAGAATCTGTAGATTTCTTCAAAGCGTAGCTTATACACCACCTAACATGCAAGAATCTCACTGATGTCCTCAGTTGTTGATGCTTTCCACTCCTGAAATTACTTTGTCTTTCCTCTGTATGTATTTTGTTTATGCTTATGTCTGTATATGTTGTTTCCAACCAATAAAATGTTAGCTCCCTGAGGTCAAGGAATATTTTTGTTTGTTAGATCAGATTTTTTTTTTGTCTTTGTATTCATGCAGCATAGTGTTTGAAGCATAGCAAAGATTCATTAAATGCTTGTTGGCATTAATAAATAGAAGTATTGAGAAAATTCTGCAGAGCAGGCAGAGTACTAGAGACTTGGAGACAAGAAGACCTGTATTCAAATCCCAGTCTTAGAAACTTAGAAGCTGTAGTCAATTGATAAAGGTATGTAAACTCTTGAACCTTTGTTTTCTCAATTGCAAAATGGGATAATAATAACCTTGCTTGATTGTTGTGAAGCGCACATGAGATATAGGTAAAGTTCTTTGCAAATCTGAAGACCCTATATAAATGTGAACTATTTATGTGGCCGAAATCCAAGAGAGTCAACCACAATCCCATACAATCCGTCCTAGAGGATAAAGATTAAAGTCCAGAAATGACAGTTCTAAGCTTTCACTGGGCCTTGTTTTTAATAATCTTATGGAAGTAAGTAGCTTGTGAGGAAGAAATATGAATGTTAGAGGACGTGGGAAGGCTTTCTGCTGGGTATGGGTACACATTCCCATTCCCATAAACTGTACAAAACTTTGTTTATATCAGGGAGTTCAGCATGTCAGGCATCTTTTAGCTTGTTAAAAATAGTCATGTCTTCCAAAGAGTCAGTTTAGCAACTCACATGTTGGGAAGACAGACAACATGAGAAAGTATTTCTTTTTTCTCTCTGTGAAGCATTTAGTGTACCAGAAGACAGATACTTAAATGTCTCCCTCTTGACTTTTGAGAAAGTTCTGCCATTCATCCTGTGATTATGTGAAGAACTTGATTTTAGAAGTGGTGATCACAACACTTGTCAATGAAGCCCTTTGAGAATAGGTAACATTTGGCACAGAATTTACATATTCAACCAGCATGGCATTTGTTTCCATCTTGAGAAAAAGAAAATCATTTTGATGTGCACTTAAGTATGTCATTGAACTAAACAATGATTATACTTGGAAAGAAAAAATGTTAGTTCATCAGAATTTAAAGAAAGCATTTTCAAAGTGCTAAAAGTAAACTATCTGATCATTTGACTTGTCATATGACTACTTTCATCAAAATATAAGGAAATAGCTCTCACCAGTTTTCTGGGGTCCTATTACCAAAAATTTTGGTAATCGATCACAGGTTTTTTCTTTAGACCAAATATCTCTGTGGCGTTTGTCATCACAAGGATTCTAATTGGGGGGAAAATGAATGAGCATCAGGGATCAGCATATAAAACATTTTTTTTTGCTACTATCTGACAGTTTTTCAACCCTAGCTACTTAAAATCATCCCAGGAAGTACGGTTTTTGCTGCCTTTTCTCCTAGAACTGTAAAAACCTTTGGTACAGCATCAGTCAATCTCTTCTACAAAGGCATTCTATATATATACTGAGGTTGACATTCAACTGAGGATGGAAATAGGGGAGAAGCAAACCACTATCAAATACCGGGAAAATAGCCTCACATTATTGAGTATTTTCTTTATTATAAAGAAATATTTTCTATATTTTCTTCATTAATAAAGAAAGTACTTTATTAACATTTTAAAGTCTTAATGTCTTTCTATAAAGGCTTTTTCTTGGTCTTATTAGCCTGAAATGCAGGGGATTTCTGCTAACCTAAAGGATGCTAGAGTATCAGCACTCAGTAAATAACCAAAATATAATGGGTCCGGTTCTGATATTATTCTTTGAGTGTTCTTGCTGGGCTTTAAAGGATAAAGATCTGTCCAAGAATAGAAATAATATTTAGAGAAGCCAAACTCTTCTGGTTAGGTGTCCTTAATTTCAGTACAGATGTTTAGAAAATGTGGAAATGTAACTTTTTTTCTTAGAGTCACTGAAAATATTGCATTTTTAAAATGGAACAGAAAGTTAATTGTTTAATTAATTTGGTACTACATATATGCAAATTCATATAAGCTTCATCTGAAGATTTATATCATTTAATTTCAACTTCAGGGTGCATATTATTTGGAAAAAAATTTAGGATTATGAGGTCTTCTCCAAAGTAATCAAGAGGGTCCAGCTTATATTTCTGTTATATAAATACCACAGGCTATATCATTTTAAAATTGTAGCTTATTTTTTTCCCAATTTATTAAATTAGTTATTTTAAATTTTCAACATTTACTTCCATAAGTTTTAAATTTTCTCCCCCTCCCTGCTTCCTTCCTCTCCAAGAGGGCTTGAAGTCTGATATGGGCTCTACACATATATTGCTATTAAACATATTTTCACATTAGTCATGTTGCACAGAAGAATTATAATGAATGGGGAAAACCATGAGAAAAAAAAACAAAATAAAACAAGACAAAAAAGAAAATAGTCTGCTTTGTTCTGCATTCCGACTCCATAGTTCTTTTACTGGATGTGGCTGGCATTTTCCATCATGTGTCCTTTGGAATTGTTTTAGGTCCTTGCATGGATAAGAAAGGCTCAGTCTATCAAAATCAGTCCTCACACACTGTGGCTGTTACTGTGTACAATGTTCTTCTGGTTCTGCTCCCCTTACTTAGCATCATATAAGTCTTTCCAGGTTTCTCTGAAGTCTGACTATTCATCATTTATTATAGGACAGTATTACATTACATTCATATACCACAACTTATTTAGCCATTCCGCAATTGATGGGCATACCCTCCCTCTATTTCCAGCTCTTAGACACCACAAAAAGAGCTGCTATAAATATTTTCGTACATATGGGACCTTTTCCCATTTGTATGATCTCTTTGGGAAACAACCCTAGAAGTGCATTGCTGGGTCAAAGGGTAAGTGCATTTTATAGCCCTTTGGGCATAGTTCCAAATTATTCTCCAGAATGGTTGGATCAGCTCACAGGTCCACCAACAATGAATTAGTGTCACAACATTCCCACATTCTCTCCAACATTTATCATTTTCCTGTTTTTCCATGTTAGCTATTCTGATAGGTGTGATGTGGTACCTCAAAGTTGTTTTCATTTGCATCTCTCTAATCAATGGTGCTTTAGAGCATATTTTCATTATGTGAATATTTCATATCTCATATTTTCAAACTATAGACAGTTTTAATTTCTTCCTACGAAAACTGTCTGTTAATATCCCTTGACCATTTATCAATTGGGGAATGACTTGTATTCTTTTAAATTTGACTCAGTATATTTTAGAAATGAGGTCTTTATCAGGGATACTGGTTATACAAATTCTTCCCTAGTTTTCTGCTTCCCTCCTAATCTTGGTTGCAGTGGCTTTGTGTGTGTAAAAACTTTTCAATTTAATATAATCAAAATGATCCATTTTGCATTTTGTAATGTTTTCCATCTCTTGTTTGGTCATAAATTCCTCCATTTTCTGTAAGTCTGACAGATAAACTATTCCCTCGCTCCCCTAATTTTTTATGGTGTCAGCCTTTATATTGTAGCTTATTTTTAACACAGAACAGATGTAAAGAAAAAAATAGGATATTCATTTTGGCAGCTGCCTTGTAGAGGGATCAGTTCAGAATTTGTTACTTATAATAGCAATGTTTACCATGTGAAAAATTATTAAACTAATAAGAAAACTACATTTATGATAGTGATTGTTATTTTGTGATATTGATTTGTAATGCTTAAAAAGTAAGCATGGTTCATGCAATTATTAAATTCTAAACATCAAGCACTGGAATTTGGTTAGTTAACTTTCTCATTATAAAGATGAGAAACCTGAGAATGAAGGAAATTGGGTGACTTAGTGATTTGCCCAAAGTTTCACAGATAGAATCAAGAAGTTAAAAAGCAGAAATGAGATTTGAGCCCCACATTTTCACCCTTGGATCTATGACTTGTCGCATTGTCTTACATGGCCTTCAACTGTATAATCAAAGTCTACTTTTTTTTACAAGCTCTGTTCAATTTTGTCTGCGATTAGGGTACTCTGTGACAATTGACTTCGAAGTCATAAGTGGAAGAATCTGAATAGACTCACTCTACTTCCAGAATTGAGGGCACCTTCAATTTATAGATGCATTCATCCCCGAAGTTTTTCACTTTTTAATTTTTTCTTTAAAGGGGACAACAGGACAACAGACAATTTGGCTGAAACATAAAATGTTTACAGGGGAGTAACATTAAATCAGTCTGGCAAGAGAGGTTAGAGCCAAATTGTAGCCATGAAAGTGTAAGCAATATGAAGATAATATAGTGTTACATTTGCAGTCAGTTGACACCTGGGTTCAAATCTCACCCCCATTATTTGGTAGCTGGGTCAACTTGGGCCATTTACTTAACCTGTCTGAGTTGCAGCATTCTCATCTATAAAATAGAGGTGAAACCAATACTGCAAAGGTTTTTGGCAGGATCAAGGTATATAAGATAAATAAAACATATAAATGTTAGCTATCACTTAAAGGCAAACACTTCCCCTGACAGCACCCCTGGATAAAGAACCTTGAAATAAACCTTCTGCAAAGAGAACTCTCTTCTGTAAGTAGAACCAACCCCTATGCTGCTACTTCTGCTTCTTTGGCAACAGAGTGGATTCAGCCCTACTGCAATTACTCTGTTTCTGAAATATCCCCAAACAACTCTTTGTAATGTTAACAGGATATAAGATCTCCTGGCCCATTAATAGGCCTAGGTGGACCGCCATGGTACATCCTGAATCCCAAAGAGCCCACTGAGGGAGGAACTTGCTTAAAGAGAAATTTGCTTAGGGGAGGCATGCTTGTAGGAAGGCTTTCATACCTTTTGGTACTAATCTAATTAGGCACTGAATCATGAGGGTTGTGATGCCTTCTGGTTCTGAGAAGTTTATGCATACTCTGAGTTGGTATTTTACTTTGGGGGTTTGCTTATGAGAAGAACCATTTGATTTCCTGGTCGACAGTAGTCGTGTGTTTGAACCTCTCCCACTGATCACAGGTAAAGGCTCTCTTGATCCAGTTGTGCATGTAAAGTGTATAGCAAGACCGCTTTGATTCAGGCAGTCAGAGTCCTGCCTGTTGGTCTTTATGCTAATTTCTCTTCTTGTATTTTCTCTGATGTTCAGGGTGCTGACCTTTCCCTTGAACTAGTGAATGTAATTAAAAGTAGGATTGCTAACCCCTTTTTGAGCAGTCTTTCTGAAAAAAGCAGATCAAACAACCTGTGCTAGCAGACTTTCCTGGGTATGCTAGGGTGCTTGCTATTACACTCCTAGAGGTAAAATGAACTTTAGTTTAAATCTTCAGGTCTAGGAAGCTGAAAAATCTCTTCTTCTGTGTCCTGGGAGAAAGCATGTTTGAAGGAAAGTATGATTAGGGCCCAGGGCTGGGTCTGTGATGTCATTCGTCCAGGGAAGTGCCTGCTGAGGAAATCATCTTTAGCAATCCAGATATGCAGCTTCTCTGTAACTTCGAGTCTTCAAGTTTCCTTAGATAGGTTAAGGGACTTGCACAGGGTCACACATTCAGGGTGCGTCAGATGGATAACTTTAATCTGGGTATTCTTGACTCCCAGGTCAGCCCATGCCCCACTTCTGTCTCTCTCCCTACCTGCCCATCTGTCTCTGATCATTTGCTTTGTTTTCAGTGATAAAGTCATGCTGTAATATTATAAAGTTTTCCTTCCATAGTTGTATGCTTCATTGGAGTACCACTTAGTGCCTAGATTGGGAAGTCATTTCTATATTGTCCACTGCCCTTTAGTAACTCTGACACTTGCCTTACCTCGCTATCCTTAAGCATACGTATTTCCTACCTAACACATTCTCGTACATCTTCAGCTTGGCAAACATAAATAGACAAATCAGAACATATATCAATAAATGAATAACTATGTGAACTCTAAGTAAATGAAGAGATAAGTAGCTAAATAAATGAATAAGTAAATGCACAAATAAATGAGTCAGTAACCATATAAATAAACAAATACTATGATTTCTGATTCGTAAGCTCTGTGAAATGAAGACTTTTTTGGAGTTTTTACATTCATGACTTTTGATAACCACGGAGGAAGAGTGACAATGGTATAACACTTAGAGGTCCTCTTCAAGTAAAGAAGACCTGGTTTCAAGTCCTAGTCCTGATACACACTGACTGTGTGACGCTGGGCAAGTCACTTATCTTCTCAGTGTCCTGGGCAACTAACCCTTTAAGAACGTAAATTATAGATATGTTTCTAATCTGTAAAAGGAAAATGCAGGGGAAGCAGTTTCCACATTCAGAATTCTCCACTTCTGTGAAGAAATCACAGGTTTGAACCACATCATCATTATCTTTATCATCCTTAAAATTACCATGGAAATATTGTTTAGACACCAAACCAATTACTCACTCACATTGTCAGCTAAAATGTCAAAGATTTTCTGCAATAGAATGCAAAGGCTGTTTAAATTGTTCAGCTCTTGAAATAATTAAATTTTATATAATAATAATAGCTGGTACTATATAAGTTTTAAGTTTACAAAGCATTTTATATGCAATGTCTCATTTGGTCCTTGCAACAGATTCTTTTAGGTAGGTGTTATTATCCCTGATTTATAGATTGGAGAAGGGAGACTAAGGAAGATTAAGTGACTTGCTGTGTTATCACCCCGCTGGTCTGTGTCTGAAGTAGGATTTGAGAGTATAGGACTCTATCTGAAAGCTTTGACTCTTCAGGCATGGGTTAAGATTGTCTTACAGAAGCAAAAAGGGGTGGGGGGCATTGCTGATGTGTTTTTTTTAAGCCTTTGTTTATCTCTGCTTTATAAATAAGGTCCCATTTCTGAGGCAATCTTACCTGCCAGAGAGGGTCTTTCTGCTCCGGGAAGAGCTCAAAGTACTTGTGAGCCAGCTGCACTGGAGGCAGAGTCTGCAGTCTCAGGTTAGTCCAGCTCTGCACAAAGTTGGCCAAGTTCACAAAGGTATATAACCCCAGGCGGTCATTCCCATAGTTGGACAAATGGGTCATGAAGATGCTGATCTGAAAAGGACAAAAGGACCAAGTAAATTACAGCATGTTTGCGCTGCTGACACTAGAGGGCAGTGTAGTCACAGTCAATGTTATATTTCCTTAATCTTGGTGCTGTTTTTCTTTTTTCTTTTTTCCCTCTTCGATATTCACAGGGGTTTTGGCTCAGAGGTTTACTTAATTGGAGGTACTAAGAAAAACTGCATTATGGAGATGTTTAGTGGAAAAGGTGAAGAGATGATATCATGCTACTACCAGATAAGCATTTTCTAGGCACAATTAACCTCCCCCCTTCATGTTCACTGGGCAAAGACTCCTTGAGTACCAGTTATATAACAAAGAATTAAACAATAGTCATAGAATTACCACCTTTGACTCCAAAATTACATATGAAGGCACACTATTCCAGGGGTGGGGAACCTGCCACCTCAAGGTCGCATGTGGTCCTCTAGGTCCTCAAGTATGGCCCTTTGACTGAATCCAAATTTCACAGAACTCCTTGTTTGGAATTTAGTTAGATTGGTTGAGTTAAGAATAAGAATGAGTTAGATTTAGGGCCAGAGGATGTGGTCTTGGTTTTCAATTCTGCCTGATGCAGCGCAAGTTATGGTTTTTCCATTTCTAAAATGAGCAAGTTGAAAAACATATCTATAAAAGTTCTTTCCTAAATATATGATCTTCTGATAACCCAGAAGCAAAGAGAGAGCCACAGTGTGACACGTCCATGATTAATATCCATATTAATGCAGCCAGGATCCTTAATTCTACCCCAGCTGAAGCTTCTTCTGATCTCCAGTTTTAGTACCAATAGGGGAATATCAGCTGTCACTGAGTATTTTCACAGTCCAAATCCTTAATATTAACTAAGGGTATGTGTAGGCAGGTGGGAGATAAGGGTGGGAATGGGGTAATGGACAAGACCTTTCAAATAAATGGGCATGTGCAAAATTTATATACACAAATAACTAATTTTAAAACAAATCTCTTCTCCAAAAATTCTAGAAAGACCAAAAAAAAAAAAATCCCCTTGGAAATTCTATCTTTAAAGAATCCAACAGATTTCAGGATAATGCACCAAAGAATTCAGTTATCTATCCTTCCCAGAATTAATGAGTCTCATAGTTAGTCAACTAGTCCAACACAAGACAAAGCAATTCACAATTTGTTATCCAGCCTACCTCATGAGGGGCAAGTCTCTACTTTTGAAGGAATCTGTTCCACTTTGGGGCAGCTCTAATTTTTCAGATATTTATTCTTATTTCCCCTTCACCGAACCCTTCCATCCTCCCCTCCCCCCCCCAAAAAAAATCTGCCTCCTTGCAACTTCCCTGAAGCCAGGCAGAACAAGTTTAATCTTCCTTCCCCATTACAGCCCTTCACATACTTGGGCATATATTGGATTAAGAGCAGGGGGTTGGATTATAGATCTGCTATTCACTATTTATGAGACCTTGCACAAATTGTGTTCTCATCTGTAAAACAAGTTGGTTGGATGAGATGATCTTTGACTCACTTCATTTCTTTTGATTGATGATGCTGGGATTAAAGTAATTCAAAGGAATATGTTCACTATTACTGTTATCTAAACTATCCCAGAGGTTTATCAGCACAAACAAGTAAGTCTTTTGCCAGAAGACTATAGGCAATCTGCTTGGCATCTGTCAGCCTCAAGCTCTTCATCTCTACCTCTCAGGGTGTTCATGACCAAAGTGCTTTTGAAAGTATAAAGTACTATGTAATAATTACAAGGCAAAGGACAAAGAAAAAAAAAGTCAGGTAAAAAGTAGACACAAGGCTACAAAACTTATTTGTTGATGAATATAATAAATAATAATAAGTTAATATATGAAAGATCAGGAATTTCATTAACATAGGGGACTCTGCTATGGAAAATCCCTTGAACAATGAAGAACATAAATTATCTTGGACATAGATAAGTAAAAAGATAATTACTTGTAGCCCATAGAGTAAAGACATGGGATCTATAAAGTGACAAGGGACCTTATGGATAGATTTCAGAAGTTCATAAATATTGATGTGAAAAATGTCCGTCTTTATTCCCACTAACCTCTAGCTGAAGTTAAACATTCTTTTTCAGTTACAAATACAGGTAACAAACATTGTTATGCCAACAGAGGCTTCACTGCCAAAGGAGCCCAAGACACAAAAAAAAGGTTAAGGACCCCTGATGTATAGAATAACCGATTTGCTAGGATCATACAGCCATTAAGTGTCATGGGAGGGGAAAAAAGTCAAGTCTTCCTAACTCCAAGGCCATATTTACTACCCTTAATGTTGCTGTATTAGGGAAATTCTTTCATCTGCTGGACTAGGCACCTCCTGTGAAACTGGGCACGGCTTGATAGGGAAGGTCATGTGCCCCACTTTCCTGAGACGGATCAGTAATGTCCTATTTATTCCTGTGAGGGGGACTTTTTTGAAGACAGCTGGTAAGTGAGCAAGGAAGAAATGAAATGTCCCTTTCATTAAGTTATGAGATACAATTCCACCTCTTTCTTTTGATATAATTAGGACTCTGCCAGCTCTTCTTGAGGACTTTTATACAAGTGGGGGAAAGGGGGAGGGGGAATTTTTGTTTTTTTGCAAGCCAAATAGTGGCTGCAAAAACATGGCAGTGAGAAGCTGTGCTTGCCTAAATAACCTAAAACTGCCCTTCAAATTTTTGGCTACCTCCCCTCCCCGCCTCACCCCCAAGTCCAGTGTACCAGAACAAGATCCTGAGAGATGTATATTTTCTAGCCCTTATGGCTACCTGGGGAGTTTGTGAGGCTATTTTTTTTTTGGCAACAGTACAAAGATGTTTTAATTTCTAATACTTTAAATATTGTATATTCATGTGTATATGTTCATATAGATAAATAAATATATAGCTATAGATATACACAATTATCAAAATATTCTTGAAAACTGAGGACCTCAAAATGCTTTTATTTATGTAGGATCTATGTATTTATCTACACATACATGTCTATATCTGTCTATCTATCCATCTATCTATCTATCTGTCTACCTACCTACCTATCCTCATTGATAATAGTTACAGCCTTTGACCCTTTCTGCAATTGATAGATTCAAAGATACAGAATGTGTAAAACCTCCTTCTGGGAAAAGGCCCAAGATTTAGGTAAATAAGATGCAAGGGAATTGTGACTGTTACTATGGAAGCAGCCAATTCATACAGAAATGAGGCTATTTTATTTATAAAGCATCTGGAAAAATCTTCACAGCAAGGAAATTTTCTTTTGACTCTATAGGGTATTTCAGACAGCTTGTATTAATCAGATTGTTGACAATTCCAAACAGTTCCTTTGGCTATGATTCCCAAATATAATGGGAGTTTCAAAGAAAACCTCCCAGGCACTCAACAGGCTGCAAAACTAAGTCATCAGAATAGTTCGAGCAGTAAGAGGACACTTTACTAAAATAAATAGACTGCTGTGAATGAATCATCATCATCATCTTCATCATCATCATCATCACCTGAATGAAAATGGAATGTTAAGCATTAAGGAGCTAAAAAGGCAGAAATAAATAAAAGTCTGGATGATCTATCAAAGCAGCAGATATGAAAGAAAATAATTATATTAACGTGTAATACTATAAGGAATCAGGTAAGAATATAATTGTTCACTATTATGAACAAGAAAAGAAAAGAGAATGAAATACTATTCCATTGAGCAAACCCAGCCTTGTTTAGCTGCCGTGGTGATCAAGAAGATTTATTTGAATCAGGCCCAAAGTTCCTCTTCGCTCTATCTCAGCACAGGTTTTACCTTAGAATTTATATAATGAAAGTATCTGTAGTGTTATTTTAAACAGCTTGAGAGCAGACTCCAGCAGTAGTGGAATTTATAAGCACAACATTTACCCACTATGGCTTCTCTTTAAAAAATGAGATTGTTCAATTTTCCACTTATTTCCACAGTATTTTTGATTCAATTATTCTTCCCAATCCCCTCTACAGAACCACAAAAAGAGCAAACCAAGGAAAAGTTTTATGAAAAGAATTATTTAATTTGGTGGTTCCCATATAATGTCTAGTAATGAAAGAATTTCCACCTCACACACACACACACACACACACACACACACACACACACTCTCTCTCTCTCTCTCTCTCTCTCTCTCTCTCTCTCTCTCTTTAGAATGATGAGGGATAAAGAGTACTGACTTTGGAATCTTTTGGATTTCCATTTTGACTTTGTTGCTTATTAGCTGGATAACTTAGGGAAAATGCATATAACTCCTCTGTGCCTCAGTTTCCTTAGCCACAAAATGGGGAGGTTGGACAAGATTGCTGTTGGACCATCCAGTCCTAAATCATAAGATCTTATAATTTCTTTCCAATGCAGCTAAATAACAGTTACAATTTTTTAGAAATTCGGAAACTAGGTTTCTGAGATTATTTATCTTCATAAAACTCAGAGTAAGGTTCCAAACCCCCATTTCTTATAGAGGAAAGCAACAGTAATAACAACAACAAAAACCTTAAAATCTTTGTAATTAAATGTGTTAGTATACAAGCACATATATATGTATGTATTTTTTTTACTACTAGTGTAGAAACTCCCTTAACTAATGAAGATTAGCAACTACTCCATAATTTAGAATGTTGAAGATCTCATTAAGGTACTGAGAGATTAAGTGATACCCAGAGTCATGGAGTTATCATTGGGTCACAGGAAGAACTTGGGCACAGGTCTTCCTGACTTCGAAGCCAGGATTTTATCTACTTCATTCACCTTAACTCTTATTTTTTTAAAAAATCTATTTATCCACACACACACACACACACACACACACACACACACACACACACACACATCTTAACAGCCATTAGGTCAAATTCCCTGTCTGACTTTAGTAGAGATTTATCTCATCAAAATGTCATCTACACTGCACTTGCCTAACTTACACACTGGCCATACAAAAAGGAAAAGTCAGGGATACTGTCAGTTTGTGGAATGGTTTTATTTCCCCTCTCTTGGAATACATTTCTATAATCTCAGGCAAATTTCTTCTGCTATACCATTCAAAATGGAGTGATACTTTTCAGAATGCTCATTGCTGAGAGCAAAAATATGTTCCATCAATGGGAAAAATAGAGAAAATTCACCAGAAATATAAAAAAGTCTTGAAAATGAGGTGTCATTGTTCTGTGTGCAGCAAATAAATCCAATTAGGATCTTTAAGAGTGACCAAGACACTTACTGGATGGGATTCAACTTTTTCCTTTTTTAAGGTAGACTGTCTTCCACCTGTATATCTTTTCCACTTTTCCATCTTAATGTTTTGTTCATCTAACATTATGCAAAACATATGAGATATAATATCACAAAACAAAAAAAAACCTGTTTCACAGGGAATATTTGAAAAAAAAAATCAGTGACACTTCTTGACTTATTTCTCCAGCTGAAAAATAAGCCATGTAGGAGGACCATTTATGAGGACCGAAAACAACACCCCCACCCAACCCAGAAACTTCACCTTTTTTTTTTCTAACTAGAACTTCAGTATTTTTTTATGGATAAAATATTTCCCTTTTGGCAAGTAATAGTATCAGCATACACACAAACACATGTAGACACATAGGTAATACAATACACATATGTGTATATATTCACACATATATAATACATATATGTATATGTATCTATTGCTGAACAGGTAACCTTTTCACAGTTGTTTTCTTATTATTTAGTTTGGAAAGTGCAAGCAGACAAGCAATCTGGCTGTTGTTCTCAACAGAGAAATAATTGGAAATTTTTTTTCACCAAAAATGTTAGTTTGATTTCTTAATGGTATCCTTCTTCCATATATCTGCTTTGACCTATCACATTTATAATGTCAGTCCACCTCTTGGCAATTCCTTCCCTGCCAACAGCTTCAGTTCTACACTGGAAGAGAAAAAGAAAAAAAATACACTTGAAAAGGTTACTAGTTCAGCAAAAGGCCTCTTTTTTTTCCTTTTCCCCAAAGGGAATATTTTTAATTTTTTTTTAATGCTTCATAGATGAGATTAAAAAAAAACTGAATGGCTCACAATAAATCATCTTTAATATACACTCATTTTTAACAAAATGAAAAAATGCCAATAAAGGTCTAATTTCATTTCTGCGATATTTCTTACCATGAACACTGTCTGAGTAATTATTTGTAACCAAAAGACTAATTGGCTGCTTAAAATTGAAATTTTGCCAAAAGGCACACATTTGATCAGTAGATGAGGGCATTTTTTTTTTAGCACATATATAACTGACTATACGCTTGTGTATTTGATGAAAAGTGGCAAAATGTAGCTGTCAGATATATAGTTAGCATTTTTGAAAAAGGGAAGAGAAAGCACTATTTGACACTGAATTCAAAGAAGGTTAACTTAGACAGAAAAGAAACATCAGAAGAGTGATGTCTCTAGTAAATTCTATATATTTGATGACCTATCAAGCACTAACAACAAAGAGTTGTCCTAGTGCTAAAAAACAAATAGTAAGGATTTATATTATAATAATTATCACACGTCCTGTTTTTGAAAAAGCCATGTGATAGTTGACTGAGATGTTGCTATGCAACGTACCAAGGAGTTGGACACAGTTGATTTGAATATGATTCCTGACTTTATCAAGTTCTAGTTAGAGGACTGTCATTCTCTCTGCCTCTTATTTTTTTGACCTTTTTTCTTACCTGTAAAAGAATAATGATAATTATGAATTTCTAAAAGGTTGCATACCGGTTGGTTATGGTCCATAGGGCCATACATTTGTAAATGTGTGTGTGTGCATAAACATGTATATAAATATATATTAATATATGGATATGTGCATGTAAGAAAAAGGGACTTATGGTGTTCTTTCCTAATAGTATTTATACTTTCAATAAGATACAGAGCAAAGATTAACTCAAAGAAATTTATATATGTATATGCATATGTATGTATGTGGGTGTACACATTGGAGCACTTTTTTTTTTCCAAACAAGTAAGTCTGCAAAGGAAGGTAATAGCTAGCTTTTGTCCTATTTTTATTTTATTTCACCTGTTTATATGAAAATATTCAAAGTGTGTGTTGGGTATGGCCTAATAGGATTAACCCAGAGCTTTACTCTCTCTAGTGATTGCCCTTCTTAGGCTGAATGCACTCTTGAAAATAAATTAGAAGTCAAGTTAATTTCAGTTAGATTATATCCTACTGACCCCCAACAAGGAACCCATTCCAGGGAATGAAACCTTCTAAGGACCTTGTCATTCTTGAATCTCTGGAGGAAATGAGGATGATTCCTGAGCTATGAATTTGAGTGAATGGAAGAATAGTGAAAGTCTCCATAGAAATAGTGTCAAATGCTGCAGAGGATTTGAGGAAAAAGAAAAGACCGTTGCTTTTTACCATTGGTGCAGAAGAAGAAATTGAGTCATTGAAGTAAAATGACTGAATCAAGATCATCCCACTCAGTGTCAAGGGTAGGGTTTAAACCTCATATGTTGGCTTCAAACTCTGACCATGACACTAGGCGCTCCCCTAAATTATTTAGGGGAGCAACTTTTGGGGTAAAGCATCCATATTAATTAATGACAACCTACCTACAGGACAAGCAAGCCCATCTGACTGAAGCATCAAAACACCCTGAGGGAGGGACCAAAGGAGGCATGTCCTCAGCAGGTCAAACAACTCTTCAGCTTCAACTACCACCTTATTAAAGGACTAAAGCATAATTAAAATTAATGCTCCTAATTTCAATAATAATAATAGCTAGGATTGATATAACACTTCAATGTTTGTAAAGCACATTATAATTATTACATCATTTCATCCTTATCTTTTTTTCTACCTTGTTGCTGAATCATTGATGCAGTCCTTGAAAGGAAAAAAATTCATTTCAGAAAAATTGGCAGAGATCTCTTTAACATTTTGGATTAGGGGATCTGATTGCCCATGAAGGAAAGCTGGGAGGAAAAGTCAATCATTCTAAATTAGGGACAGATTTCAAAGGAGCCATGAAGGAGGTCAATGTCACTTAAATCAATTTGGATTCAACCAATTTAGCTTTTCACAACATTTAAGTTGCTCACTTAATTTTTCTATATATATTCAGAAGTGCAAGTTCAGCCCTTTCATTAAAAGCTAATGATTGATGATTAATTAGTCCTAAAACATGCCAGGATCTCACATACCATTGGTTTAATGTGGCGCCATTATTTTAGTTACTGAACAAATGTTTACAAGTCACAGGAGTGTATCTAACTCTCAGGCCACCTATATCCAATTAATTTTCCATTGTGTATATTGTATGTGCTGTTCTGACATTGTCTCCACATTATTCAGGGAAGGTTCAGTTGCAGGTAATCAGAGAATAGACAACAGCTGTTCTTGCTCCATTAGACTCACAAAATGATGGAATAATTAATATGGTTGAAGCTTCAGCTAGATTAAAAAGAGTGGTAAAGAAAAATCTATTTGAAAATAAAGATAAAAGAAATGTTGGGCCCAATTTGCAATAAAAAAAAAATCCCTTGTTCTCTGCTTACTTTTTTAGCCTCTTAGCTATGCAACATTTGTCCTCCCCAGGAATAGAGAAACAGGTTTGCAAAGAAACAGAGTCAGTAGATTAATTAAACATCCTTAGTTGTCCTTATTATAACCTGCAGGAATTCAAAATATTTTCTCAAAGGGAATGTAAGTACATACCTGCTTTAAATGAAGTTAGGGCTCCCTGATGAAACTCCAGCCTCTGGTTTGTGTTTGAATAAATTGAATTTTATATCCTCTCAAAGCCAGTTTCATTTAATGATATTGGGAGGGGGGAACAACCGAACAAGCAAAGTCCCTTTGAGTTAAGCAGTGCAGCAGCTTGTTAAATGTTAAAAACATATGGGAGGGCCAGGTTAGGTGACATTCCAGAAAGTCTGAAGAGTTTTGCATATTCCTAAGCTGCTCCCTGAGAAGCCATTTTCTTTCCTCTATCACCAATATTCTCCTCTGCAGGATGCAGCATGGTGTGTTGGATAGATAACTGGTCACTAGCCTCTGGAGCTTTTCTAACTGTGATGCTTACCTTGGCAAGTCATTTAAACACTCAGTTCCCTCTAGGCAATTCTCTAAGGACTAAGTAGCAGAAAAGGTATCTACAAGCATTCATAGAGGGAATTTCCTCATATTGGGAGTTCTCTGTTTCAATGAAACCATAGATCTCTCTCCTCTTGCATATGTAATATAGTGCTGAATCACTGAACATCAGAATCTCGGTTTAGCACAGTTCTTGGCACATAGTAGGCACCTAATAAATGTTTATTAAATTACTGACTGACAAGAAGAATCCAGTGTAGGTGATCTGAAGTTCAATGGAACAATATTTGGCAGGTATAATAGGCTACAGGATACAATCAAACAGTATGACATTAATGTGTAATTGGACAAGGAGGAGAACCGGCCAGGTTGTGGAAGTAAGAGATCAAAGATGGATATCCTGAGTTCCACATTGGTACCCACAAAATATTAAAAAGGTGAAGAGGTTCTACAGTACATTGAAATGCTCTAAGGAGGATTTGTGTAAGGACATAGCAACAAGTAGGTTTATATCTCTACCAGTGGAGGCAGCACCTAAGGCAGTGAGAGCACAGATCTAAGTAAATGAAGCCATAAGAAGAGGGTTGGGAGGGAGCTGAGCTCGGTGGAATGAGAAGGTTAAATAGAGAGGAAGATGGGTTGCAATAGGAAGCCATTTCCCCATTAGGATGAAAATATCAGAGTCAGTTTAGGTTTATGCACCTCCTAAAGAAAAGAGACATGAGTAGCACCTAACATTCATATAGTACAGTTAAGTATCACAAAGGACTTAACAGATATTAGTCTCACAACAAACCTGGGAGGGAGATAATATTATTATCTCCATTTTTACAGAAGAGGAAAGTAAGGCAAATAATGATTCACTGATTTGCTTATAGTCTGAACTAGGTAAGTATCTGAGGTGGGATTTGAGCTGAGGGCTATCCTGACTTCAGGTCCAGTGGGCTACGCTCTACAGTACTTAGCTGCAACAATTATTGTTCCTTTTTCAGCTTTTCCCAGGACTGCAATCATACCAACGTACCTGGGGACAAGGTCCTACTTGGGAACTCCAGGGATCCTGCTGATAGATCTTCACCAATTATTTACATTTTCAGGCATTAATGACTCTTTGGGGGCCCTTATTAACATAGTTTTTTAACACATTACTATTTTTTTCTAAGTTGAATGAAAGATCATGACATAGATAGGTGCTGATGCAAAGACAGTAAAAATTTAAAAAAAGTTCTTAGAAATTGAAGACAGAAAAAGAAGTCAATTAAAATGGAAGAGTAAATAGCTGATTAAAGATAGTGAGAATATAGCAAATTCTGTTGTTTAGCCATTTTTTTCCAGTTGTGTCTGTCTCTTGGTGACCCCATTTTGGGTTTTCTTGGCAGAGATATGAGAGTGGTTTGTTATTTCCTTCTCAAGCTCATTTTACAAATGAGGAATGGAGGCAAACTGGGTTAAGTGACTTGCCCAGGGTCACACAGCTAGTAAGTATCTGAGGCCACATTTGAATTCATGAAAATGAGTCTTCCTGACTCCAGCTCTCTATTCATTGTATACCTAACTACTCACAGCAAATTCTAAAATATCTAAAAATAAATATCTAAAACATCAAAGCTTCTAAGACTGGGAGCTACAATACCTAGATACCATTTACAGATAAACTTGTTTGCAGCTTCCTTTTTTTATGACTGAGGATAACATCTGGATCTTCTGGCCTTAGCAGATTGAAGAAGGGGGAGGAAATGAATATTTATGTAGCTCTTAGTATGTGCCAGGCATTGTACTAAGGGCTTTGCAAATACGTTATTTGATCCTTATACCTTACACCTTACCCATTTTATAGTTGAAGAAAATGAGGCAAACAGACTTAAGTGACTTGCTCACTGTCACACAGCTAGTAAGTGTCTGAGGCTGGATCAATTCAGGTTTTCCTGACTCCAGACCTAGCAGCTATGTTTAGTTAAAAAGAGATTTAAAATATGCACTATATTCTCCTGCTGTCACAACCACTTGTTACAGACAATTTGGCATTGAGAATGTTACTTTGTATACCACAGAGAGTATGCTCAAATACACACACACACACACACACACACACACAGAGTTTACATGAACTGAATTAGATATTGTAGTATTTCTGAGGGAAAGGAACATGAATTGCATAAGATGAGAAAGTTTAGCAGGTTTATAATCTGCTTCCTTGGAAGCTGCATTCACACTAATAAAATCAGAGATACATGAGATTAATTATCATAGTGGGACTTTCTATATTGTTATCATCTTTCAACCATCTGCTATCTTCCCACTTTGTCTTAAAATTGCAGCCTTGTAAATAAGGTTGATTTCCCAGTTTTCCACTAGTTGGCAAGCATGTCATCTTATGCTTAAAAATATTTTAAAGGAATGTAGATGGTGTTTAATTCTGAACTATTGAATATATAAATGTCTTGTATGAAATAAGATGGCTTTTTATGTATATTAAGCAATTAATGAATTAAGCATTTATTAAATGCCTGCTATGCCCAGACACTGTGCTTAGTGCCAATGACATAAATTCAAATATGAAATCCAATCCCATTCCTCAAGAAATTCACATCCTTTAGGGTGAGTCATGTTCACAGACAAGTATATGCACCGTAAATATAAGCACGACCGAACACATAAAATATCTTTTATTGTTCCTTAGGCATTTAATGACTGCATTGCCGTATATATACCCATTAAGTTCCAATTGTCCAAAAGATCATTCTTTGGGGAGATAATTAAGCTCCATTTCCAACATCACATGCCCCTTGTGTATTCCATTGCTTCTATTAGAATATAAGAAAATGACTTAAAACAAAAAGTTCGGTATAGAAATTTAGTGAGTCCTTTTTTCTGTCCTTGAAAAATTCTCACTTGTGGTTTCTACCATTTACTATTTTGGCAGAAATGGGAGAGGACAGGTAATCAGGAACAACAACAAGAGAAAACTAGAGCTATCAAGGAAACAACAGAAGTAGAAGGTAAAAAAATCTCATTTATGGACCTGCCTTTGACAACACAACATAGCTGTAGTGATTTTTACCAGTAACATTCTATAAATCCACAAGATGGGGATGTTTTCTGTAAAGTTAAACACTGGAAGCTAAAGCATGGACTGAATCTGATTAGAAGAAGGTTGAAGTGTTTCCCGATGCTGGAATACAAGATTGTTTTCAAAATGAGATGTTAAAGGGCATTGACAAAAAACAATGTGGCTGCTAATTTTATTGGGTGCAAATAATTAGCTTCGGAATGGTTTATTCAGCCTTTGATTTAGATTAATTTCTCTGAGGACTACAGCCACATTTCATTGTGCTAGAAGTCACAGATGGTCACAGAAAGAAATCCATTCTCTAGTTCACTTTTATGAGAAAGAGGTAAATGGCAACAACCTTTGTAAATTGTGGTTACTTTTATTGCCTTATTTCTACTACTCCCCAACATAATATCTTAGTACCTTTTGGACAGCAGTGTATAGTTTATCTTGGCTGATTCGCACAATCACACTGTGATGTAGATGGAGCAAATATATAATCTCAGTAAGTCAACAAGAAAACAACAACCAAAACAGATGATAAATTGATCCTGAGAGAAGTGAAGTGACTAGTCCAAGACCACACCGCTAAAAATTCAAATCAACTTAATTTAACAAGGTGTGTGTGTGTATGTGTGTGTGTGTGTGTGTGTGTGTGTGTTCATTTCTGTCTATTATGTGTAAGGATTTTTGCTGTGTAATCATGATATAAAGACAAAAACCAACCAGTTCCTATCCTCAAGGGGCTTACATTCTTGTGGGAAGAAACAGATAAGTAAATATATAGAAGTGATACCAAGCATATACAAAGTGAACACAGTGGTGGTTGCATAATAAAACCCCCAGTCTTCTTGTTTCTTACTAAATGCTATTTCAATCATACAGAGAGATGGTGATGCATAGTAGAAGGACCATTGAACTTAGCAATAGAAAGAACAGGGCTCAAAACCTGTATCTTGACATTAGCTGTGTGGCCCTAACCTAGCCATTTAACCTTTCGATGTTGTCTAAAGGGCTTAATAATGTCATCCACATAAGTATATGGTATTATCTGAAAATCAAACAAGAACGTAAGCAAAGGATTTTGCAAACCCTTAAAATACTATAGAAATGTTAGTAAACTATTATTATTATTTTGCTGATTCTTTTCTAACAACCTCCCTCCAATCTAATTAGACTGATGTTCTACAGATGCCTAGCTCATTAATGCTTCTAAGTCTTTGAATGTGATTTTCTTTTATGTCCCCATGAAAACTCCCTTCTTTCTCTGTGCCACTGCCACTTTTTTCAAGCAATATATCAGCAACTGTAACGTCATTGTCAGTGGCAGAGAAAGGATTTTGTTGTATAAAGTTGAACAAATCATTTTCATTCTGTATGTGTGTGTGAGTTTGTGTATTTGTGTGTGGTGTTTGTGGTCCTTCCAATTTAGCATTAAATGTTTTCAGGATAAGATAGCTTACTTGGGACTCTCACCAAGCTTTCAGTAAACATTTACTGCTTCTTCCTATTTTGAGAGATGATACAGCTCTTAATCTTCCATCTTAAAAATGGGTCTATTTTCTGGTGTTGTCAATGGCTGATTTGTTTCTCTGCCTGGCAAGAAAATCAAGTATTTGTTATCAAGGTGGGGTTTTTTTTTTGGTATCAGTTGGTTTCCTCATTATTACTATTCACTTATATAATTTCAGTTCCTGAGAAAATTAGGGATCAATGGCTATATCAGCGTCTGTTCTTTTATCCATTTTACATTGTGCATGTGTTTGTTTGTTTGTGTGTGTGTGTGTGTGTGTGAACAGCTCATTTAAGTAATTCAAATCTGAATCACCTCAATCAAATTTCATGTTAACTCATTTTTATATTCTCTACTATTTTGGTATATGTTTCTTTGCTTAAAAACCAAAACAACCAGTTGTCTAACTGTATACAGATAACTGATTTGAAAATGACTCCCATAGCAATTATCAGCTTTTCTGCCTTTTAAAAGATAGTATTTTTCTTGTATATTTATTAATGTTATTTGCTGCTTGCTACATCTACTGCCTTCTTACTCTCTTCTTCAACAAAGTACTTCTAATATACAGAATCATAGAGATGGAGCTTCAAGGGAATTTAGAAGTCATTAAATGTAGACCATTCATTTTACAGATAAGGAGACTGAAGACCAATGAGATTAAATAACTTTCGAAAGGTCGTACAAGCCATAAATGCGAGGTTTACGTTTTGAACTCAGGTCCTATGACTCAATCCATGGTACCATGCTGGAGGTGTCAGATTTCCACATGATCTACCCAACTTTGGCCTTTTTTATTATCTTGTTCCTCAACCAGGTTTTCCAATACTTTTTTTTTAGCATCCTCTTCTAGGCTTACATTTGCAATGAAGTCTGTGCACATTAAGCTAAATATTTAATTTAGATGGACTTACCAAGTTCTTCATAAAATTCTCTACCTTTTTATCTTCTGCAAAGATGTCAGTACATAAACTGCAATTCTCTTCAGAGGAGTGTTTTTTTTTTTAACCAAATATTTATTATGGGTGCTACAATACCAGATGACTGTGTCATGGAATGATGTTCCGTATTGCCTTTGGATACACAGTGAAGCAAATTATTCTGACAACTTTCTTTAACTCTCTAAGAAGAACCTGTGAATCTTCATTCCCTTTACCTTCAAATTCTGTTTTTATTTGTAGGAAAACTGTTAAGGCTTTTTTTTTTTATGGCTTGGTTCTTGTAGCAATATGTCATTATGGTCACTACTTAAACATCTCTCATTTATAGTATTCAAGAAACAAAGAATCATTTGGGAAATGTTGTGCATTCTTGCCTCCTTTTTCATTGTTTTACACCATAACCACAGACATGGAGAGCCTGAGCAAAGGACTGAAAACCCTTTTTCCCCCCTTTGGCTTCCCTTGCCGAAGGATTTGTCAGCCAGTGGCTGGCCACTTGGTGATAAGCCTCTAATACTTAGATATGGTAACCCCCAGACAGCAGATATAGGTCGTTATTGGGAATAACCCCAAAAGCCTTTTTAATAAGGTAGATTCTGCCAAATCGTATGCCTTGTTTGTTGCAGCCTTCCAGAGCCAGGGGTATTCACTACACCATAATGAGACAAAGGAGGAAGTCACGAATTTAGTGCCTAATTATGTTGTTCATGCTTATCTTTTTGATACAGCATTTTGTATGATCATCTCTTATTTTGTGTCCGTGAGCAATTATTGTGATGCATACATAATTACTACTTGCTAAAATCTTTGCTATGTAAAACAGGTAACAATCCAAATTTATCACGTGTGACCCTGGATAAATCTCTTAACCCTGTTTGTCTCAGTTTCCTCATCTGTAAAACGAACTGGAGACAGAAATGGTAAACCACTCCAGTATTTTTGCCAAGAAAATGCCAAATGGGGTAACAAAAAGTTGGACGTGACTGAAACAATAACTACTTATGGTATCGATACAATATATACCAAATATCTCTCTCTCAAAAGTCAGTAGCAAAGATTTAGCATGGTTAGTGGCTAATTTCACTTATTCATTTCAATTTCTTATTTACAAACTGTGAGCTCTTACTAAAATGTTGCAAAATGTACTGAAATGATTTCCATATCCAACATCACAGGATCATGAAGATAGAGCAGGAAGGAATGTTAAATTCCATGCAGTTCAACTCCCACGTTTTACAGATCAGGAAACTGAGGATCATAAAGTTAAGTGACTTAGCCAAAACCAAAAAACCATAAGATTATAAATTTAGAAGCCATTTAGTTCAATCCCTTAATTTTATAGATGATAAGACTACTTTATTTGGGGTAAGAGGTTAGCAGAGAATTAAATGTTCTGGATGAAATGTGGGAAAATATAAAGAAGAAAGAACATTAATAATTTATAGACAAGCCAATCATTCCTATGATAAATGAAAATGTGGCCACATAAGAAAAGAAGTAGAAAGATGGACAGATACTGATCAAAAAGACAAGAATAAAGGGTTCAAATTCCCTCCTCATATATGGCTAGGTTGAGGACCTTCTTAGAGCAGGGTAGTATCTACCACTAAACTATAGAAACTTCTTCAAAAAACATAAAGGAGAAATTAAATGTGGCTTAACTGAAGGCCATGTTACAAGAGTTCAAGTTGATGAAACTTCTATTTTCAGCTTTTACGCCTTGACTCCTTTATCTAGTGAAACATACCAATCAATTAATAGGGATATAGTAAGTCCCTGTGTGTGACAGGTAATGGGGGTACCAAGTCAAAAAGTGAAATAGCCTTTCACTTCAGGGTGTTCGCATTCAATCAAGGGATCCACAAAATGGAGGCTGGGTGAGACAGTGGGTAGAGCACCAAACCTGGAATCAGGAAGATCCAATTTCAAATTCAGCTTTAAACATTTACTAGCAGTGTGAACCTGGGCAAGTCACTTAACCTCTGCTTGCCTCATCTGCAAAATGGGGATAATAATAGTACTCCTCCCATTGTTGTTGTGAGGATCAAATGACATAAGAGTTGAAAAGTTCCTGGCACATTGTAAGCTCTATTTGAATTTTACCTATTAATTATTATCATATATAATTAAATAAAAATTCAAATATATGCATACATATACAGGGAGAGACAGAAACAGAGACAAAAAGGAGAGAGAGAGAGAAAAAGAGAGAGAGAGAGAGAGAGAGAGAGAGAGAGAGAAAGTTTTTGATGAGAGGCAGCAGAAACTGGAAGATGAGGAAAGCACGCATGTAAGATGTACGCAAACTGATCTTTAAAGCAAACTTGGGATTCTCCGAGGCACTGGTGAGGATGAAGGACATGTCATGCAGACAACTAGGAATGGCTTGTGTAACCATAAAGAGAGGGAAGATGAAATGTATGTGAAGAATAGTAAGAAGGTCAGTTTATCTAAACTGCAGAATGAATGAATAAAAGTAATGTATGGTACGCCTGGAAAGGTGGTAGGGGGTAGACTGAGGAATAGGAATTTGGATTGATCTAAGAGTTCATGGGAAGTCACTGGAGTTTAATAAGCAGGGCAGTGACATAGTCCTGTACTTTAGGATCATACAGACATCATTCTCTTGAATGCAAAATAGACGGTAGTGGTATGGATGCTTCATGCTATTGGGAACTGAGCACATTTGTGTGAGCACTATTCACAATAAAACCACTATAGAGGGAAGGAGATCTTTGCCAAAATGCTAAGTCAAAAGGGTAAGCAGAATTAGGACACATCCCTTAATAAGAGCAAAAAGAATCAATCTAAGTATAATTTTATGACAGATCAGAAAAAATTTAACATAGGATAGAAAATAAATAGGAGTAGGAGCAAGATGTGTTTTTAGCAAGTGATTAAATGAGACAGAAGTGCATTCAAGGGAGTACTGAGTCAGTAAAAAATGGAATTGAAAATTGATGATCTTGGAGTAGAGGAAAAAGTAGATAGTTACACTGCCAATATAAAAATGGTAAGGATTCTGGTGGTGAATGTCGGCTAGCAGACACCAGGATATGAGGAAACAACATATGAAATAATGGTTAAACACTGGCACGGTACACATTGATAAAGTAATCCAAAGATTTTTTTGCTCAAAACCCCGAGAGGGTTATTGGCAAGAAATGTATCTCATCAAGAATGTGTGGGCTCCTTTGTAGACTCCAATGGATGTTCAAGGTTCAGGTCAATTATTTGAGCTGTTAATCTCATGATCGCTGCAGAAAAGTGGGGAAGGAAATGATCACAAGTAGGAGAGCAAGCTGGTTGAGAACAAGAGAAATAATATTATCAGTGACAATGGGGGAGGAGACAAATGGACCAGGCAAAGAGGGACTAAGAGAAAATGATTTTTAAAGGGTTACTGCAAATTAACTGAAGGACATAGTACACCAAGGTGAGTGACTATGGAGATAATTGTGTTATGGCTAAGAATGGAGAGGTGAAAAAGTAGAGTAGAAAGGGAGAGTCAAACCTTGGGTGGATTCTCATAAAATGGTCTGAATAGGAAATAATGATGATGCCATTTAAAAACAAAAATCACTTCAGAGGGAAATATTTATGTTTCCCTTTCTTGAGCAAGGAGCATGCTGTCACAATCTTCTGTCTTCTTTCACAAGCAAACATAAATGCTTCATAAATACTTTATGAATAAGCTGGGGTCAGCCACTCAGACCATTTTACACCCATGCTTAGATCACAGATAAGCCAGCAGTCCAGAGTTAAGAATGCATACTTTATGATACAGAGGTCAATGAAACAGTACATGACTTACTTTATTCAGTTCACTAGGTTCTTGCCCTCCTAGTAAAGCATATAATAATGCAGGCTTATCTATGCAGACTCATTCTTTTTCTCCTTTCAACCCCTCCCTCCCTCCTCAATGCTCTGGGAAACAGGAGCGAAGATATCTCATATCTGGTTCAGATGTGACAACAGAGTTCTCAGGGGCTGCCCCCCCCCCATACACACACACACACACACACACACACACACACACACACACACACACACACACACACACACACACACTGTAGTCTAATAGTTCCCAACCCACTCCAGGAAATGAAACCTGTTTGACTAAGGGATCTCATTATATGTGGACATTACAGAAAACAGCCTAAAGTTATTTAAGGAAAACTAGATTTGGATAACAAAAAGCCCCAAATTCAACTGCAAAAAATAAGGAAAATCAGAACTAATCAATTCCTTCACTCTGCACTTAAAGTGGCTGGTCAGGTTTACTGTGAGCAACATGCACTAATAGGTAGTTATCGGTTGTAGTGGGGGATTTGTAGAATGGCATGAGAGCTGGCTCTAAAAGGAGAGGACCTGTGTTCAAATTCTACCCAAGACATTCTCTGTGTAATCTATAAAATGAAAGAGTTAGTACAGGGGTTTTTTGTGGTTTCTTTCAGTTCTGTACCTATAATCTTACTATTTATTTATTTAGCTCTGAATCTAGAATGTCATTAATGGAGGAAACTCTTGGTGAGTAAGCAGCCTCTATTGATGGAGATTGGCAACTATTCTACAATTCTGAGTCTTGGAGAATTGCCCACAGGCACTGAGAAGTTAAAAAACATGTCCAGGGTCACACTGCAAATATTTATTGCCCTTAGCACTTGAACTTAGCCCATGATTCTAAGCCCTGCCCTCTGTCATCTGCAGCCATAATGCCTTTCTAAGTAATATTCCTCCCTTATTAAATCATAATGAGACAGATTCTCTCTAAAGGGATTAACGATATTTCCAGAGGACTGGACCAAACCTTACAATTGATATTAAATTAAAAGAGTATTTTATTCACTAGCGGGATCCAATTCCATTTTCTTTGTCTTGGTAGAGAGAGAGCAAGAAATCTTAATAATAATAATTGCTAGCATCTCTACAGGTTTTAAGGTTTTCAAAGGGAAATCCACATCTGCATCTATATCTACTCTCATTTGATCCTTGCAACAATCCGGAAAAGTAGGCACTATTATTATTCTCATTTTAAAACCAAATAAATTGAAGCTAAAAGGTAAAGTTAATTGTCCAGGGCTATGCAGCTAATAAATGTCTGCAACAGAATTTGAACTCAGATCTTCCTGACTCCAAATGGAAGGATCTAGCCATTGTTCCACCTTGACTACACATATTAGGTGCTAAATAGATATTTTCTGAATGAACACATGAATATCACATCGATTTTTTACCAAGTTTTATGTGTTTTACTATCGCAATATCTCCTGTATCCAACCCTTCTCTCCTCCTTCCATAAGAAGTTAGAAAGGAAACAAGAATGTATTAAACACCTGCTATGTGTTGGTACTGTGTACTCTTATATAAAGATCTCATTTGATTATCACAACTCAGTCTGGGACATAGGTACTATTATCATCTCCATTTAACAGTTGAGGAAACTGAGGCAGACAGAGTTTTGGTGATTTGCCCAGGGTCCAGAGTAAGTGTTTAAGCTAGGATGTGACCTCATGTCTCCCTGATTCTGGGCCCAACACTTTCTCCACTGTGCCGGGTGGTGCCATGGCTACTCCGCTAGTTCAGGCTCTCATCACCACTTACCTAGACCATCATAAAAGCCTAGAATTTGCTCTTTTTGATTCTAGGATCTCTGTTCCTCAGGCTATCCTTCAGATGGCTAATTCTTTATAATGCACAGTTCTGGCCAGGACAGTCTGATACTCAAAAACTTCTGTGGCTCTTTGCTGCTTCTAAGCTGAAATTCAATGTCCTCAACCTTGATTTTAAAAGGCTTCTGCAATCTGGCTCTAGGTTATGTTTACAGCCTTATTTCATGTTACTCCTCCTTCATGCGTGTATATCCCAGCAAACTGGACCACTAGTTATTCCCTCAAGTTAATATCAAATCCCTGTCCCCATGTCATGAATGAGTTTCATTTTGGCCAATGAGAATGTTTACTGTCCAGTCCAGGCACCACTTCCTTTGTGAAGCTTTTGTGATCCTCCTTGTAGTTAATGTGCTTTTCTGTTTTCAAATTGCTTTGTATTTACTAATTTGTGTAGCTCAGAGACTGAATAATTTTAGTTTGATTTTTTTCTAGGATGTAGCCAAATGACTTGTATGTGGCAAGTACTTGATGTCTGTTGAATTGAGCTGTAGAAAGCTTTATGTTTTTCAGCACCTTTCTTGGCCCTTTCTGAACCTATTTCTATCCCCTTCCCCCATAAAAACTCAACAACTTTCAGGTGTTGTCCAATTCATTTTAAAATACTTTTCAAATTTGATAGTAGGAGGTCAAAAGTCTGTTCTTTTCATGACTACACTATTCTTCCCTCCAAACTTCTTTTACAGATTTTGGTTACACATATAAACATATAAACAGGAGGCAAGTGTCATAAAAATTGGTTTTCCCAATGGTATCAGGTTGATGTTGCCTTCAGATAGAAACAATATACAGAAATGGTCTGAAACTTGCATTTTATAGCAAAGTACTATAGACCTAAGACAAGCAAATACAGTACATTTCCAACTATCTGGGCAAATTTTAGGTATTATGGTCTTCTGGATAGCAGAGGTTTTGATATTTTAAGAAGTAAAATGCAATTTTTACCATTATGGATTAAAATATGTCTAAAAGGAAAGATACATACATATTTACATATATATATATGTACATACATATGTATATATTTCTCTGTCTCCTTAAACAATATCTAACACAAAGTATATTATTCTTGATAACTCAGGGAAATAATTAAGAATATTGTTCATTTTCCCAGCCCTGGCATAAAGTGATGTCCTTCAGGGTTATTGAGATGAAGAGACAGGCTGAACTCTTTACTAAAGAGTCCTAGACTACAGTGCTTTAGGAATTCCCATGACTGTTTTTTGTTTAAGTTTTTCTGTGTGTTTATCTTCCTGCTTTGACACCATCCCACCTGTTATCACTTCTTATCATTGTGTATAAAGGATAGCCATTCCTCTTTGACCCTTTAATTTCTTGCTTCTAATTAACTGGGGTTTAGGGAATTGGATAATGAAGCCATTATAAGGTTTATAAAGTAGGCATAAATTGATTCTGAGAGTCTGAGATCTCTTCCCTTGTGTCAGAGCAAATTTTCTGGCTTAAAATTCTGAGAAACAATACAAGACAAGCAGGATGGTTTGGGATGCACATTCTTTAGCTTCCCCCATCCCTCTGCCTCTGCTGCCCACCCCCCACCACCAGGGCACCTAGGTGGGTCAGTGGATAAATCTAAGGGCTTAGATTCAAAGAAGACCAGAGCTTAAATCTCATTTTAGACCCTTAGTAGCTGTATGACCCTAGACAAGTCACTTAACCTTAGTTTCCTCATCTGTGGGGCTCTGGGGATAATAATAACACCTCCCTTCCCAGGTTGTTGTGAGGATCAAATGAGATAATAATCATAAAATATTTAGCACAGTGCCTGGTATATAATAAGAACTATATCAATTTATTCTGTCTTTATTTACTACTTTGAACTATTTTCTCATTTGATCATCACAATCTTGGGAGGTATATGCTACTATTATCCCTACTTTATAGTTGAAGAAACAGAGGCAGACAGTGGGTGAAGTTACTTTCCCTGGGTCATGTAACTGGTAAATATCTGAGGCTGGATTTGAACTCAAATCTTTCTGACCCTAGGCTCATCACTCTGTCCACTCACTGTTACACCACCTAGCTGCCTCTAGGCCTCTCAAGTGTGTAATGTCAGAGTCAAGAAAGTACCTTGGAGCAGAAGTAGGATGCAAGCAAAATTTACTGGGGGGAAAATGACCCTGGGCTGATTAGGTGAATCATTGGCTCAAGTCTGCCCAGGTCTCTGGTGGAGAATAGTGTCATCCCAGGCAAGGTACTGTGGGACTTTATAAGATTCTTATCTGGGTCAAGCAGAAATAATTGAGGATGGGGAATGAGGGTGCTGCATCAGATGCTTGGGTCATTGGGTGACTTCTCATTCTGACTCATGTTGGGGGGATTCTTAGGCAAAGCCAGTTCCAGGTTCAACTATGCAGCAAGCCGGAAAGGAGCTTGTCCTTTTCAGGGGGTTTTGGATTTATCAAGTGGGGAGTCTTCTAGGAACCTGGCACCTATGAATAAAGACTATCTGCTTCATAATAACTATTTTATTCATAGGTCTTTAATATTTATCAATTTTTTTAAGTTCATAGACCCCAAGTTAACTGCTGGTGTACATATTGAAACATTCTCTACAAATTACATATTGAAACATGGTCTTTTTATATACTTTTGATTGTCAGACCCCATGATGCGTTGTAATGCTGAAAGGAGGAGTAAAAGGAGGAATGGATGAATGGATGCATGCATATATGCATGAATGAGTGAACAAATGAAGCATTTACTCACCAGTTGTTATGTGTAAAGCACATGGGAAGAAAGGTAGAACAATGAACTAGAAAAACTGGGAATTCCGAGATTTGGATTCTGTGGATTTTTAATACAACACTCTGCATAGAAACCATTTCTAAATGCACATACAGGTAAATCAAGCAAAATAAAGTATGTTTTTTTTTTTCCCTTGAAGGAAAGAAGATAACATTTGAAATACATATTAAAGGATAACGAATTATTTTAAAGGATCCCTTTTTAAGGATGTTGCCAGATTAAGCATGATAATAAACATTTGCTTGCATTTTTTTCTTAGGAAGATACTGTATGAAGCTAAGATATGGCCATATGCATAACCTCAAGCACTTTCCTCATCTACAAAATTAAATTTTCCTAGCTGAGCTCAAAGGTTCCCTGTAGATCTAAGACAGTTTGATTGTGTTATCGACAGTAATAATTAAACATTCATTAAACACTTGGCATAATGACATGCTGATTTTATAATAGAAGTTATTAATATTGCCAAGGAATTAATAATAATAATTTGGATGATTATTAAGTCTTAGTTATACTGAATTACATATTGCCAATAAGAAAATCCTATTCTCACCAAAAGATTATAAAGTGTTCAAAAATTATCATCTCAGAATCACTGATTTACCATTAAATCTAGTTACAGTTTGTTATTCTGAATTATAACAACAATGTTAATATTAAATCCCACTAATGCAGAATAACACTTGGTCCTTACTTCTCTGTGCCTGTGAAAAATGAGAGATTTCAGTTTTATTACTTATTTTATTATTTATTATTTAATATTTCATTTTCTAGAGGCCTTCTCACTATGCTAGTGAGCCTGGCACTAATCATTTAATCTATTTATATCAACAGATTTTTAAAAATCCTTATAATGCATTGAAATGATTTTTATGAAAATGATATTTAGGATAATTGAATCATTATTATAATAACACTTACAGTTTTCCTGAAGCTTAAAAATTATAATAACGACATTTTCAAATGAAGACACATAAGTTGTGTGTGTGTATGTGTGTGTGTGTGTGTGTGTGTGTGTGTGTGTGTGTGTGTGTGATACCATTAATGTAAGAAGCTCCCAGTGAGGAATTCCTATCAATTTAGTTTGGCACTTTTTCTACAACTATAGTACTAGACAATTGCTTGGGGATACAAAGAAATTAAGTGGGGTGGGGAGGCAGAGTCACATTCTCAGTATGTATCAGGGGCAATTCTTGAAATCATTCTCCTGACTCCAGTGTCAACTATTATTCTTAGGGCTATAGAACAAAATCAGTAGAGCCCAGATATGAATTTAGAACCCAGGGTTACTGATGGTCTACTGATCCTTGATTTGGCCATGAACCTCCTGTAGGTGATATTTACCTGTAAGAACAACTCTGAAGAGATTGGTTTGGAAATAAGGTGTAATATGTCCTCTCACAATATAGTAGATTTAGAGCTGGACAGACCTTTGAAGCTATCAAGGCCAACCTTTCATTTTACAGGTAAGGAAACTGAGGCACAGAGAAGTTGTGATGTGCCAGGGTCATACAGTAAGTATATGAAGTAGGATTTGAACTCAAGCCTTCCTGCTCTCAGTTCTAGCACTCAGTTTTCCATGCCACCTAACTCCTTCATTAGGGGAACCTATATATAACAACAACAGCCTTTACATACAGTTTATGGTTTGTAAAACATTTTACACATGTTATCTCATTTGATGGTCACAGCAAGGATCAGAGGCAGAGGCTATTATTATCCCCGTTTGCAGAGGCTAAAGATTGAAAGACCTGAAGGTCACACAGTGCTCTTAGCCATCCCTTCACTGCTGCCTCAATGTCAGGTTTTTTTCTTTTTTTAACATCTCCGACTAAAAGAGGTACCACTTTTCATTTGGGGCGAGAAGAACAATTTCCCATAGCAAAAGGTAGGACTATCAACGAGAAAAGTACTAAAATAAAAATTAAAAAGTTGCAGGGAAAAGTGCATCCAAGCCTAGCAGGAGAGGCAATGACTCAGCTACAATGCGCTCCACCAGAGGCATGCAGCTCACTGACTCTTTTCTCTGAGAAATCTTCCATCTAGATACTGTGGCTCACACAGGACAGTTCTTCCTTAGATTATGAAGCAAGGCAATAAATAGCACCTTCTCAGGGCCTGCGGCTTCAGGATATTGTTTTTTGTTGTGTAGACACTGAAGTTCTAAGGCTCAAGGCAACTGAAGCAGGAATTCAGTTAGGGTCTCCCACCGAACCTTGAACAGCATTACCAAAGGCAGCCAGGCAAGACATCAAGAGCATTACATCTGCAAAAATAAAATCTTGTTAAAACCATTATGCAGCATGCACAGGCATCCTGCCATGAAAGTGCAATTCAGGCAAACATGGTGAGGAATGAAAAGCAGCAGGGTCTACCAGACAGGAGGGTGCACCTGACTGGCAAAGCCACTTGGCACCGGGGGCTGGCCAACGCTGCTTCAAATGAAGCTCAACTAAATGTCTACCATGGGGCAATTCACCCAGGACAAGTTATCAGATAACAATTGTGTTAGAGCAGGACTTTTTAACCTGGGCAGAGTGAATGTGTTTGTTTTTAATATTTTGATAAATATATTTCAATGTAATAGGTTTCGTTTCTAATTCTATGTATTTAAAACATCATTCTGAGAAGGGGTCCATAGGCTTCACTGGTTTGCCAGGCCAGAAAAACATTATGTACCCTGGGCTAAGGGACAAAGAAAAAGGCCCACACTAGTGATTTCCAAGATTCTATTACCAAAAGATATCCTATCCCATCAGAAACACTCCCATTGAAGATACTGAAGAGAGAACAGGGAACTCAGAAAGTAAGTGGTGCAGTGAATAGAACATTGCCTCTGGAGTCAGACAGACCTGAGTTCAAATCTAGTCTCAGGTATCTTCTAGTTGCATGATTGTGGGCAAGCCTTTAAATCTTTGCACAGTGTCTTCATCAATAAAGGTATAACAATAACAGCTGTCTCTGGAGTTTTTGTGAGGATCAAGTGTATATACACATACACACATATATATGTATATATATATATATATATATATATACACATATACAAATATATACAAATGGAGAAAGGAAACCCTAAGATGCGAGCAGTGAAATAGGCTAGACAGATCTCAGTACTATGGAACCGCTTTTTAAAAAAAATATATCAGTATTATTTCTCAATGATTCCCTTCCATTCCTACAAACCTTCTGTCATTAAAAAAAAAGAAAAGTAGAATTAGGCAAAACAAATCAACACATTGAGCAAGACTGAAGATGTACGCCTCATTCTACAGCTCAGGTCTACCACTCCAACAAAAGGAGTGGGACGTCAGTCCT
Organism: Pseudochirops cupreus; assembly: GCA_028627135.1. Lineage (NCBI taxonomy): Eukaryota > Metazoa > Chordata > Mammalia > Diprotodontia > Pseudocheiridae > Pseudochirops > Pseudochirops cupreus. The sequence goes on from CM053583.1 coordinate 160,914,403, forward strand.
CTTCATTGATCTGTATTATTTTGCTTTGAATTAGGGTTGTTCTCATGGAAGCAATTCAACTAGTTCTCTTATTGATCTACATTGGGTCACAAAAATCTTCTTGAATTCAGGGTGGAGCCAAGATGGCGGCGTAGCAGCAGCAACATATACCAGCTCTCACATAGCCACTCCAAAATACCCATAAAACAGGACTCTAAATCAATCCTAGAACTCCAAAACGCATACAAAGATACTTCCCAGTAAAGTCAGCTTGGCTACGAGGAACCATATCAGCACTGCGAACTGAAACCAGCCTGCCCTGAAGCTGCAGCTGTGCCCCAGGGGCAGCTGGACGGGAGGAGCTGAGGAGCCTCTCAGGTGAGCAGATTAGCAGCAGCTGCGAGTGGGGATTGTGAAAGGGGGAGGATAAGCAGTCCAGCGAAAGGCCTCCAGAGTGGAAAAGCGAAAGGCAGAGGTTTTGCACCCGCCTCCGCGTTGTAGCTTCCCACCCACAGCCTGCAGACAGCAGGGGGACTTAGCGATTTTTCTCAGGCCAGTGCTCTCGCGTTGAGCAGCATGGATCCAGATCGCCGTCTTGGGCCTCAGTCTTGGAGTCTTCATTACCCAGTCAGCCGGAAGTATTTAGGAAGAGTCCCAGCATCTTCCTGAGAGCTACGGTAGCCAGGAGGACCCCAGCGATCTGGGACAGAGCTTTCCCTTCTGGAAGCAGAGCCCCACAGAGATTTAAAAAAAAAATCACGGTCCGAAGAACCATGAGTAAGAATAAGCATAAGAAGCAAAGTAAGAACAGCTCCCAAACCCTTGATTCCTTCTTTGGGGTAAAGAAAGATCATGGGAGAGAGAGGGAGGAGGAGAGCGCAGCCAGAGCACCCCCACCAGGGGCCTCCAATAAACATGCAGAATGACTTAAAGCTAGAGATGATCTGAAGAAAGATTTTCAAATCCAAATAAGGGAAGTGGAAGAAAAATTGGGAAGAGAAATAAGAACGTTGCAGGAAAATCATGAAAAGAGAGTCAACAGTATGACTGAAGAAATCA
>CM053583.1:160915940-160954858 GCA_028627135.1 Pseudochirops cupreus
ATATGCACGTAGGATATACTTGATCATTCATATTTAATTTGCTTCTTTACTCACTGATCTACTCATTTACTCATTAATATATTATTTACTCATCAGTTTATTCATTTACTTGCTTATTCATCCATTTATTAATTTATTTATCTTATTTATCAAGGAATGTGCAAAATTCAAAAAAAAAATCTAGAGAACACTGACTCAAAGGGAGGAAAAATGCATTTCCTATCAATAGAATTTGAGCAGGTGGCTGATTTCCAAGTGTTCAACAACATTTTACAAATTCATGTGACTAATCATAGTGCTACAGTCCTTACTTATTCCAATGGATTGCCAAAGATAAGTCACAAGAATCCCCTGAAATGAGCAAAAATTGAACTTTAAAAAATAAATTTGTCATATATTTCTCACAGAAAAGATGTAGTTCACATGCAAAACAAATTGATTTTTTTATTTTTTAAAAATAAACAGTTTCTTCTCTTTCCATATCTGCAAAATAAAATCTGTCTCGATCAAAATTGTCCAAAATGTAGCCAGCAACACTCCCAGGTGGGTCTGAATCAGATTAAAATGCAATGGAGAACCATTGTTCAGTCATTGTTCAGTCAGGTCTAACTCTTCATGACCGAATTTGGGGTTTTCTTGGCAGAGATACTGGAGTGATTTGTCATTTCTTTTTCCAACTCGTTTTATAGATGAAGAACTGAGACAAACAGTGTTGAGTGACTTGCCCGGGGTTACACAGCTAGTAAATGTCTGATGTCAGATTTGAACACATGAAGATGAGTCTTCCTGACTCTAGGCCTAGTGCTCTATGCACTGAAACACCTAGTTACTTAACAAACAAAAAAATGAAACCTATAACAAAACATAGATAAGATTAATACGTGATGTTCTAAGTCAATATGTAAGTCTGTATGGTTGAATGGTTCCTGTTTCTATGAGTTTGGCAAAAATTGGTTTAGATAATATTTTCTAGTCCAAAATTAAATTACTGTGATTTAACTTCTGTGGCCTCAGCATTATCCAGTATTCAAACCCTGTAACTGAGTTCATTATCTGTATCTAGATGAAAATTGCAAATAGAATTTTGTTTAGCTGAAGAATATTTGTAAATACTTTTGGATTTGGATTTTCCTAACCATTTAGTATCTTATATATGTGTATGTATGTATGTATGTATGTATATATGCATATATATATGTATCTATGTATGTATGTGCGTGTGTGTGTGTGTATGCTCTGTGTATTTACATTAAACAGAGAGTCAGTCACCAAAGATTTCTGATCAGAAGAGTGACATGGCCAGATCTCTATACAGCAAAGATTATTCTGGCAGCATGATATGAAGGATAACAGAGGAGGGGGAGAATAGAGGCAGGAGCAGATATAAATAATGAACGAGGTGATAGAGAGCCAGGAGAATGAGGACATTTAATAAGAACTGCTAGTCAACAGGGTCAAAAGAATCAAAGAAGATAAAGAGGATAAACATGAAAATAGATATTGGGCTCAGCAAATAGGAAGTCATTGGTGACTTTTGGGATAAGGTTTTAAACAGAGCAAAAGGAATATCAGCTAAATTGCCAGAGGTTGAGAACACAATGAGTAGTAAGGAAATTGAAGCATTGAGTGTAAACAACTTTTCCAGAAAGTTTAAAATTAAGAGCAGAGATGGGAAAGTAGACAGATTGGATAAATTAAAGGAAGCCCTTTTTCCCTGAATAAGTATTGAGAAATCCAGAACATGTATCTAAGTAGATGAAAAGAAACCGCAGGTTCAGTAGAAGGGTTCACTGTAAAACTCAATTAAGCAAACGAGAACACTATGCTTTTTGCTGCCCCTTCTTCGTTGTCATAATTGCAAAGGTGCAATTATTAAAGTTTCCATAGATACAATATTGGGCTAACATTTTTGTGGGAATAGGAAGGCAAAATATTCTTCCACATTACTGTCTTCTCAATTTGATATACTTATCTCTAAACAAAACTATTGACTTAATAATGTACTACTCAAAATTAACAAATATTTTATTGGAGGGCTTTGTCAAGATAAATAGTAAATCAATCCACTGAAATTGTCAGTAAATTTGGGATGCACAGAATATTAAAGCTAGAAACATGTTCATTTATTTAATCTAAACCACTTTATATATATATATATATATATATATATATATATATATATACACACGTATATATACATACATATATATATACGTATATATACATACATACATATATACATACACATATATATACATATATATATATATGTACTTTCAACAACAAGACTACAATAGTCCATCATAGCAGAGTAATAGCACTTTTGACCAACATAACTAAAAACTCATTAGTAGTTGAAAAGCTTTTAATGAAGATAAAGAGAGAAATTTTTTTTTCCTGACAAAACTGAATGCCAGTTAATGACATCAACTAAAGAGAACAAGCTACATATAACTCAGAGAAGAAACAAAGAGAAAATGTTCATTTACCCTCTGGGATAATATACTGGATGACAAACTATTGTAAAAATATACAGAGACTGATATATTGCTAAATTTAAGAGGACCAATAATATAATGCAAAGGAGAAAATAGAGGCATTCATATATTAGATTGGCAAACCAAGGACCCCTGCTTCCACTTGGAAAATAAAGGATGTGTTGGTCTGGTCCAATGACAGAACTCTTTGGTCAGAGGTAGAAACAATGGACTTCCTATGAAATGGAAAGGCAGAGTAATGATTTGTAGATGGATAAGGGATAAGTCAGGAAGGATATATTCTTGGTAGAAAATAGAAACATCTTTGTATAATAGTTTCATTACTTTAAAAGATCCTTCTCTTTCTTTTATAATAATTGATCACTTTAATTTCAATGAAAGAAACCCTAAAAAATAATGTAAAGTCTACAGGCTGTTTTGCACATGTAGCTAACCTCTACCTATCTATCCATCCATCTATCTGTCCATCTCTCTGTCTCATACTTAAATATCATCTTGCTAATACAACCTGCTATTAGTATCTCATCAAAGCCACGGTTTCCAAATATTATCGGGTAGTTCTCCTCCAAAGATAACTTGGAAGGAAAATATATGGGAGCACAAAGATATAATCAGAGTGATAAAGGACTTAGTAACTTGATGAATAGTGCAAGTAGAAGCATAGAGTTATATCTGTAGCATATATATGTATACACACATACATCTATAACTATATATGTGCATATATAGCATACGTGTGTGTGCATCTCTCTTCTTTCTCTCACTCTCTCTATGTATATATACATATATATGTGTATATGTGTATATGTGTATATGTGCTCTATTATACTCTAATTTTGCCTTAAAAGCTCAGGCCAAACAGATTACATTTTTTTCTTGAAAAATAAATTCTTATTACAAGTAAAAAAAAGTCATAACATATCTTAAATTTAATATGGCTTTCTAAACATAGTTTTTCTCAAGCCTTAATGCTCAATGATCTGTTAAAATGTTAACTGCATCAGCAATTCCACCAAAGATCCTACTGACATTTGTATAAGTTTATGAAAAAACAAACCATTTCTTTATCTTTTCTTGTTTCATAGTATTTAAAATTTTCCTACGTTTTCACTTTTTTAAGAACGTATGGTTCTAATGATCTTCAGATCTGTGCTTCTAATTCCTGGTCTTTATGTATTCTATTTATCAAGTCTCTGAGTCCTTATAACTGATTACATCCTTCTGTTCCCATATATTTTCCTTTGAGTTATCTTTAGAGAATCAAAGAAACCACATGATATTATTTGGAAACTGTGGCTTTGATGAGATACTAATAGCAACTGAATATGGAATTAGCAAGAATTTTGCATGGTAGCTAAGTGTGGAATTTGGAAAAGCTGTCAGATTGAAAGATACACAATTTCATAAAAAAAAATTGTAGAATGAAAAGTCTGTTTATAAAGTTTGAAAGGGACATATCTTAAAAATTGTGTGTCCAATTCTTTCATCATCCATGTGAAGAAACTAGGACTTAGAGGGATTGTGACTTAATCAAAGTCACACAGCAAGTGAATGTTGGCCCAATCTGAGTGTGAACCCAGTATGTTCCACCTCTAAGCCCCTATGTGCTTTTCACTGCATGACCTTTAGTGTGATAGTTGTCAGTGTGGCAGATGTTGTCAGTATCGTGGAGGATGACGCATTCTTATAATATAATGGTCTGAATTAAAATCAGTAAAATTCAATTGATCAAATAAATTAATAAATTCCCCAGATACAAAGTAAAGGAAATTTGTCTATGAAACTATATTTACAATAGCTAATATCAAGTTAAGGACAGATCCTAAACAAATAATGACTGGCTGATTTGATAGTAGTATCAAACACATAGATTTACATAAACAAACACAAAATGAATGAATTGATAATATCATCTAGGTATTTGAAAGAAATAACACGGCATAATCAATATATTGCTTGGAGTCAGGAAGATCTGGGTTCAAACTCTACTCTCTGGGTAAGTCACTTAATTTCTCTGAGTCTCAATTTTTCACCAATAACATAGAGGTGACCTTATCTGCATTATGCTCCTTTAATGGGAATGGGAATTTGAAGATCTTCTCTGCCCCTTAATAGACCAAGAGGAGTTTGCTGAAGGGTGAAGCAAAGCCACAGGAAGCTGGGAGTCAGAGCTAATGAATGGGTGGGAGAGAGGGGATCTCAAGCAAGGAAAGAGAGAGGTTTATGAGTAAATATGGATCTTTTATTGGTTTATGGGAAGGCTAAAGGATAGTGTGGCTCTCTGTGTTGTTATAGCTTGTTAATTTCTTTGCTATGATGGAATCAGCTTACTGGTTTGGGGATTTGGTTTTCTGTAGTCAAAATAAATGCTTCAGTTCTGTCCTCCATGTGGAGAGGTTTTATATTTTGTGATCAAATGTCATGCAATATTTATAGTCACAATCTTTATTGTTATCGGGGCACTGTAAATATTGCAGTGGCACTAGATCTCTTCACAAGATTTTTTATTTTTTTGAAGCTCAGTGAGATAACTGTGAGCTCCCTGAGGGCAGGGATGATTTTTTTTTGGGGGGGGGGCTCCTTTTGTACTTCTGGTGTTTAGCACAGTGCCTGGCACATAGTAAGTCCTTAATAAATGTTTACTGATGGATGATTAAAATTTTCACCAACTTTAACATACTAGGTAAGTTACAGTTAATATTAAACAAATATGAGAAGGATCTATGATTCAGTGTAGAAAATGCCTGTTGTGGGAACTCCCTCTAATAGTTGCAAACAATTTCTTTTTGTATGTAACTATGTGTGTTACCATTGTCTCCTTGCCTAGACTGTAAGTTCCCCAAGGGCAGGTACTACTTCCTGTTTGTCTTCGTTATCTCTATAGCCTAGTACAGGGCTTACTTAGTTCATGGCTGTTGTTGTTTTTGTTCAATCATGTCTGACTCTTTGTGACCCCATGCACCATAGCACACCAATATTGTCCAGGGGATTTTCTTAGCCAAGATACTGGAGTGGTTTGTAATTTTCTTATCCAGTTGATTAAGGCAAACAGAGATAAGGTAGCCAGGGTCACTCAGTCAGTAAGTGTCTGAGGCTAGATTTGAACTCAAGTCTTCAACTATAGACCCAGTGCTCTATCCCTGCAGCCACCTAACTGCCTCTTAATTCATGGTGGGCACTTAATAAATACTTGATACTTAATAGATCACTTTAAAGATCAAGACAATTGCATGACATACATAGAAATTAAATGATTTGCCTAGGGTTTACAGCTAGAAAATCTTAACAGGCCAGATTTTATACTGGTTATAGTGACAGGTTTATACAGGTTATACTGACTCCAAGATTATCCATTCTACTTATCGGAACACTTTGTTTCTTAGTTATCATTCTAGGAATAAAATATTAAATAGTGATGCATACTATATTAACAAAGATGGTACCATGCTATAGAAAAAGACACGATTATCATTTTTAAAGGCACTGAATAATCTACTTGCATTAATAGTAAACAATAATTTAAAGGAAATAACATAGTGAAGCCCCCTTTTACTAAGTCTTCCTAAAAAAATCAAGAACAATCATAATAGCTAGAGAAATTTTCTGCCCTCCAGGCTGTTTGGTGCCAATATATTCAAAAAAGAAACAAAAGTTTCCTCCCTCCTCTCCAATTGCCTCTAACCATCCTCCTAGGCCCAGTTAAAATCCCATCTTAACCATAATACTTTTGATTCCATAGTAAACTCTTCATCCCATATACTCCTATAGCCCTTACAATCTCTAGCAGTCATTTGGCTATTATAATTTATGGCTTTGTGGTTGTTTTTGTTTTTGTTAACTTTCATTTTAATTTAGCTATGCCATATACCCATCTAGATGCTTAATTTTGCATGAGAAGCATCCATATCTTATATTTCCAACTATTATCATTCACAGAAACTTACAAATATCTTTTATACTGATGTATAACTAAAATCTACTTACTGACGAATTAGGTTTTATACCGGATGAACTAAAGAATCTCTTCTACATTATTTCAGTGACTCAGTAGCTCAAATGCACAGCAAAGCTCACAATATACTTTTTGACAAAATATATTCAAAAAATGCTGGATTAAAGAGATGATTCCTAAGGAAAAGATAGTAATATGTGATCTGCATTTAATCCATCTTCATTAAATGACTGCTAGCTAAAATAGATACCAGTTTATGCCAATTTTTTTACTGAGTGAATCATTGATTTATTGAGTACTAACTCATTGTGCTAAATTGATTTATTGAACACTATCCTCAGGCCATGGAAGTTGCAGATTAGATGATGGTTTAGTTGATATAATAAATAGGGACACTGCCAGTGTTTTTGCATGAACCACTGAACAGTCAGATGAACGGAATACATTTAGCTTCATTAAGTCCTAATGAGGTATATGGGAAAGAATCTCAGCCATTTGCCCTTCAGAAATCAATCAGTAAGTTTTCTTGAGTACTTCGTCTGTGCTTAGAACTGAGCTAAGTACAGTGGGAAATAACGATAAATGAGAGATACAGCAAAAGGAGAAGACGCAGACCCTCCCTTGTCGTTTTCAATCAGATTGAAGAAACAGACCTAAATTAAGGCAATTCTGAGACTCTACCCCAGACTTATCAGATTGGCAAATATGATGCAAAATGAAAATCACACATGCTGGAGGTGCTATGGAAAATAGACACACTGATGTATTGTTGGTGGAACTATTAATTGGCACAACCATTCTGGAAAGCAATTTGGTACAAACGCTACTTAACAGTGCACATTTTTTGATCCAGCTATTCTACTGCTAGGTTTATAACCAAAAAAAATGTAAAGGAAATAAGTATAAGCTTTACATGTACAGAAATATTTGTAGTAGCTCTTTGGGTGGAACAAAACTCAGGAAACAAAAGACATGCCCACCAATTGGGGAATGGCTAAACAAATTATAATATATGAATATGATGGAGTACTTTTGGATTTAAGAAATAAGGAAAGAGATGATTTCCAAGAGATATGGAAAGAAATATGAATTAGTGCAGAGTGAAGCAAGTAAAACCAGAACAACAATGTTATCACATTGATTATGTGATTATCACATTATGAAACATTAATATGTTTAAATATTAAAAATATGCAAAGATGTTTTATAAATTCACAAATGAAATGAGAACCATCACAATGTACCCAATAACATTGATTTAGATATATTTCTATACATGTCAAAATATTTTTTAAAGTAATGCATCTAAAGGATATAAGAAAACTACAGACCAAAATAAAAGAATATTCAGTTACATGCCAAATTGTGTGCCACAGATAAAATTATTCTGCATTGTATCACAAAAGGAGGTTTGGACAGGTGGCAGGGGTGTTCTAAGTTTGGCAACATTAACAAAAGCCCAAATGTAGGAATTGGAACAGTGTGTTCCAGAGCACATTGATTAAACTTAGAGGACAAAATGAAAAGATCTGTGTTGGTCAATAACAGGAATTTTGGATTGATTATAGTGGATCTTGAGTAAAAGAGGGAGGTTTAGACTTGAGTCAATAGGTAGTTAGCATCACTGAAGATTCTCCAATATGGTATAAATTGATGAGGGTGTGGACTACGATCAAATCAATATTAAATGAAAAGGAAAAGACAAGTACAGAAAAAAAGTACTCTGAAGGAAATAGAAATAGGAAAAAAATGAGATAAAAATGAAGGAGAGTAAGGAGTCACTAAGTACTCTAGGACTTTTGAACTTAAAACATGTAAAATTATGTTGGCCGTTAGAGAGAGAGAGAAACTGGCACAGGAAAAAAGTTTCAGAAGAAAATGTTTAGTTTGGTTTTGTCTATAATGACTTTACTTCAACCATGGGGCTCTCAGGTAAAAGGTTCAACAGCCAGCTGGAGACAAAGAACTCAAGCTTACTTGAGAGCTTATGACTAAATGTATCAATATGAGAGTTGTCAACAAGGTAGAAATTGAAGGTAGAGAACCAGTTAACATTATGAGTAAGAGAGGTCAGCGAGTAAAGTAGAAGGCTACTGATTGAGTGTTGGGGAATATCCTCAATTGAGAGATAATAAGAGGAGGAACATATAGGGAAGTAGAAAAAAGTATGGTTGGACAGAAAGAGCAAGGAGAAAATTTACATGATTGTGTGAGCCAACATACTTAACATTTTTTGCGCTTTTTTTTTTTGGCAGGGCGTCTTTGATTTATTAACCAGTTACACTCAATGAATATATTGAAGTAAATAAATATACTGAACATGATTCTCAGACCAAGGGCACTGTACAGAAAATAATGTTTTAGTTGATATAACCAACATAGGCATTTCAAGGTTATATTATATTATACAGGTGGAAAGTGGGAAAAACTTTCAGTGAAGAAGGGGTGATAAATAATGTCAAACAAATTAGAAAGGTCAAGGAAAATGAGGAAAAATAAATAAATGTCAATTGGATTTGTCATTAAGAAAGTCATTGGTAGATTTCAAGGGAAAAGTTCTAAGAGATGGGTGGAAATAAAAAAAACATTTCAAGGATTTAAAAAGACAAAAACTTATCTAAGAAAGATAGAAGAGATGGACAGGGAATAAACAGGAATGCATCAAAGAAGAAATGAAGTAGCTAGGTGGTGCAATGTACAGAGCACTTGACAGCTTCATTTGTTCTAAATTTTTTTAAATTTACTTATTTTTAATTTTTTACATTTACTTTTATAAGATTTTGAGTTATAAATTTTCCCCTTCCCTCCCTACCAGATTTCCCCAGACTGTATGCAATCTGACATGGGATATACATATACAATCATATTAAACATATTTCTATACTAGTCATGTTCTGAGTGTGGATAGCATTTTCTATCACGAGTCTCTTGGAACTGTCTGACATCATTGCATTGCTGAGAAGAGATAAGTCTATCATAGTCAGTCATCACACACTGTGTCTGTTACTGTGTACAGTGTTGTCTTGGTTCTGCTCACTTCACTCAGCATCAGTTCATGTAAGTCTTTCTAGGTTTTTATGAAATCTGCCTGCTCATCATTTCTTATAGAACACTAATATACCATATATCACAAATTGTTCAGCCATTCCCCCCAACTGATGGACATCGATCCCCTCAATTTCCAAATGTTTGCCACCACAAAAAGAGGTGCCATAAATATTTTTGTTCATGTGGGTCCATTTCCCTTTTTAATGATTTCTTTGGGATACAGAATTAGTAGTGGTATTGCTAGATCAAAGAGTATGCACAATTTTATATACCTTTCAGTATAGTCCCAAATTACTCTCCAGAATGGTTGGATCAGTTCGCAACTTCACCAACAATGTATTACTGTTCAAACTTCCCCACAGCTTCTCCAGCATTTATCATTTTCCTGTTTTGTCCTGTTAGCCAGTCTAATAGGTGTGATATGGTACCTCAATTGATTTGCATTTTTCTAATCAATAGTGATTTAGAACATTTTTTTATTTGACTATGGATACCTTTAACTTCTTCATCTGAAAACTGCCTGTTCATATCCTTTGACCATTTATCAATTGGGGAATGACTTGTGTTCTTGCAAATTTGACTCAGTTCTCTATATATTTGAGAAATGAGGCCTGTATCAGAGACATTGTCTATAAAATTGTTTCCCTGCTTTCTGCTTCCCTTCTAGTCTTGGTTGCATTTGCTTTGTTTGTGCAAAAACTTTTCAATTTAATGTAATAAAAATGATCCATTTTGCATTTTGTTGGGCTTAGATTCAGAAAGGCTTGTCTTTAAATCTGGCCTCAGACATTTACTAGCTGTGTGACCCTGTTTGCCACAATTCCTCATCCATAAAATGAGCTGGAGAAGGAAGTGACAAAATACTCCAGTATCTTTGCCAAATGGGATTGGGAAGAGTCAAATGTGACTGAAATGACTGAATATCAATAAAAGAAAGAGGAAATGAAGTTAAATGAAACAGAGTTAAATTACAGTTGTTTCAATATTCATGGAACTAAATTATGATCAGAGCTAAGGAATTTGGGAAGAGGAGGTTCCTGGAGAGAGAGAAAGGTTAAATGTATAAACTAAGTTCCTTAAAAAAATCAGGGAGGCTTGAACTCTAAGCATAAATGGGGAAGTTAATATTAAAGGGATGATGGGACATCATTTCCTACAAAATTAAAGAGGAAGGTGAAAAGGGCATCAGAAAAAAATAGACATTAGCAGGCATTTATGGTTAAGAACTGCTTCATTGAGCAATGGGCAAAAAAACAAAGCATAAGAATCTATGTGGTAACAACAGCATTTGAGCTGACCGACCTTAAATCTAATGTGGACAGAAGGGTGGGAATAGACAGAGCTGATTGATTGTAAATCCTTATGTGTATAAAATGCAGTTTCTGGGTGCGGGAAAATGGATATAAATAAGCCATAAAGCAATTTTGGTGAGAGAGGGAAACACTAGTCTTTAATCTTTGAAACAAAAGTAAAATTCCTGTTGTCCTACTCAACCTACAAACCTTACCTTCCTCCCTCCCTACCCCTTTCACTGCTTTCTCTGCTTTTGGTTCTCTCTGTCTCATGCACACGTAAATACTCTTTGCTGAAAAAGTAATTTGAATATACACAGATTTCTAAAAACATAGTAGCAAAATAAGAAATACATAGGCATTTGGATTCATAGGTATGAGAGTGTGAGAAAGTAAGAAACACACAGAAAGAAATTATGTATTATCTTTTAATTTTTTACTTGTAAACTCAATAAAAAGCATGATTTATGAAAGGTTTCACTGATTTTTAAAAACTTTATAAGGTATGCAATTTATTTCAAGTAGGTCTCCCTGCCTAGAAGACTATGTTATCTACCTCTCTTTATAATGGTGTTCTTTTCAGTATTTTTCAAATGTTGTCATTCCTTTAGAAATGTGTTTGCCTCAGAAGCACTTAATAAAAGATGTCTTTTGTGAGAAGTCTTAAGAAGCCATATAAACATTCATATATTACATGTCCTGGGATGACTTTTAAACAGCCAGAATGTGCAGGTAAATTACTCACCGAGTTTGAATTAAAATTTTTAAAAAGGAACTAGGTATGCATGCTAACAATTTACTTCTGAGGCTTTCTCAAAGCTGGTCCAAAATAATGAAAAAGAAAATTGGCTAGAGGCAGAAAAAGATCTAAAAATGAGATATGAGGGGCTTAGTCTAATCCAGCCCTTTCCACATTCATATAGATTAAGCTATATACCTAAGGGGTCTTTGAGTGGTAACAAAGCTGTAAACAATTCAGAAGCCAACTAAGGTTCCCATGGAACATACAAACACATTTAATCTTTCTGAAAATACACAAGACAATCTGATTAGACCAGGAATCTTTAAGTCTGCATAGTACTAATTTTCATTGAAGTGTTTATTCTAGAGAGACTAAGAAATTTGATCATGATCTATGTTTGTTATAACTCTTGACTACCCTCTGTGGTATTTGTAAGAGCAACAAGGATGGTAAACCTTTTTAGGCAGGTAGCTGAAACTAAAGACATTAAGGAAATTAACAGGTGATTAAGATCCAGAAATATTTTCACCAGTCAGATTTTAAAGTTCTCAATTTTGTTTCTCCCTTCCCCTTCCTGCCTGCCTGTCAACAATAACAAACAGAACTTTTGGGATGTAATGAAAGCTCATAAAGTCTGGGGCTAGAAGAATAGAGTCTAAATAATCAAGAAATTCCAAGTGAGTCTAAGGATTTACTCGGGAAGAGACAACTGCTGGCGCCTAAAGTGAGCTCTCCCAGCTTTCTTCCCCAGCAGTAGTGAGGTAGGGGAGCAGCACGACTATTTGCCCTTGGACACAGTCAGCAAATATTTATTTACTGAGCACCTACAAAGTGCTAAGTGATGCAGAAGATACAGTGATGGATGGTCCCTGATCTCAGAGTTGAGAAGAAGTATGTGAAATATCTAATAATTGAATTAAATAATAATTTTAAAAAATCCTTATAAATGGTTCAGCAAAGTTGGTTTTTCTACCTGGAAGTCTGTTGGCAGTTGGTGGGTTTGACTTCCCCCTTCATCACAGAAGTTGTTGCCTTAGATGATGGCCCTGATTGTTAGTCTGAAAGCAGGAATGATGGTCTGGCAGGTGCTGTCACCCTCAGAGTTCTCTCATGCCTATCTTCCTGTTGTTCCAGGAAGGTTAAACCACCACCACCATGACCCTGACCATGATCTAATCTCAGACTTTGATAAGGAGAGCTCAAGAATATGAACACAAGAATCTTGGGAGTAGCGGTCTCTCTGCCCCAAGCCACCTGACCTATTTTCCAGTCCAGTCCCCAACATCCATCACTAAGAGAGGAAATCCTTGTGGAGAGGGGGTTCATTTTCCTTACCACCACCAGTAACAACATTATGACATTATGACCAACTGCTATCACTAGGTAGATAGGCAAATGAACCTTGAGTGTGCAGCCTCCCCTAGACCTTGATTACTATTTCTAGGCTAACCCTCATGACCATCATCTGGGAAAGCAGAAGGGGCCAGACTCCAATTTCCTACCACCTGCCAACTAACAATTTGCCATATAGAGGGCAAGTAAATCAGCCTAGCTAAAAAAGAGAAGAGAGCATGTGCCAGGTGCCACAATTATGGCTAGTGAAGATGCAGAAAGGAAAATTCTTGCCCCCAAAGTCTTTGTCACTGTCAAATGACTCAATATGAGAAAGTTACATGATCCTATCAATGGAAATAACATAAAAGAAGTGGAATTAATATCAATTTTGCCACTACAAGCTAAAGACTATGGGCCTTTTCCATTTCACTTGTAGCTAAAATCTTCCATGTGTTTTGCCTTCTTTAAAGTGTGAGTTCCTTGACCTGTCTTCTATATCTATATTCCCAGTTCTTTTTTTTTTTTTTTTTGCTTTTTGGAGGGGGGAAGGTAGGGAAATTTGGGCTAAGTGACTTGCCCAAGGTCACACAGCAGGTTTATTAAATGTGTGTGTGTTAAGTGTCCGAAGCTGAATTTGAACTCAGGTCCTCCTGATTCCAGGGCCAGTGCCCTATTCAATGTGCCACCTAGCCACCCCTATATTCCCAGAGGACATGGGCAAATATTTGGAAGACAAGAATGCATAAGATGAACTTTGAGAACAGTGAGCAGATCCATTTAGTTGGAATGGAAGTTTAACATAAAAGGAGAATCACATTGAAAAATTTTCCGGTTCAAGTCTAACAAAGTAATCTCTAAGTGCAAAAGATATTACATGTAGTGTATAATCATTCAGGCACTATTTAAGTATCAGTGACAGAAAAAACAAGGAGACTACTTGGAGGTAAGGAAGGCTTAGATTAAAATGATGATAACAGAAATGAAAAACAAGGGGCAAAGATAAGAGATATTGTAGAAGAACAAATGGGATTTGATGTTGGATTGGATATTGATATAGAGGAACAAAGGGCTAAAGACAAGACTAGAACTATAGGTCCAGTGATGGATTGCATTTCTGTTGTCCTAAAGACCAACTTAGCTAAATTCACATTGCATTACCATCCAGTTGACTGATAAGCTACATGTTTTAATCTGTTTTGTTTTTCAGACACAGACATTCTGGGGGATTATATCATAACTTTAAAGAGGGGTTGCAATCTGCATTTATTGGAAAGAGTACCAATGCTCTTGAAATTATGTGTAAGATAAGTGGTATTTTTCATTTCTTCCATCTGAAGAATGTGAATATCAAGGAGGAAGGCAGTAATGGGAAATGAACAGCTGGCTACATAGATTATAGAAGAACAAGATTTTATTTTTCTATAACGGCAAAATGATGGGCTTCTGTTAAGGGGCAAAGCGAATTTCAAAAAGACAAAGTAGGGTATACTTGGCAAATTGTTTAAAACTCAGAGGAAGAGACCTTTATACTAAATTTGGAGGGTAAGGGATAAAAATGGCTTGATAAAACTGTAAAACACCAGAGCAGCAGTTCTCAAAGTATGGTTCAGGGACCTCTGGCTGTCTGTGAGATCCTATCAGGATATCTGTGAGTTCAAAACTAGTTTTATAATAACATTATGACATTTTCATTTCCAATATTGTAGATACAAATATATATAACCCACACAAACAAAATCTCTTTATGGTCTTCAACAATTTTTCAGGGCATAAAGGGATCCTGAGGCTAAAATGTTTGAGAATCACTGTATTCGAGAGTATTAAATGAAATCATGAAAGATGAAGTACAGTGACAAAAAATGCCCAGTAATTCTCACAAAAAGTAACAGAGAAGATGAGGAGCAACATATTTTGTTTCAGATGGCCACATAAAAATATAAAGATTAAAAAATATATTTCAAGCACATATCTGCTCCTATCCACTTCTATGTACAAGTCCTACTTCTACCTACTAGAGCAGGAATTCTTAACCTTCTTTATGTCATGGACCCCTTTAGCAATCTGGTAAAGTCAGACTTCTCAGAGTAATGTTTTGAAATGCATAAAAATAAATAAGATTAAAAGGAAATCAATTACTTTGAAATATAGTTATCAAAACATAAAACAAAGTTCACATCCCTGTCAGTTTCAAAGAATCAAATCAAATGCTTCTATTACATAATAGCCCTTCATTGTAATATCACCTATTCTCTTCTATACTGTAAGCATTCTCAATTCTTCCAGTGACCTTCGATTCTTGATTCTCCTTTTCATCTGTCCTATAGGCAGGGATAGGAAAATATAGATTTAGGGCTACAAAGGATCTTACAGATGTTCTTGTAGTCTTCT
Organism: Pseudochirops cupreus; assembly: GCA_028627135.1. Classification (NCBI taxonomy): domain Eukaryota; kingdom Metazoa; phylum Chordata; class Mammalia; order Diprotodontia; family Pseudocheiridae; genus Pseudochirops; species Pseudochirops cupreus. The sequence continues at coordinate 160,931,196 of CM053583.1, forward strand.
CATTTTATAGATAAGAAACCTGAAGTCAACATAGTAAGTGGCCCTAGCAGTAAATCATTACTAAAATTCAGGTCTCCAAAGACAATACTTACTGATGCCTTGGTTATCTGACCTATTTCTCCCATGATTCTGCCAAACCTCCTTCTAAGAATATATATTTATAGCCTTTTCTTGCCTCTAGCATTTATCCTCCTATGGCTAGGACGTTTTAACTTTCTACTACATTCAAAAAAAAAAAAAGGACAAACTGTGAGCCTTTGTCTCACATGATGATGGTCTCTACACAAGTCTTTATAGACTTGGATAAGTCTTTTCTTCCCAAAGCCTTATGCTGGCTCTACCAATCTGGATACCACCATTCTTTGGAGGTTGGCACAACTGGCTAGTATGCCACCAACTAAAACTTTCGGGTTACATATGACTGACTTCTAGCCCAAATTTATGTAAAACTTCTCAACAATAAGAATAAAACACAGCTCTACTGAAGAACAAATGACAGGTTTTCTTTACCTGTCTCTAACTGGCTAATTAACATAGCATTATATAATACAGGAAATCCCTGAAGACTCAGTGCAGTTTTAATTGCTGAAACTTTAATCTACACTGAATTTTTTTGGGACACGTACATTATTTAGACAAGTATGATTTTCCAATGTATTTCTAAATTATACTTTTAATGACATTAATTTGGAAATACATAAGCTAACGTGCTCACTTCTACAAAAAAAACGCCTTTTATTCTAGCTAATGCAAATCAGCAAGTTTGGCTGAATTTGTGTTTACATAGGTAAAACTATAATGCTAATTTGAAATCTTGAAATACAAGTCTTTGTAAATTAAGGGTATCTACTTTTCAAGTGTTACATTCTACTCTTTATAAGTTTTAGTACAACTGACAATAACACCCATTGGCTACTTGCTTGGCGGTTCACAATGTGCTTTATGACAAAACAATTTTACCCGTTTTAAAAGAGTGAATAGTGGTCTTTCCCTAATTTCTAGAATTTAGCTTAGGAGGTTCATTTGAGAGTACACAAGATTAATGACATTTGTAGAGCTATAAATAGAGAACTTACTTTATTTTTGCAGTGAATTTCCCCTTTTCAATCTAGTAGCTCCATAATATACTGGGCTTTTACCAAACTGGAAAACTTCAAATATTAGGAGTAAAACTTGTCTGTGTCATGACTCAATAAGCTATTTAGTATACTTGCAAAATACTCCAATTGCATAGTATTGGTATTAACTAAATATGTGTGCATGTGTAATTGGAATATGTTGTATGCAAATATTTTATATGTGTGTGTGTGTGTTTGTGTGTGTGTATGATTTCATTAGTATCATTCTCAGCAGATACCCATAACAAAGTCAACATCAAAGATCTGTGATTTCATTGGTGTGGAACCATACACTCCCAAGGCAGATCACACCCCACGTATATCTTACTAAGCAAGTCTTAGAGGGTTGGTTGAGGTTCAAAGAGGTTAAATTTGACATAGCCAAGGGAGCATTTTAATCAGCTTTTCCAGACTCTAGGCTTGATACTCCAACAACTTGTGACATATTGTCTCTCAAATAAATACTTGTTAATTGAATGAATATAAAGTACATTCCGCAGAAAGGAAAGATAGGTTCTTTAATTTGATAATACAATCCTAACATTGACTACTACATTTGACCCAAATTGTGTTGCCTCTCTGCCTTGACTCTGTTTATGTTGTTGTAGTCATTGTGTATGTCTTTCTTTGGCTCTTCTATCTTCATAATGTATCGCTTCACACAAATCCTCCTATGTTCTCCAGACTATACACATTTGACATTCTTCCCAGTGCAATATATATATATATATGATGATTTTTTTTTCCTCATCAAACTATGAAGCTACATTTTCAAATGGTTATAATTATGAAATGTTATCTTGCCTAAAAGATTTGCTTTTCACTCTACAATAAGCTCCTGAAAATAACGTTCAAAGCTGAAATAAAACTGTTAACAATTTCCCATGTGGAGCTGAGGCATCCATGCTGCCAAAATGAACAACAGGCAGGCCAGATGTGCTGCTAGAATAGAGTGAACCCAGCATGTGTAAGCCAGAGACATAGTCTGAGAGTGATAATAGAAGCACAGAGAGAAATATTGCATTATAGAGACACTGTTCTGGGAGTTGGGGAAGACTATGTCAGGTACGGGGGAAGTCTGAGCTTTGAGTAAAAAATGCTCACTGTTGGCACTCCTGGACTCATTACAAAAATAAGTGCTAACCAGTTTCTAAGTATATGTTAAAAATAATCCAATTAAATCAAAGGCAATGACTGAGGAATTTAAAGAAGCATGATTGGTAAGACAAAAGTGAACCATCCCAGGGCTGTAAAGAAAAGGAGTCTTTGTTTCATTGGCAGAGGAAAGAGCAGGCCAACTGCAAGACCCTTCCAGAAGAGGCTTGAAACCTTTTCTTGCTGCGACCCTAAATGGGACATAAAGGACATTGTATAAGCCTTGAAAACCTCAAATGGAAATAAAATAGGTCTGACCTATTTTTACAAACCAATGAATTTTGTATATGTCGAGTCCTTCATACAAAAAAAAGAAAAAATGTTACCTTTTCTACTTATCAGCTAGTCAACAAACATTTACTGGGTTCCAGACGCTTTTGTTGTCTTTTTTCAGGCATGTCCAACTCATCATGACCTCACTTGGTATTTTCTTGGCAAAGAGACTAGAATGGCTTGCCATTTCCTTCTCTAGCTCAGTTTACAGATGAAGAAATGGAGACAGAGTTAAGTGACTTACCTAGTGTCACACAGTTAGTAAGTGTCTGAGGCCAGATTTGAACTTTAAGATGAGTCTTCTTGACTCCAAACCCAGCACTCCATCCACTATCCAACCTAGCTGTCCCAGTAACGGGAATACAAAGACAAAAATTAAAGTTCCTGCCCTCCAGAAGCTCACCTTAGAATTCTTCTAATGGGAGGGGGGATATTAATATGTACAGATATATATAAATACACATAACTCATTGAACAAACAACTGCTAAGTACTTAAGACTTTGTATTAGAAGCTAAGGAAGATAAGAACTTTGACCCAGTTCCTGCCCTCAAAGAGATTGCAATGATAATCACAATACAAAAAAACAAATAGCTATTTTCCACATTGTTTAGCTTCGTTTTTGCCCTGAATCTGGTCTCCATGTAAGCCCTGAACTCTCCTGGAAGTCGGGCAAAAATGAGAGAGGGAAGAAGAAACTGCTTCTGTGGCACTTCTTTTCTTTCTTTCTTCTTTTCTTGCACTTCATAGTAAAGAAAAGTCAGTGCTTCTGGGGTTGGGGGAGGCTTTGGATTTACCTTCTGTTTCCTGGCTATACATGCCTTGCTTTTGTTTCTGACAACAACTTTGGGGAATTTCTGTTGTTGAGGATCCTTGACAACCCTTGGGTAAATTTTGGTATATTAGATGTAAGAAGGAATACTTGGCAAATCCTTTATTTCATTAAATATCCATTTTCCTCTGAAAGATAAACTTAGTTTTGCTATGTAGATGATTCTTGTTTTTAATCCTAGCTCATTTGCTATCTGGAATATCATATTCCAAGTCCACTGATCCTTTAATGTAGAAGCTAATTGTGTTATCCAGTTTTTGGCTATAATATTTGAATTTTTTTCTGACTGCTTGTGACATTTTCTCCTTAACCTGGGAACTCTTGAATTTGGCTATATTTCTGCGAGTTTTCATTTTGGTATTTCTTTCAGGAGGTGATCAATGGATTCTTTCAATTTCTATTTTACCTTTTGGTTCTATGATATCGGGGCAATTTTCCTCTGTAATGAAAGGTGATAGCTAGGTTCTTTTTTTAGTTATGGCTTCAGGTAATTGAATAATTCTTACATTATCTCTCCTAGATTGATTTTTGAATATTTTCCCAATATTTCACATTTTCTTCTATTTTTCCATTCTTTTGAGGTTTTTTTTGTTCCTTGGAGCCTTTAGTTTCCAGTTGGTCAATTCTAATTTTTATGGAATTCTTCTCTTTGGTTTTTGTGTGCCTCTTGTACCATTTGGCCCATAGTTTTAAGGTCATTTTTTTTTTCAGTATCATTTTTTATGCCTCCTTTGCTCCATCGTTGAATCACAATAGTGATGCCTATCCCACAAAAAAGAGGATCATTGAAGCATTTTTTAAAAATTAACAGAAAAGGAAAGAATATAATTCAGAAGGAAGCACAGATAAGGACAATTTTGATAGAAATGTAAAACTTATTTTTCTTTAAAAAACAATCAATATAACATGAAGATTTATGGTTTCATATAGAACCCTCTTTTGTGCCTCCTATGTATATGAAAATGCACTTTCTTTGATATGTAAGGTAGAAACAAAGAAATTTAAAAAATTTAAAATAAGTAAATGGTTACTGTGATCAATCTCACTCTTCATGGTAAATTTAATGAATTTTTTCATGAATATCTTGGCTCCCTGCTCCCCTTCTTTTTCAAGAATTACTCTTAGTTTCATTATGATATGGATGCACAGGAATCTGTGAACCAATCTTAATTTTTAGAAGACACACAAAATGATCTAAGGCTGGTGATGAGATCTAAGGAGAACAGAAAGGGCTTTTTACCTATAATAGGGGAAAAAAAGACAAGTTAAAACTCTTTGGAGTGAGAGAGGTTATGGGGGGGGGGAATCTAATATTTATATGGATCAAAGATCGTTTCAAATATACCCCTGGAAGAAGGCGCTATTATTATTAACATTTTATAGATGACAAAACTGCAGCAGTCAGAGGTAGACTTGCTCAGAATTACAAAGCTATTAACTGTCTAAAGTTGTGTTTGAATTTAGATCTTGACTCCCAAGTCCAGTGCTCTATTCCCTGGGCCATTTACTGTGTCTAATGACACAAATGCTAACCTCCTAATGATGGAGTTTAGAAAGCAAGACTGTGTGACTGATTTTTCTTCTGTTTTCTCTGACAAGGAGAATTATCTTGGACATGGAAGAAGAAACCATACCAGTGATCATTTGAAAGAAAAGGGATATTTAGCCTAGAGAAAACTTATGAGGTATAAGATAGCTATTCCAAATATTTGAAGAGCTATCACATGGAAAATTAGATGATACATTTGGCAACAGAAGCTAGGTTTATGAGCAATATGCTAAAAGAGCCAGGTAGGAAGATTTTGGTTTAATTTAAGAAAGAATCTTTATAGTTAGCAATGCACAGGAATTGAAAACTCTCCCTTGTAAAATAGTGAATTCCCCAGTAATTGGAGATCATAAAGCAAAGTTCAATGACAGTTTCTCATTAATGTTTTAGAAAGAATTCTTGATCATGTATGGGTTGGACTGGATACTCTCTGAGGTTGTTTGCAGTTTTGTTAATTGTTGTGGGTTGCTCAGTGTCCAGCACTAAGCATGAATGGAGATGTGAATAATAAGGACCAGACAATGTGGGTAGTTCAAGGAAGAACCACGAACTCCATTCAATGATTCTTTGAACAAGGTTTTTATAGAACAGGCAGACAAAGATTCAGGTACTCTTATCAATAAGCTTAATTTGTCATATCCTGGAATATTATTGTCATTATCATAGTCTTATCATTATGATAGTCTGTCACATCCTGGAAGCAGCTCAGATAAGATCAGGCTTTGTTATCAAGGTGCCAGGAAGTCATGGGGAAAGTCAGTTGACTCTTATCAAAATGTATTTACAGGACAAAGAATGCTCCATGAGAGCAGTCTTCAAAGCTGGAAGCCAAAGTTGCAATCTCAAAGACATATGCATAGAAACTGACTTCCAAGAATATTTTGGCATACAGTAGTTAATCCCAAGTGGCTTGCCTATGTAAATGCCAATATTATCTTGATAATTTTTATGGATACAAATCATAAAACACTGTAATCCCAGAAGTGAACAGTAAATAACACAAAAAGAACAAGCAACATCATCAAAGGCATCTATAATGGGGAACATTAGGTAGACTAGTCATGTAATGAAAGTAAGAGAAAATAGCTATGCACCCAGGACATTGCAAATGTATCCATGCAATATTAAAAGAAGTAAATGAAGACTTCTAACATGTTGGGTAAAGATAAGAAAAAATGTTGCATAAAGATGAGAAAGCATGAATAGGTTGTGATTCACAAGGCTGGAGAAAATACCCACAGAGGAAAGGTCATGAGTATATTTCAGTATTGTCTCTCTCTCTCTCTCTCTCTCTGACACACACACACACACACACACACACACACACACACACACACTGCCCATCCTTCTACCCATATCCCTCCCACCAAAAAAAAAAGTGAGGAAAATATTTTTTAAATTTTCCTTTCTGAAGCTCTGAAGACGGAAATATGAGTGTTTATAATACCGACATAAGATTTTAGTGCATACAACAATTTTGGATGTTCTCTCCATATTTGCAAAAAAGGCTCACAGGTCATATAAAGATGAACAGATGGAGGCCAAAAAGGCCTTAAACTTAATTAAGGAAGTTAATTAACTTGTTCAAGGTCACATGGGTGGTAGGTTTAGAGGAAGTATTTGAATCTTGGTCCTACAATTCCAGAACCATTGCTCTTTCTACAATGCCTTTATCTACCACATCCTGATAGCATTAACAGCTAGCTGGCACAGTGGATAGAGTGCTATATTGTGTGATGTGTCTTTTGTTCTTTAAGAAGACCATGATGTCAGGGAGGATAACATGACTTAGAATTGGCTTTGATTTGAGTGAGGGAGGGCTGTGCAAAGTCATCAGCCTCACTTTCTCCTCCAGAAACATCTAGGTCCAAGGGACAGATATCAGTCAGGATGACTGGAGATGACCCAAAATGCAGGGGGAAACCTTGGTCTTTTTAAGCTAAGGTCTTTTCAGGTTCTTACTTTGAGTGAAGCAACACCCATTCAGTGCATAGCCCTCTTTAGGAAGTGAGTCAAGGGCTGGCCCCTTTAATTTAAATAAATAAATATATACATAAATAAATAAGTAAAAAAATATATACAAAAATAAGTAAATGAATGAATGAATGAAAAATAAATGAATAAATAGATAAATAGAGAGAGATGAATGAATGAATGAATGAATGAAAATAAATAAGTGAACAAACAAACAAACTAGGAGGGGAAGAGCCCCATGGTTACTGGCCAAAAGAGGAACAGTTACTATTTACATTCACTCTGAGCCAGGAATGCCCAAAAATTAACCATTAAGTAGTGCTTGGGCAGGGACCTACTGTTCAGTCCATGAGATACAGAATGAATTGGCCTTAAAATTTTGTCTTTGAGAAAGAAATCTAGCCAGTAAACCCCACATTAACTTGGTAGCTTTTGGCCATCAGAATTTACCTTCCTTTGGTCACAATACCCTCAAGGAGGGAAGAGAGGAGAGGAGAGAAGAGAAGAGAAAAGAAGACAGGAGAGGACAGGAGATGTTAGGAGAGGATTGGGTGAGTTGCTGAATTAGAACTGGTCAGCAGGGTCCCCGTTCATCTCGGACTACTCACACATTGTAGTTTGCCTTCACTCTTGAAGAGAACCATGACATCAGGGAGATGATGACATGACTTGCAACTGACTTTGATTTGAGGGAGGGAGGACTGTGCAAAGTCACCAGCCTCACTTTTTCCACCAGATCCATTTGGGTCCAGTGGCTAGATATCAGTCAGGATGACCGAAGAGTTCAAAGGGGGGGCATCAGATACTTACTAGCTGTGGGACCCTAGGCAAGTCATTTAGCCCTTTTTGCCTTATTTTACTCATTTGTAAAATGAGCTAGAGAGGGAAATGGAAAACAATTCTAGGATCTTTGCCAAGAAAACCCCAAATGGGGTCATGAAAAGTTGGACATGATGGAACATGCACCACATTATTATTGTTGTTCTTGTTGTTATCATTCTGTCTTTTAAAAAAAAATATTGAACCTCAGCCTCACAGGGCATTTGCAAACATTAATAATGAATTTTGACATCAGGGTGGAAGGGTGCTGTTCCTCTAGCTTTCTCGAGAGTTTGAATTCATTGCTAAGGCGCACATTTTTGGCTGTTTTTTTTTTTTAAACTAAAATGCAACATTGGGCAGGTGTGGTATTCCTTTGTGGTCCTGAGCTAGTTACAAACACATTTTATTGTTCTTTTTACTGAAAGAATAAAAATAATAACTAAAATTCCCAATTCCCTCTGATACATTAATTACCAAGGGGTTAAACAAAATTTAGCATTTCACCTAAAATTCAAGTTTAATCCCATAGCATTTAAATGGTTATCAGCATCCTTTGAAATGTTGATCAGCCAGAAGACTGACAGCTCTATATCTAGGCAACTTGCCAGGGGGAAAAATATTCTCTGTTGCTGCCAGAGTTTCAACCAGCTGCTAGAGGAAGATTACCAAATAATCTGTCTACCCTATTTTTGCAGGAAAATAGCTATGAAATATGGGAAAATAGTGTGGAGAAATAGGACATTTAGTGACCGACTTTAAATGCTTTTAAGTCTTAATTTTTGGCTGAGCATCTACTTTCTGAGAAAATCCCCCAACTGAGAACATCTCTATGTGGCCAGACTGAAATGTTAGCGCCTATTTGTATCTAAGGGCAATTGAGGATGAGGTGGATGGTGTTACATTAGTTATGGGGAATAATTCACGCCTGTTGCCTCAATTTACGCCTGAAATGCCTATTCTCCATGCTAAAGACTATGATTCCTGTTTGGGTCGAATGTCATTGTAGAGTTTCTTGATTCACCCCAAGAAATATGTTTAATAGAATCAAAGCAGTTGTGTCCATGGAGATAATGACCCTGAAACGAAGAGGCTGGACAGAAACATGGAGATTTGCCTGGGAACGGTGTGGATAACTTGAATTTGTGCAATTTCCTGCAACATACAAATCATAACGCTTGTATGCAGGATCTGTGATGCCACTGGCATGGGTAACTTCTGTCATCTAGGTCAGACTGACAACCACCTACTTTTTTGTAGATAAATCATGGGAAGTTGCTCAGATCATACAGAGCTTAAATGATGTGCTCAATAACACAACTCATAAATGTTGGAGGCAAAATTTGAACCCAAGTAACGCTGATGATTATGTCTAGCACTGAATCCACTAAAATCCACAGCTTCATCTAAACACACTTCAATATTATTTTATTTGTGGTATTTTCTTTTTTAGGGGGGAGCAGGGGAGAGAAAGAGTCTAGATCTGTCATTTCATTAGTATGGGGAACCTCAGGTTAGAAACAGACTATTCAAATTCAGAAAAAAGTATCACAACTGTAATTTATAGAATCAGAGTGATGCCTGAGGCACACTGAGAAATCAGATGATTTCCTAATGGTCACACAGACCATGTAAGTGCCAGAGACAGAACTTTAGTCAAAATCTTCATAACTTCAAAGCTAATCCTTATCATGCCAGCCTCTCTAAATAAATGAGACAAAATGTTATTACTGACATCACTGCATAGACTTTCTTTTATTCTTATTAACTTAATAGTAATTATTTTAATATACAATGCCTTCCTTTCATTTTTTTTGGCACCTGTTAGTACAATTCACAGAAATACATGACCATCAATCATTTACTCTGTCCTTTGAACTTGCATGACAGATATCTCCATATTGACTTTTGCTCCTCTGTTACAGTCCTAGGGCAATGTCTCACTGTGCCATGGTGGTACTACCAATAGGACAAATACACTTAAAGGGTTGTATAACATTTAATAATAATTTAAAAAACCCAAGTCTTAGATAGTTTAAAATAAGCATTAGTGGGGATACCCACAATGATAAAATCCCAGCTCTTAGAATTACTGAAATACTGATCTCCTGAGTTAACAATGGTCTTTTTTTTCAGATATTACATACCATTTTGTTCTGTACTTCTCTGACATACTTTAAAATTAACAATGTATGTTATATTTCTCTTGGCATTTTATATTAAAACTATAAACTTCATGAGGATGAGCACTGTTTGAAATGGATGTAGCATGGTATAGTGGAAAGAGTTTTGGCTTTGAAGTCAGAAAAAGTACGTCCAAATTCTCCCTCTGTTTGCTCATGTTGCTTGATCTCCTTTGTTCATCCATAAAATAAGAATATAAACCTGAACGATTTGTGGGGTTTTGTCTGGTTCTTAATCTATTATCTATACACTAAGGTATCTCTCGGGTGATCGTACAGTGTCCACTTAGAGGGCTAGGGATTGAATCTGTTATTTATTTGGTATAGGGAGCTCTCAAGTGACCACATAATAGATACTCAGAAATTTGACTAAGGTAACACAGCCAGAATGTATTAGAAATGGGGTTTGACCCAAGATCTTCTTGGCTCTGAGGTCGCATTTCTATTTATTATTCCATGATGCCTCTCAGTATTCGGAGAGGCACTTCAATGTTATTATTTTGTTATTTAGTCATTTTCTATTCATATAACTTGTCTCCTTAATGAGATTGTAGCCTGTTGGTGTACAGGGACCATTGCCCAATGTGGTATGTCTATAGCAAAATGACTCACGTTTTGTGAGTGGATGGCGGCATCAGTCCCATTAATTATCTTATCTCCTAAAATATAGAGAATAGCGATTGAGACAAAGTAGGTACCCAGTGATGGCAAAGCTCTAATTTTATATTAGCAAATCTGCTTATAAGAAGTAGTTCATAGCAAAATCAATATTTATATAGATCTCTAGTTTTGTAAAGCATTTTACATACATACACATATATGTATATATATTGTCAACCCATTTAAAAACTTTGGTTAAAGGAGACAAATAGTGATATACGTTATTTCATTTTATTCCCTTAAGCTAGAAAACTTGTACAAGGAGTGCAGGAGCTGAGTCGTGACTGACGAATAGATGAATCAGAAGACTTCATACAATTTAGAACCACCCTAATTCAGGATGACCATGTCACACAAATTTATGATCCCCATTTGTTACCATTTATATGTGAAAAACAAGCTTCTTAGTTTAAATGCAAATTGACAACAAACAGAGCAGGGTCCATTTATATTTTATGGTCTCAAGATATCCATTTTCCTCCCAAATGGAGTAAGCCCCAAGATAAGGGCAATCTCGCCTCTGGTCTCTGAAGTTGCCCACACAGGAAAAGGTATTTTCAAGGAAAGGGTGATTAATTCAGACTTTGGCCAAAATATGATATTTAATGATTATATATAGAAATATACATATATATGTATATAATCTCAATTGATTTTCACAATGACCTGTTAGATAGCTACTATTATTATCACCATATTTCAGATGGGAAACTGAGTCTGAGAGAGGTTAGGCGACTTTCCCGACTTCACACAGCTAGTAGCCACTTAAGGCAGCATTCAGAATCATATCTTCCCGATTCCTAGACCAGCATTCTATTCACCATTCTTTTAATGCACTACTTCCTTATATGGCTTCAAAATTTGTGATTAATTTTCCTAATGTAAAAATTGTGGGGGGGGAGGATTGTTATTTGGATTTAGAAATTGGTGTTAAAATCATGACTCCATACTTCGGTTACCTAGGCTAACTTACTCAACTTCTCTGATTTTTGGTTTCTGAACCTATAAACTGAAGAGATTGGATTAGGTAATCTCTGAGATTCCTTCAAGCTCTAAATCTGTGACCTTATAAGTAGGAAAGACCAGTAACATTGACTATGTTACTGATAAAGAGCTTCTGAAAACATTAAGTGATTTTCCCAGGAGTTCAAAACCAGGAATCCTTATTACATGCCTGATTCTCTTGTTGTGACATCAAAAGGCCTGATGAAAATGCAAAAAATAACTCCTTCACAGTGGATGTAAAAAAACATCTGGTGTTCAATTCTCCATAAATACACCATTTAGTTAAATCCAAAGGTCAAGAAGTGCTACTTACTAAGGCAAATTTTTTGTTGAGAATCATCTGCTCCACCAGAGATGACTCATTGTGGAAGAGATGTGGCTGCATGTGACTCCACATGTGAGGAAACCACCAGAACTCATCCACAGACCCCAGCAAGAGGTCATCCCCTTCATCTTCTTCTTCTGTTCCTACAGAGAGAAAGAGATTATATCATTTTTCCCATTCACAGTGAGAATACTTGCCTTAATAGCATGAGGGTTTGGGCACCAAAGTATAATAAAGAAAAATCTTGTGATGGAATGATAGCAAACTGACTTGATGATAAAGATGATAATGACACCTTTATTTAGACAGCACCTTAACTTTTACCTAGTGCTTTCCTCAAAATAGGTTTACTGGGTAGACAGTATAAATATTAACACCTCCATTTCAGATAAAAGGAAATTGATCTTCAAAGATGATGGACGTCTTGTTCAAAGTTACTCAGCTACTATGGAAAGCAGAATAATGGCCAAAATTTTTGAAAAAAAATGTTAATCACAAAATGAATAAACCAAATTATTGCAGAATAGAAATATTGAACTCTTAATTGGCTTTCTAGAAAGCTCAGATTAAAATCATTCAGCTCTCTTAGACTCTGTAGAGGTTGCCAAAAATGAAACATTTATGTAATGATTTTGAAGACTGTCAAAACAATATATCTGACAATTCATATAAAAATTAGCATTAGAGAGTAGCAGAAAATGTTGAGGGAAATGAAATATAGAAAGATACATAGATAGATACCTAAACATAGATATAGGAGGAAGGTAAAAGGTAAAGACAGGAAAATATAAATTCAAATGAGGAGATAGTTATGCTATCAGAATAATTTGTTTCTTTATGTTGGACCTCCTTTAATCCAGAGGAGAGACTATTTAAGTATAATCATTGTGGTTAACCTTAGATGCTCGGAACAGTCAACTGGCACATCCATAGCCCAACAACCAAACATGTATGTGTTCCTGCCTTTAGGTCCAAAATTTATTTATTAGAGGATGTTGCCTCTCTGTTGGACTAGACAATTTTAGGGTAGTCTTGCAGATACGGGTTAAGAGAAAAAGCGATGGAGAGAACAATGGAAATGAAAGAGGGAAAAAATGAATAAAGGATGTAAAAAGACAACAGAGGTGATAAAGTAGCTCTAAAAACTACCTCTAGTGTCATTTACTAATAATTAGGATGCCCACTCCATCCCAGCTCAAGGCTTCTATCTAAGGGGAAATGGACTTCTGAACCCAACAGAGAAGCTTAATTCAGTAGCACCAGCGCTTCTACTAGTCCTCTATTGTCTTATAGCTGGCCTTTGTTCTTTTCTTTCTGCCTTCCTCTCTATTGACTGTAACCAATATTTGAACTTCAGAGTAAAGTACATTAACTAATAGAAAATGTTTCAGTTTCCCCAGGCATACAGCTTATTTCCCAAAGCATGAAATGTGAGCACTCTAATGTGAATAACTATTTTCCTGGCATAACTTCAAATGATCTTAATGGTCATAAAATTATCCAGCCTTATTTAAAATTCAGCCACAGAATTTGATCCCACAATCTCTTACAGCAGAAAATTCTTCAAACTACATGTTCACAGTATGAAGAAAGAAATCTTTTTAATTCTCTTTCTCTCTCTCTCTGTCTCCCTATCTCTCTTCTTTCCTCCCTCCCTCCCCTCTCCCTCCCTCCCTCTCTCTCTCTCTCTCTCTCTCTCTCTCTCTCTCTCTCTCTCTCTCTCTCTCTCTCTCTCTCTTTCTCTCCGTCAATAGTAGTAGCTGGCAGAGCTAAAGTGAATAGTTTTAATAGGGCCCTAGAGTCTAATGACAATGGACAGATTGCTATACCGTTACAGCCAACTGCTCCCTGGTCCCTTTCCACAGCTACTCATTCACTTTGTTTCCTCACCAAGAGAAAAGAATGCCAATTAACAGTGGAGAAAAAGAATCATAGTATATGATTTATTGGAGAATGTGAAAGATTTACCAAAGAGAAAGCAACACAATGGGGTTATCTGATCATCATGAGTTATGTTTGGACTCTCTAAATACACCTTCATTGAAGTGTCAGGAAAGTCTCCTATCCAAAATGCTGGTGAAACCTTGCCTTAAGGCTCTACTGATGATCACAGACTCAGCCATTAATCATGGGAATATCCATTCCTCGCCACAGGGTGTTGGTAGCCCCCAAAACTAGGCACACAGACCCAGCTTCATCAATCCAGGCAAGAGACATTGATACAGCGAAATCCATTCCTCATGGACCTTGAACAACACAGGAGCGTACCTCCCACATTCTGGGAGCTCACTCGAGTCTTACTGTGTGCCATCTAAAGACACCAAGGTTGGCCAGCCTAATTAAATCTGCCAGCACTAGCAACGTTCTCCATAAATATCCTCTAACACACCACCCCCGTAAGCCCATTATAGAGGTACAACGCAGTTCAGTTTTGACTCCCCCGATGTCCCTTGCTGTAGTGCAGACTCAGCTCACGGTTTTCAGTATTGTTCCTATTTCTGGGCATGATGCTGACTGAGCCTCTAACAACAGCACTAACATCATGATTTATAAAGAAAGCACAGGAGTTGAATGATGTAGAAAAGAACAAATGAGGCAACACCCTAACAAAGACGGATGACTTTCACTTTCATCTGGCTAAGTACTTTATTCCAGAGAAGGATCTTTCTTTCCCTTATTAAATCAGGCATTTCCAATGCTAGGTCATTTTTCTTTTATTCTCCTTTCCCCCTCCCTAAATGGTTTTTGTACAAGTTAACAATAAAAATACATGTAAAAATGCCAGTTAATAATAAAAAGTACATTCACATATCCCTTTAAGGTTTATAAAATATTTTGTAAATATCTAATTTTATCCTCATAACAAACCTATAAGGCAGCTGCTGTTCTAAATGAGAAAATAGACAAATGGAGGTTAAATGACTTGCCCAGGTTCACACAGCTAGCAAAGTGCCTGAGGCCAGATTTGAACTCAGGTCTTCCTGAATTTCAACTTTGTCTCCAATTTTTATATTCCCAGGTCCTGTTCTGGTTCCTCTCTATAACTCACTATATGTTTATATTTGGTGTCTATGGACATTTATAGAAATTGATCAACTACTCATGACTAAAGTCATTCATGTCAACAGCTTAAACTGTTTCCACTATTTCCAAGGCTTGGTGTCTCTTTCTAGAGTCTCAAATAAATTAGACCAGGCAACTGTGGAATACCTAATGGTCAAAAGTTAAAAAAAAAAATAGCCTAAACTTTTAGGGGCATAAGCAAAGGTTGTGTTGGTAAAGATGCCTTTGCTTGACACAGGAAGACAGGAATTAGGGTTAGAAGCTACTTAAGAGATCATTTTTAAAGATGAAAAAAAATGAGGCTCATGGAGATTATCTTGGATGATTCTGACCAAGTCACTTAATCTCTCTGACCCTCAATTTTTTCACCTATAAAGCGGGCACAATAGTACTTAAAATATGTACTTCACTAGTTGCCAGGAAAACATTTTATAAATGAGTGTTAATATTTTATTTACCTAAATAAACCTATTTTATGACTAAAGAGGGAGAAAGATCTGGATTCAATTTAGAGCCATAACAGATGCATACTGTTACCCTGGAAAATCACTTAATCTTTCAGAATCTCAATCATCTCTTCTAGAGTGGAAGAGAAGGTTCTAAACTACTGGTAGAGGGAGTTCCTCATCAGAGGTTTCTTCTAACAATCTAAGAACTGAACTGCAAAAACAAACAATAAAGCAAAACAAAACAAAAAGTTACCATTCGTAACAAGGACAGAATTTAAACCCAGGACTATGGCTTATACATCCAGGTTTCTTCTCCTAAAATTGGCTGAAGGCAAGTTGTTTCTTGTGGCTTATATACTTGTTGTGGTGGTTGTTTTTCCATCTTTCCTGCTTTTCCTTTACAATTAGTGTTCTTGTTTCAATGAGACATCATACTAACTGTGTGATTACAGTTACTTCAGCTGTTGCTTCCCCACCCTGAAAGCTAGCCGAGAGCATAGAACCCTGTGAGTACTCATTCTCTTGGGGAACCTTAGATAATCATTTCATTCTGCACTCCTAATTCCACTACCATATGTTTGTGCTTAAAACCGAGCTGAGAAGCACAGAAGAGAAACGGGTAAACTTTTTCTCAGGGGAGACCTTTTCACTTGGATCTGCAGGTTTTATAGTTAATGTAAATAATCCCTCACAATTATCTCTCAACTCCACCTTACTTCCCCCCCCCTTCCCCCAGTTCCCTAACGTCTGCATTTTTTCTTCCAACCCATCTTTAGCTTATTTTACTTCTTAGTCCGGCCCAAGGGCATCATTTTATTTCAATACTAAGAGACAGATTCGAAGAACTCCTTGGAAAAAATGAACCATTACGTCTACTGAATTCAACATAAAAGGATCTATAAATCTGAGGATACAGGAACTGCACGAGGGAAGCTTGCAACCATCAGGACTTTATTTCTATTAACAGCACAACTGACTTGGTCTTGCCTCCTTATACTTTTAACTCTATCTTTGCTGATGTTTTTCCACATCTTACTTCAATGCTTTTCCTTCAAGTGTTTATTGCTAAGTAGCTGGTGATGTAGAGATTTTTTAAAAAGACAAAACTTGATCGCGCCCCACCTCTTTGTCTTTGCTTACTGTTTGGCCATTGGATTGCTTAAAAACAGTAACAACAAAACCCTATCAAAGGTAGAAAAATAGATTAGAGCTGAAAATAAAATTCTTCCTTTAAAGAGTTGGGCCCTTTGTTTGCATCACATAATTGCTCGATACCTTAGTGTTGTATTGGACAAACTAGGAAGCTCACCTGTCAGTAATTGTGCATATTTCTAACTCAGATGTATAAGGTTTTTAAAAATCAATTTAATCCAACAATTAAAAAATGTTATGACTATGTATCCAACTTCTGATTTGCTAATTTTACTGATTCTCTTTTGGCCAGATCCCATATTGTTTAGGCAAGGGCATGGACAAGAGTCATTTAGGATGTTTAGGAATGGGGTTTTTATATGCATTATTAGAGGGAATATTCATACTGATAAAAGTACAGATCCTTTGAAGTTTTGGTTCTCTGTGGTTATTTTGAAACATATTTAAATGGCTCTTTTTGTGGTAGCAAAGAATTGGAAATCAAGGGGATGCCCATCAGTTAGGGAACAGATAAAGAAGTTGTGGTACATGAATGTAAGGAATGCTATCGTGCTATAAAAAATGAGGAGCAGATGGAATTCATAATAACCTGGAGAGATTTATATAAACTGATGCTGAGTGAAGAGAGCAGAACCAGGAGAACTTTGTACACAATTACAGACACATAGTATGTGTGACGACTAACTTTGATAGACTGAGCTCCTCTCAGCAATACAAGGTTTGAAGACATCTACAAAAGACTCATGATAGAAAGGAATATCCACATCCAGAGAAAGAACTACAGAGTCTGAATGCAGACTGAAGCAAACTACTTGCTCTCGCTCTTTTGTTTTGTTTTGTTTTGTCCCTTCTTTCTCATTGTTCACTCCATTGGTTATTATTGTTCTTTACAACTTGACTAATGTTTAATGTGAAGGTATTCGTAGAACCTATATTTGATTACATGCTGCCGTTGGGAGGGGGGGAAGCGGGGAGGAAGGAAAGAGAGGGGGAAAATTTGAAACTCAAGGAATTGTGGAACTGAATGTTGTAAACTAAAAGTAAATACATTAAGAAAAAAATTTAAATGGAAAGTCTATAAACTTCCATTTTATGTATCTAATTTGGAAATATGGAGGGGAAAAAGAACTTTATTAAATATTTAAAACAATTCAAACATAATTCAGTAACATAATTTGTACATAAGCAAAAGACCTAATCATTGTCGTTCTCATATCTAGCTAATATTTATGAAACTTTAAAATGTCATATTGTCTTTCCCCATCCAAGCACACTCTTACACACACTCACACATATATGATCACCTTTTAGGTCATGGTTCTTTTGTCTTCAATGAAAAAATGTTATTAACAATAACTATGACCTTTCCTTGCTGCCCCCGTGATTTACATAAACATTTTCATAGAAAACATATTGTGGAAAAAAGACAAAATGATTATTCTTCCAAAGTTAAATGATCTTAGAATCCAGCGATTTCCTGTAAGAATTAAAAAAGGCATGACATTGAATGCAGATAGCTGGTCTCAGAATTCATAAAACCTGAGTTCTGACGCACTAGTTATGTTACCCTGGGCAAGTCACTCAATCCCTCAGTACCCTTGGAAAATTGCAAAGGCTGTAAATTGCAGAGGTAAGCAAACCAAAGGCCAACTGGTAGAGCCATTTTCATCATGTAATGTTCTATATGCCAATTGTGGGGCTGGTGCAAAAACAAAATAATCATAGGAATAGTGCATCTTTTCTTATTTTAGGAAAATTAGGAAATTACTTCAAAAATTCAAGTTTCATACCATAAAAAAATTAGGTTGAAATAATTAGAGATGTTTAGCCTGGAGAAGAGTTTGGAAGGATTTTGACTGATGACTTCAAATATTATTTGAAAGATTGTTAACCTAGCAGAGCAGTTATGGTTGTTTTGTTTGGTTCCAGTGGGCAAAAATAGCAACAACGGATGGACACTGAAAAGAGTAAAATTCAGACTTAAACAAAGGAAAAACAGAAACTAAAATGAAATCATCAGTTAATGAACCATGAAAACTTCCCCAAAGTGGTATATGCTTCTTTGGCAAGTAGAAAGCTTTCCTTCAGTGGGAGTTTTAAAGTAAAGACTGCACAAACAATTGCTTGTTTTATTGCAGAAACAACTGTGTGTGTGTGTGTGTGTGTGTGTGTGTGTGTGTGTGTGTGTGTGTGTGTGTGTGTGTGTGTGAGTGTGTGCCTGTTTTTATCTCCTGGGGTCCTGTTCAGCTCTTAAAGATCCTGTTCACTGATACATGTGTAGCCTTGGACATACCTTTCAGGCTCACTTTTTCTACTGTAAAATATAGGGTCAGACTAGATGATCTCTAGTTCTTTCCAGTTCTGGTAGCCTTTTTCTGTGATTTTTTTTACCACTTCTTTCTTTTCCCAGAAATGATAGAGACAGGGGTGTGCTGGCTCATAAGACCTGATTATTACATTTTCTGTGTGAACATTTACACTTCAGAAATTGGCAAAAAGTACAAATCATGGCTTGACATATTGTTTTGTTTAATGTCTTGACAAGAAAGTGATGAAGAAAATGTTAATAATACAGATTAAACTTAAAAGTGTGTGGTACATGCTTTTATTTTTCCTTGAAAGTGGGGTGTTAAACATCTGCTCACCCCTGAATAAAGGCAATATTTCCTACTTCTCACCTCCTTAAGTTAAATGTGATAAAACAATAACATAACATATCCATATTTATGCTGTAGAGGCTCCTTGGGTCAAGACCTATGCCTTGTTAAATTCCATCAGAATATAATTTGCTGTAATCCACATCCAAAATATCACTTTAAAAATTGTTAAAACACACGGCATTATAGAGCACAAAAAATTGCTTAATATTTTTGAAATGAATTGAAATCTCCAGGTAAATGTGAGATTCCTAGTAACATCAGTGGCAAATGAATAGACTCAAAAGTGCACTTTATAATATTAAAGCTTTTAAGGCACCATTGACACAAATTCAGAGTAATTCATGTGTCATTATAACAGAGTGAAAACCACCAATCTATTCACACCCAGAGGAAATTACCCTTACTTTTTTTTATACAGTTACTTAAATGTTAAATTTAAATAATATACATTCAATTTTAAGACTCTTAAGATCATAGGTTGATTATGGCAGACATCCTAATGCATAGTATAAGGAATATGTTGAGCTATTTCCTATCATTTGCATTATTAAGTCTAATAACATACAACCATACTATCAAAGGTCATTACTTGAAGCCTTGTACATAAATCTACTGCTTCCAGCTCTCAGCACAGTGCCTAGCACACAGTAGATACTTGATAAATGTTGATTATATTATAGTATACTAACAATAAAATGAAAGAGATTTGACTTAAAACAAAGCAAAAACTTACCTGTATGATAGAACTTCCCTGAAAACCCCAGGTTGAAAGTAAAATTTGTGATTTGAGCTCTTAAAAGATTTTGAGTATCAAGCAGGGCCTGAAACAGATTTGAAAAATAAATATCATCAGACAAAGAATGACAACTCTTCTTCTTTGTTGTGCTTGTTCAGTCATGTCTGAATCTTTGTAACCCCATTTTGGGTTTTCTTGTCAAGGATACTGGAGGGGTATGCCATTTCCTTCTCCAGTGGATTAAGGGAAACAGAGATTAAGTGTCTTGTCCAAGGTCACACAACTAGCAAGTGTCTGAGGCTGGATTTGAACTCAGGTCTTCCTAACCCCAGATCCAGCACTCAATCCACTGAGACAATTAGCTACCTCAATAATAGACGACTGGAAGTTAAAAAACACAACTATTATAATATTTGTATTAAAATGATATGCCTTTGTTTCACTAAAGGAGCTTTACTATTTCCATAAAGTTCATTCTCTACTACATGTTTAATTTTATTCCCAATTTATTTTGCATTTTCAGTATCTTCTCAAAATGTATATGTAAAAATATTGAGAGATGGCCTTAATATTTTGTCCATCTAATTAAAATCTGGACAGGAGTAATTTATCATCTTTTTTTCCCTATGTAGATGTTTATACCAAAATTGTATATGATTAAGAATATTATTCAGGAGGTTCTATACTGTTCTGGAACTTGGCACAACCAGTACAGTACCATATCCAAAGAGAAGCATATGGGGAACTTTGCTAGCTATGAAAAATCCTTTTTAAATTCAGAGTCTACACAGCCTGTACTCCTTCAAAATGTTCTGTACGGGCACTGCAGTTGGGAGATCCATCCTGCCCTACCAAAAAGTGACATAGGAGAGAATAGACTGGGGGAGGGGGGAAATACTGGGATGGCTGTTTTGGGGTGGTGGGTGGGGGTAAGACGGGGAGAAAAGATGTAACTCAAAAAAATTTAATAAAGAATCTCATATAAAAAAAAAAAAAAGAAAATGTTCTGTACGGTGCTGAGCATACATCTCCGTTTTGCATGCTCCAGCTGATTTAATGTTCAGAGAGTGGTTAAATGAGGATATCCTTGTTGTTACATCTCTTAAATAATCTTCAATTATTCCCTTAAAGCAATACATTTCCGTGTATCTTGTTCTTACTAAAATTTTATATTCCTAAGAAAGTAGATATGGGTAGCTAGATGGTACAGTGGATAGAGAGCTGGGCCTAAAGTCAGGAACGCTCAACTTGGTGAGTACAAATCTGGCCTCAGATACTTACTACCTGTGTGACCCTGGACAAGTCAGTTGACTGTGCATGCTTCAGTATCCTCATCTGTAAATTAACTGGAAAAGGAAATGGGAAACCACTCTAGTCTCTTGGCCAAGAAAAACCCTAATGAGTTCATGAAGAATTGGACATCAATGAAAAACAACCAAAGAAGAAAAGAGAATAGGTATAGCAGTTGAGAGCAGCTAAAGTTCTCTCACTCATCTTTTTTCACTGTTAATAAGGTCCCCCATACCTTTGGTATCTTCTACTTCAGAGAGATATCCTGTCACTCAGTGTTTCATAATTGTATGACATCTAACATGAAGCTCCTCTGCATGTCATAGCTCTAGACCAGCAGTTCTTTCTGCCTTTATTTTCTATAGACTCTTCCAACAGGACAGCTGGGCTGCCTTCAGCAGATTTGTTTCTCTCTGTCACTTTGTGGGTTCCATAGCTCTAAAATTTGTTTAGTGTCATATTTTATAGGTATTAGAGGTGGTTGTGGGGGGAGCTCATGGAATTTCCTGCTTCTACTCCACCATCTTGGCTCTGCCCCCAAGGGATAGCTATTCCTAATGTCATTTCATAGATAGGGAAACTGAGGTTTCTCACAGGACACAGATTATAGACACAAAAGGGACCTTTGAAGTCACCTCATTGCACTGCCTTTATTTTACATGTGAAGGCTTTGTCTTAGAGTGATAATGTAACTTATCCAAGGTTGAATCAGTAGGAAGTAGCAAATCCAGGATCCAGCCAATGTCTTCTTACCCTAAACCCAGTACTCTTTTCACTGATTTTCCCCGACACTGATTTGAGATCTGAAAATGTGTCAGAAGGTGGGTCATATTCTAGGTCTTCTAAGTATAAATCCAATGTTTTATCCCCACTACCACTTTGATTGTTAAGGTCATTTCAAGAATAAAGTTGCTACCTGAAGAAAATGTACACAAGCATAACTTTATTGCCTTTTAAGGAACTGTAGTGACCTTTATTTCCACTCAAACACTGACCAAGGCCACAGGACTTTATTTTTGGGGGAGTGGGAGAGGGTAAGACTATACATATTGTTATTAAGATCATTAACTTTGCTTTTAATGGTTCTGTACTAAACTGCACAACTTCAACTATTTAGTAAGATATAGCAAGAATATTAGACTTGACTCCATCAGCCTAGCATATAAATTCCAACCCCTGCAAATAAGAATCATGTGAATTTGGGCAAACATAGATGGTGTGCTTATCCGATTTACATATGGCACAAAACTCCTTAGGGGGAGAGCAAAAACATAAGCAGAATTAAAAAGATATCTTGGAGGGGCTAGAATGTGGGCTGAATCCAAGAATATAGAGTTTAAGAGAGGTAAATATAAGACTATTACACTTGCTTTAAAAAAAAAATCAAGCCTAATAAGTATGAGGGAGGAGGTTATGCTAGAAGGTAGTTCATCTAAAAAAAAAGATTTAGTGGGTTTTATTAATTGCAGGTTTAATATGAATCATCATTGTAATATGGCAACCAAATAATTTAATGCAATTTTAGGCTACGTTATGGGGATATAATATCTACGACTAAGCAGAGAATCGTTCTATTGTACTTCATCAGACTACATTTGGAAAATTGTGGTCTGCAACTAGCTTAAAAAGGTCTGATATCTAAAATACAAAGGTACTTTTATTTTAGTAATAATGATAACTAACATTTTATAGTGCTTTAAATTTTATAAAAATATTTATGTGTTATTTTGTTTAATCTGCAGAACATTCCTGAAAGGAAACTAAGACATCAGTTAAGTGACTTGTCTAAGATCACATAACTAGTATGTGTCTGAAGCAGGATTTTAACTCAGCTCTTCCTAATGCTAAGTACCCTATTTACTGATTATCTACCACATAAAATCCTAGGAAATTGATACTGTTATCAAAGTCTGGCTTGGTTCAGGGAACCATGGTTTAAGAGGAGTCGGTAAATCAGAGCATATTGAGGAGGGTGACTATGAGAATGAAGGCCTTTATTTCTGTGTCTTTTAAAATCATTTGAGGGTTATGAGACCTATTAGACTCAAAAAGGCAGACGCTAGGGGACAAAATAGCTCTTCTCAAGTATCTGAAAGGCTATCATTCAACAAAGTGATTCAACTTGGTCTACTTGTTCCAAGAGGGCAGAGCAAGGAATAAAAAATGGAGGTTACAGAAAAAGACATTTAAGTTTAAAAAAAAATTCCCAACAATTACAGTTATATTAAAGTAAGGGGGATGGCTAGGTGGTGCAGTGAATAGAGCACCAGCCTTGCGGTCAGGAGGACCTGAGTTCAAATCTGAACTCAGACACTTAACATTTACTAGCCATGTGACCTTGGGCAAGTCACTTAACCCCAATTGCCCTGCCTTCCCCCGATCCAAAACGCAAAAATAAAAAGTTCTATACTAAAGTAAGAT
>CM053583.1:160955358-160968372 GCA_028627135.1 Pseudochirops cupreus
ACTTGGAATATAATATTCAGGAGGGCAAAAAGAGCTAGGATCACAACCAAGAATCACTCACCCAGCAAAACTCAGTATAAACCTTCAGGGGAAAAAGCAGAAAATATAATGAAATAGAGGACTTTCAAACATTACTGAGGAAAAGACCAGAGTTGAAGAAAAAATGTGATTTTCAAACATAAGACTCAAAAGAAGCATAAAAAGGTAAACTGGAAAAATAAATCATAAGGGATTCAATATTGTTAAACTGTTTGCACTCCTACATGGGAAAATGATGCATGTAACTACTAAAAACTTTCTCATTATTAGCACAGTTAGAGGGAGAAGGAATTGACAGAATAGATATGAACTGAATAAGATAGAATGATTAAGAAAAAAGTAAGGGTTGAGGAAGAGGAATGCACTGGCACAAGGGTAAAAGGAAAAGCAGAATGGGGTAAATTATCTGACAGAGGAGGCACAATAGAGCTTTTACAGTGGAAGAGAATATTGGAGATGTGGGAGATATGCAAAACTGACTCACATTGGGATTTTCTCAAAGAAGGAATAACACACACTCAGGTATAGAAATTTATCTCACCCTACAGGAAAATAGGAGAGGAAAGAACTAAGAGAAAGCAGGGGAGAAGGGAAGCATTGATAGAATGGAGAGCAGATTGAAGGAGGTATAAGTCAGAAGCAAAACACTTTTGAGAATGAGAAGGAAGAAAGGAGAGAGAGACAGAGATGGAGAGAGAGAGAGGGAGAGAGAGAGAAAGAGAGAGAGAGAGAGAGAGAGAGAGAGAGAGAGAGAGAGAGAGAGAGAGAGAGAGAAGGATAAAAGGTAAAAATAGGATGGAGGGGAAACCATAGTAAACATAACTGAAAAAAATTACACTAAGTTTCTCTGATAAAGACCTCATTTCTCAAATATGTAGAGAACTGAGTCACATTATTTAAATGAGTTATTCCTCAATCGATAAATGGTAAAATGATATGAACAGGTACTTTTCAGATTAAATAATCAAAACTATCTATAGACATATGTAAAAAATGCTCTAAATCACTATTGATTAGATAAATATAAATTAAAACACCTCTGAACTGCTACCCCATACCTATCAGATTGATTAATATCACAGCAAAGGAAAACAGCCAATGTTGGAGGAAATATGGGACAACTAAGACACGAATGTTTGGTTGAAGTCATATACTGATTCATCCATTCTATAGGGCAACAGGAACTATGCCCAAAGGGCTATGAAACCATGTATACCAAGCAATGCCCCTTCTATGTCTGTATCCCAAAGAGGTTAATGAGAAAAAAAAGGAAAATGACCTAAATGTTAAATATATACATATCTATCTATCTATCTATCTATCTATCTATCTATCTATCTATCTATCTATAGTGAAAATCAGTGATGCTCTCAGAAAAACCTGAAAAGACTTATATGAACTCATGCAAAGTGAAATGAGCAGAGCCAGGAGAATATTGTATACAGTAACAGCAATAATGTATGCTGATCAACTGTGAATGACTTAGGTATTCTCCACAATACAATGATCCAAGATAGTTCAGAATGGCTTATGATGAAAAATGTTATGCATTTCCAGGGAAAGAACTGATGGTGTCTGAATACAGATTGAAACGTACATTTTCTTTATTTTTCTTGGTTTTCATGTGTATGTTCGTTCACAACATGACATGGAAATATGTTTTGAATGACTGTACATGTAGAATTTATATCAAGTTGCTTGCCTTCTCAATGAGAGAGGATAGGAGAGAGAGGAGGAGAAAATCTGAGAATATTTTTTTTAAATAAATTTAAAAATTGAATAAAACAAATGGTGAAAATTTTATATGTAACTGGGGAAAATAAAAATATTTTATTAATTGGGGACAACAGTTTAACATTTGAGGTATCCATTTGTTATCCTTTTGTTGTGTATTTAATATTTTGTGGGTATATGTTCAACAACTGGACTGCACCTGACTGGCCCCAGTGCCTAATAAAGTGTCAGGCATTTAATGTTTTTGGACTCATTGACTGACCTAAATGTTTCTTTCCCCACTCCCAACCCAGTTAGGCATATACTTACTACCCGATATTCTTTCACTACCCCCATGCCAGGATAGAGCAGTCCCAATAAAAATTAAAATACAAGTGGTAACTGTTTAACAAATAAATATAGATACGATATAGATCACGTCAATTTGCTTTCTAAATCGATATATGGCCCTCAACGATTGATGTCTATTGGAGCTTCACACCACTGCTTTACACAATTCCTCCAGATTCAAAACATCACTGATGTCAGACCTGATGTGGACACTATGGTATTTCAGGTTCAATTTTGAGATGACATGAGATGTTTGTAAGTCATTTAACAGTTAAAAAAAGAGATTTACCTAGCTTTAAAACAGCAAAGATATGCAACAGAGATACAGGAACAGTTAGCTTCTATAGACAAGACCCACCTGTACTTTATATATGGAAATGTTTAGCATAGGACATGTTAAGTTGTGTAGTTTGCAGATATCTACCAAGTTGGAGGGACCCTGACTCCACATGGACAAGACTATATGCCCTTAAGTGACCAGAATGTTGTGTCAAGGTAGGCAGAGGCCAAACAAGTCCTAGCAATAACTTTGTCATTTTTCATAAAACAAATCCCTGCTATAGAAGGAGTGGGTGGACTACCAGAATATCTATCCAACCTCAACTGGCAATACCTGCAAACTACTTATAACTATCATGTTTCATTGTTTTTTTGCATCATCTACAATTTTGATTCACATAATCACTGCTACTTCCTCTCCATTCCACGATTGCTATATAGAGTAACAATGGCAAAATATTTATGTCAATGAAATGAAAAGATAATGATTTCAGAGGACGAAAAATAAAACATACCTCCTATGAGATATGTAATTACAATGTTGAAAAAGATATTAAAATTTGGTCATGGTTATCTATGCATATTTTTATGATGGTTATATTTTTATTTTTTATTGTTGAATGTGGAGTAGTGGGGATGAAAGAAAATAGATTTTTGTTAATCAGAAAAAATAATCAAATTACATTTTTAAAAGAACATACTGATGTTAATAAGTTGGATTTTTAGGTAAGAGAATATCCTTGAGCTCACTGAAAAATGTGACAATTCACCAGTATGATACAACCTATTATCTTCCTCTTATTTTCTTGTAGGCCCATATCATTGTCTATCTGCATTGTTTGCTCCAAATATGTAATTCCTTGGAGTGTCCATAGATTTCACAGAGGACACCATAAAGTATCTGATGCGATCAGACCAATGCCATTCATAAACACAGACATTTAGAATTTCACCATCTATAATGAATCCTTCTGTTTAGACTTCAAATAGGTTATCTTTTATGGCACTAGCAACTTGGGAATATGAGGCGACCTGTTTTGTTGCTTACTTGATTTTGAAACTCAGAGCTGAACAATCTTTCCTCCCTTTGGATTGCATCATTCATGGCGTCTTATATGACATCATCACAAACATAAGAGAAACATTATTATAGGAAAAAGCTGTTTAGGCTGAATTTTGATCTACTGAGTTTATTTTGGGGGGAGGGCAGAAGGGGTAATCAGCAAAACATAAGAGCAGAACCATATATTTGTTATGCCTCTGAGTCAGTTGTGTGACATCTCAGCAAAAATGTGGTTGATGGCGGAAAATTATTTATGAAAGCCTGCGCATTTGCTTCTCGTGTTTTCTCAAAGATATCTTTCCTATTTGCATATGACATTTTTAAAATAAAGATTTTACCTGACAAATATTTGCTGATATCATCCTGGTCTTTTTTGTTGGTAATAATACTGTCCATGGTCTTTTCTACTGTTTGGAATCTTTCTACCTTTCAAATAATTTGAACATTTTTTTTTACAATTTTCTTGCCTCATTCGTATTTCTATTATCTATCTATGTATCTATCCACACACACACACACACACACACACACACATTTGATTAGGTAAAGTTGCTGTTTCAAACTTCGTTTCAAGTGTCATTTTCATTTATTCATTAGAACAATAGCTACTGAGATGTCAGAATACAAATAGTTTATTGCCATCCCTGATAAAAACAGATCAGTATAAAAACACTGATCAATATTATTCAATAATATACTAGAATAGTAGACATAGCAAAAAAAGAGAAAAAATGAAGAAATTAGAATGGATAATGTAGAAATGCAACTATTCGCAGATGATAAATTTTATACTTAGTGAATCCTAGAGATACAACTAAAAAAATAGTTGGAACAATTAATAACAACAGCAAAACACAGGATGTGTGTGTTGTGTGTGTTTGTGTGTGTATGTGTCTATACCAAATAGATAATTAACATTTCTACATATTACCAACAAAGTCCTATAGGAAAAGATAGAAAGAAAAATTCCATTTAAAATAACTGTAGACAATATAAAATACTTGAGAATCTACCTGCCATCACAAACTCAGGTACTATATGAATATGGTAACAAAACACTTCACACAAATAAAGCGAGATCTAAACAACTGGAGATAATATTAAGTGCTTCTGGGTAACCTGAGTCAATACAATAAAAAAAAATTATAATTCTACCTAAGTTAATTTACATATTCAGTGATATACAAAAAAAGTATTTAAAATTATTTTACAGAGCTAGAAAAATAATAAAAAAATTCATTTGCAAGAACGAAAGGTCAAGAATATCAAAAGAATATGTATTTTTGTTAAATGTGAAGGAAGGTGACCTAGCAGTATCAGATCTCAAACTATTACAAAGTGGCAATCATTGAAACAATCTGGTACTGGCAAAGAAAGAGAGTGATGGATCAGTACAACAGAGTAGGTATAAAATACAGAGTAGTAAATTATCATAGTAATCTAGGGTTTGATAAACTTGAAGATATAAGCTCTTGGAACAAGAATGAACAATTTAACAAAAATTTCTGAAAAAACTGGAAAGCAATTTGGCAAAAACCAGGTATAGACCAACTTCTCACACCATATACCAACATAAAGTCAAAAATAAAGGATGACATCATTAGTAAAAGGAAAAGTGGAGAATTATACATGCCAGACATATGGCTAAAGAAAGAATTTATAACCAAAACAGGAGATAAAGAGCAATAGGAGAAGTAAAGAAGTATGTGTGAGGTTAAAATTATATTTTTCAACATATAAACTGTCTTTTTGAAAAGAACCTTTGAACCTACCTAAGGAAAAAAAAACATAGCTGCAACTTCTTTGCATTTTCTGAGTTACTAGGAACATCAATATGGATTTAATCCAGTTCCCCTGGTAGTGTGTCAGATTGCTGGTCATTGGATACCCAGATGTCACTTTAATAATATCAACAATTAAATAAATCTTAATGGATATTCCAAAATCATGTGTAAACCTAAATATTTCTTTTTGTGTTCACACCATTCCTCTAGAATCAATGTAGGCATGTTTAAAGGTTCCCAAGACAAAAAAAAAATACATATTTTTAAAATTTTAATCATTATCTATCCATTTATTTATCTAGTCATTCATTTGTTTCTTTTCTGTTTCATGATAATCCATGTCCAAAGCACTTTTTAAATTGTGAACTTTGGGTGATAAATTTGTCCACAATTTGCCAAATAAAAACACACTATGATCCCAAATCCATTTTTTTTGATGCTTTCCTTGTTTGTTATAATCTGTTATCACATGTTATCATCATTCAATAAGTGTTGGCTGAATGAAACCAATTCTATGACTAATTTTCAGGATTGCGTTGCATTTCATACAATCTTTGCTCCACAGAGGCACTTTATTTCTTAATGTTGAACCACATTTTGAAGCATTTTGAAAATTCTTGACTTCAAAACAGTGACAAAAAAAAAAGACTGAACCTTTCTCAACTGTAGGCATCCCCTGCTCTTCAGGTAGTGGCATTAAGATTATGCACATTTCTAAATACAGAACCCTGAACATATGGCAATCCCTGGACATTCTGCAGGGGCTTTGATCTATCTCTGGAGGGTTGGCAGTCCATCTCATGTCACTGGCATCCATTAGAGACATGATCACATTTAGAGAAACAGAGTCATTTTAATATAAAACAAGCATCTGTGTCTACTTTGGAAATGGCCACTGTGAACTGAGTTTGTCCTAGAAAAACTTGTAGAAACACAAGTATATTGGCAATATGAAAGAGAAAGATCCAAGAAAGTCTTATTAAAATGTTTAAAATATTCCTCTCCTACATTCTCCATCTGTTGGTTTATTTGCCCTTCAGTCAGAAAAAGTCCCAGAATGAGAGTGAGTGATCTGATAAGTAAAAAGAAATGATGGGGAAAGCATTTCTTCCACTTCCTTGATTCTCTTTGTGTTTATATTCTGAGGACAGATTACCAAATTATGCAAAACCACATTGAATATTAACCTAAACTATTTTCTCAAAGGCAAATACATTAGAGTTACATTAGATTTTCATAACATTAGCTTTTATTTTTCTTTTGAAAGTATTACAGAATTATTTCTGGTATTCTAGGAAACAACCTACTATATGTCATTTATTGTAACTGAAATCCAGGACAGAGAGAAGAGAGATCAAAAAGTATGTTCCATGTAACAAACATTTATTGACTGTCTACTATGTAAATACACTGGTACATATCAGTTGTTTTCACTAACAAAGGAAGTGATTTTAATAATTAAATAACATTTTAAAATTTCTAAATAGGGGTGGTAAGGGAGGGAGAAGGAGAGGATAAAGGGAACTAAAAAGAGAAACACTGAAAGCAATGATTGGGACTACATTATTTGGAATATGTTCCTAACCTTAGTTGGTCTCAAATTCATCTTAACATGGAGAAATCTTTGACAATACCTGAATGATAGAAAATAATTGGGTAGCTATTTGATACATATAACCTACATAATGCTATCCACATAGCCCTCTTTGAAGAGCTTAATTCCTCAAACTCACTCGAAGAATATCCACCTACATTCACTGAAAAGGCATTTTCCTGAATTGCTTTATCTGCCCTCAACCACATTGACCTGATAACAGCAGATGAATCACAAGGTGCAAAAGTGCAAGTTTATATACAATTATTTAATTCTCTGCAATTTATTGCTATTGACCCAAGATACCAAGGCAATTCTATGAACACATAGCTCCCAGTAAAGTCTATCTACAATGTTCTATTTGCTAAATGGCAAAAGCAGCAAAATGCGATTTTCAAGTGAAGGTATCAAAAGCACTGTTGACTTGGACCTTGGGCATATGAAAATAATAGCTCTTCTGCTTCTCATTTTCTTAATGACTAATAGGAGGAAACAATACAACCTCAACTTTTCAAGGGAAAGTCATATCATTACTATATACAAGTAAAGTTAAAAGGTTCTCATTTTTCCAGTCCATCCATCAAAAATAAGCCATCATTAATTCCACACCATGTATTGCTAGAAATTGTGTATAAAATGTAACATTATAATTTTAAGATCTAATTGGTATAACATCTGCCTCGAATTTCATGATGCAAAGCATCTTATAAATTTAGGCAGGAAATAATATGCCAAGGTGGTTAAATCACGGGGCTGAAGAAACAATAGATCATATTTTCTTTGATGGTTTTTCCCCTCTCTCCTATACTTTTTCTTTACATTTCTTACTTTAAGTCATAAGAACGGGGAAAAATTGGTGAAACCCTTTATCAGTGGTTCTCAACCTTCCTAATGCCACGACCCCTTTAATACTAGTATGTGGGCATATCTGCATATGGGCAGACCCACCTGGAGACAGACAGAGAAGCAGTGTCTCCTTTACTAAGACCGTCGGAAATATGTGTTTTCCAATGGTCTTAGGTGACCCCTGTGACCCCTGTGAAAGGGTCATTTGACCCCCAAAGGGTGTAGGATCACTCCCCTATATAAATTACAAAAGAAGATCACATTCCCTGATCAAGATAAATGAACTAAAAATTGTAAAAGCAACCCTGACTTGTACATTCTAAGTATAAATGTAGCATTTCAAAACCTATTAGCATTAAAATGATATTATCATGTGTATTTATACAGTGTCTCAAACATCTTTTCTGATGATGGTATTCACTAGACTTAAGAAAGTATCTGACGTTTTCCCCCTCAGAGTGAATAATAGTTTAATAACATTTAATAAATATAATTCACACTCTTACATCCATATCTGTTTTAAGGTAATGGCAAAGCAGAAATTTTTCATGAGGTACAAATAATCCTAAAATTAAATTGTGGTTAAAAAGGTGAATAGGCTTTACAAAACCTCAGGCTGTTAGACGGTTTAAACCTGGGTATCTGACTATAGATATTAAAAGAAAAAAATTTTGAGCGGCCTCAGAAGCCTCCTGAATATTGAAATCAACTGACTTAAAGAGAGTATTTCTTTTTCTTTTTGGCAAAGAGAAAAATTACATATCATCTTAGTGAAGACAGTATTCATGTACTCACTCTGCCCTGCATGAAAGGTGGGAAAGGATATTCCTCTCATATAATTATAAGAGTTTTCTGCTCATCAATACAGAAAAGAAGGAAATTTAGCTGATTTTCTTCATTTATTAAGATTTTATGAAAAACATGCATTATTTATCAGTGTAAATAATGTGCAATACCTAAGAAAGTCTGTTAATACTTTTTTAAAAGTTTCATTTACATTTTTTCTTTCTTTCTTTCCGTCCTTCCTTCCATCCTTCCTTCCTTTCTTCCTTCTTTCCTTCCTTCCCTCTTCTCTCCCCAATCTATCAGAGACGAGGAAGTCAGGTATACAATCCAAACTTCAGTTGAGATTGAGATGGTCAGAATAAGGTCATGGTAAGGAGACTGCAGAAGTGACATGGAAGCCTGAGACCCAGAAAGATCAGGTAAAATGCTGACCTTATTAGGCAACAGAGGCAGGAAGAGAGTATAAGTATCTAGCAGTTGTTGTGGAATAGGGCCATGGCAAGAATCTATCTTTCCATCCATCTATCTACCTACCTACCTACCTATCTTCCTCTGTCCCACCCACCTTCCTCCCTTCTTTCCTTCCTTCCTTTCTTCCTCTTTCTTTCTTTTTTCTTTATCTCTTTCTTTTTTCTTCCTTCCTTCTTTCCTTTCTTTCTTTTTATTTTATATGATCTTGTTTCTCTCCTATAAATGTAAAGCTCTTTGTGAGTAAGATCTATTTCATTCTTAATACTTTTCCCCTGGTACCTGCACATAGTAGGTACTTTAAATTTCTAGTTAATTAATTGATTGCACAGATTTCTTTTTAGGATAGGCTTCTTACCTCCTAACAGATATTCACTTTATATATGGTAAAGGGTTTGTGAGAAATAAATCACATTTTCCATTTCCCCACTGTAATTTTCCCCATATGTGATTCCTTCCATCCTACTATCTGACTGGGAATCAATAATTCAGAGCTTTTAAAATGTATATAATCACTTAATTCTGTTGCATTTACATAGATAGGTGATTTTCAGTAACAGCGATTTGGATGCTACCAGAGGCTTCTCCTTCATTTATTTAGAATGCCATTGTGTTGCTAACTCCTTTAATATTACAATAATTTAGATATGTTGTATCGGCCAGTACAAGGTTAGTAGGAAGAATTAACTGTAAGTGGATTCCAAAGTTGAATATGAATCAGGTTAACAGTCCATGACATTTTGTGGATTAAGCCTGAAGGTATGATGGACCCACAGTCAAAAATTAGCTAATCCCTATAAAAGAAAATGAATTGTCATTCTTCTGAGATGCCTACAAACTTTAAGGTAGTTGTATTCTGAAAAAAAGTAATGTTACCTTATATACATAAGGAGACACTTTGTTTAAGAAAGACTGTAAAACTGCATTTTATTCTACCAATTCAAATTCTTTATTATAGACAACAGCAACAAAATGAAAGTTACCATTTTGTATTCTCTGCACATTTCCATCAATTTGTGATTACAAAGATGTGTTCTGAGATAGAATAACATTTGCAGAAACTGGCCTGTTCTGTTCTGATACCTTCATCAAGGATGCCCTTGATATGTGTTTAGTTCCTTCACATAAAAATTCTGTAGAGGTGAAAAAGTAGGCGTGTGAGGCAATAGTACTAATGTCCTCTCTATTTTTAAATTAGTAATTGATCGTTTTATAATAATTCAGTTTCTTTTTTTCAGTTATCTTGAAAATTAACCCTGATTTGCCTTCAGAATTTTGTTAGCTCCATCAACAGGAACTCCTCTATTTAGAATCCTGTTAGTTGTTCTTTGCCTTCTTTTCTTTAAGAGACATTTACAATTCCTCACATATACGTTGGCACATTGTCTTTGTTTCTCTCTCAAAGATACCAGTTCATTCCACAATCTACCAATCAGCAAGAATTTATTAAGCATCTTACTATATGTCAGGGAATATGTAAGACAGGGCACTCAAGGAGATTCCTTTCTAATCAGGGAGAAAATATGCATAAACAAATGTATATACTATACACACATGTGTTGTGTGTATATATGTGTGCATACACATATGTATGCATGCATACACATATGTTTATATGTGTGTATGATATAAAACAGATATAAAGCAGCCTTAGGGGAAGGGACTAGTAGCTGGGGACCAGGGAAAGCTCATATAGAACTCATTGCTTGAACTACACCTTGACAGAAACCAGGGTTTCTTAGAGGAATGTGAGCAGTTCAGGACTGGGGAAGGGTTAATACAAAGAAAGAATTAAAAAACAGAATGCTGAATGTGAAGAACAGCAAGAAAGTCCAATTTTGGCCATATTACAGGGTGGCCTGAGAAGAATCGCATATAAGGTAAAGGAAGGGGTCAGTCTGTGAACAGCTTAAATGACAAACAAAAATCTTATATGTGATGCT
Organism: Pseudochirops cupreus; assembly: GCA_028627135.1. Classification (NCBI taxonomy): domain Eukaryota; kingdom Metazoa; phylum Chordata; class Mammalia; order Diprotodontia; family Pseudocheiridae; genus Pseudochirops; species Pseudochirops cupreus. The sequence continues at coordinate 160,966,225 of CM053583.1, forward strand.
ACAATCAATGAGGAACCAGTTAATTGTATGAACTAAAGAAGTGGCCTGTGCCATAGGAAAATCCTCTTGCCAGCTAAATGAAGTTAGAATACGGAGTGACTTGAAGCAAAGACACAAATTGGAAGGCTATTGTAAAAGTCCATGTGAAAGGTGCTGCTGGCCTGAACTGGTAAAGTGGCTGTAAAGGTAGAGAAAGAGGACAGAAGGGAGAAATATTGTGGAAATTCAAGGAATAAGACTTAGAAACTGACTGGATAACTGGGAACAGTGAGGAACTTGGGTCACTAGATTGAGGAAAGAGAAAACAGCAAGTGGGCTGAGGATAAGCATTTTATATGAGGATTGAAGTGCAAATCCTTAGCCTGCCATTCAAACCCCTCCATAATCTGGTCTTCTTGTTGCTTTTCCCTTTCTACTTGCCACATGCACTTTTCCTCCAAGACAGCTCTACATACCGTCTCTTAAATTGTCTCATGCTTTTAAACTTCAGCACTTATTCATGCCATTTCCTCTACGTGGAATGCACCCCGTCCCCCATCCTTAGCTACCAACCCTTCATGGCTCAGCTGAAATTACACTTCTATGAAGCCTTCTGTGGCCATCTCAGGTGGAAGTGATTTCTCCAACCTGATATAGAACTTTTGTTTGATGTTCTGCTAACTTAGGACTTGTATTCCTTGAAGGGGCATGTTCCAATGATTCCATTAATTTGATCGGGCTAAAGACAAGTCCCCTAGCTAGATTAAATAGTGCCAAACAGGTATAAATGAAAGGCTGTCTCAGAAGTCAGCATTTCTCACAACATCAAACACAATATGGTAAAATGGAATCTGGATAGTCAGTGGATGGAAAGAAGTTTTCAAGTTGAAAAGATCTGCTTGGGAGCCAGAGGCATCATTTCAGGATTATCTGTGAAACCACTATGTTGAAATTTCCCTCAATACCTTTCACCTGCTCCCATGAGTTAGTGTGAATGTGGGACATCAGGCTGTGGGCTTTTCTATTGCTTACTGTTGTGTGGATATCTATATAGTTATAATATATCAGCTAACATTTATGTGCTGCTTTAAAGTTTACAAAATACTTTTGCAATTTTTTCTCGTTTTATTTTCACAACCTCCTCTCCTAGGAGATAAGTACTATTATTTCCCCCATTTTACAGATGAGGAAAGTGAACCAGGAGGTTAAATGACTTGTCTAGAGTTACAGATCTAGTGTCTGAGGCCACATTTGAACTCAGGTTTTCCTGACTCCAGGTTTAGAGCCTTCTCTACTGCACCACCTAGCTTCCTCCCAGTCAGACTGAGTGGAAACTCCTGAAGGTCAGAATCTGTGACATACATTTGTACAACCTCCACAGAGTTTAACAAAGTGACCTACTCCTAGTAGATGACCAATAAATAATTTATATTAATTAAATCAATGAAACTATATATCAACTAATGAAAATTAACTCATAACCTTTTCAAGTAATTGGTTTGGTATGAATTTATTTTTTGAGAAAAAAAAACAAGTCTGCTCTAAGACATTGTTTTAAACTAAACTGAGTTCAAAATAACCACTACAAGTCTTTGTGGAGTACAAAAAATTCTAATTGCCAAAGATATCCAATTTTACAAAGTTTTATTTTTTTGACCCATTTTGAATTGATTCTATGAATGGTCTTTTATCTGTCACTCACAAAAGCAAAAATGCATTGTCTCACTTCTTTTAATATCTGGAAGAGTTAGCAATAATTACCTGAAGACTAGGTAGGTGTTCATTCTATTCTAAAACATTTCATCAATTATATCATGAGTTCCATGTGATTATGAAAGTTTGAAAAGCAATGCCAAAAAATTAGACATCCGGAATAGATTTTATCATGCTATTTTGAAATTTTAAAAATAAAACCGGATTTATTTATCTTGTAAAACCTTAAAGTACATACTGAAATTGTTTAATTATCAACTTAGGTTTAAATCATTTAAACTTGAAATACTTAATGGCAGCTTAACTTCTTTATCAGTTCATTTCTATTTTAAAAACTAAAAGCTAAAAGTATTGCCTCACAACCTGGAGCACTCTTTTCCCGTCCTGCCTCCTACCTCACCTTCTTAATGTCTATGCCAATTCTTCTGCTGACATTTAATTTAATCTTTGGTATCT
>CM053583.1:160983204-160996835 GCA_028627135.1 Pseudochirops cupreus
TATACCATATAGATGTCTAAATGTGTGTTGTGTGCATATGTGCATGCCTATATGTGTGCACATAACACATATATTTATGCACAGACATATATATTGAAGTATACTTATAGATGTATACTTCAATAATTCTTTTCTAAAAATTTTTATGCCATTCTATTTCATGTATTCCTACTCTTCTTACTCTCTGATTGTAAAGAAAAAGAACTAAACATATGTACATATACATACATACATATATATGTATATATGCATAAGCATATGTCTATCTATCTATCTATCTATCCATCCATCCATCCATCCATCCATCTATAAAACAAATTTCCACATTGACTGTGGCCAAAATTGTATGTAGTTTTCTGTACCTTGAGTCAACCTCTTTGCTGTCAAGAGGTGTGTAGTGTATTATTAATCTTCAGTTCTCTGGAATCATAGATGGTCTCTTCTTTCTCAATGCTTTCCATATATGGATCACTGTTTTCCATTCCACCACAATCCTTTTATTTACATTTATAAATTTCAGTATATATGTTGACACTTCCTCAAGTACCCTGGTCTCTTTAAAGCCAAGCATGAGCAGCTTTCCAGAAGAATGCCGCTGTGAACAGCTTTTAAGGTTCTGATTATATAGGATAGTGAACACTCCATTTATTCAGTAACAAATCAGAGCAAAACATTCACAGCAAATCAAAGTACAGCATTCACAATGTTACAACTTATCACAGATAATCAAAATACAGGATTCACAACAACTTATCACAGAAAATGGTCACATAATTTTCACCACAGTGGTCATACAATTTTGAACAAAGTATAATCATTTAGTCAATCAATCACTTAATAACTCAATCATTCAATCATCCTTGAGGAGGCTAAGGGTCACAAAATACAATAGTCAAAGTTCTCCACTCATGGGGCACACTAAGTTACAATATCAGTCCCTACTCAGCACTCTCTTAAGGGGTAGTGTAAAATACACAGGCTATGCACCCCTCAGTCACAAATGAGTTACAATCTTCTTAGTCAGTACCCAGTATCCAAGTAAAGTCTTCTTTGAGCTTGACTTGGGGTAGTCTCTCAGATTCCCTGGATCCCCTTCCATGGTCCCAACTCCTACCTGGATTCATCAAACTGTCATGTGGGTTCAAAGGCAGAGAGCTCCCAGTTCCTTGTACAGCTTTAAATGCTGTTCTTGTTCCACCCTGAAGCTCACAGTGTCCAGTTCACCTTAAATCCTTCACAGTCTCTATTCCTAGGATGTGAAGGCTTAACAAAGCCACAAACAGGTTCATGCAAAGTACCAGTATCACAGTCATGCTTCCTCAGTCTTTGGCAGCTCCCAGTAGAAGCTGGTAGCTCCAGCTGGTTCCCAGAATCAAAATCACTTCACCCAGGTTCCCAAAATCAAAATCATTCTCTCTAGCCTGGGCCTTTCCTCTTCATCCTCCTTGGCAGCAGCTGCTTCTGTCTCCACAAAGCTTATCCCAAGAAGTTCTGACTCTCCCTCTCTAGGGCTTTTCCTTATATACAGTATTGCTCCTCCCTTTTCAGACCCTTCCTGTTTTGTAAGCAACAAGAGTTCATATCTTCTGTTTCTTTAACAGAGGCTTAATTTAAACTAGGTGCTAAGTATCTGTCAGCTTAGCAATACAAAAGGAACTGCAAATTTCATTACTATTACAGTCTCCCAGTTTGTTACATTTTGAAACTTCCAATAACCTATACCTTGTTTCCAACTCAGTCTTATATGGGGATGGTCATATGCTTACTGATCATCACTGCAATATTTTTATTGATCTAGAACTTTGAAATTAGTCTATTTCATTACAACATACTTTTCTTCCTTTTTCCCAAGCTCTCAATAATAATAAATCTATTCTTTGCCCTCACCATGACCTGTAATAATTCACCCCTTCTTTCCTCTCCCATTTCATCAAACCCATTCTAGCCTCATTTTTCTCCCTTCACAATCTTGACCCTACAGATTAGATGAACTATCTTTTCCTCTTGAAAACTTTGCCATTTGTCCTATTACCTTGTCAAACATTCATCTTAGGTTTACTTCATCCTTTCTTCTCCTACATACAGCTAAAAAGTTACAAAACTGTAACTGGTCATATTACAAATTTGATGATGATTATAAATAGCTAATATTTATTCATCACTATAAAGTACTTTATAAACATTCATTTATTTCACCCTCTCAACAACCTCGGGAGGTGGGAGTGGGATGCTATTTTATTCCTCATTTTACAGATGAGGGAAATGAAGAGGAAAAAATTTAAGTCACCTGCCCAGGGTCACACAGCTAGTATCTGACATATGATTTGAACTCGAGTCTTCCTGACTCCAGTTTTATTCTCTGTGCCACTTCACTGGCCATCTATTCTCTCCTTGGTTCACACTGTTGAAAAATAATCATTTTATACTTCCATAATTGGCTCCACTGCCCTCCTCATGAAGCAGCATTTCTCAACCTGTGGGTCATGACCCCTTTGGGGAGCTGAACGACCCTTTCACAGGAGTCACAGGGGTTGCCTAAGATCATTGGAAAACACGTATTTCCAATGGTCATAGGAACCAAGGCACTGCTCCTCTATCCTTCTCCCTGCAGGTCCGCACACATGCAGATACGCCCACATACAAATATTAAAGGGTGTTAGCATTAGGTAGGTTAAGAACCACTGTCATAAAGGCTCTTTGATCAGCTTTTCTCAAGCCTCCTAAAACATTGTTTCCTTGCTTTCTCTCATCAAAGAATCTTCATTCTTAATTTATCAAGAAAATAGAAAGCATCTGTATTGTATGCCATGTTTTCCTTTACTCTATATCTCATAACCACTGTACATCACCTCTCCCCCATTCTCTCCCTTACTTCAGTAACTAATACAGAAGTGGTCCTTCTCCTTACCAAAATCAACTTTAATACTTGTTTCTCCCATCCTATTCCTCTCCTGTCTCCCCTGAGATCTTTCACCCTTTAATCATTCATCATTGCCCTAATCATCAGTCCTTCTTTGGTAACAACACCTCCTCCGCTATATTCAAACATATACATGTCACCCTCATCCTTAAAAATAATCTTGTCTTGATCCTGCTCTGCCCTCAAGTAAATGCCCCACAGCTGTTCTCTCTTTTGAAGCTAAAGTTAAAAAAACGCCCTATACCTTTTACTTTCATTTCTATGCAATGACTAGAAAGACAAAGGACACACTCAGAGAACTTAGCACAGTACTCTAGTGCTTAACACAGTTTTTGATAGATGTCAGAAACTTAAATATTTCTTTATTTGATTCAATTATATAAGAAGAGCATGGTTATTTCTAGATATATAATAGACTTGGTCATATCTAGATTTGTTTATAGTGTCAAAGTATCCTTACATTTGTTCCTAGGCTCCTTCATTTTTATTCATCCATATCCAAATGTTCATTGGAAATTTATACTTCAATGCCTCACCATCATATAAAATTCAACATACTACAGAAATGAACACCCATTACTACATCATTGGAAAACTAAGCTAAATAAAACAGCACATAAGTATTAGTATGAATCATGAAAAATATAAGAAATGAAACTTAAGTGGAATTAGTATTAGTAGTTAAAAAAAACAATGTTCCAAATCTAAGATTCTTAAATGTTGTTTATGTCATGGAACCCCCTTTTATTAGTCTAGTTAAATCAACAGACCCCTTCTCAGAATATTTATATATATATATATACATATATATGTATACATATATATGTATATGTACATGTATGTGCATGTGTATGTGTATATGTGTATGAGTGTACACACATATATTGAATTACAAAGGAAAGTAATTGTATTGAAATGTAGTCATCATATATGTGTGCTTATATGTAATGTGTGGACATATGTGTGTTTGTTATCTATGTGTGTATGCATGTATATGTATACACACATACACAAATGTATGTATGTATATATGTATGCATATATGCATGTATATAATGTGTTCAAGGACCCCAGGTTAAAAACCTATGTCTAAGTGGAGAGGCGTCACAACCTAATACCCATGGGCTGTACTCAAATCAAATTTAAAAATAATTGGGGAGTTTTTGATGAAATAAAACTGAAATAAAAATGATAATATTAATTTGTAGCTTTATAAGTCAATATGTGAACCTGAGGGATCCTTATATAAGGTTGAGTGGCCCTTAGTTGCCCTATTTCTGTCTGAGCCTGACACCCCTGTTCTAGAGGTAGGTAACACAAATAACTGGTTCTCAAATGCCATCCCTCTTTTCCTGGGAATATACATTCTTTGTGATTTTTTTTTTTTGCTTTTTGGGGGGCATTTGGGGTTAAGTGACTTGCCCAAGGTCATATGGTTAGTTTTGGTGTGTGTGTGTGTGTGTGTTAAGTGTCAGAAGCCGGATTTGGACTCAGGTCCTCCTGACTCCAGAGCTGGTGCTCTATTCATTGGGCTACCTAGCCATCTGGGAATGCACATTCTTAATGGCCTTCTGGACACCAGTCATGAATTATGTTGCAGTGGGTATGGCACTATTGTTGATTTAATGATCCTAACCAAAACGATATCCCCAAATTTAGTGTTGCTCCCATGTGATGGGAATACCATGGGAGTACCACGGATCACACACAGTTCCATGGGCAAAACCTGTTGTTGGTTAAAGGTGGCATAAACATCTGATTCCTTGCCCACCATGGCAGGAGCAGGTGGCGGGAGGAAGGTCAATGAATATGATTCGTGATTCCATGTACTTTTTTTTTTTCAGGAGCCTAGGACATTTAAGCAGACGTGAATCTGCATATTGAAACTCACAATTAAAAAAAAAGACCTTGACAATGTATCTTAATTTTCTCAAGACCAATCACACAACACATCAATTCCCTACCATAAATAGATTTCCTCTGACAATATAACCTGTCTCTGATTTTGCATGTAGTTTTTCTTGTGTGAGGCACATGGAGGTGTCAGGGATGGGATATTAATCCTTATTTTCCTGAAACAAGCCCAGCCCTCTCCACATAAGTTCACATTCTTTTTGGCATATTTCATAATTGCACATAGATCTGTGTGAAAAGGTATGTTTTGAGGATGAAAACTAGTTGAGTAATTTGTTAATAGTATCTTTAATGGTATTAATGAATGAAGAACACATTTTTCCCAAGAAAAAGTATATGGAACGAAGTCATATTCATTGGAATCCCCAGCCCCCATGACAGGTAGGTAAGCAGATGATTATCCCATACTAAAACCAACAATGAACTCTGTAGAATTTGGGTGTGGTAAATGACATGCCAATCAAGAGAGAAAAAGGCTAAATTTTGGGATATCATTTTTCTGAGATACATTAAATCAATAATGAGTTTGCAAAAATCATATCTGATGTAGTTTGTGACTAGATGTAGAAGGGCAATAATAATGTATATTCCCAGAAAAAAAAAAAAGGGAAGGACCTTCATTTTGCCTCTTACATATTTTCCTTTCTCCCTTTCTTTCTTGACTCTGCAAGCAATTGTTTGTTCTTTCTTAGATGTCCTTCAGGATCATTCAGTTTTTAAAAATATCTTAATAAATAATGCTACAGCAAGTTAGAAATATTTCTGTGGCATAGTAGTTACCAATCAATGTGGGTTGATACTCCTAGAACCCAAGTGCTAATGTTAAAGCCTTAAGGCCCATCCATCCCCATTCTTAATAGGAGTAACTATAGAGAGATGTAATTAAGGATACTTTTTTTTTCTAATTAGAATTCTCCATGCAGCATTAGTAATTAGGGGATAATATATCTTCTTCTCTCTTCTAAACCTTATCTTCAATATATGCAAACATCTTAAAGCATAAAAATAGATGTATTTCTTTTGAATATATTTTATATACTTACATATGGGTTTTCAAAGAAAAAATTGGCCCAAAGTTACAAAGTGCAGCTGAGATTCAACAAAAGTGCCAAAAAGTCATATTGTAAGATACTTCCTGAATAATGTATCTCGTAACACAGATCTTTGGCTCTTAGAGTCTGAAATAAAACTATTTTTTGAATTAACTACTCAATATTCAAATCCCAGCTCACAAAAAGGGTCTTTTTAGGCTTCCTGAAAGAATCAGCATGGGAAAAAATAATCCTAAATACCATCTGTGAAGATTATTCTTCTCTTCTATTGTCTTGTTATCAAACCTTTAAACCCTACCAAACTCACTGTGAAATTATCTTTGAAAATGAGAAATGCTGTTCCTTTGAGGGGGTAAAATTATCAGAAGTGAGTAACCCACATCATAGGAAAACTAAAACATATCTTTAGAAAGAGATAAAAGTTCTCACTTTTTCTGACCATATCGCTAATGTGAGGCCTCTTTCTAAACACAAGGAATATAATATATCACATTCCAAATTATAAGGATGCATTTTTAGATCTGAATATTAAAAAAAAACACTTTCATTTTTGCCTTAAGAAACAATGGTATCCTAGAGAAGTTACATTAGTACTAAATAATTATGGATTTTTAAAATGTCTGTAACTCAAAACTCTTTATATGATTTGATATTAAAAATGCATTTCCTTCAATTTCTAGAAAATCCTATTTCAAATTATGACACCAAAAGAGAATGATGATAGAAGCAGAATATCCTTTATCTAAATATACAGAGCTTTTCTGTCAGTTCAATTGATAGTTGCCAACAGGAACACTTTTGAAAGGTACAGAAAAACTTTCCAATTATCTGACATTAATTTCTAATGTGGCTTGGGATATAAGAAAGTGTACTTATATTTAGTGTGAAGAAAAGAGCAGTTAAAATTGTTTAGGAAATGTTCTTCCCAACCACCATGTTACCGGACCACAGTAATTTATTTTTAAAAAAGTAGTTAAGAAATGATATTTGAATGTATTTGAAGATTTTTAGACTGGAAAGACTAAGAAGAATGCAGTTTTTCTAAAAAGGGAGCTAGTCCAAATAAGCAACCAATAAAATTGCAGTAGAACAATGATTCTTTTAATTCTAAGTATTTTTGCCCTTTAGAGTGTTTTTTTGAAAATCAAGGTATATATCACATAAAATTATTTTAACTTTTTTTTTACAAGAGTGATAGTTAGAAAGCAATGGCTGTGAGTCATTATTTGCTTTAATAAGTTGTATTTTATATTCCTGTTATACCTAGTAAGTTCCTTGTACACTGTACTTAGAGTCAGTGCTTCATATTTATTTCACAAATAATAATGAATTGCCAATTCGAGAGATCTGACATGAATCAACTCATGTGTTTAATTCTGCAGTTTTTGAATTTTTAAGAGCCTTAGTATACTTATTAAAGATTTATTTGTGGAAGTTATTTTAATCTTCATGGTTGTTTTTCTCTTAATCAATCTAAAAGATTCAAAGTAGTCATTTCATATAACAGAATTCCTTTCTAACTGATGAAACCTTGGGAAAACGAAGAGTAACCATTTAATCATATCTTTCGTCTATTCATAAACTCCTACAAGTCCGTGGAAGCCATCAGATAGATACCACTGGCTTAATTAACTGAATTCACTCACTTTGGAGAAGGTTCCAAAACTGAACAATCTGACACACTTTTAAACAATGGACAGAAGAGAACTCACAACTTCAAATGACCTAGGACTGTGCTTTCTAGAAAAGGGCTTTGGGACTGGGCATTTGTACTCGTAGCGGCATTATTGTTCCTCTTATGCAATATTTGAGTGAAATCGGTCATCAACCTGCTATCAACGTAGAAGACACTAGAGGGCAAGAGTGTCACACACAGAACTCTTTGCTGAGGACAGGCTCCAGTCCCACACTCAGAAGACAGATGCTAACTAAGGTGATGAATAACAGGACTTCCGATTGCTACAATGAACTTGTAATGGGTCGTTTAAGAATATTTTAAATTCCAGCATTTCCCAGCAAACGAAAAGTTAGAGGGTTAAATAAATATGCATACGTAAATACAATCACAGCCTGCCTAAAGAAACAATAACAAAAACCTTTCAAAATCATATTTACAAACCAAGAGTCAGTTACCTACGAGGCTATTGCTAGTAGTCTAAATAAACTTAATTCAAACCGGAACAGAGGGAAGCTTGGTTAAAAAGCAAGTATGAGTTCCGGGATTTCCAGATTGCAGGCAACACCACAATTGTTTCTCTGTGCTTAAGAGTGTACCATATTCTGGGATTAGCAAGTAACCCAAATCCTTCCCAGGCTGGTCACTGAAAAGAAAAAAAAAAATGATACCTCCCATTCTATTACCTCTGGAGGTTGCTCTCGGCGAACATGTTTCTGTTCCGGCTGACCCTCGACCTGCCGCAACTAGCTCTTCTAGACACAAGACAGGGGTGTCTGCGGCCAGTCTCGCGGCCCCTGTTGCAATCTGGTCTACAAAGAGGGGCCAACAGCCTGAAGCTCAGCCCTGTGGGTGGCTGCTGCGAACTGCGTTTCCCCTCCTTCCCCAGGAATTCGAACGTCCCTTACCCAAGCAGTAGCTGCTAGGGAGAAGGTGACTGCAGGAGGTGCCCAAAAGGAATAAAATGCCAGGAAAGGGGCGAGAGCAGCCAGAGCTTCTCAGTAGGATAGCTTCCTCCAGAAGTGCAAAGCCTCAGGCTGTGAGGGGATGCTGCTGCTGCTGTTGTCACCAGCTCCACTTAGAGTGCACTCCGGCACTGATCCTGGTCCCAAAGTCCCTCTTACTTTTATCTAGCAGTGAAGGATGCAGCACTCTCTCTTGCTCCCTCCCAGCCCCTCCCATCCTCTCACACACTCTTAGAGGCGGCAGGAGAGAGAGAGGCAGAGCAGGAGCGGAAGGCAGAACTCCTTCTTCAGCGCCGGCATCCTTTCTATTGGCTCACCTTGTATCCAATGAACTGCTCGTTCGGCTCCTTTCTCCCGGTCTAGAGTGCCAGAGATTTCCCGGTGCTCAGCTCGAGTTCCATTTCCTTCCGTTCTCTAGGGGTGAGGAGGGGCTATGTGGGCGTCTATCGCTGCTGCTGCTGCCACTGCTGCTGAGAGAGAAACGAGAGAGAGAGAGAGAGAGAGAGAGAGAGAGAGAGAGAGAGAGAGAGAGAGAGAGAGAGAGAGAAACAGAGAGAAGGAGACAGAGACAGAGACAGACAGAGACAGAGACAGACAGACATAAAGAGACAGAGAGTGACAGAGACGGAGAGAGACAGAGACACACAGAGAGAGGGAGAAACAGAGAGACAGACATAGATACAGAGACATAGAGAAAGACAGAGGGAGACAGAGAGACAGAGACAGAGATAGATAGAAAAACAGAGACACACCAAAGTCAGTAACACAACTGAGATGGAGACAAAAGCAGAAAGAGATCAAAACAAAGAGAATGAGGCAGAAAGATAGAGAAGGGAAAGGGTGGAAGAGGAGGAGAAATGAGGGAGACAAAGGAAGGGGGGGGGGGAAGAATGTAGCCCTACATGCTGAGATTATGCGTGCTCCTTCTATTTTAAAGCATTGTCTTTTCCTACCATGGTCAGCTCCATAATCTCTTGTTGATGGGATTGTAGAAGCCAGGCCCCTTTGTAATCCTTGTATTTTAGGCCCCTCTAGCCTTGGATAGACTCGAACAAGGATACTAGTTCCTCACTTGCCTAAGGGAAAGAAACATCATCTTCTTTATTATCCACTGTAACATGGAAATAGTTATTAAGCCTCTGGGGGAGACACAGCAAGCTTTGCTCTCATCTGTGACTCAGTCTTGATCATTTAACTAATTTTTCATTTATGGACACTGATTCATTTGTAGGACACAAACTCATTTTCTTCTAAACTGTTGGTTACAGCACATGTGGACATATTCTAGGGATTCATCTATGGAAAAGACAGTGCCTCAAAATCCAAGAGCTCTTAACTTTTGAAATCAATCACAAGTACTTGCAAGACGGCCCAGGTTCATAATTTTTACAACTAAGTAAACTAAGGTTGGTGGATTTCTTGAGCTTGTGAGTTCAGAGTTGTTCTAGAACTAAAGCTGATTGGGTATTCATACTGGCTGACGCCAATCTCATGAGTCCTTAAGAGTGGGAAACAACCAGGCTATCTAAAAGATGGGCCAACTGGCACAGACTGGGAATAGAGCAGGACCAAATTTCCACATTGAACAACAGAGGTACTGAGTTTGTGAATGGTTAACCTGGATGCAATAGAGAGATTCAGGTTAAAAAAAATGTATCAAAAATGATTCAATGAAAAGGCTAGCATCAAGAAAAATAAACTTTGCTTTCTTTTTCCAGTCAAAATATGTGATTTCTCTTGGGTTGCTTTCATTCTACAAAACTTTTGAGTTTGATTAGGAATCTCAGTTAAATACTGATTTTCCCATTTTGGCATAAGTAATAATGCTAGAGTGCCTTAGTGAACAATATGTTATGGAAATTAGGCAATGTTAAGGTATGCATCAATTGTTTCAGGCCATGTGATATTATATTACAAAATAGTGCATAGGGACATAGACTAGACCAATGATTTCAGCGGTGTGGGGAACTCCCAGATGAAGAAACTCCCCCTACAGATGAGGATCGATACCTTCTCTTCACATTGGAGTTTAAGAGTGCTTGCCTGAGACACTAAGAGGTTAAACCCTGGGGTCATAGTGCACCAGTGTGTGTCAGAAGTGGGACTTGATTATCCACCCTGTCTATTCCCCAATTTACTCTGTCTCAAAATACTAACTAATATTGTAATAACTTTCATAACCATTGCAGACTTGTAGAGTTCTTGGACCTGTGGCAGGTTGAGCAGCCAAAGAGGATACAATTAAATTGTCCTTTTATGAAATAAATTAAAGATAGAATTTGAAGATTGTAAGAATCCTAGAAATAATTTAATAGAATTCCCTCATTTTATAGAAGCAGAGAATGAGACTTGGAGGGGAGGTCAAGTGATTTTGCTTTTTCCCTCTCTTAAGAACCAAATGAACTTCCCAGTATTATTTATTCCAAAAAGACGGAGCTTTGAAATCCAGTGGCAGAAATTAAGTTCACTGTAATTCAAGAATATAGGAGCAAAACTGGGTGCTCCTAAGACTCGAAATGTTATATGTTATAAAGATAAGAACACAATTACCCCTTCTTCCTCCACTTGTATACATCCTTTTCCTTCTTCCCCTTTGTTTCACTCCTTGCAACTCTTTCCCCTTTCAATTTCCCTCTTTCCCTTCTTCCCTCTCTTCTCTCAAATCTCTCTCTCTCCCCATTTTGAAATAAATGTGTATACTTCGTGGTATACACATTGGTCCAGATCTCTGATTTTGTCTAAGTAGAAACTACTTCAACTAATTAAGAGCTCACTCATCCACAACCCAGTTTTGAAGCATTGTGTGAGGCACTGAGTCGTTAAGTGGTTTGTCCATGGTCACACAAGTCATATGTGGCCAGTATCTCAAACTCATAAATTATTAATCTTATGATAGCATACTTTCTGTTGTCTCAACAGGACTGGACTACCATCACTAATAGGTAGTTTCCCTCAATGGCTGACTGACAAACAGAATTCTCACAGGTAATATTCTATTGCTTGAATCCTGGACCTTTTAAAGGAAAAGCCCCAACATAGAGCTGCTATGTAAATTCTGAGCTTCCTATAGAAATTTTTAATCTTATCTCTCTTAGTTTCCAGAGGTTCCTTACTGGCCATGGGTTCTTACGTTGATTAAGTGATTATACCCTGCAAGCAGAAGTAGACCCTACTTATTTTCTTATGAGCCAATCCCACTGTTCATGCTCCCAGTGGTGCCACAAAATGTCTGAATCGCTGAGGCAAAAGCATTTCCCCTTCAGGAAACTGTTCCTGTCAAGGAAAGAGCCCAAGAGTTTAATCCTTATTGCAGCCCTCTTCAGTGAAAGGCGATGGCTTAGCATAGGCTTAAAAATCCCAAGTTTATGGTCACAGGAAAACAGATTTTTGGTTCTTGATTATGATGCATGCTGTATATATTTTATAATGTTAAAATGGTCAGCCACTTTATTCACCCAGACATTAATAAAATGCTTTTAAGTAACAACTAAAGATAGGGGGAAAATGAGGGCCTGTTTGATGTAGTGGTATAATAATTTATGCTTTCTACTACCATAACAAGTGATTTGCCTTTCTTGATAGCACTTGCCCTCTGATGTAATGCATCCTTGTAGAAGAAAGTGGTTATCCAAGATACTGATTATAAAAGAACCATGAAAAAAAAATCAATTTGTGGAGTGTCCTTCTTTTTCTTACTGTCTATGTTAAGGCAATAATATATCATTACTTCAGTGCATGTTTTAAAACACTCAATTGTTTATGCATGATACATTAGTGTTTTTTTTACCTGAAACTGCTGAACAAAGATAGAATAATTCTGTCAAAATGGATCCCAGTCACATAAAATGCTTAATATAAGGCTGATGCAGTCATACAATATTGTGTTAATGAATCATGGAAAATTTTCAAATTGAATAGCATAATGATTTAAGAAAAAACCGTGGACTGCTCAGGAGCTTCTAAATTGTCAAGGTTATCAACATCAAAAACAACAAAAATATTTTTCATAGAAACAGAAGATACTTTAATGTTCTGACTCTTCCTTTTTCATTGTTGTGTGCATTCCTTTCACGAACAGAAATATCAAATCCCTCCCCCCATTCTTTCGTTGATGCTTTTCTTAAATTGTTTTAGTAAGAATATATACGTATTACATATATGATATATATGCAATATATAATATACATGCAACATATATAATATAATATATTATATATATAATATATAGATAATAATATATAGATTATATATATATATATATATGTAACTCAGCTAGTGTCCAGCCTTTTCAGACACATCGAGGGTGTGTCTGATGATGAAACCCACACACGGGTCAAGTCTTTCCAACTTCTGAGACCCTTTGCATTTGCACTATACTGGTAGGGCTTTTTCAAAACCTAGTTGCAGAATATATTAGATTTTGAAATAAAATGTGCTGTGTTATTTCTAATATGAGCAACACTTTCCTCCCGAACTTGGCTATATATATGATCTGAGTGAGGGCTCAAAGTATCAAAAACTTAAAGGAGACACTTAGTCTAACCTCCTTGTTTTATAGATAAACCAAACCAACCAAACAAACAAACACACACACAAAAAAAAACCCAAGGTCCCTCAAGGTGAAGGGACTTATCCAAGGTCACAAGGATGGCAAGAATTTAAGCTTAGGTCCCCTGACTGAAAAACTGGTGTTCTTTCCATTGTAAGTATGTTCTTTTTATGGTCTCTACCCCACCTTGTGAGAGTCAGGATTGAGTGTGGAATTTGCAGTTTATCCTCAGCTTCTTTCTATTTTTTTTCTTCCAGCTCAGGGAAGGCTTCTGGATGTGTCACTGATGTCTGTTTTCTACCAATGACAATACTGTAGATCTCAGGATCTTTTCCTCAACCCAGGACAGAATAAATCTGGAATGCGTGTGGTCCATTGTCCCTTTCTTAAATATCTAACTTTCACAATAAAGGTTCTTTTTAATGTAATTTGGTAAAATTATATTTTAAAATATAAATTCTTATTGGTGTCTTGTTTTTACATCACCCACATGTCTCAATGTACCCCCTTTCTGATCTCCCTCACTGTAACGATACTGGGATTTGAAGATCTTCCA
>CM053583.1:160997335-161012722 GCA_028627135.1 Pseudochirops cupreus
TATATCTTCACTCCACGTTGTCCTCCATTTAGCTGTCAAAGTGACCTACCTGAAAAAATGGACTGACCAACTCCTTTGGCTCCCTAATACCTCTAGGATCAAATATAAAATCCAATGTTTGATTTTTAATGTCCTTAATAAGCTGGCCTCTTCTTATCTTTCCATTCTTCTTGTATCTTCCTCCCCTACAAGCAGTCTGAACTTTAGTCACACCGGCCACATTCCTGCTCTTCAAACACACTACTCCATCTGTTGAATCCAAACATTTTCACTGTACTACTGCCTGAAATTCTCTCCCTCCTTATCTCTGTCTCCTGGATTCCTTCAAATCTCAACTAAAATCCGACCTTGTATTTATTTATTATTTTAAACATTCATTTAAAATTTTTGAATACCAAATCCTCTCGCTTTTGCCAGTTCTTCTTCCACCCACTGAGAAGCTAAATAATATGAATTCCATTATACATGTGAAATCGTGCAAAACAAATATCCACATAAGAAATATTGCAAAAAAAAGCAAGAAAAAGTTTTTTTTAAATATGCTTCAATCTGTACTCTGAGTTCAGCAACTCTCTCTCTGAATATGGATAGCATTTACTCACCATGAACCTCTTGTAATTGTCATGGATTTATTCAGTGCCATACCAATCTAACTCCCAAAGAATTATTTTATAAAGCTAGAAAACGCAATAAGAAAATTCATCTGGAATGGGAAAAAAAGGCCAAGAAAATCAAGGGAATCAATGAAAAAGAAAATTAGAAGAAAGGTAGCCTAGCAGTACTGAATCTCAAACTGTATTACAAAGTGGTAATCATTAAAACAATTTGGTATTGGCTGAGAAATAGAGTGATGGATTAGTAAAACCAATTAGGTACAAAATACAGACCATAGTAATCTAGTATTTGATAAACCCAAAGATCCAAGGTTTTGGGGCAAGAGTTTACCATTTGATAAAAATTGCCCAGAAAACTATAAACAGTTTGGCAAGAACTACGCATAGACCAGCTTTTCACACTGTATACCAAAATAAAGTCAAAATGGACAAATTATTTAGATATAAATAGTGATATATAGTAAGTAAATTAGAGGAGCATGGAAAAATTTACATACCAGATTTCTGGATAAGAGAAGAGTTTGAAACCAAACAAGACATAGACAGGATCATGGGAAGTAAATTGGATAAATCTGATTACGTGAAATTAAAAAAAAAATTTAAAAACCCTTTTGTGCACACACACACACACACACACACACACACACACACACACACACACACACACACTAATGCAGCCAAAATCAGAAGAAAAAAAGGAAAACAAATGAACAGCAAATTTTTTCCGGCAAATTTCTTTAAAGGCCTCATTTCTCAAGTATATAGAGAACTGATCCAAATTCTTAAAAAACAAGGGCCATTCTCTAGTTGATAAATAGCCAAAGGATATGAACAGGCAGTTTTCAAAAAAAAAATCAAAGCTATAAAGTCATGAAAAAAAGCTCTAAATCACTTCTGCTTACAAAAATACAAATTAAAACAACTCTGTGGTAGCACCTCATGCCTACCAAATTAGCCAAAATAACAGAAAAGGAAAATGACAAAAGTTTGAGGGGATATAGGAAAATTGGAACATTAATGCAATTTTGGTGGAGTAGTGAAGTTTTTCAATTATTCTGGAAAAGAATTTGGAACTATGACCAAAGAGATGTAAAACTGTGCATACTCATTGGTTTAGCAGTACCACTACTATATCCCAAAGAGATCAAAGAAAAGAGAAAAGGACCCATTTGCATGAAAAACAAAGCAGTTCTTTTTTTGATGTAGCAAAGAACCGGGAATTGAGGGGATGCCCATCAACTGGGGATAGCTGAGCAAGTTGTGTGATAAAATACTATCATTTTGTAAGAAATGATGATCTTGATAGTTTCAGAAAAACCTGGGAAGATTTGTATGAACTGATGTAAAGTGAAGTGAGCAGAACCAGTAGAATACTGTATGCACTAACAGCAGCATTGTAAAGATGATCAACTGTGAAGGACCTAGGTATTTTCAGGAATACAATGATCTAAACAATTCCAAAGGATTCATGATGAAAAATGCCATCTGCCTCCAAAGAAAGAACTACTGAAGCCTGAATGTAGATTGAAGCATACTGTTCTTAAACTTTCTTTATTTTTCTTGTTTTACTTTTTCATCTGTTTTAAATTTTGCAATATAACTAACATGGACATATGTTTTACATGACTCCACATATGTAATTAATATCAAATTGCTTACCTTCTCAATAAGGGGGAAGGGATGGAAGGAGAGAGAAGTTGAAACTCAATTTTTTTTAAATGAATGTTAAATTTTAAATGTAATTGGGAAATATTTAATAAGATAAATCATATATATATATACATATATACACACATACATATACACACGTGTGTATGTGTGTATATATATATTTCAGAAAGAGAATTTTTGCGGATCATTTCCTTGATCAGAGTACTAAAGTCTTTAGCAGTTGATTGTCATTACCATATTGCTGTTACTGATACCTTGTACCATTTATAGGAAACCTTTCATGGTCCTCCTTAATCTTAGTGCCTTCCCTCTGAGCTTATCTCCAATTTATCCTGCATGTAACATGTTTATACATAGTTGTTTCCATGTTGTCTCCCTCATTAGACTGTGAGCTCTTTGAAGGAAGAGACTGATTTTTTTTCCCTCATCCTTTTTTATATACCCAGAGGTTAGCACCGTATCTGACAATATATTGTAGATGCTTAGTAAATGGTACAAATATTTTGTAACTACCTGTTTACTTGATGGAACTATGACTCTGTCAAACCATATTGGAATAAGCATATCTTTCATATTCTGTATTTATGTGTGTGTGTGTGTGTGTGTGTGTGTACACATACCTGCACACACAGATAGATAGGTAGATAGATAGATAGATGATAGATAGACAGATAGATAGATGGATAGAATATGTCTTTGTGTGTTTATGTAGATCTGTATACACTTATGTTTGCAGCATGGAATAGTGCATAGGGAGTTCTTGAAGCCAGGAGCACATAAGTTCACATCCTTCCTCTAACTTATACTGGCTGTGTGACCTCAGGTAAGTCACTTGATCTCTCAGTTTTCTTGTCACCTCTAAGATTACTAGTTTTAAATAAGGTAGAAAGTTTATTCATATGAAGGACCCTACATATGTAAGATTTCCTATAAAGATACATACACATATTGGCACATGTATATTTCCATATATACATATACATATATTTATATGTGTATGAATAACATTTACTTTAATTTTTAGTGGTTTAGTTTTTTTCTAAGTGCTCCTTTATCCAGATCTCTTTATATTGTACATATTGGTTTGTAGCATGGCCCAGGGATATAGGAAGGATCAGAAATTTAAAGCTTGGAACTATTATGGATGCCAGAAACCTTCTTATTTCACAGATGAGTGCTAGAGAAATGAAATCACTTCTTTAAGGTCTCACAGGCAACAAACATCAAAGGTATGATTTGAATCCCTCATCTCCCTAAACTTTTGTACTAGCTATCTTCCATCTCTCCCCATTTTCACTTGTTGAAATCCTGGTTTCCCTTAAAGACTCTATTCAAGCACTTCCTTTGACCTGAAGTTATTCTGGATCTTTACAGCTGCTAGTGAAATCTCTCCTAAATGACTTTGCATTAATTTTGAATATATTATGTATAGCTTATATGCACGTCTTCTCCTCAATTAGAATGTAAATTCCTTGAGGGTCAGAGACTGTTTCACTTGCTTTTGTATCTCCAGGCTTTAGCATAGTGCCTGACAAGTAATAGGTTCTTAACAAAAGTTTATTGATTAATTGAACTCATGTTTACTAGACTCCAGGTGAATATAGAGGAAAACAAAGGAAATCACCCAAGAACAAGAAGGCCTTGAAGCCATAGTACCTCTGATCCTGCGGTTCCACTTATTTCACTATCTGTATTTCTTTCCAAAAGGATCAGCTCTGGAACAATAATAGCGTCGGTCAGCCTAGAAAACATCTTCCCAGGATTTGCAATTCTCCCTGCACTTCTTGCTGGTAAGGAGAGAGAACCTGGTTTAGTCTTGACAGATGTAGCCTGAAGCAGCTGATCATTGACCTGCATAACTCAGCTGGCTGGGTCTCTTAGTGTGACAACAGCATCTTAGCCCTGTTAACATCTAACTAACATCTAATAAAAAAGAGCTAAAGCTCAAAACCTGAACAGCAATATATAATGACTTTTGCCAGGGCAGGAGGTTATTTCAGAGTAAACATAGTATATGGAATTGTCCATATACATTCTCACTTTGTCAACCTTTATCTGCAAAGTGCCTCTAAGGTAATTTTCCATTTTTTGTTTTATTTTCAGTTCTTTATTCTCAAAATATCCTTCTTCAATTTTGTAACTACTGTGAAGCCTTATGAGCTAATTGTAAGGCATGTTGTTAATTACATGCCTTGGGTGATGACTACTTGGCAGGAAAAGAATGTCTCTATCTCTGAATTTAACATAAACTATCAGAATAACTTTGCTTTTTCCTCTCCTTTTTAATCAAGGGATTCCCAAACCATCAGTTTATACCACATGTGATTTGAATCTAAAAAGTCACCTCTAGGATTCAAGCAGCTTCAAGAATCATTAAGGTGTTGCTTTGTAATAAGCTGCAAAATTAAAACATCGTTTAGAACTCAGACCCCATGCCATTGTGTATGGGTGGTTTGGTATGGGGCAGAGGTGGGCAATTTCTTTCACACAAAGGGACAACCCTTCAAAAAATAAGCTTCAAAACCAAACAAGAAATCATCCCCACTGACTGATCCTTTCCCATTAAATTGGATTTTGAAGTTTTAAGATGGGCAAAACAATAAATATTTAACAAGAAGGATGAAATTGAATTATTTATTTTAGTTCTTTTGAATGCCTTCCATTAAATTCCTATTACAATGACTCGATGTGTCAAAGAAGTGACTTGGGGTCTCAAGACAGGGCTAGTAGGTTACCGTTTCTGACAGGTACTTTCCAGTTAGAAGGGCTTCAACATGTCTCCAGAAAGTATCTGCGAACCAGCATAGCTATGGGCATCACCAGAAGATTAGCCATCAGGTGATATATGTTATATATGCACACATATATTACATACATACATACATACATAATGTGTTCACATGTGTATAGCTTAATTGTGTATACACACGTATGTATGTGTACACGTTGCTATACTAACTTTAAAAGATCATTTCCTACTAAGATGAAATAAGGCATAAAGGAGTTGTAGAAAAATTACACTGAAAGAATCATGGATCCTTGAATTTTTAAAGTAGAAGCCCCGAATATTAGTATCTTAGATTGAACTATGTTAGAGAGTGCGAATTAGAAAGCAGAAGGCAAGGAAAGTTAAGATACTACAGGTACTATGTGCACATAAGGCATTGTGGTCTTCATGTTTAAAGGGTCTGTTTAATTAAATTGTTGGAAATATGCTATCTAGGAATATGAATTAAAATATTAAATTAATTTGGAAAGAAGAATTATATTTGTATGTATTGTATTTAATAAAAATATATAAAGGCCATAAGTTATAATAGAAAAAAAAATTTCAACCTGAGAATCTGATTGTTCCAAGGCTAGTAAAAATGTAAACATAGAATTAGTTACAGTGTACTGAAGATCCTGCTCATTCAATAAATTACCATTTAATGAAAACTCTTACTATGCTTGCAATTCACATCTAAAATAAAGTATTGAATTCAGATGAAAATAAATGTTATCTAAATGGGAAGTTGGCACAGGAGACAGAATGTTGGACCTGGAATAAAAAAGACATGAATTCAAATCTGATTGTAAATATTTTAAAGTATGTAATCCCGAGCAAGCTTTCCCAGCCTCAGTTTCTTCATTTGTAAAAAAAAAAAAATGGAAATAATAATAATAGCATTTATAACACAAAGTTGTGAGGATCAAGTGAAATAGAAAGTATATGTGCTAAAGCCTAAAGCACTTTTTACCATATAAATGATAGTTATTACAACTAATAAATCACAGTACCAGAGACCCAAAGGAACAGAATGCTACTTCTCTCCAAAGTATAATTCCAGTACTTTAAGTCCATAATGTTTTAATTTCCTCATTTTCATATTTCTAATTTTATAGAAACCCTCAAACATTACTTAGCTTTTGTTTGTTTTGCTGTTAAATATCTTGGTAGGTATTGTCTCTCCAAATAGACTATGAGTTCCACGAGACCGAGGACCTTATCTTACCTTGGGATGCTTAATAGCCGTATTTATCATAAATTAATATTTTTATCAGTTCTTTCCCTGAATCCTTCAACAAAGCTATTTCCTATTTTCATAATAATTATCCTTAAGACTACAATTTTAGATTTACCCATAGTGTTATGAATTCCATACAAATAACTTAATTTTCTTTTTGAGAAAGTGAGAGGTATTTGGTTAGCATAAATACTCTATTCTAGGATCACACAGGAACATATGCTTAGAGTTCTAAGGTACCTTAGAAGATAGTTTATCCGACTGCCTCGTTTTACACATGATGTAACTGAAGTTCGGTGAAGCTGAAGTTAAGTGACTTGTCCAGGGTCTCACAAAGAATAAGCAGTATCAGTGCTAGAGTTAGAAAATAAGGATTAAAAAAATCCAAACTACATAGCAACACTGGCAACTCTAAGAGAATTATCATTATTTCACACAGTTTTTAACAACTGATACAATGGATTATAGAAAAGTGTAGTCATTTGGATCTTACTATAAGGGAGAAAATGTTCATATTTAATAAACTAGAAGGAAAAGATTCACTTAAGAGAATGTATAGAAGAGATAAGTAAATGGAAAAAATAGGGAATGAACTTTTCATCAAGGAATTCTCAGAAACAATGAACATATAACTGGTCATTAAAAAGTTTTGGCTAAATTTTAACAAGCAAAAAATAGCTTATATTATTTTAGACAACTATTAAAGATAGCTAGAATTAGCACAGATATAAGGCATGAGTGGACATGTGATTTTAAGAACCATTAAACCATAGTTAGATTTTAAAAAAGGTATTATAAAAAATGACAACACTGTATTTTAAAATAATTATAAATTGCTTACCATAATCTATAACAAACAAAACAAGTGATTTTAGAGACAAATTTATAATATTGAGTGGCTAAATTAATAAGACAGTAGAAGAAAAAAAAAAAACAAGTAATTACTTCTCCTAAGACTTTAGAAAAGGTTCCTTTCCATTCTCTTCTCAGTTCGCTTCCATAGTACAGATCTCTGTTCATTCTGAAATTTCACTCTAGCCCTGAAACACACACTTTGGAAGTACAGCTTCTGCTCCTTAGGAGTGAGGCTTTATACCTAGGCTGTGTACCCATTTAGACTTTATTCTGGTATATGGTGTCAGATGGTCTATGCCTAGTTTTGACCATATAATTTTCTAGTTTTCCCAGCAGTTTTTGTCAATGAGTTCTTATCCCAGAAGTTTGGTTCTTTGGCTTTATCATTGCTATAATCATCTGAACTATCCTTTAAGTGCTTGCTGATTGACCAATAATGCAATATAATTCAAAAGAAAGTAGAGAAAAGTAATAAAGAAAAGAACAGAAAAAGAATACAGTATAGTTCAGAATACAGTAGAAAAAATCTGATATAAAAGAAAAATGCAATGACTAGAAAATAAAAATTTTAACAAATAATTTTACCCCAAAGCTATTATGTCTAAAAATATCAATAAAATTGATTAATCACTCACAAATTCAATCCAAAAAAAGAAAAATGCTAATCACTCAAACTGGAATTTTAAAAGAGTTGTAAAAGTAAGAGAAATCAAGAAAAAAAATCATCAAACATAAATTATAATGAATTTGAGAGCCAAAAGTACTATATACTATATCAAAATGATAACAAAATTAACAGAAAAGGATCTAGGCAACTTAAATCACCCAATTTCAGAGTAAAATATGATACTTTATCACTGGCAATAATAAAGCCTGACACATATAAGTGAAGTTTTCCAAATTTTTTAAAGAAGAAATCATTTGTATACTATGAAAACTATTTCTAAATATAGAGAAAGTTAAAGCTAAGGTTATTTTTGTGAAACCAAAATTGGCTTTAACTCTAAAGCTTGATAATCCAATATTAAAGAATTATAGTTTACTTTCCACAGCAACAGCAATAATAACAAACAGCATTAATATAGTACTTTAAGGTTAACAAAGCACCTTATTTTATTTTATTTTATTTTATTTTTTTATCTTATTTTATTTTATTTTATGTTATCCTTCCCCAAATCTTCCTGTGGTAGGTAATATTATTATTCCCATTTTAGAGATAAAGAAATTGAGGATGAAAGACATTAAGTGAGTTTCCCACTGTTACTTAGCTGATGCGGCAGGATCTGAAGCAATGTCTTCTTGTTTGAGACAAAATGACTCCACAAAATATTGGTGAAAACAATATATTTCAATCAGGCAAAAAGTACCTAGGGCTAGGCACTGTTTCAAGAGTTAAAGATGCAAAGACCATAAAATAGCACCAGTTCCTATCCTCAAGGAGTTTATCTTCTTTCATGTGTACATATTTAGACATATATACAAATCTATGCAAAATAAATACAAGGTAATTTTTTTTTCAGAAGAGAAGTGGGAAACATAAGCATCTGTTTCATGAGGGCATCAAGAAAGGATTCATGTAGAAAGAAACACTTGAGTTGAATTTTGAAGTAAATAAAACATTATAAGAGGTGTTGGTGAGAATGGAGTGCAATCTAGACAGAGGTGGTAGTGTGTGTAAACATAAAGATATGGGAGATAGAGATCATTTTGTGAGGAAAAAACTAGAAAGTCTGTTTGATTGGACCATGGAGTAGCTAGAGAGAAACAACGTATATTAAAACTGGTGAGGTACTGTTAGGGTTCTCTCTTAGAGTGCCCCAACCTACCAGCAGAGGCAACCGGTCTTCCACACAACTCAATGATGCTAGCGTTCCTTACAGGAGCAGAAGAGTCACAGCTCTGAGGTCTAAACAGAAAGTTTATTAAGGTCTTTCCATGGGGAAGCCTCCATGTCATATACTAAGGTAGGCAGGCTACCAAAGATGCCTCCCAGCCTTAGATCTTAAATAGACCCCAGATCCACCTACCACACGTGATAGAACCCAGCTGAACATAATTGTGAGAGGGGGAGTGTAATTACAAGGATATGAAGGCCCCAAGGTGTGGAGACACCAATCAGGAACAGAGGGCATCCCCACGCAAGAGAGTCCTGAGCAACGCAGTATCCCCTGGCAGGGGACAGTGCGATATGCCCTGACCTTCATGTGACCCAACTAATTCCCGGGCCTCAAACACTTCCCTGTGGCATGACACAACCGCTTGCAATGTGAACCTTACAAGGTACATTGGAGCCAAGCTATAAAGATTTTTAAATGCCTCACAGAAGAGTTCTTATTTGATTTTAGAGGTCAAAGGGAACCACAGGAATTTATTGAATAAGAGTTTCATGATCAGACCTACTCTTAGGAAAATCATTTTGGAAACCGTGCAAGAGAATGGATTATACAAGATAGGGATTTTAAATAGGGAGGTAATTGTTCAGTAAGGAAAAGGGGAGAGATGAGAAAGATGATATGGAGGGAGAAACAATAAGATACAACAACTGATTAGAAAAGAGAAGTAAGGTAAAGTGAAGAATTGAGAATGACTAAATGGTTACAAACCTGAATGACAAAGAGGATGGTGGCATCCATGAAATAAATGGAGATCCATCTACATAGAGATGAGTAAGTAAGCTCATAATTTAAAATATTTATCATAACCAAATACGATTTATACCAGGAATTCAAGGACATTAAAAAATAATGTCATCTCAAGAAAATGTTTTAAAACATTAATAGATACCGAAAATATTTTTAGTAAAATAAGTATCCAATTAGGTTGAAAAATTTAAAAAAAATAAACAGTTGTTGCCTCAATATAATGACAAAATCATTGCTCTAAATCAGGAACCAAGATTACATTTGATAAAGAAACATGTCCACTAAGAGTAAATTTAAAAGTTCTTTTTTTGACATAACATTATTTATGCCAAGAATTGTAGTGAGATATATATAGAAAAAGTAGAGAGAAGTTAGGAATCACAAAAGGACAAAAATGTTATTATTTCAGATAAAAGGTTTGTGAGAAAAAAAAAATCAATCTCAACAACATAAGAAATGAAAGAATCAATGAGTTCAACATGGTTGCTGGATACAAATACACCCACACAAATAATAATCGTAATTCATATAACTAGTAACAAAAATGAAAAACATATTCTTTTAAAAAAACTAATTTCAGATGGTAATTAAGTATCTATGAAATTATATTGACAGAAATAAAGGAAGAGCTGAATAATTAGAAGAAAATGAAATGTTCATAGATCAGTGAGATCAATATAAAGAGACAATAGTTCCTTAATTTTTATTTAGTGCAATACCAATAAAACACAAGTGATTTTATTTTTTTTAGAACTTTATATGCTTCTTATGGAGTATTTATGGGGAAAATGGGCAAGAATGTTAAGACTTAATAGAGTGTAGGAAAAAAATCCAACAAAATCAAATGAAGTTAGCATTTCTGAACTTTAAAATATGGCATGGCACCGACTTCACTAAAGATCTCTGATTCTGTATAAAGGTAGAAAATACAATTAAAACTGGTGGAATACATGAGAAATCCCGGAAATAAAATTTTAAAAACTACAAATCTTAACTTTTAAATAATACCATGAAAAAAACTGAGGAAGGACTAGGTAGTAGGTAGAGGAAACTGATTAGCAAAAGTGTCCCTCAAAATTATCTTTCTTTTAATGCTATAGCAAATTATTCCTACATCATAAAATGAATCATAAGAAAATGAAGATTGTAAGTAAAGAGGAGTACCATTTTAATACTATTGTGGTAATTTGATAAATTTTGAAATTAGAAATTCTTAAAAATAAAACAAAGCTTAAGTAGATAATGGGGATAAATTTTATTACATAAAATGAATTACTACATATATACATATATGTAAATATATAGACACACATGAATATATTTCAAAATAACTAAAATGGCATTAACTAATGCTACTATTTATACATACATTAGTGTATATGTATATATATATATTTATATGCATATGCTCATGAATTCATGAATTTCTGATGAAATTGCAAATTCATAGAATTGTTTTGAGGAAGAATTTGCAAATGCACATCAAAAAATTCTAATAGTCTTTGATTTAATAGCCACCTCATTTCAAATATACCAAATGCCACAGTAAAGTAAAAAAAAAAAAAGAAATGTTAAAAACATGCATAAAAATATTATTTGCACTTTTACAAAAGGAGAAACAATTCAGATGACCAACACTTGATGAATAATTGAATAAAATAAGGTATGCCACTATTACAAAATACTGCAATCATTAAAATAAAATATATAAGGAATAAAAATAAATATGAGAAGATAATATGAGAATTAATTGGAACAAAATAAAATAGAATGAAATAAAAAATGCTTATTAAAATTTACTATAAGCAAAGCACTTGTAATCCATATTAAAAAAGACAATTCTTGGCGGGGGCAGAGCCAAGATGGTGACATAGAAGCCATAAGGTTACCCAGCTCCCACGTAGCCAACTCAAATACCCATAAAATATGACTCTAAAAAAATTTTAGGGCTCCACAACTCACATAAATACAGAAAAACACATCTCGCGCCAAAGGCAGCTGGGCAGGAAGGGCTCATCTCAGCATGCTAGGAGCTGGAACCAGCCCAGCCTGAAACAAAGACTTGGCTCTGGCGTGGCCAGGATGAGCAGCAGTTGGAGCTCCAGGAGAGTGGATCAGTGGCAGCTGTGGCAGTTTCCAGAATTATCAAGCCATAAGAAATAAGGACAAAGTGAAAGGTCAGTGGAACTCAGCTAAATTTGGGGGAGAAAAGTGGTCGGGCCAAACTGCATCCAGGGCAAGGAAGCAGCAGAAGCTGCTGTCCTGCAGCCACCTCTACATGACTGCTTCAGAGCTCCCAGCCTGCAGGCTGCAGGAGGGCCAAGCCATCATTCAGAGGCTAAGTACTCTTGCGTCTAGCAGTGTGGATCCGGATTGTGATCTTGAGTGGGAGTCCTAGAGTGCATTTTTAGTGAGCCAAAGCTGGTGGGGGCAGCAAAAAAAACAACAGCCTCCAGCAGCTGGGAAAACCACAGCGATTTGGGACAGAACTTTCCCCTCTGGAAGCATAGTTCCACAGAACTAAAATGTCATTTAATTCACGGGCAACAACATGAACAGGCAAAGGAAGCAAAGTAAAAATGACAATCAAACTCTAGATTCCTCCTTGGGGCACAAGAAGGATCAAAACATGGAATAGGAGGAAGACAACACAGTCAGAATTCCCACCAAAAGCTTCCAAGAAACATGAAGACTGTCTATGGCCATAGATCAGCTTAAGAAGGATTTTGAAAACCAATAAGAGAAGTGGAGGAAAACTTGGGAAGAGAAATGGGAACGATGCAAGAAAATCATGAAAAGAGAGCCAACAACCTGACTGAAGAAAATAACACCTTAAAAACTAGACTAACTCAAATGGCAAAAGAGGCCCAAAAAGCCAATGAGGAGAAGAATGTCTTAAAAATCAAATTTGCCAGATTTAAAAAGAATCTCAAAAGCATTCTGAAGAGAATAATTCCTTCAGAATAAGAGTGCAGCAAATAGAAGCAAATGACTTTATGAGAAATCAAGATACTATTAAACAGATCTAAACAAATGAAAAAATAGAAGACAATGTGAAATATCTCCTTGAAAAAACCACTGACCTGGAAAACAGATCCAGGAAAGACAATTTAAAAATTATTGGACTACCTGAAGGCCATAATCAAAAAAAGAACGTAGAAAACATCCTTTAAGAAATTCTCAAGGAATATATTCCTGATATTTTAGAACCAGAGGGCAAAATAGAACTTGAAAGAATTCATCAATCACCTCTTGAAAAAGCTACCAAAAAGGAAACTCCTAGGAATGTTATAGCCAGGTTCCAGAGTCCCCAGATCAAAGAGAAAACATTACAAGCTGCCAAGAAGAAACAATTTGAATACTGTGGAAACACATGTAGGATATCCCAGAATCTAGCAGCTTCTACATTAAGGGATTGAAGGGCCTGGAATATGATATTCCAGAGATCAAGGGAGCTAGGATTAAAACCAAGAATCACCTACCCAGCAAAATTGAGTATAATGTTCCAGGGGAAAATATGGTCATTCAGAGAGGTGGAGGACTTTCAAACATTCTTGCTGAAAAAACCAGAACTGAAAAGAAAATTTGACACTCAAATACAAGAAGCATGAGAAGGCAAACATGGAAAAGAAATCATAAGGAATTTATCAAAGTTGAACTATTTACATGCCAACATGGAAAAATAATTATTGTAACTAACAAAACTTTTCTCAGTATGAGGATAGGTGAAGGGAATATAAATGTATATTTACATATACATATACATATATCCATATATGAGTGTTTATATATGCATATGAACACATATTTGAGTATGTGTATAGATGTGTACATAGAGGGCACAGGATCAATTGAATAGGAAGGAACGATATTTTAAAAGGTGAAATTATGAGGTGAGAGAGGATTAGAATGAGAGGAGACAAGGAGAGACAGAATGGGGTTAATCATCTCCTATAGAAGAGGCAAGGGATAATTGTTTCAATGAAGGGGAAGAACAGGAAGGCAAAAGGGAAAGGGTCAACCTTACTCTCACTGAATTTGGCTTAAGGTGGGAATGACATAAACTCTAAACTGGGTATCTTGCCACACAGGAGAGTAGGGGGGATGAGGATGAGAGGTGGGATGACAGAGGGGAGGGCAGGGTGGGAGGGAGGGTTGCTAGAGGCAGACATTTCTGTAAAGAGACAAGGACAGTGTAGAGAATAGAACAAGGTGGGGAGGGATAGGAAGGAGGGACATATAATCATTTTCTCACAATATGTCCACTGTGGAGATGTTCTGCGTAATTACACATACACAGACTGTATTGAATTGCCTGTCCTTCCAGGCGGGGTGAGTGACAAGGGAGGAAGGGAAAGAATCTAGAATTTAAAGTTGTATAATCAGATATTAAAATATATATATATATATATATATATATATATATATATACACATACATATATATGTGTGTATATATATATATATATATGTATATATATATATATATATATATAATTATTATTAACTACATGCAACTGGGAATTAACATATAGAGGCACTGGGGTAGGGAGACCCATCCTGCCCTATCGGAAAGTCAGAGGGGTGATGGGGGAGGACATAGGAGAGATCAGGTTGGGGGAGCGGCTATAAAGTGATATGGCTGTTTTGAGGTGGTGGGTAGGGGAAAGATGGGGAAAAAATATGTAACTCGAAATCTCGTGGAAATGAGTAATAAAAACAAGAAAATAAAGAAATTAATTTATTTTTTTAAAAAAGATAATTCCTGCTCTCAAAGAGTTCACTAGGGCAATCTTCATAGGAGTGATAAAACACATAAGGGAGGATCACTTTGGTCCAGCATTTCACTGGGATGGAGAGAAGGGTGATAGGGGAGTTAAGCTGACACATCCCAAACAACGGCAGATTTGGCTTAATCATAAATTGTGTTTCTTAGAATTTGAGGAGATTTGGGGAGAATGACAGGTTATATACAACATGACAAGGCAGTTGTCTATGAGTGTATTGTAGTATAGAAAAGAGGGAATGAAGTTAAATATAGCTGGAGGTTTCTTGAAATAATGATCTGGAAGATGTACCCACTAATTAGTAAACTGGAGACCCAGGGTAGAAATTCCCCTGGGCATGTTTTCTGAAACTGGCAGCAAGACTGTTGGTGAGGAGGTTATAGTTTGGACCCTGAATATTTCACCAGTATTATGTCTTCAAGGAGTTATTTCACATTGCCTTCTATTTTTTCATTTGATTGGATCTGTTTAATAGTATCTTGATTTCTCACAAAGTCATTTGCTTTCACTTGCTCCACTCTAATTCTGAAGGAATTATTCTCTTCAGAAAGCTTTTGAGATTCTTTTTCCATCTGGTAAATTTGACTTTTTAAGGCATTCTTCTCCTCATTGGCTTTTTGGGCCTCTTTTGCCATTTTAGTTAATCTATTTTTAAGGTGTTATTTTCTTAAGTCAGGTTGTTGACTCTCTTTTCATGATTTTCTTGCATCATTCTTATTTCTCTTCCCAATTTTTCCTCCACTTCTTTCATTTGGTTTTCAAAATCATTCTTAAGCTGATCTATGGCTTTTACGCAGTCTTCATGTTTCTTG
>CM053583.1:161012822-161037858 GCA_028627135.1 Pseudochirops cupreus
TGCTTCCTTTACCTGCTCATGTTGGCCAGTCAATGATTTTTTAGCTCTCTGGGACTCTTCTTCTGGAGGGGAAAGCTCTGTCCCAAATCGCTGGGTTTTTCCCAGCTGCCAGAGCTATTAGGGGGCTGTTGTTTTTTTTGCAGCCCCCACCAGCTTTGGCTCACTGAAAACCCACCCCAGGAATAGCACTCAAGACCACAATCCAGATCCAGGCCACTCAACGCAAGACCATTTGGCTTGTGAACAATTGCTGGGCCCCCCTATAGTCTGCAGCCCGGGAGCTCTGCAGCAGCCATGTGGAGGCAGCTGCAGGTCCACTGCTTCTGCTGCTTCCTTGCCCTGGAGGCAGTTTGGCCAGAAGGCTTTTCCCCCCCAAGTTAAGCTGACTTCCACTGACCTTTCCCTTAGTCCTTGTTTCTTATAGCATGATAATTCTGGAAACTGCCACAGCTGCCACTGATCCACTCTCCTGAAGCTCCAGCTGTGGCTCGTCCTGGCCGCTGCCCCCCCCCTCCCCCCGGGGGCCAATTTGTGGTTTCAAGCTGGGCTGGTAACTGCTCCCAGCGCTGATATGATCCCTTCGAGCTGAGCTGCCTTCACTGGGAGGTGTATTTGTGTGAGTTTTAGAGCCCTAAAATTTGTTTAGAGTCATATTTTATGGGTATTTGAGGTGGCTGTGTGGGAGCTGCAGTACCTCGCTGCTCCTATGCCACCATCTTGGCTGTTTTTCCAGTATTATGTCCTTAAGCAAGTTACTAACCAGACTGAGCAAGTCAAATAGACATCATTATTGCTACGTATTAGGATCTTTCAGTCTCCCTTCTTCCAAAGCCTCTTCTCCAGAAGAGTATATATGCTGACTCTGAAAATATGAAAGGGAAAAATGTTCAAAATCAAAGATGAATAGAGTAATTAAACATATACAGAGGGAATAACTGCAAAGTTGTTATGGCCCTTTCACATACAGAAATTCATTTTAAAACATTAATATTTATAAATGTGGATTCAATTTTGATTGATCTTCAGTATTTAATGTTCTTTAATAATAAAGAAAAAATATGATTAACATTGTTTTAAAACAAAAATAATACGGTTTAACAAGTAATGAATTTCGTGTCAAACCAGAGTTTAACCTGTAACTTGCCAACGAGTCTGTATACTTGGGTACATTTCATAATGTCTCTAGCACTCAACTTCCTCACTGGCAAAATAAGGGATCAATGTATATTAGAAGAAATTTATTCACCTCTAAATATGATCATCTGTACTTTAAAAATAGACAGAAGAATCTAGGAGCACAGTTGCAGGTAAAGAACATTCTCTTTGGAGGAAGAATGGGTCTAATCCTAATTTCACCCTTTACTGACTATGTGACCATTGGCAAGTCACTCAGGTATCTTGTCTCCATTTTCCTTATCTGGAAAATAAGGGGATTACCTATAGCATCCCTTGTGGTTCTATCTATGTTGCTATAATTTTAACCTACCACATGTCTACTCCCCCCCAAAAAAGCATATATTGACTTCATATAGGGTTTGGGGATGGCAGCATAGAATTGCAGAATACAATTTCTGTAGGGAAAAGGCATTGGTTCATATGCCACTTAACTAACTCTATGACCTCAAGCAAGTTACTTAACCTCCCTGGGCCTAAGTGATTTCATCTATAAAATGGAGTTAGACTTAAATGGCTTCTGACATTCCTTCTAGCTTATATCTATGCTTCTATGACTGTGATTTAATTCATGAGTCAAAAGACTTAGGAAGAAGGGATAAAATATGAAAAAGTGGCAGCCCTAATTACAGAGTTCTACTAAAGCCTCATGCTTCCTGAGCTAAAGTTTTCTCAGAAGGCTTGAATGATTTGTTATTAGTTGAATTTTAGTGGAAGCTGAAACAGCCAAAAGATCATCTTTCCTTAGAAAGAGGATACACTGTATGGGAAGCTGTGGGTAGTTTGTTGTAGGGGGGAAAATGATGGCATTCTACAGACAGTGAATTTTTATTAGGTTTCAGAATCCAATCAAAGTAAAAGCCTTGATTAACTCTGGAAGGCTTGATTAAATGTTCAAGAGGCACTTCAGAAGAATAGATTACCAAGTACAGGGTCTTGTCCTCCAAAGTGCACATGTAAGGCCTAACCAATAAGGCCTAACCAAACCACCAAAAAGTGAAGAGTGGCCTATTACAGAATCCTAAATTATTAACTGACCTGGAGATATGAGTAAATGTAATACTGTGAACATTATGAAAATAATATATAGGTAAAGAGGTGTCTAAGAAGTAAATCTTTACAACTATGAGAAAATCTTCAGATAAAAAAAGAAAATCTCCTAGTGACACAAATAAAGTCAGATCTAACTAATTGGAAAAACATCAATTGCTCGTAGCTGGGTCAAGCTAATATAATAAAAATGACAATTTTACCTAAATTAAATTACATATTTAGCGCCATACCAATCAATCTACCAAAACTTACTTTATAAAGCTAGAAAATCAGTAACAAAATTCATTTGGAGGAACCAAAGGTCCAGAATATCAAGGGAATTAATGAAAAGAAATAGCCATCTAGCCATACCAGATACTAATCTGTATTATAAAGCAGCAGTCATCAAAACTACTTGGTACTGACTGAGAAATAGAGTAGTGGATCAATGGAATAGATTGGGTACATGAGACTCAGTAGTCAGTAACTATAGTAATCTACTGTTTGATAAACCCAAAGACCCCAGTTTGGGGGATAAGATAAGTTTTTGACAAGAACTACTAGGAAAATTGGAATATAGTATGGTAGAAACTGGGAATAGACCATTATCTAAAACCATATTCCAAAATTAAGTCTAACTGGGTGCATGATCTAGATATAATGGCTGATACTGTGACCAATCTGGGAAAGCAAGGAATAGTCTATCTGTTAGATTTCTGGAGAAGGAAAGACTTTATGATGAAACAAGAGTTAGAGAGCATTATAAAATGTAAAATCAATAATCTTGATTACATTAAATTGAAAAGTTTCTATGCAGATAAAGCCAATGTAACCAAGACTAAGAGGAAAGTGGGAAATTGGGAAAGAATTTTTACAACCAGTGTGTCTGATAAAGGCCTCATTTCTAAAATATACAGAGAATTGAGTCAAATCTATAAGAATACAAGTCATTCCCCAATTGATTAAAGGTCAAATGATATGAACAGGTAATTTTCAGAGGTAGAAATTAAAGATATCTATAAACACATTCAAAAATGCTCTAAATCACTATTGATTAGAGAAATGCAAATTAAAGCAACTCTGAGGTACCCAGTCAGATTGGCTAAGATGACAAAACAAGAAAATGACAAATGCTGGAGAGGATGTGGAAAAATTGGAACACTAATGTATTGTTGGTGGAGTTGTGAACTGATTCAACCATTCTGGAGAGAAATCTGGAACTATGCCTAAAGGGCTATATATAATTACATACCCTTTTACCCAGTAATACCACTTCTAGGGTTGTATCTCAAAGAGATCATAGAAGTGGGAGGAAAACCTGTATGTACAACAATATTTATTGCAGCTCTTTTTGTGGTGGCAAAGAATTGGAAATTAAGGGGATACCTCTCAATTAGGGAATGACTAAACAAGTTGTGGTATATGAATGTAATGGAATACTATTGTGCTATAAGAAATTAGGAGCAGATGAACTTCATATTTACCTGGAGAGACTTATACACCTGATGCTGAGTGAGGAGAACAGAACCAGGAATACTTTCTACACAATTACAGATACAACATATCTGGACGACCAACTTTGATAGACTGAACTCTTCTCAGAACTTCAAAAGACTCATGATGGAAGGAGTTGTCTACATTCAGAGAAAGAACAGAGCTTGAATGCAGACTAAAGCAAACTACCTTCTCTCTTTCTTTTTCTTGTTTGCTTTTGTTTTCTCTTTCCCATTGTTCATTCCTTGTGGCTACAATCCTTCTTTACAACCTGACTAATCTCTAATGTGAAAGTATTTGCAGATCCTATACCTGATTAGATGCTGCCATGGCGGGGGGGGGGGGGGGGGGAAGAGAGGGAGAGGGAGAAAATTTGAAACTCAAGGGATTGTGGAACTGAATCTTGTAAACTAAAAGTAAACAAACAAATTAATAAATATGAAAAAAGAAAATATCCTAGTAACAATGAATATAAGAATATCTGGGTGACCCAAAGATAAAAATTAGAATTATGAGTAAAATAAGAACTGTAGAGTAAAAAATCAGAAAGAGAAAAAATAGTTCAGAATGAAAAGTAGAGAATATGACTAAAGTAGCAAACGAAAATGGACAAAATAAAATTCAATGACTAAGTTTTAAGAAAAGAAATATTATAAAATAGAATAAATAGTATAGCTGTGCATAGTCGTTGCTGCCTATAACCTCCTGTAATCTAAGCTTCTAAGGAGGCTAAGGCTGGTCAATCTCCTAAACTCAGATCTGATCTGCAGTGGGCTATGCCAGTATGGGATCTGCACTGTTTTGGTATCAATATGGTGAGGCTCTGAGAGATGAAGTGGAGAGGGCATCAAGTTTCTAAAGAAGAATAAAGCAACCAGGTTAGAAGTGCAGTAGGCAAGGCAAAGTCCCAGTCCCAATCAGTGGGATTGGGCCTATGAGAAGCCACAGCTTGGATCTGGTACAAATTTTAATTGATGTGACCTCTGAGATTTTCTAGAAGTTCAGAAATAATGATGTTAAACTTTGCCCCTACTGTGTGATACATTATACACACCCACACCCACTTACATACATACATATATACAAATACATATATGTATATGTATATATATATATACATAATATTTAACATACATAGCACCATAAGATCATAGATTTGCACTAGTCCATCCAGTCCCATTTTATGGCTGAAGAAACTGAGGCCCAGAGAGCTTAGATGACTTGTCTGAGGTCACACAGTAAATGTAAGTAAGTGGCAGCGCTAGAATTTGAAACAAATTATTCTGATTCCTAAACCTGTATTCCTTCCCTTACAGCATTATGTATATTTGTATAAAGATCTATCAACATGTAAAGCATACATCTTTATATGTGTAAATACATACAAGTTTATACATATTGTATTACACATATCATATCACAAATTGTGATTTGGGAACAAATCTGTTATTTTATTAGGATTAGAAATCACTATGTGAAAACTCCTTCTACCGATTGAGGTTGGTATTTGATTTACAACTTATAATCTTAGAGAACTTCAGGGGCACTGAATCATTAAATAAATTTCCCAGATAACAAAGCAATAGTAGAAGTGATACTTGAAACCAAGTTTTCTGATTCCTTGGCAAGCTCTTCAAAATACCTTCAGTTACGATAACAACTCTGCTTCACTTAAATCCAATTCTCATTCAGGTAAAGACATCACCTGTAATATAATGAGTCCTCTTCAAAAACAAAGGATGTACGATATTGTGATGAAATAGATAGGCTTTGCCAATGATATTCAGTAACAGACCAGATCTCAACCATGCCACAATTGGCTAAAAGATGAAAAGAATATAAGATATTGTAATATTTTATCAGTGTCTGTTGTCTAGATTTCAACATGCAGTTGAATAGACATAAATAGTATTTGTCCAATAGTATATAATATCTAGGATGAAAACTACTGATGGTCAATGATCAGCAAAGGAGGAAGAGAAAGGACTGGATTACTTCCAGGAAATTACGAAGTCATTTTACTGACCTCAAACTGCCTTTTACACCAAAGAACGTTATTTCCCTTTTTAATTTTTAATTTTCATTTTCCATTACAAATTCTCTCCCCTCCCCCACTTATTGAGAAGGAAAGAAATATGGTATCCATTATACAAATGAAGTCATGCAAAATATATTTCTACATTATCCATGGTGAGAAAAAATGCAAAAATAAATAAAGAAAATTGCTTCAATCTACACTCAGAGTACATCAGGTTTCTCTCTGGAGGGGAAGAACATTTTTCATCATAAGTCCCTTGGAATCAAAAGACTGATATTTTCAATAAAAATTTTTTACTGATATTGCCTTATGTCATTGAGCCTTATTGTCATTCAGGCATTTTCAGTTGTGTCCAGCTTACTGTGACCCCATTTGGGGTTTTCTTAGCAGAGATATTACAGTGACTTATAATTTCTTTCTCTAGCTCTTTTTGCAGATAAGTAAACTGAGGCAAACAGAGTTAAGTGACATGTCCAGGGCCACACAACTATTAAGTGACAACTAGTAAATAAGTGAGTGAGTGAGTAGTAAGTGAGGCCAGATTTGAACTCAGGGAGATGAGTCTTCTTGACTCCAGACTCTTCACTCTATTCATTATGTCACCTAACTATCCAACATATAAGAAAGGAGAAACTTTGAAGAACTGAAGAAAAAGATACGAAAAAATAAAGTTTGATATAATGAGGATGGGTTAAAGGAGCTCTCCATCAGTACCGTCATGATTTAGGGAGAAAGTGAACAAGGTCTCTAGAACATGGGGTATATTCCTTTGTGATAAATTTTTGGGAAGTGGTGGACAAGAGTTGTTCAGTATGAGAAGTCATGAATAGGTTGCATCATTAGAGGAAACTCCTAAATTGATGAGATAAAAAAATTGAGCACATGAACACGTCATATATGTCAAATATTAACTTAAAAGATGGATCTTTTACAAATATTCACTGATATTTCTGTTATCTGAAAAATATAACTGTGATCCTTAATTTCTTTTCTTAATTATCCTATTGTGGGATATGGTCCAGGGAAAAATAACACAGTTTATGCATTCAGAAGACTTCCCTTCTGCGACCTACCACACTACACTAAACCTCCCCAAGTCTTGGTTTTCTTATATGAACAATGAAGAGAGTAAATTAGACAAAGCCCTTTCCAGGTGTAGACCTGTGATGCTATACCCTATCAATGATATCTCATGATATATGACCACCTTAGTGAGCTAGACTTTTAGACTAATTTAAATGTCACTAAATTCTTAATGACTTTAAGGTCTCAATAATAAATTTATCTGCTTTAAGGTCTTACAAAAAAAGAAATGTCTAGACCTAAGTTGCTGGCTTGGAACAAAATAGTGCATGATGAAAAAGACAAAGCTGCTTAAACCATTATCTCCATGAATGCTATGCCAAGAGAAATCCCCTTCTCATCCTACAGTGCTAACATATAGTGAGCTTTTATTCCAATGAGGTTTTTGTGCCAGAGTTGAAGCTCCAAATGAAACTGTGATGATTGAAGAACCCTTGAAAATGAATTTTCCAGCCTGAAGAGAATGATAAAATGAAATTATTAAATAAGGCATTAAAGGTGAATGTGGAATTAAAAAGCATAGGTGTCAGTGAATTTTCACTTCCCCACAATGAAAGATTAATACTCTCCAGAACCTCTACAAAGACAGTTGATTGCACTAAAATGCCAGAAATTACCTCTCTGTGACATCTTTTCTTGATTTTGTTGTGGGGCAGATCTTAACATCATGTTAACTCGTAGAAGCAGATAAGTGGATGAATGTAGAATCTTGAACCCAGGACTCAAGAAAAATATATGTTGTCCCTGTGCAAAGCTTTAGAAACTGATGGATAAGAGAGTTTGAGAGAATTTTATTAAAAGTATGGAAAGAGCTGATATTTGAAATTCAATTTGAATTTAATAGCTCTCAACAGGACTATCCCTGGTTAAGTTCAGCGTCTAGGATAAAGCATCCTGTCTGATGTGCTTTTCTCCAAAACACCATTTTTAAACAGTAGAAAGTGAGTTACGATGAACAGCAAGAATAACCTGGAAGGGGAAAAAACCCAACCAGCAATACTATGTAGCCTGATAATGACATGTGAAAGGGGGAAATCTCCCTTCCCAATTAATGAAGGTGAATGGGGCTGATTCAAAAATGGTACCTAGCAGAATACCTGGTACCAAGTGGGTCCTTAATAAATGTTTGCTGGCTGATTGGTCCTATGAGTATGTGAAGGTCCATTTTAAGCATCAGTAGCAGCTCTGTCTTCTACCCATAAGCATAAGGCATTCCTCAACACATGGGACGCAGGGTAATTTTACTGATCCAATTTATCTAAGGGTGATTCTGGTTATAGGCTCCCAATTGATATTTTTTATGAAACCTGAAACTAACTACTCTTTCTCTTTCTGTAATGGTTATGGGATTTGGAGATCTTCCATGCCCCTTTAACTTGCTGACATAGCAGGAAGGGGTGGAGCAAGAGAAAGCTGGAGCCAAGCTAGAGTCTGTTTGGTGGGGACTGGAAGCAGAGGCAGTGGCTGCAAGAACTCCTTTTGTTAAGCCAGCCAGAATCTCTGCTAAGGACTCCTGCTGAGGACTGCCAGGGACGGGAACTGCAGGGGCAGGGGGGGGAGGGGTGTGAGCCAGAGCAAGCTGCCTGGATGCTGAGCTGTTGCCATGAGTGAGGAAAGGAGGATTTTTGCCTATGGTAGCCTGTCCTGTTTTGAAGGCTTGAGAATGTGGGTGTTTACTACATTAAATAGATGTGCCAATGTCATAACTACTGTGATGGCTTTGACTTTCTGGTTTTGGGACTCAGTTTGCTGGTATTTGAATAAATGTGCCAGTTATATTTCCCATGTAGACAGCCTGTTACATTTTGTGATCAATAACCATATCAGCATATTTATAGTCACTGTAGGCATTGTGGATATTGCATTGTTGGTACACTTTCTGTCTCTGTTTCTATGTTTCTGTCTCTCTAAGTCTCTGTATCTGTGTTCTCTCTTGATATGTTGATATACACTCACAGTATTTTGTATCTATTGTGATGTATGTATATATTGTATAAAATTCATTATATGTATTTATATATATGTATATATATTCATATATATATATATACATATATATATATAGCCTGTGTCTCCTCTCTCAAAATGTTATATATTATATATTACACATTTATATTATACATAATACATAATGTATAGCATGTTGTTTGTTATATATATGATATATAACATATGGAGAGAAAAGAGACAAAGACAAAAATATGGGTGTGTGTGTGTATGTGTGTGTGTGTGTGTGTGTGTGTGTGTATAATATCATTATATAACAGAATATGTAATGTTATTTTTCAGACATGTATGGGTTTGTTACCCCATTTGGGGTTTTCTTGGCAAATATATTGGAGTGGTTTGCTATTTCCTTCTTCAGCTTAGTTACAGATGAGGAAACTGAGGCAAACAGGGTTAAGTTAAATCCAGGTGCACATAGCCAGTTAGTGTCTGAGGCCATAATTGAACCCAGAAAGATGAGTCTTCCCAATGCCAGGACCCTGCACTACATTCACTGTGATATCTATCTAACTCCATATGTGTGTGTGTGTGTGTGTGTGCGTGTATGTGCGTATTATGTATATATGTGTGTATACACACTCACATGTATGTATATTGTATGTATATACATATACTCATACATGTGAGTGTATATGTGCATGTGCCTATATATATGTATGCATGTGTGTATGTGTGTATATGTATGTATATATGCATACACATATGTACATATGTGTGTGATTTAATATATCTATTATATGAATTATATGAATAAAAGTATCATACATATATAATTCATAATATATGTAGAACTATGATTCCATTAGTTTAATAAGGGACCTTCAATTAAAATCATAGATTTTATATTGAATTTCAGAGACTGATGTCGTCTTTTTCCTAGCAATTCTTTATCTTTCTTGCTTATATATCCAGTCTAGTATATTCTCTTTCCCACAATCTGCAATGCTACCAGATTGGTCTTCACCAGGGCTTTTCATCTCCTGTCTCCGTGTCTTTGCATTTGGTGTTCTCTACTCACGTTTACATCAAAGAATCTCTCTCTTCCTTCAACATGCAGTTTAAGTACAAAATTTGACCTTAAACCTATCCTACTTTTCCAGATTGTTCGTGTCCTCTTTGTATTTAGTAACCTTTTCTTGGTAGCTATTCTGTATTTAACAGCCTTGTTTCTTATGTTGTGTTCACCATCTTTATATTTATTCTGTATATATTTGTGAACGTGTTGTTCCCACTTACAGCATATGAGCTCCTCGAGAGTAGATATTGCTTTGTTTGTACTTGTACTCATGACATAGCATAGTTTAAGGTATATGGTAGGCTCTTAATGAATGCTTGTTGATTGATTAGAAAATAGAAATTATAAACAAAAACTAAACAAATTGTTTGGGGTAATTTAAAATAAGATAACTTCAATTTCCTCATATGTGAAATTTAGGATAAGAGGAAATGATTCCTAAGTTCTCTGATCCTATTTGTCATTACTGATATTGAAAAAAAAAACATCGAGGGGAAATGGAGCTCAACAAGAATTTTCTCTAGATGAAATAGGAAAAAAAATACCTTTAACAGAATTGGAAATATCTTTAATCCTGGAGAACGGATGATAAAACATGTGGTCCCTCATCATGAAAGACATGTGAATACAGTGAAGTAGGTGGGTATGTTGATTTGTTTTGCCTATTTTTCTTTGTTAATAGAGAATGTGTTTGTGTGTGTGTGTCTGTGTGTGTGTGTGTGTTTACATGCTAAGAGGGAAGGATAATTGGGAAGTGCCTTTTTAAAAAAAAATCAATAATACATTTTAAAACAGAGAATCCTGGTGATTTTCTGAAAAAATACACACAATAATCCAACGACAGGATTGTGTTAATGTTTCCGATGTCTTCTTAAGAGGATAATTATGCTACACACTCTCCTTATTCAAGTAAGTTGCTTGTAATTACATTTCATCTTATTCTAAGTCTTCTCATAATTGCCTTGAAATAGATCTCATAGAATCATTTAGGGCAAACGACAACACGAAAAAATAGTGAACAACAAAATAATTTCTGTAATTGGTCATAATTTATGAGGAATTAAAAGGCATAGGTGTCAACGAATCTTCACTTCCCCATTCATAATTTACGTATAACAACAGCTAAGAGAGTGTCATTAATTAACACATAACTTTCTGATACGAGATGGCAAAAGGGGGATCATGATGGTATAGAATTTTTACTATGCAGGCAATGATGATTTCGATTTGGTATTTTTATATATG
The DNA here is from genome assembly GCA_028627135.1 of Pseudochirops cupreus. Lineage (NCBI taxonomy): Eukaryota > Metazoa > Chordata > Mammalia > Diprotodontia > Pseudocheiridae > Pseudochirops > Pseudochirops cupreus. The sequence continues at coordinate 161,023,910 of CM053583.1, forward strand.
AAAAGAGAGTATTGAATATGTTATGTGAAGAATAGCTAGAGATAGAACTATTTTATTACATTATGATTACTCAAGCATATTGCATGTTATCTCTAGGTGTTTCCTTTGAGTGAATTTTCCAGTTATGTTATCTTCAATTTTACAAACTCCATTAGCCATTTGGAACTTGTTCCTGATCATAGATTAGTAGAGGCGAATTCTATGCCTCTAGCACAGGAGTATTTTCTTTATCTAACTGCTATAATATTTCTTCTCTTTGACATAAATAATGTCCAAAGAACTCCAGTCCCAGACATTTATAGTACAAATATAACAAACACAAGATGATTTATGCACACTTGAATGTGTCCTATGTCTTATTAGATGAAGAAAAATTACTGTGTTCGGCAGGCAAACATTCCACCCCACCAAAAATCTGTCTTAGTAGATTTCCAGGGCTTGGTCGTATATATACCAAACAAATGAGTTTTAGTATTCTGTTACTTTTTTTCCACTCTTTGATCTCTGCTATGTGACAGAGTATCTCAGTGGCCCTGAAGGAATCCCGAGATGAATTGTATTGCCAGCAGAATGCTACACCTAGAGGACATACAACTTTCTGTATGTTATTCATTCACAAATGATTTCTAGGGGAATTTCCTACAGCATATGCCATTTTAAAGTGTTTTGCCTTTTCTCTTCCTTGTTTGCATTTCCCTATTCATGAGACCATGGATCCACACTTAGGAACTTCATGTTAAGTGGCTCCCTCGAAACAAGAATTCAAGGAAGACCTAAATTCAAATCCTGATTTAGAAACTTCCCAGCTTTCTGACCCTGGGCCAGTCTTTCAAGCTCCCTCAAGCCCTGTTCCCTTATCTATAAAATGGGAATTATGGTAGCATCTACTTCCCAGAATTATGAGGATAAAGTGGGATCATATTTGTAAAGTACTTTGCAAATTGTCAAGTGTTGTATAAATGTTAGCTATTATTGCTGTCATTAATATGTATTAATGTTTTTATTATATGGCAAGAAGCATTTATTAAGCACTTGCTATTTGCCAGTCACTCTGTTATGAAACTGGGAATGCAATGATTATGACAAAGAAAAATCTTAAAATGTAATGATGATTTTCACTGTAATAATAATTGCATATAACCTCAATGTAAGCAATTTTACATGGTAAGCTATATAGGCTTGTCAACATATAAGCACATATGGTATTACAGTTCATCAGTGCAACTGCTATTTTGTCAGCAAGTGTCAAAGTCATGATATTGTGAGAATGTGGAATTAAAAGAATGGCTACATAGTCTTCTTGGTGTTTGCCCTTTATCCTCAGGGGATAATTTTTATGTTGAGTCTCTTCCATGATCCTTTCAAGTCTAGGACTAAGGGTGCTTTTGATTCTCTTGTTTGATCTTATTGATCTAGTGAAAGGTCAAATGTGAAAGGAGACAGAGTTATTTGGAGAAAGAAAGGGCAATTTACTGTTCCAGAACTTTGTTAGCATGCTAGTAGGCAGCTGTAGCTTTTTTGGGAAAGAGTCATTCAGATCTGTAATTGCATTGAGGGAGGGGCCTCCTAGTATGGAAAAACCTTCCAGCAACACAGAGAAACAACATGTCTGAGGCTTAAAGAGTTGTAAAAAGATGTCTTGGGGGAAGAAGTGGGTGTGAATAAGTGACTTGCACATGGTCATCAGACAGTATTTGTCAGAGGCACATTTTAAACTCTGGTTTTCCTGAGTATAAAGCTCTCACTCATAAAAACATGTTGCTTTTTTTTTTTATAAAAAAAGAAAAATTCTCAGACAAAAACTAGTAAAAAAACAATGACATTTGAATTAATAATAGAATAACAAGAATGTTTAGCATCCAGGAACCAAAAGAAGGTGCTTACATTTGACATTTGATTTGCTTTCACAATCTGCACATCAATAATTGGACTATTATAAAGACGGTAGAAAGATTTGTAAAGCTTATTCTCCACTTATGCATGGAGAGGTTTTTTTTTTGTTGTTGTTGATTCTTTCTATTTCACGGAAACTTGGGAAGTTGTTTTTTTTGGAGTAGGAAGGAGGATTATGAAACTTGTCAGGCCATTAGTCCTCAAAAGTTTCCTGTGGTTTGGTTGTTCTCCTGTGCGTTGTTTTCAACTCATCCATTCCCCAAGGGTTGTTTTCAAATATCACCTCCATATTAAAAATGGAGAAATCAAGCAGCTTGTAGCAGCTCACAGAAAAAAACAAAGGCCAAAGGTAATATGCTACCTAAACCCTAGAGAACTGTTACACAGATAAGAAATTGAAGAATAAAAGAGGATTTTTTTGCCCTCAAATTATCATATCCCAGTGATACAAGTTACTGAATCATGGATATGGCTTTGTGGAACTGGATTACTCTTCTAAGGTGCAAATAGACACCCTAGCGCTGTCTATTTAAGTGTAAAACAAAACAACCAAAGAGATTGGAACAATGGAATCTTTTTCAACTTCTTTCCACTGTTTTACCAATTTATGTCAGCAGCAGGAAATATTTATTGGCTGCCTACTATGACACACTGCTGGGAAGAACGGGAATAGGAATTAGAGTCAAACAAATATTACCATTTGGTTACTGATTATTACTTTGTCTACAACTAACTGCAATAAAGAAGTCATATTTGGGTGCCGCCAAAATAGTCTTTATTTATGGACAATATCTTTTGGCACTTGTATACTGGGCAAATGTCAGGGTTTGTGATAAAACTTTCCCTCCTATTTTCTAATTTTATATTATAATTTCATGTAACACACCTTCTGTATAGTGATGTATTTCCAGAGCTCGGCTTGAATATTTCAAATGCAATTTAGCTGTCAGTCTGCCTTTCAAACATGTGGTTTATACCCGACTTTCTCAAGACTAGCCAACAAATACTCAGGCCTTTGTGCAGATTTTTTGTTGGTTATTCAGTCATTCAATCATTTCTGACTCTTCAAGACCCCCATGGACCATAGACACCAGGCCCTTCTATCCTCCACTATCTCTTGAAGCCTGTCAAAGAACATATTTGGTGTTTCCTTGACATTATCTGCCCATTTAATCCTCTGCCATCCCCTTTTCCTTCTGTTTTCAGTCTTTCCCAGCATCATAGTCTTTCCCAATGAATCTTGTCTTCTCGTTATATGGTCAAAGTATTTAAGCTTCAGATTCAGTATTTGTTCTTTTTTAGAAACAATTTATAGGCTAAAACTTAAATACACAATATGCTAAAACTTAAATACGTAACAGGAAAAGAAAAAAGCATTGCCATGTACATAGTAGAACATGAGAATTCAAAACATGCAACATTAAATTTCCATTTTAAGAAAGCCTACATAATTGATACTAAACATTGTGTTCTGAGTTGTCCATTTTTTCTTTGTTTCCTTGTAAATTGTCTTCTGTGCACTGTTTACTTTGTTCTTTCCCCCCCTTTCTCCCCTTTACCCCCCAAAGGGTTACAATGAAGCACAGATACACACATACAAATATATACACTCACATACCTACACACACACACATATATACTTAGATATCCATAATCATATGCATATATAGACATTCATTCATATGCATCTATGTAAGACCATACTGTACTTGTTTGTCATGTTTTTCTGAGGGTGAGTAACATCTTTCATAAGTCCAAGTCTTTCCATATTTTCCTAAGTGCACCAACTCATCATTTCCTACACCACAGCAATATTCCGACCTTATACTCTCTAGCTATTTTAAATAGTCTAAAATAACATTGATGAATATGGCTGACATATAGTATAGTTTCCATTTTTTCCCTTTTGATTAAATCCGTTTAACTTTAACTTTGTCTGAGATCATGATTACTACTCCTGCTTTTTTTTCTAATAAATTCTGCTCTTGATCTTTATGTTTGTGTGTATCTCTTATTTCCTATCCCTCCTGACTCCTCTCCTTTACTTCTACCCACTACCGTGCCAGAATTTTAGTAATAGAAGTAAACTCAGAGATCCTACTTTTCTTGCTGTATAGGTGTAGAAACATAGATGCAAAGAGCTCAGTTAGTAATATCATTAGTGGCAGAGTTGGATCAGGTTTCCTGATTCCTAGTCAGTATTCCTTTGACTACGTTACAATACTCATGAACTTTTGAATTTTTTTTTTATTACAGATTTAACAAGTATGAACACTTCCATATCCAAAGTGCAGGAAAAAAAAGGCTGTATATTATGTTGTCAGCTTCTATTATGTACATTTTAAAGCATAGATTAAATTTAACACAATAGTAGCAAAACTGCTCTACTTGCCTGTGCCCCTGTCTGAAATTTTTCCTGCTCCCTTCTATGTTCTTTTACTTTTTCATTTATGTTCCTTTATTTCATTTATTCATTTTTTTGCTTTTGTATCATTATCATTAGCCATCAATGCCTTCACCCAAATTTCCCCCTGTCAAACCTTCAAGTTGAATTAGCAACTATTTATTGTATACCTACTATGTGCCAGCCACTGTAGCAAAAACTGGGAACACAAAGAAAGCCAAAAACAGTCCCTCTTCTCAATGAGTTCAGAATTGAATGGAGAAGATGGGATGCAAATACTTGTGTAATAAGATATGTATGGCTTAACTTGGAAGTCACCTCAAAGTAAAGGCACTAGCATTAAGAAGTACTAGGTAAAGCTCCATGTAGAAAGTCAGATTTTAGCTGAGCCATCATCATAGCTAACATTTATATCACACTTATTACATGGCAGACACCGTGCTAAGTGCTTTATAATTATTAACTCATTTGATCCTCCTCACAACAACCCTGTGATTACAACAATAATCCTCGTTTTACAGATGAGGAACTTGAGGAAAACAGAGAGTAAGGGATTTGCCAAAGGTCACACAGCATGTAAATTTCTTAGGCCACATTTGAACTCAGGTCATTGGAGAGAGGAGGGAGAGTCTTCCAGTCATAAGGATAGCCAGTGAAAATGTACAGTCGGGAAATGGAGTATGTTTGAGAAAGATCAAGGACATCAATGTCACTGGATGGTAGCAGAGTAAAGATGGAAGGGAGCAAGAACACTGGAAAAGTTGGAAGGGTCATGAAGGGTCATGGAGGTGTTTAAAAACTAAACAGATTGATTCCTCCTTTCTAACAACAACAACTCCAACAAGAACAACAAAAGATTTGCTGCTCTACATTCAATCCAAACTCTTCATTTTTGTAGGATGGCACTTTGGTCATGTGGGCGTCCTCAATGACACCTTCCACTCTGCTTCTCTCTTTCACCATGTTGTCACATCTATTTCAATAACTACATTCCATTTTGAGATCAAATAGTACTTTTGCTTTCAAGTATTTTTTCCATAAGTCAAAACAAAAAACTTCCTTTAAAAGAACCTGCAAGAAATGAAATCTCCACTTGGTGGTTCTCATATTTTGCAAGAAATTTGATAATAATCTTCTAGTCTTCCTGCTTCAATTCTCATCCATCTTTAACCAGTGTCAAATTAATCTTCTGAAAATACGTTTTAATCATGTTACTCCAATATTGTCTCCTAACTGCTTAAAGGATCAAGTCCAAATTCCCAAGCCTAACATTCAAGACCCTCTGGAGTCTGGCTCCAACGAGTCTTTCCAACCACAGGACTGACTGCTCTCCTTAAAAATTTCTCTTTACTTTCTTGTCTTCTGAACATCTCGTAATTTTTCACCTTTGTACTCTTACTGCTTAGCATGGATGCCCTCCCTAGACTTCTAAACCCATCCAATGCTTTCATTCCCAGTTTATGTTCCATTCAGTTTTGAAAGTCTTCTCCAATCCCCCTCACTCTAAAAAAGCAATTTCTTCTTCCTGCACATCTTTAGCACTTATGGTTGGTACCATTCATTCCCTTAATATGTATTCATAACTACTAGATCATAAATTAATAGTTCGAAGGAACCTTGTAGTCCAAGTTCCTCTTTTCTGCTGTGTGGAAACTGAGGCCTAGAGGGTTTAAATGACTCTGCCCAAAATGCATCACTTTACAACTGGAAAGATCAGGCCCCAAACAGAGACCCTGAGATCTCAAATGTGGCTGATTTTCTGTGTGTTACTCTTCTGTTGCTGACATGAGTCCTTATTTCTAAAAAGTATCAATATTCTTTTCTATCTCACTAACATTTCCCAACATATTCCTCCCGTAACTTTCTCAAAAATCTCTGTCTTATAAGAAATAATTAAAAAATGGTCTAGCAAAACTAATTCTGTGCAGTGTTTCATACAACAGTAATCACCACTGAAAAAATAAAAGGACTGAACTTCCTAGCGCCCAGTTCCCCACCATGTCCAGCTGCCCTGGAGAGTCCCAGCCTCTGGCCTCCCAGGCTTAGCACCAAGACTCAGCCACCGCCAGTCGTCCCTCACCTCCACCCTGGGGCTGGGAAGAAGCAATGCTATGCTCCTTGGAAGCCTGGTGCTGCAGACGCCCAGCATCCACTGAGGCTCAGGAGGCCTGGGTGTGTTACTATCCCACTTTGTCTCCTTGGGCCTGAGTGGGAGATACGGGAGCAGCAGCAGTTCCACAGAAGCTGACTGGCTGATCACCATGCAGAGCCTCACTGACCACCTGGCCTCCTAGCTGGATAAGGTGCGTGCCTTGGAGGAGGCCAACACTGACCCAGAGCTCAAGATCCGGGATTGATACCAGAAGCGGGGCCCTGGACTGGCCCGAGACGGTAGTGCCTACCTGAAGACTATCTCGGACCTCCGAGATGAGATTCTTGGGGCCACCATCAAGAACTCAAAGATTGTTCCACAAACTGACAGTGCCTAGCTGGCTGTGGTTGACTTTCGCAGCAAGTTTGAGCCCGAGCAGACCCTGCATCTCAGTGTGGAGGCCGCCATCAGTAGCCTAAGCAGAGTGCTAGAGGAGATGTCCCAGGCCAGGGATGACCTGGAGATGCAGATAGAAGGCCTGAAAGAGATGCTGGCCCACCTCAACAAGAACCATGAAGAGGAAATAAATGCTCTGAGGGGCAGGTGGGTGACTAGGTTAGCAGGATCAGCATCCATGTGGAGGTGAGAAACCAGAATGAGGCCTTCTAAGGCGCATATGCAAAAGAGATTAAAATGAACACAAAATATTTCAAAGGCATGTGGTCAGAGTCCTGTCAGCTTGGCAAAAAGGAAGTGTGCCTTCTTAAAGGTGACATTTCAGTCAAACCCAGAAGGAAACTAGAGATATCTGAGTGATAGAAGGGAGTATGGAGAGCATTTTGGTTGGAATGTGTGTGTGTGGAGGGGGCAAAAAGGAGCAAACTGTGTGTAAACAGGAATTTATTTAATTTATTAGATAACCTTTTCTCTTTTTATTTTATGATATTTTATTTCCTGTTTCTGTATTTTATTTTGTTAGCTTATATTTATATTATATTATTACATTATATTATATTATATCATATCATATTAATTATTTTCCTGTTTTGGAACTTAGCCTAGCTTAAATGAGAGAAAGGCAGCTTCCACAACTTGCAATTTATGGGAGTCTTCAGCCAGCAAATTGAGAAAACTACCAGTATTTTCTTTCATTTACTGTTGGGGTTGAGCTTTTCCAGGTCAACAACATTGCTTTCTTTCGGATCTGACTTCAGTGCTAGCCAGCATTGGGAATTTCTGAGTTTTATAATTTAGTTTGCTTTATCAAAAGGATATAGCAGTAATCCTTGGATTAGTACAAGCTATGTTACTATCTGATATATAAACACTTTTTCTGATGTACAATCAATGTTCTCATGGAAACATTTTGCTCTGCTTGGTTTAGTATCCTTGATATATACCATTTACACCACATTGAAACTGAAAATAATTCAAAAGCCTGGAAAGAATTAAATTCCAAAAAGCTTGCACTGATTTAAAAACAAACAAACACAAAAAAAACTGAATTGGCTTACCACTGATGGGACCAAAGAGCATGTCATTTTCGTCTCTCAGATCAGAGAAAGGTATTAACCTTAGATACAAGAAGAGATGATACTGAAGGAACTTTCATTTCACTGCAAATCGTTCTAGGCCCAGAGAATGGAGTAGACTTGTGACCTGGAAAACTATATGTCTTGGTGCCCTGAACAGACTGATCACATTTCATATCTGACATCATTTTGAGTTTTATATGTGAGAGTCATATTGCTTCCCTATTTCTAGAAAATCAATAGGCAGAACTAAGATTATCCCTTCAATGACTTCAATTTAACAAGTGACCATTAAGCCCTTATTTATATAAAATTTCTTCCATCAACCCATAAAAGAAATTCTCTTGCAGAAAGCAAATAAATGCCTAACATTTCCTCAATACATCTGCTGAACTTTGGTTCCATGAAAAGAGAGTATTATCATACACTGCTAAATGCACTTTGCCCTTAATTTTATATTTTAAAATCACTTGCATACTAGTTTGCTGACTTTCTAATGAAAAAAAGTTCAAGTGTAAGGTTGTGTTGTTGTTTTTGGATTCTTATTTAATAAGGTAGAAAATATACTATGGGAGTGGCTAAGTGGCACAGCGAATAAAGCACCAGCCCTGGAGTCAGGACAACTTAAGTTAAAATGCTGCCTCAGGCACTTAAAACAAAACTAGCTGTGTGACCTTGGGCTAGTCACTTAACCCCAATTGCTTACCTTCCCCTCTCCAAAAAAAATTACATTATAACCCTGAACAGTGAACCTAATTTAATGATGATGAGGGTTCAAAGAGCAATTGTAATTGTTCCTTTGGTTTCATCGTCTGGCACATCTAACTCTACTGGATTTTACTCACTCAAATTATGATGTCAGTAATGTCCCATATTGCTTGGTAGTGGAAAGGAAAATGATTTAGTATTGGAAACCCACTAAATTTCATTGATTCAATTCAATTATTAAAATTATTTTAATCTTACTTCATGATAGGAAGTTTATGGGGTTAGCAAGTCTAAGAATTAAGTTTCCATACCTCCAAAGTTTAAAAATTGTTCTTTCTAATTAGATAAAATATTCTTTGAGCATCAGAGAATCAACTGTAATTTCTCTGTGCTAAAATTTTCTCAAAAATATAAAAATCAATCAATCACCATATATTTGTTTAGCTTCTGCTGTGCATCTCATAATATGCTAAGAATAAAGGAAATTTTTAAAAAAGAAAATATAGTTCTTTCCCTCAAGAAGTTTACATTTGAATATGGGAGAAAAAACCTACATGTAAAATGATAAACAAATTAGCTGAGACAAAGTTAAATAATTTATTGACATACATACATACACCTTTAAAATTTTTGTAACTTTAAAATTTTATTATGTTTTTAATGTAGATATTTAATTCACATGATTTATCATTGAATTCACATGCTTCAGACATACATTCTTTAATTATTCAGCCATACATTGAATGAAATATTAAACATGGTTTTAATGAACAGTTGAGCTTTATATGTCTAGGCTGGACGGTTTTTTTATGTGGTTTAAATCATGCATGCTTCCAGGCCAATGAAACATGTATATCTCCATTTCTTAAATACATTTCTTACCCTTTCATGGCATGGGACATTGTGAATGATTGTGTTGCAGTAGTCCAGTTCCATTAAAGAATATCTATAATCCTCCCCCCTCCAAAAGGAAAAAAAATCTACTTCCTAATATACCAGTATACTGCCCAGCATTTATCATTCCCTCAATTGGAATAAGATATCCTAACCCAAGAGAAATGATAAATCCCCAAAACATTTTTGGTGGGGTGGATGTTTCCAATGTGATCTAAGTTCTCAGACCTTTCAGTTTACCTGAATTTCTGACAATTTTGGCGTCATTTTGAAAGAAAAATGAATTGCACCAATGAACTTGTCTTATTTTAATCTTCAGTATTCCTGTCTTTATCTTGTCTTACTTATGGCAAGTCCCTTTTACACTTCTCCTCCTCCACCTAACAATGATTAACACTCAAAAAAATAGTGTTCTTCCTTTTCTTCCAAATTCAGAAGTTCATACCATATGGTAAAGAAATCAATAACAACCCTTCCAGTTGCCAGATCCCCTTGCTTGCTAAATGAGAAATGAAAAATTTGTTTTATGGAATAGTTTATCAGTTCTTGGCATTTTTCATTTTCAACCTCGTTTTTCTTTATACTTCAGTGCAACTAATCCTTTTTTTAAATTGTGGGCTTGAATTGAAGTGAAGGGGCCAACTTGGCCCAAGTTCCAGGAAGCTGCGCCCCCACAAAAGGAACAGGAAGGACCTGGGGCCCCAATATGTTTGCAAAACAACAGGTGCAGGATGTTTATGCAAGTCTGTACCCTGTTGAAATAACATGTTTTTCTTCCCGTTGTGTTTGTGGTTTTTGCCTTTAAATACTCTGCCTACACTGCCTCTCGGGGCTGATCCCAGGGCTAAACTCCGGGATTGTCTCCGGCCAGCTAATAAATGCTCCTTAATTCGTTCAATTGGCTATCTCCGTTTCTTCCTATTTGGTGTCCATTTCACTTGGAAGTCCCACCAAGATAGGCCTTTGGCCTCTGGCCGGGATAGGTAAGGGCACGGTGCCCAGGAGGGCCACTTCCCTGACGGGTCGTGTGCGGACTAGGACCATCACCCCCCTGCCCGGCAACTGTTCTGAGAAACAAAAACCTTAGGAGGCTCTGTGGGTTATAGATGGGGTGGCCACCAGTCTATATTTCTGTTTTTTTTTTACCGGCCCGCTGTTTCCCCGGACTCCTGAGGTCCCCTAAATTGTTCTCAAAAAAAATTCATTTTGACCAGAGCATCTGATTTTTATTCTGTATCTGGTGAGTACTCTCTGTCGTGAGTGCACAGGGCAGGACGTGTGCAAACTCCTGTCCTCACTGCCTCACTCCAGGATGCTGGTCGCGGGTGCCTGTTATATTTATCCTCCCTCCTGAGATGTTTTCTGGGAAGGTTTGTGTCTGTGTCAGCTCTCTCCTGTTAGCTTTCTGTGTCTTGTTATTCTACTTTCTGTCTCTTTACTGTTTTCTTTATCCAGATTTCAACCATACCCCTTCCCCTTCATTGTACCTGGTCCTTGAGGATTTCTCCACCTTCCGGAGGCTTGCTGATTCCTCTGGCCTTGTCATGAATAAGGTTGTCCTTTCCCGTCTGTGCCAGGAAGATTGGCCAGCCCTGAACGTAGGTTGGCCTCTGGAAGGTTCCTTTAATCTCCTCCTTATCAGTAAGGTCCGGGAGATAGTGGTGGCACCTGGCGGACCCTCTGCTTAGATTCCTTACATCCTCACCTGGCTGGACTACGCCACCCTACACTGCCCCCCTCCCCCAGTCCAGGTCCAGGTGGTGGCAAAAGTCCAGCCCCCATTGAAATCCGATAAACCCCTTCCTCTGTATCCTGTCTTACCTTCTCCTGAGACTCAGGAAGAAATTCTGGAAACTCCCCTTTCCCCGTAAGCACCACCGCCACCATATCCACTCCATCCCTCGCCGTCAGTTCCCCCTCCCTTGGACCCCTTAAGTCCTTCCCATACTCGGGGAGGAACGCCTTACGGTCCAGACTCATCTGTCGTGTCTTTCTCGTCCAGTCCGACTCCATTATACCCTTTAAGACAAGCCCCAATGGTGGCAGAGCCTGGGCAGCCCCCCTTTATGGTATATGTTCCCTTCTCCACCAGTGACCTTTATAATTGGAAACAGCAAAATCCTCCCTTTTAGAAAAAGGCCCTAGGTCCTATTTCCCTACTAGAGACCGTATTCTATACACATCAATCCACATGTGTTGACTGTCAACAACTTCTTAGAGTGCTCTTTACCTCAGAGGAACGGGACCGCATTCTCATGGCAGCCCGAAAGGGCATACTTGGGCCAGATGGACACCCGTCTTCCGACCTGGTCAAGCTAGAACGTGTATTCCCAGACAAACACCCAGATTGGAATCCCAACACCGACCGAGGTAAGGAGGCTCTTGAAAATTATCGCCAGCTATTACTGGGGGGATTGAGGGCAGTGGCTAGGAAGCCTACCAACATGTCTAAGGTTAGTGAAGTTAAGCAAGGGAAGGATGAATCCCCTACAGCTTATCTAGAGAGGCTTTTGGAGGCCTACTGCACTTACACACCCATTGACCCTAAGGACCTCAATAACTGGCGGGCCATTGTTATAGATTTTGTTTCCAACTCTGCTCCAGACATTTGTAAGAAGCTCCAAAAATAAGAGGGATTCGAGGGTGAGGCATTGACCAAGCCGCTCGAAATTGCAAATAGGGTCTACAATAATCAGGAGGAACCTGCTGAAAAACAAACCAAATCAATGGCCCGAGCAGTGGTGGCAGCCCTGGCAGAGACCCCGCATCCTCATGTCCCAAGACAAGGGCCCTCATCGCGACAGATACGAAGAGCAGCTTTAGACAGGGATCAGTGTGCCTACTGTAAGCAGAAAGGCCATTGGAAATCTCAATGCCCACTGAAGGCCCAAAAGAAATCAAGAGACATATTGCCAGTTGACACAGATTAGGGGGGCCTGGGCTCCCAGACTGGACAGTCGTTGGACCCCCAGGAGTACAGGGTCACTCTTAAAATAGGGGGTCAACCGGTGTCCTTTCTTGTGGACTTGGGGGCTGCCGTCTTGGTCCTAAATAGGTCTCTAGGCCCCATCTCTAAAACCACCATACAGGTCCAGGGGGCTACGGGGAAACTGACCCAAGTGCCCGTCACCAGTGCCCGGACAGTACAACTGGATAAGGCCACGGGCACTCATTCCTTTCTCGTTATGCCTGACTGCCCGTATCCTCTGCTGGGGAGGGACCTGTTACATAAACTCCAGGCCACCATATCCTTTGAAGAACCCAAACCATCCGTGGGGTTACAATTTCCCTTGTTGGTGGTCTCCTGCTCCCTGTCGGAGGAGTCCAGACTCCTGACAGAACCAGAGGCCCCTCCCTCTCAAAGGCCTGTCCTCACCCAATTAAAAACTGAAGTTCCTGGTGTCTGGGCCGAAGATCATCCTTATGGGCTAGCTTCTCACCAACCCCCCATAGTTGTCTCCCTCCTCTCTACCGCAACCTCTGTTAGAATTCGGCAGTATCCCCTAAGCCGGGTGGCACTTCTGGGAATAAAACCCCACATTGACCAACTCTTAAAGGCGGGAATCCTCAGACTCTGTCAGAGCCCCTGGAATACGCCCCTCCTTCCGGTCAAGAAACCCAGGACTGGTGACTTCCGCCCTGTACAAGACCTCAGGGAGATTAATTCACGGGTTGAGACCCTGCACTCCACGGTTCCCAACCCCTACACTCTCTTATCTTCCCTGGGCCCTGACAAGCCCTGGTATACAGTTTTGGACCTGAAAGATGCCGCCTTCTCCATCCCTTTGGCTCCTATTAGCCAGCCCTTGTTTGCCTTCACTTGGACTGACCCCGATAGCAGATCCTCTTCCCAACTCATGTGGACCCGACTCCCTCAGTGGTTTAAGAATTCACCCACCCTGTTCGGGGCCTCCTTTGCCAGTGATCTCTTGCTGTACCGAGTTGAGAACTCAGATGTGACACTCCTTCAATATGTGGATGACCTCCTCCTGGCAGCTTCGTCTGAGGAACACTGTTTACAAGCCACCTGCCGGCTCCCCCAGCTCTTGCACCATGGTGGTTACCGAGTGTCGGGTAAGAAAGCTCAGCTCTGCTCCAGTTCTGTGACTTACCTTGGTTTTAGTCTATCTGATGGACAGCGTTTTCTCTCTCGGGCCCGAGTGGCCAACATACTGTCAATGCCGGTCCCTTCTACACACAGAAGCCTGCGTGAATTCCTGGGAATGGCCAGGTATTGTCGCCTTTGGATACTCAGTTTTGCCGAGATTGCCCGGCCACTCTACTCAGTTCTCTCAGGACCCACTACTGACTTTCGCTGGGGGCTTGACCAGCAGTCCGCCTTTGACTCTCTCAAAGCCGCCCTTGCTAGCTCCTCAGCCCTTGCCTTGTTATCCAAACCCTTTCACCTGTATGTGCATGAGGCAGC
>CM053583.1:161046267-161065787 GCA_028627135.1 Pseudochirops cupreus
AGCTAAGGGCTAAGCATTCTAACAGGGAAAAAAAAAGTCTCTTCTTCCAAGGAGTTCACAACCTCAATTCAAAGGCAGCATATAAAGCATAGTTCAGATGCAGAGTAGATGGGAAAATTCTGGAGTTTGAAGGGTCAATAGTACCTAGAATGAAAGGCCCCAGGCAATTCTTTGGTTGCATCTATTGATCACCCTGATTTCTATAGGGTATAAAAGTAAGGCACGCCATAATTCCCAGTGGTCCTCCATCTCATTAAAAAAAAAAGTGATGATGCCCATCTCTTCTAAACAATTTGAGCAGTAAAGCAGTCTGGATAGGTTGTGAGTAGCCTCCAGGGAGAAGGCAAAAAGAACACAAGTGAAGGAGGTGGCCCCCGGTGGTTACAAATTTTCCCCGACCTGACAAGCCAGGATACATTCCACAACTTTCAGGACACCAAAATCTTTACCATTCCCACAGCTATTGCTTTCTGTCTTCTGTTTGTGAAGTTGACTTTCTGAACCTAAGGGTATAATTTTACATTTATCCTATTAAATTTCACCTAACTAGATTCAGCCCAACATTTTGGCTTACTAAGATCATTTTAGATTCTGAATATCCAATATGTTAACTTCTTTCTCCCACCTTTATGTCATGGCATCTGAAAACTTAATGAGTTATTTTTTTTTTACTTCTGAGTAGATTGATAAAAATGTTAAGTAGCTTGGGAACAAGTTCTGACCTCAGATTGACCTATATTGAGTAAACTTACTCTTTTTTTTTTTCCCATGTCACAGATTGCTGAACACTTAGATTCAACTATCATGTCCCCCCTACATATTATTTTTCCTCAATCAATCAGTCAATCAACAAACATTGCAAAGCATCTTTTAGGGCTAAACAACGTATTAGAAACTGGAAATATAAATGCAAAAGTGAGACATTCTCTAACTTTTCTAAAATTCTAATGGGTAGATAAAATATGTTCACAGATGAGTAAATATATATACAACATAAACACAAAATGTTCTTTTGCAGTGTGTGTATGTGTGTGTGTGTGTGTGTGTGTGTGTTTGTGTGTGTGTGTTTTGGGGGACACAGAGGATGTCTACAAGTGGAGGAAATCAGAAAAGATCTCTTAAAGGAGTGAGTATTGAGCTGACTCTTGAGGGAAATGAGTTCCAAGGGGTAGAGGTTAAAGAGGGAGAACTTTCCAGAGTTCACATCAAATGAACATGGAGTTCATTCTGATCAAGTGCTTGGAGGATAGGAATAGAATATGAATGGGAAACAGTAAGTCAATTTGATGAGAACGGAGAAACCATGAGAAGGAATAATATAATATTAGTCTGAAAAGAACCTGGAAATGTATTGTAAAGGTGTTGAATGCTGAACAAAGAAGTTTATATTTCTTTTCTGAGAGGCAGTAGGGAATCATTGATGCATCTTGATTAGATGAGTGACATAGTCACACTTACACTTTAAGAATATCGGTTTACCAGCTACATGTGGGTTGGATAGGAGGGGAAGAAGCCAGGCAAAGACCTGATGAGGGCCTGAACTAAAATGATTATAGTTTGAATACAGATAATTACACGAGTGTGAGAGATGTTATAGAGGTAAACTCGAGGGAGTTGGACAGGATACACTCTAATATGTCATTCAGTCCTACAGAGTATTTGAGGATTTTATAATTGAACAGCTTTTTCAGAAGATTCCTGCTAGGCACCAGGACATGAGATGGACAGTTTTAACTCTTCCAGCAGAAGGAATCTATGTCCTCAGATGCCTTTGGAAGAATTCTTTTTTGTTTGTTTTTAATATTTTTGATTTTTATTAATTTAATTTTTGGATTTTTAGCATTCACTTCACAAGATTTTGTGTTCTGAATTTTCTCCTCATCTCTCTCCTCCTCACCCCAATTCTGATTACTTTTTCCTGCAATTTGCCCTCCCTTCTATCCCTGCCCCCTTCTCTTAACCCTTTCCCTATTTTACTGTAGGGCAAGATAGATTTCCATACCTCATTGCCTGTATCTATTATTTCCCAGTTGCACGTAAAAACAATTTTTAATATTCATTTAAAATACTTTTGATTTCCACATTTTCTCCCTTCCTACCTACCCTCATTGAGAAGACAAGCAATTCAATATAGGTCATACACATGTAGTCATGCAGAACACTTCCATAACAGCCATGTTGTGAAAGACTAACTATATTTCCCTTCATGCTTTCTTGCCCCTCATTTATTCTATACTCTCTTTTGACCTTGTCCTTCTTCAAAAGGGTTTATTTCTGATTACCCCCTCCTCTCATTTGCCCTCCCTTCTGTCATCTCCCACCTTTCTTATCTTCTTGCCCCCTACTTTCCTGTAAGGTAACATAGATTTTCATACTCTATTGAATGTGTATATTAGTCCCTCCTTGCTGAGTAGGTGATTCCTTTTTTTTTTTTTTTAGGTATTTCTCACATTTTATTTGCCACAGTGCAGGTTACCCACAGACTTTCCCTACTTTATTCTCTCCCCAAGCAGGAAAGTCAAACCTTTCCCATAGAGCCTGCCTTGGCAACCTGAGCACACTGGAACACCTGCTGCAGCTGAGTCAGGGCCTCGCATTGTTTTTTCAGATTGTTTCTCCAGGTCTTGGAGCAGAGATTCATATCCTTTAATTTCTGCTGTAATATGGTCCAGTGTCTTGCCCACAGTAGCTTGAGCCTCCCCAGTTCTGGTTTGACCAACACTGGAGCCAGAGGCTTAAACACCACATTGGATCCATCTGATAATGTTAACTTCTCTTTCACGATGTTATTTTCTGTAAGTTGTGCCTCCAGCTTCTGGCGACTAGACATAGATTTACTCAAACCCTTTTGGAGCTGTTGGTACTTCTCCAATTCCCCCTGAAACTTTTTCTGAATCACCTCCACCATGGAATGGAAAAGGGCCTGGGGATCACTGAGAGTAGGCATGGGAGAATATCACTCCACAGCCAGCAGCCTGGCACTACCTTCTACAAGACTCTGTGCCTCCTCCGGCCCTCCTTGGCCCCTACATGGCCCCTAACCCTCCAGACCTGAAGAAAGACCCTGAGGCACAGATAGCATTCCTGAACCTTCTTCTAGCACAGCTCATGATTCTTGATTTTAATCCTAGGTTCTTTGACCTCCTTAATATCATATTCCAAGTCCTCTTATGTCTTAATGTAGAAGCTGCTAAATCTTCTGTTATCCTGATTGTGTTTCCACAATATTTGAATTGTTTCTTTCTGGCTCCTTGCAATATTTTCTCCTTGACCTAGGCACTTTGGAATTTGGCTATAATATTCCTAGGAGTTTTCCTTTGGGGTCTCTTTCAGGAGGTGATCTGTGGATTCTTTCAAATTCTCTTTTCTCCTCTAGAATATCTAGAACAGGGCAGTTTTCTTTGACAATTTCTTGAAAGATGATGTCTAGGTCCCTTTTTTGATCACAGCTTTCAGGTAGTCCAATCATTTTAAAATTATCTCTCCTGGATCTATTTTCCAGGTCAGACGTTTTTCCAATGAGATATTTCACATTGTCATCTATTTTTTTCATCCTTTTGCTTTTGTTTTATAATTTCTTGATTACTCATAGAGTCATTAGCTCCATTCTCCTTTATTTTTTGGAGGAGGGAAGGCAGGTCAATTGGGGTTAAGTGACTTGCCCAAGATCACGTGGCTTGTAAGTATTAAGTGTCTGAGGCCAGATTTAAACTCAGGTCCTCCTGACTCCAGGACCAATACTCTATTCACTGCACCACCTAGCCACCCCTCCATTCTACTTTCTAAGGAATTATTTTCTTCAGTGAGCTTTTGGACCTCCTTTTCCATTTAGCCACTTCTGATTTTTAGACATACTTCTCATTAATTTTTGGACCTCCTTTTCCATTTAGCCACTTCTGATTTTTAGACATACTTCTCATTAACTTTTGGACCTCCTTTTCCATTTAGCCACTTCTGATTTTTAGACATACTTCTCATTAACTTTTGGACCTCCTTTTCCATTTAGCCACTTCTGATTTTTAGACATACTTCTCACTAATTTTTGGACCTCCTTTTCCATTTAGCCACTTCTGATTTTTAGACATACTTCTCATTAACTTTTGGACCTCCTTTTCCATTTAGCCACTTCTGATTATTAGACATACTTTTCATTAACTTTTGGACCTCTTTTTCTATTTGGGTCTATTTTTTTTTAGTTGTTATTTTCTTCAGTAATTTTTTTGTCTCCTTTAGCAAACTATTGACTCATTTTTCATGCTTTTCTTGCATCACTCTCATTTCTCTTCCCAATATTTTCTCTACTTATCTTACTTGATTTTCAAAATACTTTTTGAGCTCTTCAATGGCCGGTGACCAAATCATACTTTTCTTGGAGACTTTGACTTTGTTAGCTTCTTCTGCTTGTATGTTTTGATCTTCCTTTTCACCAAAGTAAGATTCTATAGTCTTATTTTCCCCACTGTTTAGTCATTTTTCCAACCAATTAGTTAACTTTTTAGTTCTTTGTTAAGGTAGGTTTCTGCTTCTAACATCCCAAGATTTAGGGGTTTTATGCCCCTGTTTTCAGAGATATTTCTAGGGACCTGTAAATTTTAAGTTCTTCCAGGGTTGTATGATCAAAGAAGAGGTGTTTACTCCTCTCCTGGCTTGTGTTCTTGTCTATGAGTGACCACAAGCACTCTTCTCTGCCTTGGAACTGTGAAGAGGATTCCCTCTCCATTGCTTCCATAAGCTCTACCATGCCAGTGCTCCTCCTCATCCCAGGATCACCACCCAGGACTACAGTCCATATCCAAGAAGGGAAAAGCAAGAGAATCCTGCCTCAGAGCCAGCAAAGAGATACCTGCAATCCCCCTCTGATCATTTGCTTAATCCCCCCATCACAATGTGGGCCAAGAGTTGTGGGAGTGAGCAAACCAATCCTCCCTCTGCCCCCCACTGCCTCTGGCCAGGGATGGGGGCCAGGAGGTGACTTTCTAAGTTGTCTTTTGCATTTGTGGGTGGAGAAGTACGGAAACTGCCACAGTCCCCTGAGGCCTGTTCCAGCTCTGTCTATGCTGGCATGGACCATGCAGGACTGTGCTCTTCTCTCAGACTGATGCAACATATCTTTCCTGTTGACCTTCCAGATTATACGGGACTAAAATTTTGTTTTACTCTGTCATTTTTTGGATTATGCTCCTCTAGAATTTGTTTAGAGTCATTTTTTACAGGTATTTTGAGGGGTTTGGAGGAGAGGAAGTCTATGCTTTTACTCCACCATCTTGGCTCTGTCTCCCCCACCCCAGGAGAATTCTTGCCAGCAAATGTCCCATAGACATAGCAAATGTGTCATGGCAGCATCATATGTCATAGGGCAAATCAGGACTCTCTAAAGAAGAAGTACTTAATCTTTTGTGTTTGATGAACCCCTTTGACACTCTAGTGAGACCTATGAACTCCTTCTAAGGATAATGCTTTCAAATACATAAAAATACATATGGTTACAAAGGAAGCCTATTATATTGAACTACGGTTATGAAAATATGAAATAAAGAAAAGTTAAGAGCCGCATATCGAAGGTTATGATTGGAGTTGCAATAGGACAAAGTTCTCAGAAATGGGGTATGTGTCATTCTCCAGAAGTCAATATATTTTTAAAACCTCTATGAAAATATCACTTTTTTTAGTTTAAAGGAACTTTAGAGATCATATGATCATATAATTTAGAGTTAAAAACAGATGTTATCTTTTAACATTTTCATTTTTCATATGAAAACACTTTTTTTTTTCCCCCGGATGGGTTAAATGATCTGTCCAAGGTCATGTAGCTAGTTCGTGGGAGAGTTGCTAGTAAAATTCAAATGATCTGATTCTAAGCCTATTGTAATTATCTTTAGACTGTGATGATTTTGAAGACTAAAGCAATATCTCTATTGAGGACATTTTCCAAAATGGCATATATTACATATAGTTAATTTAGACATGAGGCAGGGAGAGCACCTGAGTAAAGTTGAAAAATTTGCATTTCTTCTCTCTGTGCAAAGGAGGGCACATGGTTAGTATGCAAAGGAAAGAATGATCCCTTTGGGAAACTGTTGCACATCAAATCCAATTATATTCTTTCACAGTTAGAAATCCTTAGAAAAACCAAAGCAGAGTTACTATCATTTTCATATTTATTGCCTTTGTGCCAAAAGATAATTGTGTTCACTGGACCAAAAATGCTTGAAGTCAAGTTTACCAGCATCTTGGTAGCAGAAGCCAGAGATACATCAGGGCTGTGAGGTAGAGACAAGCACAAGTATTAAGTCATGTGATAAGGGAAGTGGTGGTGTTTTGTTCCAGTATCTTTGCAGACATAGGGTCAGGGGGTCAGGAAGGTGGCTGGAGTATAAGAAATTGGTTGGATGTAGAGATTGACGTTAGCAGTAATGATTGGTTAGTTAATGGATTTGTTCAATGGAACTTAAGTTTCTTGAGAGAAGGTAGTGCCTCATGTTTGTCTTTGTGCCCCCCAGTGCTTCACATAATGTTTAGCGTATATACTTAATAAATACTTTTGAATTGATTGAGTGGTGTAAGAATTAAAGAATGGATTCCAGAGGACAAATCAGTAGAAGTTGTGATATTTTGAATCTATTTCCCTTCTACCTAAGTTGAGTGTGTGTGTGTGTGTGTGTGTGTGTGTGTGTGTGTGTGTGTGTGTGTGTTTATCTCAGGTCCTATTCAGCTTGTTCTGTGTTTCTGCCCCTAAGAAACAGTGTTGGTGGATACTAGGACCTCTGTCCTAGTTTCTTCTGTATGTTAATTATTTAGTCTTTGTCACTTTTTCATTATGGTTTTTCATCAATGCCATGCCCTATAACAATGGCTATCCCTAAGACTCAATCCTGGGCTCCTTTTTTCCCCTATCTTATCCAATTTGGAATCAGTTCCTATGAGTTCACCTAACGTTTCTATGACAATGATACCCAACTCTATATATTTAGGCCTAACCTCTCTGCTGAGTTACCATCATAGCATCACCTGCTTCTTGGACATCTCAGAATATAAGTACTATAAGGATCTCAAACTCAATACGTTCAGAATTTCCTCCATAGCCTTTCTCCTTTCCAGAACTTTGACATAGCACCATCCTCCCAGTTACCCAGGTCTGCAACTTTGTTATCATCCTCAACTACTCACTCTAATTGACCTGATTTACCAATATACTTATTAACATCGAAAGAATCCAGTGATCACTTCGTGAAAAAAAATATCCCAAAATGAGAACTCCCAGGAATATTATAGCCAAATTTCAGTGCTTCCGGGTCAAGAAGAAAATATTGTAAGCAGTAAGAAAGAAACAATTCAGATATTGGGGATCCACAGTCACAATCACAGAAGATTTAGCAGCATCCATGTTTAAGAATTAGGATGATGATATTCTGGAGGAAAGGGGTTCTAGGATTGCAACCAAACATCACATACCCAGATAAACTGAATGTAATCCTTCAGAAGAAAAAAAAACAGGTATTTAATGAAATCAAGGACTTCTAAGCATTCCTGACTTAAAGATAAGGGGTGGGTAGGAAATTTGGCATTCAAACACAAGACTCAAGAAAAAGACAAAAATGTAAATATTAAAGAGTAGTCATAAGGGACTCAATGTATTTAAACAGTTTACAATCCTTTACAGCGGCGATTCTCAACCTGTGGGTCGTGACCCCTTTGGGGTTGAATTACCCTTTCACAGGGGTCACAGGGGTCGCCTAAGACCATTGGAAAACACATATTTCCAGTGGTCTTAGGAACCTCCTCTATCTGTCTCTAGGTGGGTCTGCCCACATGCAGCCACACCCACATATGACTATTAAAGGGTCATGGCATTAGGAAGGTGGAAAACCACTGCTTTACAGGAAGGTTATGAATGTAACTCCTAAGAACTTTAAAATGAATCTGCATAGATAGGGAGCATCTGAATGAGTTGATTACAATTGGGATGGTTTCTAAAATAAGCATATAGGGACAAGAAAGATGGATGCACTAGAATGAGGAAGAGAGAGGTAGAATGGGGAAGTTTTCCATACTTAAAGGAGATTTGCAAAGAAGAACTTTTATAGTCAAAAGGAAAATGGGGGGGAAGGTGGCAGGGAAGTGTTGAACCTCACTCTCATGAGAAAAAGAGAGAGAGAGACAGAGAGAAAGAGAGAGAGAGAGAGAGAGAGAGAGAGAGAGAGAGAGAGAGAGAGAAAGAGAGAGAGAGAAGGATAACCAGAGGAAAATTCGATGAAGGGAAAGTCACAGTTAGTGATCATAACTATGAATGGGAATGGAGTGAGCTTACCCATAGAATAGAAACTGATAAAATAATGGATTGGACATCATGATCAAATAATATAATATGTATAAGAAACACAATTTGGACAGAAAGACAGATACAGAGTTGAAATGAAGGTCTGGAGCAGAGTTTCATGCTTCAGTTAAAGAGAGGAGCAAGGGGGGCAATGATGATCTCAGATAAAGTCAAAGCAAAAATAGACATAGTTGAATGGGATAATCAGGAAAACTGCATTTTATTAAAAGCCATCATAGGCAATGATTATAGCAAGTTTCTCAGATCAAGGTCTCAGTTATCAAATATACAGGAAACTGAGTTGAAATTAGAAAAAAAAGAGCCATCCCCCAATTGATAACCAATTTTCAGAAGAAATTTTTAATAAAAGCTATAGTCATAAGAAAAATGTTCTGAATCATATTTCTTAGAGAGAGGTAAATAAAAATAAACCAACAATCTCTGAGGTGTCATCTTCCACCTGTCAGAAATGACAAATACAGGAGTGGATGAGGGGAAATATATACATTGTTGAATTGTTAGTGGAGTAGTGAACTAGTTCAATCATTCTGTGAGAACAATCTGGAATTATTCCCAAAGGGCTATAAAATTGTGCTTACAGTTTGATTCCAGTAATATCATTACTACATCTCTTTCACAAGGGGATCAATAAATAAGGAAAAGGATCTATATGTACAAAAATATTTATAGCAGCTCTTTTTAACATGGAAAAGAACTGGAAGTAGAGGAGATGCTCATCAATTGGGGAATTGCTGAACAACTTGTGTCATATGATTCTGCTCAAATACTATTATATTACAACAAAAGATGGGGAAGGTGGTTTCAAAAAAATGACAAGACCTATATTAATTTATACAAATTGAATTGAGAAGAATCATTATTATTATTATTATTATTATTATTATTATTATTTAGCATATTGTGTTGTTGTTTAGTCATTTTCAGTTGTGTCTGACTCTTCATGGCCCCATTTGGGGTTTTCTCCTGGACACCCTTTTTGCCATATAAACCCACTATTATTGAGTTATTTCAGTACTGTCCCACTCTTGATTACTTCACTTGGGCTTTTCTTGGCAAAGACACTGGAGTGATTTACCGTTTCCTTCTCCAGATCATTTTACAAATGGGAAACAAAGGAAAACAGGGATAAGTGACTTGTCCGTGGTCACATACCTAGTAAATGTCTGAAGCTGGATTTGAACTAAGGTTTTCCTGAATCTAGGCTTGGTACTCCATCCACTGTGTGCACAATAATAGCAACATAATGAGGATCGACCATGATAGACTTGGCTGCTCTGATCAACACAGTGATACAAGAAAAAAACCAAAGAACTCATGATCAAAAAATGCCATTCACTTTCAGAAGAGAACTGATGAACTCTGAGTGCAAATTGAATATAATTTTCTTTCTTTCTTTCTTTCTTTTGCATTTTTTTGAGATATGGCTAATATGAAAATATGTTTTGTATTATTTCAAATGTTTAATTGATATTTTATTCTTTGCTTTCTCAGTGGGTAGGAGAGATGTGGAAGAAAGGGAGAGAATTTGGAATGAAAAATGTAAAAAACAATAATATTTAAAATAATTAAAGAATTTTAAAAAGGGGAGTATTTTAAATTATGGCCTGGTGGAATAATTTTTAAATTCAATTAACCCTTCTGTGTCTTAATCTCTTAAATTTCATGATAGGACTAAGTACCTTTCACGGTCATTGTGACCCTAAGAAGGTCTGATGTAGGCTGAGCAAGTTTACAAAGACACAAACACCTTTATTCTTGGTCAAGGCTTTGGAATGTGAGACAAAGGATATGCTGATGATAATTGTGGCCCCATAAATTCGAAGATAAATATATTATTTCTTCCAAGAACTAGATTGTTGATGAATTAGTATAGCTGATAAGCAATGGTCATGAGTCCCCAGGAGAAATTTAGAAAGAACACTAAGATGAAATAAATACATTATCAAAAATGTCTGACAAAATTTTGAATGCATAAATGTTTCCATGTGATGATAATGTAGAAGTCGCGCTTAAACAATAGAATAATAGAAGGGGAAAGCTTTGCATTAAACCTTTGAAAATCTTGTTTCCTTTAGAGTTATAGTGCGCTTTTAAATTTACCTTCTAGTTTCTGCATCGTGACTTATTAATTACTAGACTAATTCTTATTCCTACCAGTTCCTCCTAAATCTGCGCCTGAATTTTGTAGTAATTATGTAAGGCCAAATCCTAATACTGGGAATATCTAGGCAAGAATACAAGTTTACATATAATCTTATAAAATCTTATTAATTTTCAAAAATGTGAAAAAAATCATTCCTTGAACAGTAGGAATGTGTGAAAGCTGAATGTTACACATAACATTTTTCCCTAATTTCAGAGGAAAGAAACAGCTTTGAAATCATCAGAAGATATCATAGATAATAATGCTTTCCTGTGCAATAATGTCCAGTGATTTAGGTATTTTTCACCTCAGTTTAAAATCCTTATAGCTGCCTTCTCAGATAATATCTATGCAAGCAGAAGTTAGATTTTAAGGAACAATGCAATTTGAATAATTTAACATGTGATATTTTAGCTGAAGTGAATTAGACAGTTACTACGGGTTTACATGGACAGCTGGGTGGTGCAGTGGACAGAGTCCCAGTTTTGGAATCAGGAGGACCTAAATTCAAATATGGCCTCAGACACTTACTTGCAGTGTGACTCTGGTCAAATCACTTTAACCCTGTTTACCTCAGTTTCCTCAACTGTAAAGTGGGCTGGAGAAGGAAACGGCAAACCACTCCAGGATCTTTGCCAAGAAAAGCCCAAATAAAGTAACTGAGAGTGGATACTTCTAAAACAACTTCATAACAGTGGGTTTATATAGCAGAAAGGATGTCCAGAAGAAGCAGAAAGAGTCATAACAAGGACCTGGTGATCACAGTGCTCTCTCTCCTTGCCAAAATTTAGAAGATGCTGACAAAACCGGTAGCTAGTTCTTTGATGGTTTAGAAACCTCATATTGTCCAGGGGCAGGATCATACTCTCAAACAAGGGTATGTTGGAGCCAGCTACTATTGGTTCTAGAGAGCAGATTGTTAAAATTTCATTGTGAATATTTGCACCTCAGAAATCATCTAACACAACAATAACAACAGATTAATTTATTGTTATATTAATTGTCTATACTTAAGGAAGTGATTAGAAAAATTAAAAAAGTTAGTGTGTAACAGCCACTCAACTCAGTAGTTTAAGGGCCAGCCTTAGGCTGTAGTCTCAGGAGGGACTGAAGAGACCAGAGGTGAGAGAAGTATACAGCAGCTGTCCTTTATTGCATTGTAGCGTCCTCCTTTTATACCCTATGGGCAACATGATTAGAGCATGACCTCCTTGTGCAAAGGGGTATGGACCAATGGAGGAGAGCCGAACCAGTTGTCTCAGCTGCTGCTCATCAAGCTACTGGTCTCGTGAGAGACTTCCTTGTGAGCTTAGCAACTGGACTGTGACCCTCAGCAACACAGGTGCTTCTGGACAGCAGTGCAGATTTAATTTTTAGAAATTAGTCCATTCCCTCCTCCCCCCCCCCCCCAACCAGGTAGCCAGTTGTTAAAGACTTACTAAAACATCCTTGCTCCCAGCCCACATTTTCCCATAACAGTCAATACTTGAGCAGCATAGAGACTTTGTGTCTTCCCAAAATATCTTTCTCCCTTGGAAGGCTGAATACTAGGTAAGTACTAAATAACCCCTCTTCTTCCTAAGTCCTGGAAGTAGCTAGGTAGCAACACATTTAGAATACTGGACTTTGCAGTAAGCAAACCTGATATTTAATCCTGTTTCAGACACTTATCCGTGACCCTGGACAAGTCATTTTACCTCTTTAAGCCTCAATTTCTTTTTCTGTAAGATAAGAATAATAATAGCACATAACACACAGGATAGTTGTGAGAATCAAATCAGACAGCATGTGTAAAGTGCTCTGTAAACATTAAAATGCCATACAAGCACTATTATTATTATTATTTCCCTAAGTGAAGACATTTTTTGTTATGGGTTCAGAAGAAGCAAAGGACACAGAACAGGGTTTTCTGTTAGCTAGATTTAAAAGGATGATTTTCTTGCTGCCTCTATACTCACATGGTAAAGCTGTTTTTTCCCAAGTCATCAAGGAACTACTACTTAGCTTTTAAAATTTCTATTTGCTTCTAATAGGTAGCTAGTTAACTAGTGAATAGAATTCTGGTCTTGAAGTCAGGAAGACTTGAGTTCAAATCCTCAGATTTGATTTCATATATTAAATAGCTGTATGATGCTGGTTAAGTCATTTAACCTGTGTCTGCTTCAGCTGCTTCAGTTGTAAGGTGGGACTAACAGTACCTATATCAAAGAGTTGTTTTAAGACTCAGAAAAGAGAATATCTATAAAACACTTAACACAGAGCCTCACATATAGTAGGTGCTCTATAAATGCTTATTACTTCCTCTCTCCCCTCTCCCCCCAGGGGTTGGTGTTCAAATTTCCACTTCAACATGCTTGGATGATATGAAATGTTTTTGTTTGTTTTTAAAAGAATTTTTTATTCTCCATTAGATGCTTTTTTTTTTATTCCTCATTATATCTTATACTCTGGTGCTGAATTAAATCTTCTTATGAAGATCTGTGTCCTCAGTCTTTCAGAAATGAAAAAAAAATAGTCTGGCATATAGTGAAAGCTCAAGAAATTTTCACCAATTATGATGATAATGATATATCGGTCAATCAAATATTTATTAAATGTTTATGTACTATGTTACAATTTATGTACTATGTTACAATCACTGGGCTAGATGCTTGGAATACAAGTATGAAGAATGAAACAATCTCTAATCAATATGAAAATTTTACAGTTTTCAAAGCATTTTCCTTAAAATAGTCCTTTAATTAGAAGGGGCCAGCAAAACTTTTTAAAATAGCTACTTACATGCAAAAGCAAGCAAAATTCTTAATGGGATTTCTAGAATCCATCTTTCCTCTCTCTCTCTCTCTCTCTCTCTCTCTCTCTCTCTCTCTCTCTCTCTCTCTCCCTCTCTCCCTCTGTCTCTCCCTCTCTCTCCCTCCCTGTCTCTCTCTCTCTCCCTCTCTCCCTCCCTCTCTCTCCCTCCTTGTCTCTCTCTCTCTCCCTCTCTCTCTCTCTTTCTCTCTCTCTCTCTTTCTCTCTCTGGCAAGTAATGTTGCAAAAGGAGTAAAGAAAACAAGTTCATTATATCTTGTTGCAGAAAAGTAGGCAGAGTCAGTAATGCCTGAAAGTAAATTTCAAAAAATACAGAGGAAGGAAAGACATGAGAACTTGACCAAGGCTAAAACATGGAGGATCATTCAAGAGGCATACAATGATCTTAGGAGTGAGACACTAATAACACAATGGAAAATTTTCTTATTAAGGAAAGAAAGGATAAGTATTAATGAAATCTGTATGGTTGCAAGGGAATATTTTGGATAAACTTAGATTTTTTTTTTAATATATAAGCAAAGGGTTGAAGGTGGGAAAAACAGTCAAACTCAAGTATAAAAAGGCTTAAGATAGTCTCTCTCTTTAAGGAGTTTATAATCTAATGGGGGAATATAGTCCATAAAAAAAAGCTGAAAAGTAGGGGTAGGAGGTAAGAGGATTGAGGGGTGAGGTTACTCTGAGGAAACATGGTGAAGTCGTACAGCTGGGTGAGAAATAGTTTGAGATCTGAGGAAGTAAGAGTTGCAGAGTAGATTTCATATTGCAGAATTGTGAGTTTCTGGAGATCATGAAGTCCTGAAAGTTGTTGGGTAAGAACTGATGAAGAGAATTACCTGGGCACCCTCATTAAATGGTAATAGGATCAGGGAAGATTGCCCAAATATCTGCACTTCTCCCCTCCCCTTTCTCATTTTCATAAAAGGTAAAAACAAAAAAGATAGGTCTTCTATAGATTGTATAGTGTTAACAAATAAGAGAAAGAGAGTCATAGCTCTTCATTTCCATTTCCTCAAAGAGTTTGTTCTTCAAATTGGAAAGGGCAGGGAAAAATGTAGTTAAGAAGGGGCTGAAGTCTAAGAGAGGGGAGGACATAGTAAGAGAACTAACTACTATCTAACAGCTTAATTACTTTGCATGTTTCCAGGAATTCAGGTTTTCTGTACTGGATAAACTACATTCATTGAAAGAACTTGCAAAAATGATCGAGGGGCAAGCTAGGTGGCTCAGTAAATAGAGCACTGACCATGGAGTTCAGATCCAGCCACAGACACTTGACATTAGCTGTGGGACCTTGGGCAAGTCACTCAATGCCAACTGCCTTGCCTTCCCCCTTCAAAAAGAAAAAAAAGAAAAAAATGATCAAGAAACCACTATCAGTAATAATTTCAAAACTATGGATGATGGGATGATTTTTTTTTTGGACTGATCAAAAGAAAAACTTTATTTCCAAATCAAAGTTCCATTGTAGTAGCAGAGCCTAGCACTGCCAGACTCCTAAAGAGTGATTCCTCTCCCAAAAAGGCATTTGTAAAAATAGTTCCATTTCTCTGCAAGATTGGCCCTGGAGAAGCTGACCAATGGGAGAAGGCCACCCCCTCCCCAGGGCAGCCCCTGGCCCAGCCTCCCGAAGCCTGTCTGCAGTAAGGTTGTACAGCATTCTCGGCTCTTGGTAAACAAGCCTGGCCACACTACAAGAAGACCAGCATCCAGGCTCATGGCCTGAGGGAAACCCATGGCTGGAGAGTGGCAAGTGCTGTTCTGATATTCAAAACAATAAAATGATAGTATGATGTCATTATTCAGCAAAATTCAGGAAAAAAAATTATTTAAAAAAAACAACTTTTTTTGCTTACTGAGAAAAAACGTATTCCAAAAAAATTAACAATAAATTGTATATCAAATTAACACACACATACACACACACAGATTTATCAGGATTACTGGATTATCAGATCAATGAAATACTATGTAAATTTGTAATTTATTTTTATTTCAGCAAGACATTTGAAAAAGTCTCTCATTATATCCATCCTTGTGAAAGACAGGGACATGTGGATTACTTGATATTACCATGAATTACGATGTTATCATAAATTGGTAGTTTGTTTAATCACTGTACCCCAAATGAGATGATTAAAGAATTAATGTCAAATTCATGAGAGGATTCTAATAGTGTGTTGTAGCACTATGTCCTGATAGCATTTGTTATGCTCCTCAAATTTTAGGATGACACAGACTTGAGCGGTTAGGGATAGCTTCTAATTGTGATAATAGACTAAGCATCTCTAATTCCTGCAGTGAATTCTTATATACCATTTATTTAAAACCATTCATCATCCTGGCTATTTTTCTATGGATAATTTGCTTGTTATCAATGTTCTTCTTAATCAGTAATACCCAGAGTTAAAGACAATACTCCGCTTCAGTCCAGGGCACGATATTAAGGAATTGTCACGGCATAGTCCCAAAAGCTGTGGCTCATAATGCCACTTATGATTACATTAGTTCTTTTGGCTGACCTGTACCAATACTTTGATCCTCATCATACACAGCATGTACATATATATACACACACAAACACACACACATATATGTGCCCATCACAACAAAGATGTATTCTCCAAAAGGAAAATGATCAAAGAATCTAAAGAGGTCACATAATAAAATATGACAAACCTATAAAGAACAGTATAACATATTTCTCCAACTTAGTAATCGTAAGAAAAATTATAAATGAAATTTTTGCAGTCAGAGAATGAACAAATTAAACAAAATATAGAAATTGTCAGTGTTGGAAGGGGTTTGAGAGAGAAAAAAGTATAATACAATCCTAGTGGAATTTTAAGTTAGCCCAATTATTTTGGAAAATAATTTGGAATTATGCAAAAAAGTGGCTAAATTCTTCATTGACTTTGCTTTGGTCCAGCATTCCTTCTGCTGGACATGAATAACAAAGAGATCAAAGGTGAAAAAAAAGGTCTCACCTATACCAAAATATTTGCAGCAGAACTTGTTTGTGATAGCAAAGAAATGGAAACAAGTAGGTGCTTATAGATTTGGGAAAAGCTAAATAAACTGCACTCTGGGTAAGTACCATAACCAATCTTAGGGAGAAGAGATGTAAAAATGTACATCCATCTTTTCATCACAGAAGTGTGGATGAGGGTGCCATTCATGGTGTGATATATATCTATTATTAGATCTGCTTCATGTGTCAGTTAGTTTCCTTTACTTCCCCCTGCCCCCTTTTTAAATAAGGGATGGAGGAAAAGCATACACAGACATAACTATGATGTAAACAGTATAGTTTTTGAATGTTCAAAAGGTAGAAATTGCTTATACTTTTGGGGCCTCAGTTTCATCTTCTTTAAAATACGAGGATTGAGTAAGATGGCTTCGGAGGGTCACTCCAACTCTCAATCAGTAATCCTACAAACACATATACAAGGATGCACAAACACACTCAAACATATAAATAATCACCCTTACGACACTCTTTAGCTGCTCTCCCAGACCCCCCAAAGCTGAGAAGCTGAGATCCCATCTCTAACTCTGAAAAATCCCAAGTTTTGGTTTATGTACGGTCAGCCTTACTGCCTGCAGACAAGGACTACAGCTGATTTATGGGCATGGACACAGATAGGTTAAGTGTGAGATTTAGAACCTGCCAAGTTTGCATCCCTGAACTCCCAAAGCTTCTCTGCTCTGGAGTTGTAAACAGTCATCAGTTGTAAAAGCCTAGAACCAATCAGAGCAGTCTGAGGTGGGGGAAGGGGAGGAAGATGTCAGGAATCTGGTCCAATTTCCTATTAAGAGCCTTTTGACTCTATGCCAAGACAACGAATAGACCTCCCAGAGCTGTGGAGGGGAAAGTGATAGGCTAAGAGATTTAAAGTTGGAAGGGACCTTAGAGGTCGTCTCCATGTTCCTTGTAAATGTCACTTTTTCCCCAATACTTCAGGCTCTCACCACATATTGGGATTCTTTTCTGCGCACCTACTTCCAGCATCTCTCTTCTTCCATCTTTCTGATATTACATTGTTTTTCCAGCATTTTAGCTTAATTGTGTACTCATGAGAAAAAAAAAAGACTATGTGCCCAAAACAAATGCAGATTTAGCGATTTATAAATTATCTAAATGATATACTGTACTATACACTATATACTACTATACTGATAATTAGCTACCTTATCACAAAATTAACATATAAATAGAAATTTTTAAAGAATATTTGATCCTGGACATGAGGTAGCCACTAGAGATTATTGAGTAAAACACAACAAATTTTCCAACAGCACAGGTCTACTCATATCACTCTACTGCTCAGGTTTCTTCAGTGTCTCCCAATGACCTCTAAGACAGGACACAATCTTCACAGATTGTCATTCGTTATCCTTCACAATCTTTTCAAAGCTTATTTTACATTTTACTCCTTCATATTTTTACATTTCAATCCAACTGACTGGCTGCTTGTTCCTCAAATTTAGTGTTCCATTATGTGCCTTGTCAGTACATGGATTTTCCTATATTCTGGAATGTACTCCCTCTTCATTTCAACTTCTAATGTCTACCCTTAGTAGGTTACTCAGCCTGCTGCCCTTGCATTTTCCTGATCCCATCCTAATTCACTGACTACGTTTGTCCTTTTGTGACCTTCTATCTGTACTGTGAAAACTTTATAAGTACACTTACTCGCACATTAGAATCTAAGTTCCTTGATGACAGGAACCAGGTTTCTGTTTTGTTTTATTTTTTTCACCTTTATCTGCATCCTCAACATTTAACACAGTATCTGGCACCTAGTAATCACTTAATAAATGCTTCTTGACATGACCTGCTCAGCTTATTCACTTTAATCAGGAAATCAGCCATGCCTGGCACTAACCTAGAGCCTACCCTTCTCTATTCACTTCTTTGATACCTCTGGCTTTGAGCTCCAGTTTACATGGCCTAGGAAAATGAAGTAACTTGCTCCCTCGATTATGTTCCCTTACAGCTGTGTTGTTTGTCAAGAATAATGCCCAAGCAGGTTGTGCTATAATTGCTTCCCTCACCTCGGGGGCCCAAGATCTTTACCAGACGGAGCATAGGCAAACAAACTTATTCACTCCAGATCCCTACATTCCCAACACACAAATGTCTACAGTAAAAGTGCAAGTTGCTTTAAAAAACGCTGGAAAAAGCATCATGTTTGTAGCAAATCTATCACAACAAGCAGAGTCAGCACAGGTCAGCATTTCTGTCCTTGAGACACTATTTTTCAAAACTGAGAACACTAAGTATAGCAAGAGAACCAAAGCTCAAAAGATTCAGGAAAGTGGCATAAAATCTAAACACATAACAATTTCCTAAGGTATAATTTTTTCATCAAATATATTTAGCTGTCAGAATAACTCCTCAACCAACATTTGTACATGTGAAATTACTAATAAAGAAATATTCATGGTACAATGATGATAACATTTCTCTCCAGCTTGCTTGGCTTCACTCCTTTCTTTCTCTTTCATTTTCTTTTTTATGTTTAGTGTTTTTTTTTCATTCAACTATTATTATGTATGCCATGTAAATATGTATTTACACAGCAAGTTTGATCAAATCTAAAAATCACTTCTCAGGTGGGACAATGATACTTAAAATCAAAGCTATTGTTACTTATTTCTGTGTTAGTTCTTTCTTTGTTATTCTCTACCAGGAGCTCAGTGCTTCCATAATATATTCTTCCCTCCCCCTGTCCCCGTAAAAAGCCCGATGCAATAGATTGGTAGGCCTAGCTCTGGTATTATTGAACATGAAGTCCTTGACCAGTATTACATGTTTTTTATTCCTGGTTTGAACTTAGACACCAATGATTGAAATTTGTGATAGGGAATCCTATGGTGCCCAATATTTCTGTTCTCTCTCTCCTGAGCAGGGTGGCCATATACCAATATCAGGGCAATTGTTGGGTAATGGTCTCCTGAGGAAGAGAGAGAGAGTGGGGAGTAATGCCCAGGCCTGACAATTCTAAAGACAGTTTAGAGACAGTTCTCCATTATAACTCCAAATCAGGAAAGTGGAAACCAAAAGGTGAGGTGAGGTGAGGTGAGGTGAGGTGAGATGGCTACCAGGTTTTTTTTCAGAATGTCAACATAAAACAGGAGATAAATTAGAATATTGATTCCAAGAACAAAAAATTGGTGTGAGAGAAAAATAATGGACATTTAGAGAATATATGAGGTCCTGGACAC
>CM053583.1:161066287-161085367 GCA_028627135.1 Pseudochirops cupreus
ATGTATATATATATGTATATATATATATATGTATATATATATATGCACATATATATATATATACATATATATATATATATATACACACACACACACACACACAGAGGGAGAGAGAGAGAAGCATGGTAAAAGTTAAAAACTTGTCTGTGAACACTTGTTCATCATTTCTCTGTCATGAAGTGGGCACTATTCAGCAGTCTCCTGGAATCACTCATGATTAGTTGATTAGAGTCTTTAAGTCTTTCAAATTGCTCATTTCTACAATACTGACATTATAATGTCAATTGTTCTGTTGGTTCTGCTTATTTTTCTCCACATCGCTTCATACAAGTCTTCTCATATAGCTCATACTTTTTAGTAAAAAAACATTCAAGTGGTGTCCAACAATCATGGGGCAGCTTATAATTCAGAATTAATTGGCTGACGATTTGGCATTGAAGTAAAAATTATTAGCCAAACAAAACAAAAAAATGATTTCAGTTCATTGGCCCAAGAAAATCACAGGGTAAAAGCATTGAATTATTTCCTTTCATTTCTGGAGTTACTGTTGTGAAATTATCTGTTTTGCATTCCTCTCAGTTCTGGAGACTCTCAAATTTTAGGGCGAAGACACTCAGTTACACATCCTGTAAGTAATCTACCTTTTAAACTTTAGTATCAAAAGTTTCAGAATTGAGCAGGAAACTCCTAATTCACTTACTCAAAGAACAGACTATTCCATCTGACCAGTCTTCATTCAGTTGTTACCTTCTAACTAGTATCTTCCACTTCCTAACAGATATCAAACAAACACAAGTATGGCCTGCAGACAATATGCAGGGAAGGACTTGGAAGAATACATAGCTAAAATGTGAGAGTGTGATTAATTGATAGGAAAGTATCTAAAGTCTCTCTTCCTTTCTAGTTGGCAGTTTATGCCCACATCTGCATTCCTGGTAATGGAATGTTAAGAGATTTCTATTCATAAGAAAGGACAATATATATGATGCCTATGGTTTACTTGCTGCCTAAAGCCTCCAAAGGGTGGTGGTGG
The DNA here is from genome assembly GCA_028627135.1 of Pseudochirops cupreus. Classification (NCBI taxonomy): domain Eukaryota; kingdom Metazoa; phylum Chordata; class Mammalia; order Diprotodontia; family Pseudocheiridae; genus Pseudochirops; species Pseudochirops cupreus. The sequence continues at coordinate 161,067,321 of CM053583.1, forward strand.
TAGCTTGGTTTACATATATGAACTGAGTGTCAGGGAGCTAGCTTTAAGACCATTTGGGATACCTCACTAAACTTTTGTTTTCTAAGCACTCTTCTCAGCTCCTTCATTTCTAAAGAATCAGCTAAGCCTTGTCATTTCAGTTAGATGAAATGAGTGTGTATATGGCAAAGTAAGTGGAAAATACCTAAGAAAAAGCACCTGTTTTGCAAATGTAAACTTGTTTCTTGGCTCTTAGTATCTGAACATGTCGATTGTGTTCACAGTTCATGTATTGTCCTTCCTCCTAACTGCATTACCAGAACAATTGAATTAACCATGCTGTCTGAAAGAAAAATAGAATACTTCTTTTCTCTGGTGTCTAATTCTCCCTTTATCCTTTTTTTTTTATTTTAGACATATAACTCTTTTTGACATCATAAAAACCATTTGGGAAGTATTTTGCTCTGGAGATGTTGTAAAAAACAAAATTATATCCTAATTTACAATGGAAATGCACCCTTACACTTTTTTTTGTTTGGAAAGTACAACATATTCTGATTCCTCCCTTCTGAGACAGAATATTAAAAAAAGAAAAAGCTTTCCCCCCACGATCAACAGCAGCAAGTAATAAAACACAATGGGGTATGGGGACAATACTTTATATCTACTCCTCAGAGAGCCCTAAAAATACCTGATCTTTGGTCTTGGGTCTCACGAAAAGGTTTAGGATTGGGGATAGTAGGCTATTTAATGAGGTATGTAGATCCTGTTCATCAGTTAAAATTCTCTCTCTTTGAAAAAAGAAAGTGGGAACAGATGTCTCTCTATGTGAAGGAAATCCTGAGGGAATCAAGTCATGTCTGGGGAGAAAAAAAGGGGAGCTGGGTAGGAAAACACACAGCTGTGCTAATGGATTTCATAAAGCAAATAGTCCCATTAAAGGAGAGAAGCAAAAGCTAGGTATGACTGAGCCTGGGAGAGCTTAGTTAGTCTTGACGCAAGAGCTAAGCACACTCTTGTATAGACAAGGTTATTGTTGTTATTTTTTTCCTGAAAGGAATTATCTCTTTGAAATTGACTACAAAAGCACCTGTTCCAGCTGTGTTCAGTTATTTATTTATTAGATATTTAATTACTGTGAAATAATCCCTGCCAGAGAAGGGAGAGACTGATAATTATTTTATGGCAAAGGTCATCTTATTATGCCTTCTTGAAATGTACTTAAAGAATAATCTGTCACACCTCTAATTTGTCCTTGCTTTTCTATTATGGGAGTAACATATCACTGACAATATTAAATATTTATATAACACTTATTATTTGCGACTATGCTAAGTTCTTTTTAATTGTCATCTCATTTGATCCTTCTAACAAGTCCTAGGAGTAGGTACAATTATTAGCCCCATTTTAAAGATGAAGAAAATGAATTAAAAAATGTTAAGTGATTTTCTCTGCTTCACAGAACCAGTAAGTGTTGGAAGCTGCATTCCAACGTAGGTCTTCCTGACTTCAGTTCTTGGTCACTATTCACTGTCCCACCTAGCTGTCCACAAAAAATGTTGGGCATTCAAAGTATGTGAGCTCCTGAAGAATAAAACTAGGCTGAAATAATAGACTTAATTGTTCTACATTATGAATTGATTGGCAATAGGAGGTGGTTTTTCCTTATAAGTTCCCTATGCTTTCCCTCCTCTTCCATTCATTGGACTCTTTAACCAAGTATGGTTCAGGTGTCTACTATGTGCATAGATTTAGATGAGTCTCACTTCTTGTTCTTAGCCAGCTAAACACTTTGCAAGGATAAGGCAGAAGAATAGAAAAAGAGATGATGAGAATACATGAAAATACAGAAGTGCACTAAAAGATTTAAAAAATACTAAAAAGTATAAAGGGAAAGGTGGGTGAACTTTCTGTTTTGTTTAATGTTTTCTTTTGGTAAGTATTTTGGGAGATCTAGGGGATTTTCAATTGGGATATCTGAGGTACTAAAAGATAAGGAATTACTATTTGAATAACAGAACTGCACATAATGTAGCTTTGGCTCAGTTCAACTCTTTTTTCCCATCTAATTCTATCTGATTCAAGAAATAATTTGAATGGCACTAGGGATATAACTGGAGAGTACAAACCAGGGATTTCATTTCTCACCATGTTTTGGAAAACTTCATTCATTAATATAAATTATCTATGGATTTGCATTTCCCAGAAAAATCATCCATGTGCCTACAATGTGGTAAAGTCACCCAACTCTTACTCTGAGTTGATAAAGACACTTCCAACAATGATAAGTACTTATTTGTTTGTTTGTTTTTTAATTATTTTTAAGGATGGATGTCTCACTCTGGGGAAGATGGGAAAGGGATAGCAAAACACAGCGTTCCAATAGTCAGGAGGCTCAGATACAGCCAGGAGCTAGAGAAGAGGATGAAGAATGAGATGGGGAAGGAAAACGCAGAGATATTTAGGCTATGCTGAAGTTATATAGGATGTCTGAAGAAGGCAGGCTAACATAGTATGTGTGTGGAGATTGGTGAGATATCCTAAAGCTCTAGTTCCCCAGAAAATTTAAGCTCAGTGTTTGCTGTACTGAGAGTAAATGACAGTTTGCCCATGTGATGTTCTATCTTGAATTAAACCAAATTGCTTTCTTCTGCTTCGTTGGTGTTGTTAGGGAATGGACTAGGAATTTAACTCAGAGTCTCCTTTAAAGGTATACAAAATTGTGGTCATCTGGGTATGAGTACTGACAGTGCTTTTTACCTAGTTCACTTCCATGTTTTTGCCTCACTATTCTGTTTAATTAATCACTTTAACTTCATGTGGATTTTGACTTGCTATGGCAGAGATTTAAAGGATGTGATCTGGAAGCTGTGTATATGAACAGACAAATGGACCTAAATAGACAAGGAAATCAGGCAGAGTTTGCAATGGAGAGACAAAACGAGAGATAAGCTTAGCTCTTACTTTTTTGTGGGGGGGGGGGAGGGGAAGGCCAGGTAATTGGGGTTAAGTGACTTGCCCAAGGCCACACAAATAGAAAATATCAAGTGTGTGAAGCTGGATTTGAACTGAGGTCCTCCTGACTCCAGGGCTGGGGATCAGAGCTCCCACATTATCCAATAGGCAATCCAGAACCACTAAAGTTGTTTGAATAAAATAGTATTATGGTCATAGTGATACTGTAAGGAATTACCTGTACAGTGGTATAAAAGTATGGGAGGAAGAATATACTAAAGAAAGGGAGACCAGATAGAGTACTCTTACTGTACCTTGGGCAAAAAGCGATAACTGAGATCTACATTGTGATTTCAGGTTTAATAACATTTTGGCCACTTTAGCTCATTTAATTCTCATAACAGCCCTTTAAAGTACATAGTTTTGTGTCTGTTTTAAAGATAAGGAAAGTGAGGCTCAGGGAACTCAAGTGATCAGCTTATATAGTTTTAAGAATAGCAGTATTACTCAGTCCTGCTTCCAGCCCAGCTCCTCCCTCCTTAGCACCCTCCCACCAACATCCAGGGAGATCACTGATAGAATAAGTCAGGGGTGAGGAACCTGCTTCCTAGAGGGCACATTTGGCCCTTTAGGTCCTCATGTACTGCCCTTTGACTGAATCCAAACATCACAGAACAAATCCTCTTAATAAAAGGATTTGTTTTGTAAAATTTGGACTCCATCAAAACCTCACCCAAGGACTTAGAAGGCTACATGTGGCCTCAAGGCTGCAGGTTCCCCACCCCTGGAATAAATCATTCTAGCAAAGAGGCTAATCTTTTTCCTCATCACTACCTGTAAACAACTTCTGATTGTCAACAATGTGACACTTAAGCATAATAATCCTGGAAGTGGCAGCACCCTCCAGAACACCTGTCCTATTTCTATCCCAATACTCATAGCCATCATTCAAGAAGGCAGCTTCTATGAAGACATCAGCTATCCAGGTATACCACCTGCCATTCACAGAGCAGGCAAGCCAGACAATAAAGCAACAGGGCATTCTGAAGGGAAAATAGGAGGCAGCATTCAGCCAGATAGTCAAACTGCTACCTGGACCACCTTTTCCTCTCAGATTTTGGTGGAGGCATGCTAGGATCCTGAACCCAAGAACCTAGGAATTAGTAAGGTATTTCAAAACCTGGGTCTATAACCATCATGTTGGGAAGTAACCCCTAAAAAATATAATCTAGGAACTACTCCCACAGATACTAAGGATATGTCTATTGAAGACTCAGAGGGGGTGGAGCCAAGATGGGAGAGGAAAACTAGGATTTGTTTGTGATTTCCCCAAAACCCCTCCAAATACCTGTAAAAATGACTCTAAAAAAATTCTAGAGCAACATAACCCAAAAAATGACATAGTGAAACAAATATGCAGTCCAAGACAACCTGGAAAGTCAACAGGAAATGTCTGGTGTACCAATCAGAGAGAAGAGTACAGTTCAGCACTGTGCCACACAGGCTCAGACAGACTGAAGCAAGGCTCAGGGGATGAAATCACTGGCTGGTGGGTGCGTTTCCAGGCTTTTCAACCCACAGATGCCAAAGACAACTTAGAAGGTCAGTAGGAAAAGTCTGTGGTGCCTGAGTGAGAGTGCAGCAGCAGCGGCAGCAGCAGCGGCAGTGGCTACTGTTTCTAGAGCTCCTGGCCCACAGACTGTGTGGGTATCCAACAGCTAAGCAACAGGGCATTGCAGGGATCTCTGTGATGGAACTGAGGCAAGATTCTCTTGCTTTGCCCTGCTTGGATATGGACTGCAGTCCTAGGTGGCAGTCCTGGGGTGAGAAGGAGTGCTGGCATGGCAGAACTTGTAGAGGCAGGGTAGAGGGAATCCTCCTCACAATTCCAAGGCAGAAGAGAGTGCTTGTGTTCACTCACAGACCAGGGCATAGGCCAGAAGAGGAGTAAATACTTCTCCTTTAATCATACTACCTTGAAAGAGCTGAAAATTACAGGCCTTTAGAAATAACTCTGAAAACAGCTGCGAAAACCCCTGAAGCTTGGGACAGTTTGCCCTTCACCCTGGAAGCAGAGTCCTACCTTAACAAAGAGCTAAAAAGTCAAGTAACTGGCTGAGAAAATGAGCAAACAGTGGGGAATAAAAAAATCAGACTTTTAAAGTCCCAGAAAAGAAAGTTCTAATCACCAAAGTCTTTGGTACTGTTAAAAGGTTTAATATTAGGAATTGATTTAACATTGACTACCCTGGTATTGCCTAAAGGCCAAATGTTTTAGATTTTGCCTCTTCCTTGGTGTTTTCTGGTACCTTTAAGCAGAATTTGGGTCTGTGTCTACAATCTTTGCCATTTGTTGCATCACCAGGGGTATTCCTTAACTGAAGGGCGTGAATAGCCTATACCCAATTCTATTAACCCCTACCAGAGTAGCTTTTACAAAGAGTAGTAGAAACATGGAAACTTTCAATCTAGCTTGCTACCGAAACCTTTCATAAATGTTTTATTACCCATTAGAATGTGAGCTCCTCCAAAACAGGGGCTGTCTTGCTTTTCCCCATTATTTTCTATAGAGATTTGAATATAGTAAATATGATAAATGCTTCATTCCTTCATTCAAAACCAAAGAAAAACAAGAAATGATAGCATTTGCAATGTTCCATACCCAAAGATCTCCATTTTTTCAGCAACAACAACAATATAGAAGGAGGGATTTCTCATGTAAAAGATCAAGTTTAGTATCTATAATTACAATATTCAGTTTTACTTCATTGTTCTTCCTAATATATTTGTGTAATCATCAGGCATCTTTTTCCCCAATTTAATCCTTTATTCTGAATCACTGCAACCTTTTTGGTTTACTTTAAAAAAAAACAAAACCTATATTTATATTTTTTCTGAAAAGTCAGGCTTTTTCTCTGATACTGTATTTCCCAAAATAAGAGAATTGGACTACTTCTAATGTCCCTTCTAGCTTTATTGTTTACTGATTCCATGGATCTAAGTTAAGTAAGAAGAATCTAAGAAAATTTTCAAAACAAAGTATCTAATATTCCAAAAACTTCAACCTTTAAAGTCCAGATTATACTATAAACAGTAAAAGACTATCTCCTTTCCAAACTACTGTGTTCTCTATATATCCTTACAAGGAGGCCTGATATCTTCATAGCCTTCCCCAATTCATTTTTTAAGTGAATATTGTTATTTGAGCTACAAGCATCTGCAAAACTTGATTCAGTACTGTTTTAAAACAGCATGTACTTTATACTTATGCTAATTTTGAATCAAATGCCTGAAGCCAAACATAAAACTGGCAAACAGCATTATAAAGTAGAAGGTGCTGGGGATTAGTAGAAGCATAAATATATTATAGCTGTCTGTTCCGGATCCGTTTGACATAACTGGAAGAAAAAAAAAAAGAGATCTGCTCAAAAGCAAGGCAGTGTGGATGACTGTTGCTTCAATTTAAATCAGGAAATATTTCATTAAGTTCAAGGCATTTTCCTAAGCCAGGGCAGACAGTGAGATTTCTAAAATGAAGAAGAAGGAGAAGGAGAAGGAGGAGAAGGAGGAGAAGAAGAAGGAAGAAGAAGAAGAAGAAGAAGAAGAAGAAGAAGACAACAAAGATGAAGAAGAGGAAGAAGAATCCCTCCCTTCAAGGAGCTTACATTTTACAATAATAGTATTTGTATAGCTCTTTAATATTTGCAAAGTACTTTACAAATATTATCTCATGGGAATTTTACAGCATTATTATTTTTCCCATTTTATTGATGAAATAACTGAGACTCAGACACATTAAGTTACTTGCCCAGGAACATACAACTAGTTAATTTTCTAAAGCCAGAATTGAATCCAGGTCTTCCTAAATCTAGGATCTTCACTGTGACATCTAATTGCCATAGTGAGTGAATGGAGGTAAACCATACATACGTCTATGTGTGTGTGCGTGTGTGTGTGTGTGTGTGTGTGTGTGTGTGTGTGTGTACACAAATAATGGGAGGTAATATGGTGCATTGTACCTAAAAGCTAAGTTTGGAGTCAGCAGAGTTAAGTTTGCATCTTGCATGTTACTTGTAGCTTGTGAGACTTTGGTCAAGTTGCTTCTCTCAGGGACATAGTTCCCTCATCTATAAAATCAGAGTATTGGGTTAGGTGATCTCTGAGAAGGTCATCTTCTAGAAGCTTGTACCAGAGATCAGGTTTAAAAGGAATTTTAGCCCTGAGGCTGAAATTTCAGTAAACTGTGTATGGTGATTGGTGACTGCCCCTTAAGACTATTTCTAAAAAAGGACTAGGTTGTGGTATATGGTTTCCCTCCTCTCTTAAAAATAATACTAATAGGGGACAGCTAGGTGGCGCAATGAATAGAGCACCAGCTCCAAGGTCAGGAGGACCTGAGTTTGGGTCAGGCCTTAGACAGTTAACACACACACACACACACACACACACACAAGAAAAAAAAATTAGCCATGTGACCTTGGGCAAGTCATTTAACCCCAATTGCCCTCCAAAAAGCAAAAAAAAAAAGTATGTTTTTTTAAGTTTTGATGCCTTTTTTTTATATTACAAGCATGAAAACACATTACCTTCATGACATTAGAAGTCTCTTGTAACAAAATAAAACTGTCAAGTAAAACTAACAATATAATAACCTTATTGAAAGTGTTTGCAACAATTCATCCCTATAGCACCCCAACATCTATTTAAAAATAATTAACTATAAACAATTTTTCTTCTTTCTAATACCCATACCATTAAAAAAAGAGAGAAAAGAAAAAAAAAATCCCCACAACACATACGCAGTCAAGCAAACACAAATCCCCTTTTTGGCTCTTTCTCTTTCTTTCTGTATCTATCTCTCTGTCTCTGTTTCTCTTTATCTATCTGTGTGTATGTCTCTCTATATGTTTATATATAGATTATATGCTATAGACATCTATATGTTTTCATATAAAGACATATACACAAATATGTCTATATGTGTGTATATATACATATATTATATATATATATAATCATTATTAATCTATTTATGTGTATTTGTGATATCTCATCCTGTACTCTAAGTCAATCAATCACCTCTCTTTCAGGGGATGGATAGCATATTTCATCATCTGGAACAGATAGTCATTGTATTGATCCCAGTTCTTACAGCCTTTGAAGTTGCTCATCTTCATAGTGTTGCTATTGTACAAATTATTCTGCTTCTGTTCATTTCATTCTTTATTAGTGCATAAACATCTTTAAAATTGTTCATTTTTACAATATTAGTGTTACGGCAGGAATTGTTCTTCTGGTTTGCTTACTTAAGTCTGCATCAATGCACATCATCTTTCCATGTGTCTTTGGCATCATCTATTTGCCTTCTAGTAGAATAATATTCCATCACATTCACATACGAAAATTTTATTTCATTATTCACATTTGGTTGACATCCCTTCTGTTACCAGTTTTTGGCTAACACAAAATGAGCTACTATAAAAATATATATATATATGTATACACACACACACACATATATATATTTATATTTATATAGGACCGTTCTCTATTTCTCTGATCTTTTTTTGGTCTAGGTCAAGTGGTAGTATACCTCCATTAGAGGGCAATTGACTTTCAGTGTATTAACTCTCAGTTATTTTCCAGAATGGTGGTACCCATTCACAGGTCCACCAACAGAGTATCAGTGTAGTCTCTCAAAATTCATCATTTTTTTTTTCTTGGCATTGTCTTTTTTTTTTTTTTTGCAGATCTGTTGTGTGTGTGTGGTAGAACGTTCCCTGTTCATATGTTTAGACCACACATTATTAGAGAATGGCCTTTATATTACACATTTGATTAAATTCTAGAAATGAGACCTTGATCAGAGAAACTTGATGCAAAGTTTTCCCTCCTAGTTAATTATTTCTTCTTTTTATCTTAGCTTTACTGGATTTATTCAAGGGGGAAAAAATCCCTGTAATTTCATATAATCAAAATTATCCTTTTTATCTCTTTTGGCTCCCTCTATCCCTTATTTGGTTATGAAACTTTTTTAATAGATCTGAGTGGTTTTTTTTCCCTCTTCATCTACCTCTAATTTCATGATGTAACCTCTTTAAAGTATAGTTTATGTATTTATTTGGTCCTTATCTTGGCATAAGGTAAGAGGTATAGATCTAAATTAGTACAATTTTCCCAAGTTTTATTTTCTTTAAAATCATGAATCTTTATTCCAATATCTGTGGTGCTTGTGTTGGGCAGTATCAAATTTTAGAGTATTCAATACATTTATCTCTATATATTGAATACCCATATCCACGGGTAAGCCTCTATTTTTTTCAGCTGACACCACATTGTTTTGAGAATCACTGCTTCGTAGTATACCTTGAAATCTGGCACTTCTAAAGCCTCTTTGTTTCCACATTTCATTATTTCCCTTGTGATTCTTGACATTTTTTGCCTCCATATGAATTTTGTTATTAAACTTGTACTCTCCTAAGAGCTCTACAGCTTCCTCTCAATAGCCTTGCTGCTGTAATTCCCCTCCTCTCAGATCTGGAATCATGAACAATGATCAAATTCACTTTGCCATTCTTCTACTCACCATTCCTGTAGGTCTCTGGACCAAAACGTGTCTTCTGGTTTCCACTCCCTTATATGTTCTATTTATTCCCTTAAAATGTAAGCACATTGAGGTTTGGTCTTTCTTTTAGTATCTGTAACCCCACCACATACTAAGCATTTAATAAATGCATTTTAATTTATTTATATACAATTAATTGTTTAGATTTTCTCAACAATGATGGGTACTTCTTGAGTTCATAATTCAAAATCTCCTCATTGATGGGACTGCATGAGAAGTGTGTGACCCTTGCCTACATTAGGTTCATTCATTATTTCACAGTCTCGTAGCTTCATGGATGGAAGGGAACCAGACCTGTGATTTCATTGATGGAAGAAATTCACTCTACTAATATAAATGGTTCTTTTTCTGCAAGCTATATTCTCAAAGGGTTTACTTAGGCATGGAGAGATTAAATGACTTACCCAATGTCATACAGCTAGTCTGTGTCAAAGACCAGACTTGAACCCAGTTTATGCTGACTTCCCAAAGGTCACAGTTTTGTGACTAGCAAGATATAATTCAACTGGACTTTGAGTTCAGGTCTTCTGATCCAGATCCAATATATTTTCTTTGGGTTGAATATGGATTTTTTTTTTTACTTTACTGAGAAAAATCAAGAAGAATTAAAGTGAATTAAAAAGTCACCTGTCCTTATTTTTAAAATTCTTACAGTGCAGTGATTTAGTTAGGGCTTTTGTGTAGCCCAAGGCTATAAGAGAATTGGGTGAGAAGAGTGAATTTGCTGTACATTTTAATTGTTCTTCTGCCAACCACAGCGTGAACAGGAACTATAAAAATTTATCATCTGCTAAGTTTGCTTCTCTTGCACTGAAATGGAAACCCAGCTTCACAAGGCATTGTATTATCTGGCTGCAGAAAGCCAAGAAAGAGCTTTTCTAACACTTTGCATATGAATCCTGAGCTGGCTAAGCCTGGGAGTCCATCTCATTACCTCCCCAGCTTGCCAAAATCTGGCCTCCAGCAGATGCTGGATAGAAAGCATGCAGGCTATAAACACATGTGATGTCTCTTTCTGTGACATGGCTCAAGAAATTCCCTCTATAGGGGCAGGGTCTCAAAGTCAATTAGACTGGCCCTAAGATAAATCAGGTTATGTATAGATATGTCCAAATTTTCAACAACACAAAAGGGATTAATTACAATATGCCACCTTGTGTTGTTTATGCAATCACAGCAATGAATGTTCATAGATCTGTCCAAAGTGGCGAGCTAGCTTGCCAGGGTTAGGGAGATGTGCAGTGAGGTTGAACATAGCAAAACAAATTCAGTCTTAAGGAGATTCAAAGAATGGCTTCTTCAGGGCTGTACTGTAATCCTGGTGAGTACTAGGATTTGAGTAGTGGCGATGTTGTTACTTCTCCAGAACAGGTAAAATGAAATATAAAACTAAGCATGACGTTTTGAGTAGTGAAAACAATAGCCTGGCACAGAATTGCATAAGAGATATGACTCTGGGGAGTCCTTAATCATACTAAAACAGGAGTTTTAACTTTGTAAAATAAAATATCGTGGACCCCTTTGACAATTTAGTGAAATCTATAGACCTTACAAACATGGTTCTATATAACTGAAGATAATGTGATTTTTTTTTCCCCTCAAAAAAAGTTAATAGATTCCCTATAATCTGCATAGGAAATGATTCAAGATTCATGTACATTTGAGAGAAGACAGAAGCCCCCAAAGCTGATACTATTTTTGGTCATGGCTGTCTAGTCTATCTAGATACTCTAGCCAATCACAGATCTTGGAATCAGATTTAGCTGATTAAAAAAGAAGAATCCTGCTGCCACCAGTGCTACCTTGCTTCACCTATAACCTTTACAGTTGTTCCTCCTCATCTCATCACATAACTTACTTATGTGCATTTCCTCCTTTGATCTTCCTGAACCAACCAGAAGAAGAGAGAGAGATGCTACAATAGCATCATCCAGTGATATAGCTGACTGTGAACCAGCCATCCATATATTTTTACAGTATAGTTTAAAAATATTAAAACCAATGAATTTCCCTCCCACTTGAAATTTATTTACAAATCTTCTACTAACACCATAGTTTCATATTTAGAAGTTGAAAAGATTAGTGAAGTCATATAGCCTAACCCTGTTAAATAACGGATAAGGAATCTGAGATCCAGAGGAGCCAAATAATTTGCTCAAGGTAGTAAGTTGTTAAGTAGTAGGATAAGGAAGCTAATAGTAATTTTCAATGTCAATGACTTCTCATTCTCACCAAATATTACCACAGGTTTTCTGTGTAGTAAGGAGTGAACTGGAGGAGTAACCAAAGGGATTATGCCTTGGGTTTCCCTAGCCATTTCCTGGGAAATATGTACTCACCTCCAAAAAAAAAAAAAAATCCCAAACGTGTTGCTTTGGCATACACAAAGCAATCTGGGTTACTTGTTGGTTTCCCTTTCCCCTGTCCACTCCATGACAGAGGAGGATGCTACTTCAATTTAAAAGAAGAGACTGACAATTTCAGACATAGTTTCATCTATCTATCCTTCATGTAACTAAGAAATTTCTAGTAAAGGATTAATAAAGTCTATCTTTTCTTGATCCAGGGCTAATAATAACTGTTTCTACTTGGTAGCTGGAGTAGAGGGACTCAACTAGGTCAACTTGTCCCCAGGCCACTGCTTGATTTTCTGCTGTGCTTCCTTTTTCATATAGGTGAAGGAACACTATTTTCAAGTTGGATATATTCAGAGTTGAGGGGTAGGTTGTGAGCTTAAGGCTAATGGTCTTTCTAGCACCATCAGAGGATGGATCCAAGTGCTGCTTTGGATTGTCAAAAGACTTGAACTGAAGGAGTGCTTATTCTGTAGCCCTGAAAACTGCTACATATTCTGGCATATATGAAACCTTTCTAGGAGACAGTAATAATAGTTGTTTTGCTGATTGCTCAAGTCTTGTCAATGCAGTCTATGACTTTTTTTGTATTTAACGTGTGTGTGTGTGTGTGTGTGTGTGTGTAGGAAATAAATACTTTCCTGTACCAGGTTAATATTATACATTGAGTAATTTTATCCTTCCTTTTTGGGGAAACTCTAGGCATGAACCAACACCTAAGCTATAGGTCATCTCTCTTCATTCTCCAGGAGGTAATGGTAAAGACCAGAATTTGAGGAATCTGATAGCACCAAACCCAGTATCAGTTATATATGAAGTATCATTCCAGAGTTGAAAAGAACTTTTAGGAGGCAGTGGGTGTGTGTAGGGTATGGGGACCCCAAAAATCCCCTACCCAGAATAATTAAAAGTCAGAGGTTTCCTGAGGAAGGAATAGGAAGTTTATTCAGTTCTTGCGAGAAGAGGGTGTCCCTTCCACCAGTATGAACCAGCAGAATGAAGTGTGTTACAAAAGACAATAAGAATTTATACTCTGATACAGTCAAGCCCCCTCCTCCCCGCCCATCCCTTCTCCCATTGGCTGGGAGGTGGGCTCTCAGTCTTGACTTGAAATCTAACCCAGTGGCAGATGACAAAGAAGCCCACCACTATCTCTGTTGCCTGGGAGTCAGGACAGGGAGCCAAGGTATTGTTCATGTCTTTATTTGGTAGATGCTAAAGCAAGGGAGGGAAAAAAGTCACAAGCAAGGGTGGAGGTTGAAAACTTCTAAAAGGACCTAATGCTGATAAGGGTGTGGTGTACAAGGGTGGAGGTCAGAAACTCCTGAAGGGGTCTAATGCTGATAAAACAAGTGTGGAGGTCAAAAGACCCTTGAAGGGGGTCCAAAGCTGATATGGCAGTAGTAAAGGAGGGAGAAGGGTGGAACTGAAATTCCGGCTTGCTCCCACAAAACTTATGGGCTGAGAAGTTTCACCTTTCCCATTCAGGTACAAAGCCCTAGTGCCTTGGTCCTAACCATGGTTCTTAATGTTAGCTCTATGTATAGATTTCAGAAAATATGTTGAAACAAATGTTATCAGGATGGTTATTTATAAAAATGTAGAGTCTATAACCTTGTTTAAAACATGGTCCTTCTTAGCAGCTAACTCATTGTGAGTCATTTCAGCCATATCTTAGAATATACATATAAATCTCTCTATAACTATAGTTTTATATTAGCTTTATAAATAAATTCATGTGCTTGTTAAAAAATACTTCCTTCTCAAAAAGTAATTGTGAAAGGTAGGGCTACTGTGTAATTGGAGGGACTAGGAAGACTGGGCACAGAGGTGTGTCATTAAAATGTAAATGTGAAGGGTTTTTAAATGTTTAATGGAAGTCAAAAGAGGTTGCCTTTAACATGCAAATGTGTATTGTGAATCCTTGAATGCTGATATTGTAAAAGGAGATTATATTCACTTTTGAAGGACTGAAGAGGACTTTCAAACTCTGCCGGGTGGGTGGGCTGCCCATTATTCCTGTCTTGAGTTGTGAAATACTGAAAAATACTTAAGGAGGCAGTATTGCTTCTAAAGGTAGATTGAGAAACTAAGGCTGGCTTTTTCAGGATAGGAGAAGATAAGAAGGAAGAATTTTAGGTTGTGGGTTAAAATGGGGATATAGAAGGGGAAGCAGGGTTGAAACTAGTTCCTATGGTAGGAACCAGTTATTCACCAGTCCAGCTGGTGAGCAGTGGCTATAAATTCTGCCAGTTTGACTAGAAGCCAAAGGCATCTGTGACATTCCTTTTACTTAAAAAGAATTGAAGTTTCAGACGAAGGCCTTAATGTATGTGTGGCAAGGGAAGGAAGATGTTAATTTCTACCTGGCACTTTGCCTTTTTATAATAATAGTTCTCCCTGTTTGGCAATGCATCCTTAGTGCTCATAACAATGGTTAAATTAACCATATGTATGGTACAATTAAAAAAAAAAGACTATACCAGGAGCTAGACATTTTTGAAATGAAGAAATACTGTTTAGGAAGAGCAATGAAAATGAAATAAATTGTAATTCTAAATATATGTTGTAATGCTGCCATATAGAGAAAGTGTGTTGTTTGTGTGGGGGGAAAAGGAGGTACCAAAGTAAAAAAGTGAACTTGGTCATTTAAACTTAAAAATTCTATATCTAAATAATTGCTTTGTTTATCCTAGTCCTAACTACAAAGTTTTCAGATCATTTTGGGGGCTTTGGTTTTTCTTATGTGTTCCTAATTTTCCCAGCTGATGAGTAATTGAGGAGCAAGTCCTTGAAATAGTGATGCCTTAAATGACTTTTCTTTCTTGACTAACTGACTCAGTCACTTGAACCTCTTACTTTTATTGAGTGCTTCCTGTTTCCAGAACTCTTTACTTGAAGGCAAAGAAAGGAGGAGGGAAGATGTGGCGAGAAACATCAAACACCACAGTTTGCTGCCTTCATGGCATTCTTAATGTTGTATAACTTAGTGGGGAAAGAGCAGAGTAATGACTTCAGTAGCCCTCCCACCTTCCTAAAATGAAGAAACCATCTAAGAGGCTTAAATCCCTGAGGCTCTTGCATCATAGTCAAGGCTGCTCTAACAGTCCCAAAGTCACCTTTTCCCATTGATGGGAAGTTTAAACACCCACCAGTTGCTAGTTTCCTGGCCATGCCATTCCTTAGCATCATGTATCAGCAGCAATCCCTAGGTTAAGGCTCCCTACACTTTCCCCTCCCCTTCCCACCAGTGTCTTGTCCTGCTTGAACCAGAGAACAATCCTATAAAATCCCACCTGGACTTAGATTGTTTAGGTGCCCCTCACCTCCTCTTTCCACCTTATGGAGAACTCACACAGGGCAAGCATTCACATTGTGTTCAGAAAAAGCATTAGAAGGGTACTCTCAAGGTCTCTCTTGAGAACTTTGGAATTGATTGTGTGACATGGGAAACATTGGCACAGGACTGCTCAGCATGGCATACCCACATCAGAGAAGGTGCTGTGCTCTGTGAGCAAAGCAGAATTGAAACAGCTCAAAGGAAATGAAGGATGCACAAATTTAGAGAATGCACCCCAAATGTTCACATGGACTATTTGTTCCTGACCTGTGGTAGAGCATTCCAAGCTCTCTTATTGCTTTTATCAGTCACAGTTGGACACACTGAAACTTGACAATAGCATGGTGATCATTTTGTTCCTCTTTGAGAATGAAAGACAACAACACACCAGTTGCATATACCTGGTGTTCATCGTTCCCTAATGCCTCCTTTTTTTTTTATTTCCATTCAATAAATCTGGCTTACATTATTTTCTCTTTGCTGAAATTATTTCTCTCCCTTCTTTCCTTCCTTTATTTTTTCCTTCCTTCCTTCCTTCCTTCCTTCCTCTCTTCCTTCCTTCCTTTTTCTTTCTTTTTTTCCTTTAGTCTTTTCTTATATTCTGCCTTGTGGTATTGTATCCTTCCTTATACTGAAATTTAGGATCATAAACTTCACTGAAACTATATGGAGACAAGTGATGAACTTGTACTTAGAAATTGTGCATCCCAAGACTACTTTATTACACTAGGTTACTGTTACTGCAGCTGGGTAGTCCACTAGATAGAGTGCTGGGCCTTGAGTCAGGAAGACCTGAATTCAAATCCAGCTTCAGTCACTTACTAGCTATGTGACACTGGGTAAATCATTTAACCTCTCAGTACCTCAGTTTCCCCAATTATAAACTGGGGGAAATAATAGGACCTAACTCCCAGGGTTATTGTGAGAATCAAATGTGATATTATTTGTACGAAGTACTTAGCATTTGCCTGATACTTCATAGTTATTTGATAAATAATTCTTATCTTCCCTATCTTTTGGGAATCTGACAATTTGTTTAATCTCTCTGAGTCTCAAATTTCTCCTCTGGAAAATAGAGTTAGTTATATTAGTTACCTCACAGGGTAGTGTAATGGTAAGGGAATTTGAAGATCTTTCCTACCCATTAATGGGCCTTGAGTAGAACCCAACGAGAGGGACTTGATTGAGAGAAGGCTTGTTTTTTTTTTTTCAGGAAGGCCTGCACCTTTCATTACTTTTTATTTAGGCAGTGGGTCATGAAAGTTGTGATGTCCTCTGACTATGAAGAAGGGTATATATACTCTGAGGTGGGGTTTAGATTTGGGGCTCACTTATGGGAGGAGTTGTATGATTTGGCTGAATAAGACTCTGGGTAGCTGTTGAGCCCCCAAGCTTTGAAAACCCAGATGTTGGTACTTCTCTCTTTGGTAATTAACTATGTATGTAATGTTCAGGCAGCTAGAAGCCCTGTCTGTTGGTCTGTTGAATTGTGTTATTTTTCTCTATATTTTTGTCTTCTTGTGATTTCTGTTTGTATTTTCTGAAGTTGAGGGTGCTGACTTTTTTCCCCAAAGTAAGTGAATAGATAGATAGATAAATAGTTAGATAGATAGATAGACATGTGTGTATATATAAATATACATGCATAGGTACATATGTATATATACATATATGCGTGTATAAGTATACGTGCATATATTCATGTGTGTATATATATATATGTGTGTGTGTGTCGGGGTGTGTGTGTGTGTGTGTGTGTGTGTGTGTGTGTGTGTGTGTGTTTAATTAAAGATTGTTGACCCCTTTAAAGTTGCTTTCCTTTAGTAAAGCAGATCAAAGAACCTGTGCTAGCAACCATCCTGGTTATGCTAGGGTGCTTGCTGTTATAAAATGTCATGAGAAAAAATGTTTTATAAACCTTAAAATAAATATATAAATGTGAATTTTTATTAACATCAACTTGTCTTTTTTCCTTTTGTCATTCTATCATGCTTTTGGGACCCCACCCCCTTACCAATCCTTTTTTTCTCTATTTTCCTTTCTCAATAACTGTGAGGTCCTTTGCATACTGAAGGTATGTAATATCACTGCTTCTTCTCCCAACTCTTTGAAGTCTGTCACTCAGATGTTATTCCTCCAGAAGAACAGAACATGATTCAACATCCTGTAAACATTGTGGAGCCAGTCAGATACAGAGTAAACAGAATTAAGTCTAACCCAACATGTGTTAAACAACTCTAACCTAGATTTCTTTGTAGGATTGATCTAGGGTTCAGATATAAGATAATTTTGCTCCCCCAAAGATCAGAAAAGCTAAGTAAAAGCATAAGGGGGACTAGGAATTGGGGGTGGGGGAGGGAGAGAGTCATATGAAAGATGCAGGGGGCAATAAGAATGGCTAGTAACTGGAAGCTGTTTAGTCCTTGAAGGAAACCAAGACAACCAGACTCTGTAATTTGTAATCCCCACTTCCCTCACACTGTAATGCAATCTTGTGGTAGACTTAACCAGCTGTATGGTAGGTTCTAATAGGAACAGGGTAAAGAAAATTAACTCCTGGCAAAGAAAGGAGCAGTAGAGAAAAGCTGTGATCCAGCAGTGTATCAGCAATGCAGTATTCACAATGCCTACAGTAACTATAAATATGCTGATATAGTTATTAATCACAAAATGGAACAGGCTCTCTACATAAGAAATATAGATAGTGCATTCATTTAAATACCAGAAAACTGAGTCCCAAAACCAGAAAGTCAAAGCCAACCCAGTAGTGATGAAGTTAGCACATGTGGTCAAA